>OX438756.1:14800000-16000000 GCA_949316235.1 Oegoconia quadripuncta | reverse complement strand
TTAAGATATGAAAAGGTAGGTACTGACATACTAGACTTTGGTGGCAAGTACTTTCTGGTTGTAGTGGATTATTTTTCACACTGGTTAGAAATTATACCAATTAGAGATAAAAGTTCTAAGTCTGTTGTAAATGCGTTGCAGGATGTTTTCTGTAGATTTGGATATCCAGCACAAATAATTGCAGATAACATACCATTTTCCTCTTTAGAATGTAGACAATATTTCAAAAAGAAAGATGTGATTTTAGTGACAAGCACACCACATCACCACCGTAGCAACGGTATGGCTGAAAAAGCTGTGGGGATTAGTAAAAAAATTTTGCAGAAGTCCTACAATGAAAATAAGGATTATAGAGATAATTTATTTCATTATAATAATGCTCCTTTGACTAGATTAAATATGTCACCTGCACAAATATTACAAAGTAGGAATCTTAGGTCTGAGTTACCTGCCACCTCTGAACATCTACAACCCAAAGTTCAACCTAATGTGTATAATAAGTTGTGTTTAAACCAATCTATAACAAAAAAAAATTATGATAAATATGCTAAAAGAAGGGAAGTTTTTTTAGGAAGGGAGAAACCGTTGTAATGAGAACAGATAAAGATAAGTCCTGGCAAAAAGCTGTTATTATTAACAAAGCCAAAGAACCCAGATCTTATTGGGTTAATTGTAAAAATAGAACCTTACGTAGAACAACTGCACAGTTAAAAAAATCTGTTAGTAATACTAGTGGGTATCAATGTCCAGTAGATTTATTGTTGCCAAATGAGTCAGCAAGTATCGAGTCTAGTGTAACTACCCCTCGTATTGATGCAACTAATGAAGCTACTACCAGTTCTGCCGCTGTACCTCATGGACAAACTGCTACAGTTACTAGAAGTGGTAGATTAATACGTATGCCTGCTAAATTAAATTTATAATCTGGCATTGTATGTTTACCCTATTCAGGCACCTAATGATTATTCCTCACTGATTCGGTTATTCTACTTAAGGCTCGGCAGTATGTGACTTAAGGGGAAGGTGTTTGATATTGTTTTGGTATATTTAATTATCTGTGGTAATTTGATTAATCTATGGTCAGGTTTGACAGCGCGGTCTAACAGAAAATGGAAGCTAATAATAAAGTAATCTGATAATATAATTGTGTTTCATGTGTTTAATAAACAAAACACTAGCAGCCCCTGAAGAGTTCCACCATCCACCTCCTAGCTCCATCATCAGATCTTCGACACCAAGCGCAATATATGGACTGGTCAAAACCAATCACATGAGCCCAAACTCGAGGGGTTTACTAGTACGCACAGAAGAGTTCCACATCCACCTCCTGGCTCCATCATCAGATCAGCTTGAAGATAACAAATTTTTGTATTGTCATCCGAACTACATATAAAAAAGTTTCATAACGATACAACAATTAGAAGTAGGGTAAAATTGACCTCCAAAATTTGTTAGTTACAAGTGATGCTAATAATATAAGACAATGCTAGACAGAAAAATCATGGCACAGCCCATACTAATGCACCGATGTTGTTGAATTTTGGTAGATGCGAGTTTTTTGAATTTCCACTCTAAAGTGGTAAAAAATTGGGATAAACATTTTAAACAAATGTCCATATCTCCGGAACCAAGGATTCTAGAATACATAAAATTGATATGTAGGTAGACCCCACCTACTATAGAAATATATAAACACGTATTTTAGAAGTCATTAAAATAACGCTACACTATGGCGATACTTATTAAATGCACTTGTGGTCACCATCTAAGGGGTGACTCTGCGAGACATTGTTTAACTTCGCTAATAAAAAAAGAATAACGAATGCGACTGCGCCATCAGTGCAATAAAATTGTACACCACATTGCATAAACTTTTTAAGGGCCTATTACACCATCCTAAATTCAGATATTAATTCGGCATACATTGCTGGGAGGCATAGTATTCTGACTTTCATCAAATTAATAATGATTAGACAAAAATTAAGTTTTTAACACGCTTTTATTAGCTTTACTTGTAACTAACAATCGTGAAATCTTGAAAGTTAATTTAAACTTACTTCCTAATTGTTGTATCTAAATGAATATTTGTATGTATATGTAATTCTGATGACCATACCATAATTTCATATCTTGGAGCTGATCTGATGATGGAGTCAGGAGGTGGACAGTAGAATTCTTCATTGGGTACTATCAAACCCCTCGAGTTTGGGCTCATATGATTAGTTTTGACGAGTCTCATAGATTGGCCTTTGGCGATTCCGATTTAAAGTGTTTATTTTTTAACTACTATTTTCTCAAACAACAATAATTTAACAAATTTGAAGGAAAATATTGTTATGCAAATATTAAATGCTCTATATACGGAATGAAATATTATTTAACAAAGAGATTAACCGCAATAGCACTGACTGTTACTGTCAACTTTGTTGCTAAGGAAATGTGCTTATATGTTTGACTTAATGTTTGTGGGAAATGAACCTTAAGGTGGGTCATGATTTCTTTTGTTCGGGTATACCTACTTTACAAATGTATACCTACGATATACCTACTGCAAAAGTTGTGAAACATATTGTTGAAGCATTTTTGTGAGTAGGTCATGCTCAGTGATTTGATCGCTAATAAAAAATCGGATACAAGAGCTAATATAAATACAAATGGATTGCATAGGTACAGATAAATGAGTAAATAAGCCAAAAATTTTATACGTTGGCCGTGTCCCAGTTTCTTTTCTAGCACTTACCAGTTGAGCATCATTGAAGTCAGGGCTGCCCAACTTAGGACGTAACTGTAATCTGTCATTGCAATAGAAATTATGTACTTGTCAAGTATAAGCTTTCGTCTTTATAGAGATTTCAATTCATATGTTATTATAAACAAATTACATTATTTACACATATATATAAAAATAACATCTTTAATTTGTTGATAATACTAATTTTACCTATGTATAGATATGGCCAGCTACCACCATCTTATCTAAATCTGCCGCCAAGCAGCAATGTTAAGCATTGTTGTGTTCCGGTTGTCAGAGATAAAGATAGCTAGTCCCCCAAATGTGTTGGGGTTTCCGGGTCGGTACGCTTCCACCTTCGACCTAATCTTCACTTAACATCAGGTGTGATTGAGGTCAAGTACCAACCCGTTATGCATAAAAAAAAGTGTAATTTTTTCCTTACAAGAAATTTCTTGTAAGACTGAATTCAGTCGTAAATTGCATGATCAAAATTGTATGTAACTATGTCATTCACACAGTCACTGAATGTATTCAAGGCTCAAGTGAAGGAGGTGTATCTAGCCCTGTAGCTCCTCTATTTGATCTATTCACTTGCCTTGTTTAAGTCAACATAGGATGTTTGTTGAACTCGCCTTTGCCTTTTTTTACTTTTTTATATTCTTTTCTCCTTATGTCTGTATTCAGTCTTTTCAAGTAATACATTTTATACAATTAATACATTATTTCATTTAAAAGGAAGCAAATCAGTAAATATGCGATTGCCTTCCCCAATTTGGTGTTTTTTTTTTTTTTAATTGTGTAAAATGTATTACTTGAAAAGACTAAATAAAGACATAAGGAAAAAGAATATAAAAAAGTAAAAAGAGGCAAAGGCGAGTTCAACATACATCCTATGTTGTCTTAAACATGCCTTCTCCTTGATTTTCGTTTCATTTACTGAGTTTCGTTCCATACTCGCATTAATTACTATGTGCTTGGTTACGTACTATTCTATTTATTTAGTATAAATTTAAATATAGGTGTATATTACATATTTTTTATATATATATTATGTATGTATGTATTTAATTAACGTACCTATGTATTTATATAGGTAATTTATTTATTTTATAAAAATTAGTTTACCGCACACACTACCTACCTATTATGTGCGTAGGAGATCGCTTTTAGTGATAAGGCCGCCAAATTGTATTTATCTTTGTGTTATGTTTCTTATTGTTGTGCAATAAAGAATGTTTTGTTTGTTTGTTTGTTATTCTCCCACTGAGAAAAAGAAAATATCCGGTGCAAAATTTTTACTTTTCTCAGTTTGAGAAGGACGTATAAAATTTATTGCATAAAATTTATATTAACTTCGATCTTGACCGTACTAAAAGTAACTCAAAAAAAATCCTTTCATATTCCGATCTATGGTTATCATATCTATCGTCGGAGATAAGTTCCGTAACAGTCACACACTACAATCTTCCGGTTTACGAAAGCACGCGTGACAATTTTTTTTTATAGTGTGCGAGTGAGGTGTCTATATAGCCGAAGGTTATTAATAAGAAAGTTCTATAAAAAAATTAGCTTATAGCTAGACATAATTCAGAATCGACTTATATAATTGCAGATGTAATTTTGAATAATTAAATCTAAAAAAAAACCCTATTTTTAATTTGTATCTTAATAACAATAAATAAAACCTTGGCTTATTTAGTTAGGCACTTAGTACTTGCGTTTCTTACAAATGTTTAATTTTTAGCAATTGTTAGGTACTACATTTTCAACACTTTATTAAATGTTTCTATACATATTATAAATTTTTAACTAAACCAACAAGCAATAATTATAATACTATAATAAAATACAATAATATAATAATAAAACAACAAGACGACCGATTGGTGTAGTGGATAGTGACCCTATCAGCGAAACCAACGGTTGCGGGTTCGAATCCCGCGACGGGTAAATGTTTGTGTGATGAATATGAACATTTATTCCTGAGTCATGGATGTTTATATAAATATTTATGTATGTTTATCCATTATCTAGTACCCATAGCACAAGCTTTACTTAGTTTGGGACTAGATGATTGGTGTAAGTGTCCGAAATATTTATTTATTTATTTATTATTATTATTATTATAATTCGACTGTGTACAAATAAAGTAACTTTCTTCATAAATATCTTGATTATAATGACTGTCACACAGACTTGATGAATATTATTTCTCGTTTCCAATTGTATTATCAATGCAAAATAGGGCTTAGTACAAACTTCAATCGATTTCAAAATAATAAATCTGTTGAATAAAGAATTTCTGTAACTCAAGTAACTTGAAACAGCAATGACACACTTAAGACTAGGTACATACATCAAAGTTGATTTGGCATTCAAAAACACTTACGGCTTGCATGCAGATCGAACTTTCTATTACGCATGTACAGTCAAAAACAGATTTAAGATTACTTATAAATTGTGTAGAAAAACTCCAGAAGATAAAGTGGTTATTCAAGTTCAACTGATATTCTATCCACTTGGTGATATAATACTTGTAGGAAAACATCTTCCGTTGAAAAGAATCCACAAAAAAACATTAAAAATTATGATCTGCTATATTAATTTTGTTTTTAATTGTATAATTATGTATTGTCGGCCTCAGACTAATCTGGCCAAAGCTATAAAGTAAAAGATACACAGCAACAGATAAGACTGCACTTTTTGTCATTTATTCCTATTTTGAAAATAGAAAATAGTTTCATGCATTACTCTTTTTATATTTAGAACACCCAAACGCTGTATTCTGGGATATCTGGTTGGTGGTAGGGCATTTTAAATGTCCGCCTTAACTAATTCTGCCGCCAAGCAGCAATGTTAGTAGCATTGTTGTGTTCCGGTTGTTAGAGATAAGATCCCAGTCCCCCAAATGTGTTGGGGTTTCCGGGTCAGTACGCTTCCACGTTCGACCTCATCTTCACTTAACATCAGGTGTGACTGAGTTCAAGTACCCCTTGGGTATAACACAAAAATATTTATAATATAACAAAAAAAAATTATCTCTGAACATCCTATTTGGGATAAAGGTCGTGCCTGTAAAAATAGACTATTGAAATAAAGAAAGTCACTTTTCATTTCCAAGATATTTACAGAATGTGTTGTACCAATGTATCTCTGTAGGCTCCATTGAATAAACAACTTGTGAGAACTTTGCTTGTGTAATATAAAGTTAAACGTATCCTCCACAATACCAATATACCAGACATTCGAATGGGACTGTGCCATGAGTACCAAAGTGGACTACGCTTTACTGAGATCTATAGCACAGATTACTAATAAGTTACTAAAGTAACCTATAGTTTAACAGCCCTGCTCATAATGATGACAATAGCAGCAAAGGTTGCCTGCATCACAATAGGCGTGCAACAGTTTCCACGAAATTGGGGCTCCGGCCGTCTCGATTGTTCCAACTATCAGGCCACCGATTGGCTAATTCATAAATAATGGATCTGTGATAACTGGGTAGCTAGCTACCGAGTTAAGCTATAGATATGTGACTTCAAACTGTAATGATGACTAAGGATTTAGTGTATTCAGTTAGAACAAGTTTTTCAAGTATGTTTACAGTAGCAGTTATTCTCGAGTCATGGATGTGTACAGAAATATTTATGTACCTATGGTTATCTATATGGCTGGTATGTTTCGATTATTTACCAGCTGAAGTCAACATTTAGTGTATTGTAGGACTTAGTGGGCACAAATAACCAAGAAATACATACTTTAACCTCATATGCACTTGGAAGCATGCGTCGACAGAAATTCATACACCGCACACACACCCCAACACATATACCAACAATTACACAGACAAATATTTTTGTTGCGTTATATTACTCTTCATAAAATGTTGTTATACAATAACAATGTTAGATACAGCAATACCACTTGAATATCAGTAGCTCAATTTGCACATAGACCATTTTGGAAGAGCAAGTCCTCCTAACAGCGATAGGTATTACTGAACAACTTTGTTATCTACGTCATAAAATAATGAAATAAAAAGGTTTTTTATTTCATTATTTATAATGTCCATCGTATAGACTTTACTTAGTTGAGAACTAGACAATTGGCGTAAGTGTTCGATATGTTTATTATTATTAATTTTAGGATACGTAGGTACTTATGTTTTTGGGCGGTTACATCTTTATGGCATTGACTGTAATTTGTATCTATGCTAAAGATCTCCCCTGATCCCCTTGCAATTATTAATTTATTTAATTACCTACCCACTAATCACGTAATTAGTCAGTTACTTCGAACTTTTCAAAGACTTCCACTTTATTAAGTTTTACACGCAACCGATAACGATGGAATGCAAAAATGCATTGCAAATTGTCATTATGTAGCGTATTTATGCAGTACTGTCTCCTTGAGTGCGTCGCAAGGTTTACTGTTCGTGTCTTTGGGTCACGCATTCCTTTAAGGGCAGGTAATCCCATTATTGCAAGCATCTAGAAGCATTTTCTGACTATGTACAAAAAGAAATAAAAGTTCCAAATAAAACGATAGATGGCGTTGACAAAACATGCCTCTTAATTTGGCAAAAACGTAGGAGACAAGGTGAATAATAGTGAATATAGTATACAGGGCGTCCCAAAGTTATGGGACATGAAGGGGAAGTACCTTAAATATCGTAGATAGTGAATTTTGCTCAAAGAAGACTTTATGTTATTTTTAAAAGTTAGTAATTCTGCATTCATAGATTTTCTAAAAATTATTTGCTTCGGCTGGGAATCGAACCGACTCAAATGTGAAAAAAAAAACACCCTACTTTTATGATGCCAATCGAAAGAATAGCTAAAAAATAATAACTCTGCCTAAGTAACATAGTATTTTAAAAGAAAGGAACAACGTGAAATTAATCATTTTAATCAAATAAAAAACATACATGAAACTGCCGTAGTCAATTAAGTAGGTATTTTTTTGTAAATTAATTAATTAAATGCTCAAAATGTGATCCCTCTTGTCTTACGCAAATCGCCAATCTTTTAATGAGCCCGCTGCCTGTTGATTTTCTAATCATTTTATGGTGAACACTCGATGTGATATGGCACAATTCTGTTTGCAACTCGCCTACGTTCTCGTATCGCTTTTTGTATAGCATATCTTTCACGTATCCCCAAAAGAAGAAATCTAATCATTTTATGTTGTTCCTTTCTTTTAAAATACTATGTTACTTAGGCAGAGTTATTATTTTTTAGCTATTCTTTCGATTGGCATCATAAAAGTAGGGTGTTTTTTTTTTCACATTTGAGTCGGTTCGATTCCCAGCCGAAGCAAATAATTTTTAGAAAATCTATGAATGCAGAATTACTAACTTTTAAAAATAACATAAAGTCTTATTTGAGCAAAATTCACTATCTACGATATTTAAGGTACTTCCCCTTCATGTCCCATAACTTTGGGACGCCCTGTATAATAGTAGATTGTTGCAGAGTTCTATATAGTAATAGTCAGTTTTCTTCCAACTACAACGACAAATAAATATAAATAAATGATTTAAAGTTTTCACTGTGCCAATATTTCTAACTTTTTTTTCATTAGATGAGTGCTGTTTTCTAATCAAAATTTTTGAACAGGCATCGCTAGTACCTAGTCTTTTTTTATATTTTTTTATGCATAGCGGGTTGGTACTTGACCTCAATCACACCTGATGTTAAGTTACATAAAATTAAAAAAAAAATGTGTGTTAATAGATTTTCATATACCTACCATTTTACTGAACTGAGATCAGTAAAGTCATCATATTGAAGAGTTATGAGGAATCATCATAATTTCGTTGAATAAAAAAATATATCTCACTGTGATGTCAACAATTGTCGTATCAGTTCGTCGACTGAGTATACCAACCTTATACAAATAATCCGACTTAAATTAATCACTTTCCACTAGTGGGGCTAATATGAGTTCACAAACAATTCTTGTTATCGAAGTCTACTGGTTTTGTCACTCAACCCCGATGCGAGTGACAGTGACAGAGCTGGACTGCTCGTTCGTTTATCATCATGTCATAAGAAAGTCCACCGTGGGACTATACAATATTAGGGATAACATAAAATACTCGTCAAAAATCATATATGATAATGTAATTGTTCGTCAACGTGGTTTTAGAAAATATCCCAAAGAGTTACTCTTACATGTTCTCGTTTAAAAATCTCTTTACAAAATTCTATTTGTAAAACCAACTACGTCATGAATAGTTACTTTAACCGTTCCCTAAAATGTAATAATGTATGTCTCATTGATGCAAATGCTATTATTGGTTAAATTTTGAAAGGAAGGACACAAAAGGTTGTTTCAGTGTGAGCTTCTTTTGCACATTAATAAAAAGCATTTCATTTTATATTTGTATTACTTTAAAGTGATTCAACTACGATTAAGTTATTTTCTACCGAGCTTACACATAAATATAGTTAGAATAACGATCTGTGGAACTCGAGGTCTGTTACTATATAATATTAATTATGTAATGTTAGTCCGGCACGTAAAAGAATAGAACCAACGCTTTCCTTGGTTGTCGTAAATGCCGACTATGGAACTGCACCAAAAAACATTTATAGTTTTATAGGTTTTATCAGCGATGGGCCAGGAAGCATTGCTGTAGCTATATTTCGAAAGGTGAATCGTGGATGTTGTTTCAAGCTTTAGAATTTTAATGTTTGGATCACCCAAACGCTTATATTTGGAATATTTCAGACCTGATGGTCTGATACATCAAACATGATGGTATACATCAAACGACCTTTGTCCCAAATATGATTATTTGGGACAAAGGTCGTTTGATGATGTGTGTGTATTTTACATAATTTATTGCTTTCCAAATAAATAAAATAAACGTAAGTAGCTTTGCAATGTAGACTTAGACTGCGGGTGTAAGTAAGCAGTATACAAAAGTCACTTATGTCTGTTTAAACAGACGTGTTTAAACAGACATATATAAATTCAACATGTACCTAATCACGTTTTTACTTACAATGTCATAACATCTACTAAGTGGGTTTCAGCTACGTCATTAGTTTCCACCAGGTGAGATTGTGGGTCAAAAGTGTCAGGCAGACAGAAGGACGTATTCTGGCAATAGCATCAAAGTAAATGTCTACGTCAATTTATATATTATTTAAACACGTCTACACAATAAACATATATAAATGCAGAATGTACCTAATCACGTTTTTACTTACAATGTTGTAACATCTATTAAGTGAGTTTCAGCTACGTCATTAGTTTCCACCAGGTGAGATTGTGGGTCAAAAGTGTCAGGCAGACAGAAGGACGTATTCTGGCAGTAGCATCAAAGTAAATGTCTACGTCAATTTATGTATTATTAAAATAATTAATAGTTAAAATGACTGAATTTCAAATACTCAAATATTAGAAACTGTATTCATAAAACGAATTCTAATAAATAAATAAATGTCCTTGGACATACACACAGCGCCATCTAGTTCCACTTTTTGCAACTATAGGCTTGTGTTGTGTATACCAGATGGTTGATATACTACATAAATACATTTTTTTTTCTAAATAAATACTTATTATTAATGAAAACATCCATAATTCGGGTACATGTGTCCGTATTCATAATACAAACATATGCCCCTTGCGGGATTCGAACCCTCGACCCGCGATTTTGGTATAGTGGTCAGAGTTTCTAATCATTATACCAAAACATCTACGTTCTAAGTACTAACGTTGTAATGAACTTCGCAATTTTATTAAAGCCTACAAAAACATGATATCTTTTTTAGTTGAGTATGAGTATTTGACGTATCTGCCTCTACATGTAAATCTTACAGCAATGGTTGCCTAAAAGAGTTAGCTTGTTAGTAATAAAGTTGCCAACTTCTACTTTCTACTTTTCCTACATTTCCTGTAAAATATTTATTCTATTATGAAGTAAATCGGTTTTACAAAATGTGGGTAAATCAACCCATTGAATTTTACAAAAGTACAACTTGAGGTCTCCACCTAATATCACATACACTGTTATTATGTAGATGAATTTATTATGCATGTAACATGAAATCTAATATAATGAAATATAATAATCAACTCCAATAATTTGTATTGAATTCCACAAAATTATTTTACCGTGATCTCTGTTAAGGCACCAACTAGCAACTAGCCCATTAAGCCAAGATTCTTAAAAACTTGGTAATATTTTTCTCGGTTATATTTTTATACTGTAGTCTAAATTTCTGTGATTTTTTTTTAATCTTAGTGTTAATAAGATTCATCTCAATAACATATTATAGATGGTCCCCTTATGTGACACATGTGGCATAAATCTAGATGTGAAAATATTTAAAACTATGTAACAAGCAAATCTGAATCAGAAGCAAGCAATAAATAACTGTTGGTTCCTCCAAAAGCACTCTCCAATATAGGGTCTGGTACTTGGTTCCAACAGTTCGAAATCCCAATACTTTAGAATATCAATAGCTTGTTATATCAATAGTTCATAAGACCAACGTCCAATATACAATAAAAGTGCATTAGTGAATAGGTGAAATCTTAACATGGACATCGGTAATATAGAAAAAAACATCCTTGGAATATATTCAATACAATACAAATACTTTTTATTGTACAAAATAATTCGATTAAAGCGATTCCAGACAACCCACGGCGCTCACTCCCGGCTAGATCTCTGGGAGCGTCCACAAAAAACTTCTATATCAGTACAGTGGTAATGAATATGACCTATCGCCTTTTTTTCTAGCAATGCCCTTAATATGTCATTCAACTGCTCAGTTATTGAATACGATTGTAATAAATTGGTGATCACTGAATGATAATGATAAATTTGTACTGAAATTTTCAAGGCATCTCCGATGTCTAGAATTTAGAACTGGTTCAATCCTAGGTCCGATCAAATTGGTTTGCTTTTGGATTTGAACAAAATCTTATATAAAGCTCTTCAAGACTATTACAATATAATTTGATAATAACGCAATATCAAATCAAACTTAGCTTATTTGATCTCTTAAAATGGTTTTAAGTATATCACCTTATACAGTTAAAATGTTTTCGAGTCTTTACAGTGTCAATTAGAAATACGTAAAACAAAAATATTTAATTTGTCTTTAAAATTTTTTTATTTTAAATCAAATAGAAAGGCTTTGGCCGACTTGCGACCTCTCGGTTAGGTTTTAAAGTCAATGTTTTCCAGTTTACTGTATGAACTAAGATCAATGAACTGTATAAATGACGGGCGTACCTAATAGGCACCTGCAGTTAATAATGAATTACTACCTATAACAAAAACTAATTACATTTATTTTATAATTTTGCAGCAACACCTTAACTCTTAATGTTTAAGTAATCAAGGCGTAATAAATAACTTTCAATTATAATTTTAAGTAAATAAATTTCAAGATTTAAACAACAACCAAATAATTAATTTTATAAACTTAATATAACTATTATGAATTTCAAATTATCTAGCTATAAAATAAACAACATTTAATAAATTAAAGTGACGTATCTAATTTAAATATTAATAATAATTGATAGAAGTCAGTTTGATGGATTGTAGCCTATGTATCAAATGTTTAGAACCAAACAGGCATAAATTTGTGTAAATTTGAAAACTTCAGGTAAGAACTATTATTATATTAAATAGGTATGTAAGAATTAATAATGCGATGGTTTTATGCTGTATTCAATTCAATTTTTTTTAAATGAGTCTTATTTTGGAAGTGCATTCACGTGGACATTTTGCATTAACTGTTATGTATGCTAGGTATACAGGTTAAATACAAGGTACGAAGGTATATAAACATATCTGACAATATTTTACATAGTAGTTATTGCAAGATAAGTTTAAAAGAATGCGCAAACGATCTACGGTGTGTTAACAGTAAATAGCCACTACCGCTTTTCCACATTTCAGGAATGTATGTAACACCAACAAATGCTCTCGGTAATCGTTCACGTGATAATTTTTAACTACACGTGACGTTTATATTCGGCCGGGTTGGCCTCACTGGCCTACGTGACTCGAGGCCCCCTCGCAATGGTGCCGTGGCGCCAAACGAATTGCCGCCTTATTGACGCTTTCGCTAACAACTCTTATATATCACACACCTCATCTGAACTATCCCTAAATCGGTTACAAAACCTTAACAATCCCAAAAAAGAACTCCAACCTGTTATATAACAGTGAAAAAAAACGCACGTGCGTAACCCGCGAATCAGCTGATTTTCGCGACATACTTACCCCAGGAATAAGCGTAATTGAATGACAGCGCTAGGAGAGCGAGCATGCACTGCGGTTTACACATTTTGTTTCATAAATTATGTTCAGTCCCTTTTAAATGCACATTAGATCGCAATGTTTGTGAGTTTCAGTCCAATGTCGTACAGAGGGCGTGCGCTGCGCCGCGACCGCGCCGTCCGCGTGTTAAACCGAAACTGCGAATTGCCGCGAAGCTAAATAGGTTGGTTTGGTTGGTTCATTGAAGACAACCGTTTCGCGCATGCTCGCAAGTCGCTATCTTATCACAACGAATCACAACACTAATTTTTTGCGATTTCGTCTGTCCTGGCCTTGAATTGTAATTAACTTGGGTTATATTCCGTAGATAGTCATGCCCCATAGCTTGAAAATATACCGCGCCTGGTTAATTGTGTCTAGATATTCTAAAATATGTAGTTAGGTAGGTATCCATTTAACTACGCTGCTACTAGACTGTCATGCTTGCATAGCAGTAAGCGGTTACTTTTACTTAACCTATTGTAGATGACAATTACTTACAATAGGTAGAATGTCTTGCTTGCCGATTTGAATGTTTTTACAGATATTTATTAATATCTGTAAAAAATATATTATAATATATTCACCGCATAAGTATAATATATTCACATAAAAATATACCGATAATAATAAATAACTTCCGCGTTACGCCTTTTTACTAACGAACCTTTTTCCTGACACGAATGGCAATTTTCTATTTTATCTATGTAGCCCAGGGAAAATACGTTAAAAAATTGGCTTAGCTAGACATAATTCAGAAGCGACTTATATAATTACTATCTTATAGAGGTATATTAGAGATGTCATTTTGAATAATTAAGCCTAAAAAAAACGACCGCTTAGTCTAGATTTTTTTAGAAAACCCTATTTTTAATTTGTATCTTAATAACAATAAATACTAACTGATATTTAATTAGGTAGACTTTTACTTTTAGTTAACTTATTAATGGATAAAAAACTAAGCATGTTATAGTTAGGCATGCATGTGTTTTAGCTGAATTCGTCGAGCTACATTGCTTAAGAAATAAAAATGAGAACTAATATTTTGTAACGATAATTTCCCTAAATGTTTTGAATTTAAAGAAATACCCATAAATTGAGCATTTTTTTAAGACACATTTTTCAACTTTAATTAAGTTACTTAGTACTTACTTGCGTTTCTTACAAATGGTTAATTTTTAGCAATTGTTACTACATTTATAACACTTTATTAAATGTTTCATGAAAATCGCGATTATTCGTTTTCCGAGGTCAAATCGTATTTTCTCTGGGCTAATGGTTAAAATACGAAGTTTGTTAATGAATTTTATTCATGTTAATAATTAATTTTATAAATTTTCGAATCTTGTTTTACAGATGGATAAATAATAACAATTTAAAAGAAATAAATTTTATGTATGTAAAATATATTATGTATTTAATTACATGTGTATCCATCTACAGGGTTTTTGCCTAATTTGAGACAAGTACCTAAGTATCTGAAATAACATTATTTCAGATACTGATGGATGGATACTAGATTAGATAACAGATAAAAATAAACCTATATAAACCTAACCTAAATATTTTCTTTTTTAACAAATATTTGTATAAATAAATATTTTGGAATTTCCTGCTATAAAACTTTAATCCCTGTAACACTTGTGACGCATTTGTACTTGTCCATTCTTTTGTCTTGCTACTGTCCTAGTCCCCCTGTGATTGTTCTTGTTTTTAACCCACGACTAAAAACGACGGGTGTTGTGTTTAACGGCGTTGTGTGTATGTTCAGTCTTTGTAATGCGTGGTTCAGTTTGAGTGATATTTTAACATTGAAAATGATTTTTCCATCGCTTCAGTATAAACCCCCAAATTTTCGGTGAGAGTTTGAAATCGTCCTGCTGTCGCGAACTCGCTAATATTTTCACCACCTTGTAGGCCTACAAGATCGTGATTTTTTTTTTTGATTTTTTTTTAATGCAAAAATGTGCAATATTCTTTTTTTTAATCTAAATCTCTTATATCTTGAAAACTAGGTAAATGTGATATCGAAATATCATGAATGCCCGTTTAGATTGGGACTTTGGGCTACAAACAAAAAGCATTCGTCTATCTACAGGGTGAATTTGAATTCGTGTAATTCCCATTAACTACGTGACGCCACTCTAGATTACGAACTACTTTTCAAGGAACAGTAGTCGAATTCGATCAAAAAATTTTCGATTAATTACTTTAATATGCAACTTTTCACTTAATTATCACTTGTGAGTTAAAACATGCCAAGTTTAAACACATTACCTGACTAAAATTTACCTACATGTGTATGTCAAATAGTTACTGATATAAAGGGAATGAAAAATGGCTCGAAATGGTTCGTGTAAATAGAGCGAAGCTTGGATCGGTAACTTTTTTCGAACTTAGTTCGCGCACTGCCGTGCGCTTCGATTGTGCTAGCCCTGCAACATTTCAGATAGGTATATCTCAATGTCAGTCAACGGTCCATTTTTATGTCGGTTCCTTTTAAATAATGATATTTTTATGTCAATTAACAAGGGCATCCGGATAGAGTAAGATATATTACGCACGTATAAATCACTAAAAGAAAACAATTTGCAATACAAGTGCTATCGAAGTAGGTACTTATACTTATAAATAATGCAGCGTAGAATACCTACGTATATGTGGGTCAATGATAGATTTCCACAGATTAATTGTAAGAATTAACGGATGTGATTTTACGGTTAACGTTATTTTAACAAAGCCGGTGGTTTGTTTAGATTATGTGGTAAAGTTGTTAAAACTAGTGATTTGGTTCGAAATAGAGCCAACATGTAGGCTTAGGCCCGGATTTGAGAATAAATAATAAATGAATATTTCGAACACTTACACCAATAATTTGGGCCCGAATATTTATATAAACATCCATGACTCGGGATTAAAATGTCGTATTCATCACACAAACATTTATCCCTCGCGGAATTCGAACCCGCAACCGTTGGTTTCGCTGACAGGGTCACTATCCTCCACATAATTATGAATGTTGCTCAAACGTTGATCTGCGCTTGATACAGTTGGAAAGAGATGCCGCTATACAAGATACATAAAGCTGTCCCTTTTTAACTGTCCTCAAGCGGGCCATAATCACACAAACATTTATCCTTCACGGAATTCGAACCCGCAACCGTTGGTTTCGCTGAGAGGGTCACTATCACCTACATAATTATGAATGTTGCTCAAACGTTGATCTGCGCTTGATAGCTGGAAAGAGATGCCGCTATAAAAGATACATAAAGCTGTCCCTTTTTAACTTTCCTCAAGCGGGCCCTAATCACACAAACATTTTTATCCCTCGCGGAATTCGAACCCGCAACCGTTGGTTTCGCTGAGAGGGTCACTATCACCTACATAATTATGAATGTTGCTCAAACGTTGATCTGCGCTTGATAGCTGGAAAGACATGCCGCTATAAAAGATACATAAAGCTGTCCCTTTTTAACTGTCCTCAAGCGGGCCTTAATCACACAAACATTTATCCTTCACGGAATTCGAACCCGCAACCGTTGGTTTCGCTGAGAGGGTCACTATCCACTACATGACAGTGTCACTATCCACTACATATAATTGTGAAAGTTGCTCAAGCATTGATCTGCGCTTGATAGCTGGAAAGAGATGCCGCTATAAAAGATACATAAAGCTGTCCCTTTTTGACTGTCCTCAAGCGAGCCTTAAGTGCATAGTTGTCTTATCTATGGCAAGACATGAATGATAGTAACTCGATGAAATTTTTTATACTATAATCGCCGCTCACTTTCTTCTTCGCTTTCTGCGCGTAAACCGCAACAATATGGCCAAAATTATGATCTTAACATTACTCGCATATACTGTAAATAGGATAGGATGCAGCTAGTCATATTGTAGACACTAAATACCACTGTGAGACAATCGTTTGTCGCGCTAGAGAGAGTGATGTCGAGCTTCAGTGTGTCGCACAAGCGTTAATAGGTATTTGTTGTATTAGCCAGTTGATATAACGAAATAATCAGCTATCAGTAAAGCTATTTAAACATTCAGTTTATCCAATCCAACCTCAATACAATTTTTTTTATGCACAACGTGTTAACAATTGAACTCAATGACAAGATGAAGATGACGCCGATGGTGGAAGCGTACTACCCCATCTTATTAGGGGGACTGGCTATCTTATCTGTGACAACCAAAACACAACAATGCTATTAACATTACTGTTTGTAAGCAGATTTAGATAATATGGTGGTAGCTGGCCAGGCAGACATTTAAAATGCCCTACGGCCAACCGAACACCAGTGGCTGCATACTGGTTAATCATAAGATCCATCAGGACTTCAGACGGGAGTTGCAGAGCCTTCAACCGCAGAACCCGCAAGCCTTCCAATTAGGCAGTTGGAAACCCCAACAATGTTATATGCGAACGACGATTACCAAAAAAATTTTAGCGATCGAGCGGACAAAGTAAGCTTTTTAACCTTCATTAGAACGACCATTGGACCGGAGCAACAACGTAGCATGCCGTACCCGCACAGTCACGTAGAATATCCCATTAAAGCCCAGAGGATGGTCATCGTGCCATGGCCGATGTCTAAAACACCGGAGAACAACGACCTCTCATACCTACTTATAGGCATCGGTCGGCTGCGGAATTATGAACTGAATAAAAGCAAGGCATTTATAATTATAGTAAATAATTAAAAAAAAATACCTCAGCAAAATCTCAGAGTTTATTTATATATCACCAGTACACCAAGAAATTATATGAATTCAATTTCACCTTGTATAAGATGAAAGTTATTTGATGCTAAATTATACAAATCCCTTTATAAGTAATAGAATGGACAGAGATGAACGGATATTGAAGTCTCAATACATGTGAGATAAGTATTTAGCTGTTTGATATATAACCCTAAAAAATATATGTACGGACCCCTCGACAAATCAGCATGTGAATGATTTTTTATCAGTGAAGTTGACGGCTGTATACTTAGCACTTTATTTGTTTATGTATAAAATTAATATAATAAGAATACAACTACAAATAAATACAAATGTAATTTATTATCAATAAATTTTGTACAATATTTAAATTAAAAAAGGTAGATATACAGGGTGTATACGAGATCAGGCTTTAAACGAGATCAGGGTTTCTTAATAACTTCATGTCGTACTGATGGATGCAGCTAGTCATATTGTAGACACTAAATACCACTGTCGGACAATCGTTTGTCGCACTAGAGAGAATGATGTCGAGCTTCAGTGTGTCGCACAAGCGTGAATTCGCACTATGATGAGACGCCTCGTACAGTTTTGTCGCTCAAGCATTCAACTTACATCGCCGTTCGTCAATGTTAAGTTATACACACATCTGCTCTAGCTCCAAGCTTGTAGACACCCCGTATATTACCTACATGGTATAAAACAGGTATCTAAGATCACATCAGTATTGTCTATATAAAATGGCGTAGAATCTATTTCCTGTTAAACACTTCCGATTTACTTCCCGCATGATCGACTTATCTTACTCGAAATTGTTAATGCATTTTTTATTGTTCGGCCTTCGAGGGTGAAACTTTGTTTTATAACATGGGTTATAACATTTATAATAACATTTATAACATTTATAACATTTATAAATGGGTTTAATATAAGACACATTTACAAAATTCTCTGTGCACTTATGTCGTATTGATTGAAAATAAAAGCAATAATACCAGCAAACGAAGTCCATTTCACCTGACTCCAACTTTCCGGGATGTATTCATACCAATCGACCATCTTAATCTTATTCCACCATCGCCATTTCATCTTCGGACTACTAGGCGTGGGGAGGGATTCCACCCTTATGTAGTTAACATACCGAAAATTCGCACTAAGCGGTTCGACTCTTCATTCATAATGCGAACAACCAAGGCATGGAACTCCCTTCCGGCGTCAGTCTTTCCCGAATCCTACAACCTTGGGATCTTCAAGAGCAGGGTGAATAGGCATCTACTGAGATCGCGTGCTTCATCTTCGGCCACATCGTCACTTCCCATCAGGTGAGATTGTAGTCAAACGCGTATCCAGTTAATCATAATAAAAAGTATAAAAAAAGTTACATGATTATATTATGCACAATGAAAAAGAAAAGGAGCTATTTGCAAAAAAAGAGAGTTTGAGTCACAGAAATATATCGAAATAACTCGATATAAGTTCTGTGGGTTGAGTTCAAATTTGTAAACCACTAATATCATGGTAAAATCTAATCGTCTTAAATCAAATGTTGGGTACATAAAACATTTATGTAATGTGTATTATTATATTTATCATTAAATAAATATATATTTATTATAACAAAATATTTATTTAATTTTATATTATATTATTGTATTTATTATACAACTTTTTATGTATTCATTTATTAATATATATTATATGCATACTTACTATATACTATATATATATATCTTTACTGTATTTACTATTACTATATAATATCCCCATTTGTTACTCATTATAAAATAAAAACTAAAAATGATAAACAATCTTTCATGAACATTAATTCCTGAGTCATGGATGTTTATATAAATATTTATGTATCCGTTATCTAGTATCCATAGCACAAGCTTTGCTTAGTTTGGGACTAGATGATTGGTGTAAGTGTCCGAAATATTTATTTATTATTTATTATTTATTTAATCTTTAAACAAAATAAAATTGAAAACTTTGTGATTTAGATAATAGGCTTTCTTGGCATCTTTGTTTTAAGTTTAAATTGGGAGAAGCCACTGACTCCTGAGATACAGGTTTATTTAACCTAGTTTAGGTGTCAGGGTCTTCATAGGAGCTTGTAACATTTAATATGTCAATAAAGAGATTATTATTATTATTATTATTATTTGATGAAAGTATGATATAGAAAAGGCTGTCTGTATAAAGTAGGTTATCATTTATATATACATATATGTATGTATTAAGTCCTTACCTATGAAATTGGCGTTTTGTATGAAGAATTTGACTAAGACTGTTTTCTCCATACTGTTTGTATGGATTTTTGTTTTTTTTTTTGGGAAAGCCAAATCCAAATTTAGCTAAACTGTGCGTGTATTATCGGATACCATTAAATTAAGTATAGGCAGCGTTAATTTTTAAAAGTAACCGCTTTATAAAAGTTTCAGCGAGTCTAAGAAATGATTATGGGAAGCACATGAAAAGAGTTCTGTTCAATTTTTCTTTATTATGTGATTTAGCCCAGAAATTAAAAAATATTTCATGTGAAACCTTGAAATAATATTCCATTTTCCAAATAAAAAACAAATTTGGATATAGATTTGAAAATCGCAAGAATTGGTACATATGATTAATGAAGAAAAAAAACTCCAATACAATAGTATAAGACATACTTACCAGCCGCGTCTGTTTGTTTGAGCAACGGATGTTGATACGGTTTCACTATCATTTAGAGAATTTCTTCCGGAAGGTTTACCATAGGGTAATAAAGGTATACATATAGATGTATATACAAATGATAACCTACTTTATATTTAGAAAAGGCTGGCTGTAAGCCTTTTCTATATCACACTATCCTTTCCTTGAGATATTAGTAAAGACAAATTTCAAAATTTAATAATTCAGGCGGTCTATACAAGAAATCAAAATAAATAAATTTTAATAATGTGTAACACAAGTGCGGTCGTTCGGCTCCAGTACCTATTGCAATAGAGTCGAAGACAAATAAAATTTGCAGACCACTGAAAAATGTTACATGAAACTTTAAAAACTATAAGCTATACTACTAAAATGGGTTGACCAAAAACAAATTAGCAAGATTTTTTTTTATTAATGCTAGAATTTATGCTAGGCCACCATCGGAGTACTTTATATATATTTTATACTATCTTCATAAATTTAAATGGACATACTCTCATGGCTCTTAACCATAACCTAGGTAAGGTACCTAAGCTATAAATAAAGATAAAAGTAAAGAAAAAGATAATTAAAGTAAAGAAATCCTTAGTATATTGCTTTTTGCAAAATCATTTTTATAGTCTGGTTGTTTTTGAATCACATTTTTTTACTGAATACTGGTATTCTCAGTAATAGTATACGTAGATAAGTAGGTACAGTGGCCTTTATATTAAGCTTGACGTTTATTTATAATTCGATTTAACCTAACCTTAATACTATTTGTAGTGAAGCCAACTGTATCTTATGCAGATCCAAAGTGAAATATTTCCCGAAGAACTTATCGTGGTAGGGCCTCGGAATTAGTCACAGACTACTTGTCAAAATGCCAATAGTAAGAGTAATTAATCCACCATTCAAGAGTCAGTACATTCACCTCTAATTAATTGTTGTAGGTACAGTCGATCGCAAGTCAGGCGTAGCTCTACCAGTGTTAATTGAGCTCCCATATAACGGGCGGTCCCTTACTTCTTATACGGGCAGTTGACTGAACCTGCTTAATCAGATGTTGACCCAATAACACCTCTATATCTGCTATGTGAATGTGGCCCCCTGATGCATAAGCGCAATATCCACCTGGTTGGCTACTTACTGCATCCGGATGAGATAAAAATTATCGGAGCCAGGAAAATAATTCCTCAAAGATCCTCAAATTTAAACCACCTCAATCTAAACAACATTGGGTTTAAGAGTCGGAGGTCGCGGATTCGATCACCAGCGGGATACATGTTTAAGTACTCGGTTTGGTTGGTAGTAGGCCATTTTAAATGTCCGCCTGGCTAGCTACCACCATCTTATTTAAATCTGCCGCCAAGCAGCAATGTTAATAGCATTGTTGTGTTCCGGTTGTTACAGATAAGATAGCCAGTTTCCCCAAATATGTTGGGGTTTCCGATTTTTTTTATTACCTATGTATGTAACTAAGCGCAGCATATCATCATCATTCTCATCTTCACTTAACATCAGGTGTGATTGAGGTCAAGTGCTAACCCGCTGTGCATAAAAAAAACGTAGGATGTCCACATACAAGGTGGACAGACGACTTGATTTATTAAGTCGCCTCCATGGCTTAATGTAAACAACATTGGGTTTACGATTCGGAGGTCGCGGGTTCGAACCAGCGGGGTACATGTTTAAGTACTCGGTTTTGGTTGGTGGTAGGGCATTTTAAATATCCGCCTGGCTAACCTGTTTCCGGGTCAATACGCTTCCGCCTTCGACCTTATCTTCACATAAATCAGGTGTGATTGAGGTCAAGTATTAAACCGTTGTGCATAAAAAAAGGGAAATCTGCAGCGAACTGTATAGGTTAGCGGCGATCACACTAGATGGACAACGGTCGCAATGGTACAGTGATAATGGGTCTCTGACGACTTGCAACAAACATACATACTACCAATACCAATTAATAATAAACAATCGCTATCTTTAACATTCTGCATCATTTGAATATTTGAAGATTCATGAAATTAAAGCTCTAAATGTAAGTACTAATGTTTTCTCTAGATCTTTTTTTTTGTGCCTGACTGTGTTGTAACCTAAGTGAGAGAGGGGTTGCGCCGAAAACCAGCACTGTCAATTGGCATGATACGACATATTGGCAGCAATCCCTTTGCCACAAATACATTTAATTATACAAAATTATTATACAAAATTATTTAATTATACAAAATGTTACCCATACCTGTGAAATTTTCTGTATTTGTTGGCAATAAATACTTTGTCTTTCTTTCTTTTTTTTATGCACAGCGGGTTAGTACTTGACCCCAATCACACCTGATGTTAAGTGATCTCTAAGAAGAAATTTTTATAAGAAACAAATTAAGGAAATTCCAACAATTAACAAAGAAACACATAAAACACAATTAAAAACCACCAGGCACCAGCTCTCACATCTCCAGAGGCGTGGACCAAGGACATTGGTGAATTCAGTGGTGAATTAAAAATGTGTGTACCCCTCAAGAAAACATATTGGGTACATTTTTTCCCGGCCGCCCCAGAAAGGCGGGTAATGTTTTTCGAGTAGGTATAGATATAATATATGTATGTATGTAGTTTTCTATGTTACCTCCTGTAGCCTAAACTACTGGACCGATTTTGAAGTGCAAGGTGTCGTTCGATTCGTCATGATATGTAAAGTGTTATAGGATTACATTTTATAGTAAAAAAAAAGAAGTTTTTTGTTATACTTAAATAGTTATTTAAAATCTTTTACGATGCGACATTCTTATTAAATAAAATAATAACAGTCGGTAGGTATAACAGTTCGTAATATTCCCATTTGCTGCTCATCGCATATCACTTTTTTTTATATAAGAACGCGTTTCATAATTTATCAACAGCGATTGATTAAACACTCCATTTATCAACGGATTAAATAGTTATTAATAAAATTAAATAATTTTCTGTTGCACCACAATTTGCTGAACGATGTAGGTAGTTATTATCACAATAATCAACCGGTCATGTCGTTTCCTACTTAACCGTGTATAATAGGTCATTTTGATACAGGTCGCAAGGTCGCTTTGCAAAATCTTTGCATGCAACCGGGTGTAACGAAACTGACATAATATATAATTGGTTTCAAATATTCAGGGTCGAAACAACAAAGATCTTTAGAAGTGGGTAATAAAATATACAATGTGAACCTACCAATTAGTGATAGTTACAGCATTGAACAGCCTTAAAAATAATAGAATAGAATGAAATATTTCATTTGCAATGATTACGGTAAGTAACATGGTTGATAAAATATTGAAAATTGTACCTATCATCAAAATCAGCCATATAATCAGCCATATAATAGCATGCAAAATTATTGAATTCCAGAGTTAGCTTGACCTACGTTACACAATACAATACCAATGAAATTGCCTAATTACCTTGTCCTTTGTTTTAGAATATACAAATGGCATTCATAATTACCCTGTCCTTTGTTATGCAATATACAAATGAAATTTACCCCGTCCTGGGTTATACAATATACTAATGAAATTACATAATTATCCTGTCCTTTGTTATAGAATATACAAATGGAATTCATAATTATCCTGTCCTTTGTTATAGAATATATAAATGGAATACATAATTACCCTGTCCTTTGTTATGCAATATACAAATGAAATTTACCCCGTCCTGCATTATACAATATACAAATGAAATTACGTAATTAGTAATTACCCTATCCTTCGTTATACAATATACAAATGAAATTAAGTAATTACACTGTCCTTCGTTATAACAACATACAAATGAAATTAAATAATTACCCTTTCCTTAGTTATACCTACCATATACAAATGAAATTACATAATTAATTTTGTTATAAAATCAATACCAATACAATGTCAGTCATTCTTCATTAATAAATTTTCTACTTAATAAATTCACAATTTAGAGCTTTATCTGAAACCTCTAGAGCGATATTTTCAAAAATGAGGAATACAATCGGCATCAGCAAGGTTCTATATCCGGGTTCATGGTTATCATCGATAAGAAGCAGGAGCAGCAGGGAGGGTGTTTCTTGTCTTATCCGTTTGCGTGGTGGTTTCCTACTCATGCATGTTGTCGCATTCCGCGGAGACCATATGAACATTACGCAAGAGGATAATTAAAAGAATGACACCGGTTTAATGGATGACCGGCAATAATTTATTATCAAAAGAAATATTTGGCTTTTGCTAAATATACAAGAAATTTTAAAAAATGTAGTTCGTTAGGTAGAAAGTTGCAAAATAATAAGCTGCCAAACTGCGCGTAAATGGGCGAATAATGGGCGAAGCGATATGGAATTTTGAATAAAATAAAAGTTTAAAAATCTAAAACCAGAGCACGGAAAACATTTATAGAAAATAAAATGGGAGAACTGTAAAAACGCTTATCTTTAAATCTGTCATTACAAAAGCTATAAACAAGCATCGTAGATATAGGTAGGTATCTGCCGAACCCAGAAACAGAACGTCCTGTTTTGTGTCAGATATCCTATTTAACGATTAGTAATAAATAAAAAATTGGTGTTTGTTTTCTCAAACAATATCGTACCATATAAAACATAGTTTAGTCGTTTCTCCACTTTCGTCTGAAAGTTTAGTATTTTTTGTGACGCATTCGAAATATGAATTTCAAAAATTTAGATAGTATTTTTTCCCCCCGAAAGAGGGGAGACCCGAGGACCTGAAATATAGGGCATTACCTAGTTCAGGCACCGGTCTCTAAACCAAAACTACTAAACTACTAAATACTTAGTATTTTTTGTGACGCATTCGAAATATGAATTTCAAAAATTTAGATAATAATTTTTTTTATTGTACCCAGAGGTAATTTCGTGTATCTAATGATTGCGGTACTATTGTGCTAAGTAGTACCTGTAACTCTTTGTTTTTTTTTTAACATTTATTATTTTACTGCACTCTCTTCAGGAATCTCTCGTATCATTTTCATGCTGACATCTATACACTTAATGCGGAACTACTTGTTACTGTGAGAATGTTGCGCCGTGAAGTGTTATTTTTAGTTAGCCAGTAATCTATACCACAAAACTTCAGCAACTTATCGCTAGATGGCGATACGAGGCGAGCTCTCTAATAACATTTGAGAATGTTATTAACTCCCGATGAAAAACGACGTGTGTTATGTGTTTGACGATGTTGTGTGTGTATCCAGTTAGTAACTCAGTAATGCGTGGTCCGATTTGTATACGGTTCTATTTATATTGAAGACTAATTCGTGTAATTCCTGTGTAGGTACTGGTGACTCTACTCCTGACTACGAACAACTTTTCACTAGGAACCACAGTCGATTTCGATCAAATAATTTTCGATAACCATACAAAGTTAACCATTCTATAACCACATTTAGTATGGAAGTCGAACAATTTCGGCTGAATTCGGCTATGGTACCTAGCGGATACTTGTTCTTAATCAGGAATGAAGTGGACAGCCAAAAATTGTTGGACTTCCATACCAAATGTAGTTTCAGAATGGTTTATTTTAAATGGGTAATTGAAATTTTTTTTATCGAATTCGACTATGGTCCCTTGGAAAAATTGATCGTAATCCAGAGTGGCGTCACCAGTTAATCGGAAAAATACGAATTCAATAGGTACCTTGTATTTAGCGTTGTCTTGGGTCTTTCGGTGGTTGTCTAAATCAATTTATTTTGAATGAACTAAATTAAAGTGAGAGAACAAAACTATCATGTCGTTCTTTTCGTGTTCTAATGAGGTTATGATAAAGATAGATTGCTTAGTCAAGTACCTATTATCTAGCTGTCCTCGACTTCGTGGAACGACGCGCCCTAAGGCTCTTAGGTGACGACACGGTTACAGGTAAATTGCAGAGCCTTGACCATCAACGCACGGTTGCATATCATCAACGTTTTTTAAGATATATTTCGGTGAGTCTGTTTTGGAATTGCTTTAAATTATTCGACTGTCTCCTTTTCATCTTCGGACTGCTGTGCGGGGATTGTTTCCACCCGTTCGCTGTCGATATTTTCTTATTGGCACCATTTTGCGACACCGAAGAAAATATGTCTAAGTAATCGAAGCCTGGTACCTATTTTCAATGTTTGTTTTTCATTTAACTCGAAATGACCAAGGGTATGTTTAAATTATTTGAAATGTTAGTTTATATACCGGTGAGTTTTTTACCGTTAGGAAAAAATAATACATATTAGGTAAGTGAAATAGGAGGTATTGGAATTGGTAGTTTTTTTTTTTTCAAAACCATCATCGTATAAAGTGTTAATTGTGTCATTTGACGGTCGCGTTAGTAGCCTATTCCATGTGTAATTAATTATGTAATTACATTTCATTAATAAAGAAAATTTGAAGAAAATATGAGTTCCAGAGGAATTTCATGGCATGTCATGGCATCTTCAAGTCTAAGGTGAAGGTGATAAGGCATTTACTGGTATAAAATATAAATAAATATAAAATAAACAAATAAATAAATATTTCGGACAGGTTACTCCAATCATCTAGTTCCAAACTAAGCAAAGCTTGTACTATGGATAGATAACGGATCGTATTCATCATAAAAACATTTACCCCTCGCGGGATTCGAACACGCAGCCGTTGGTTTCGCTGACAGTGGTGTAGTGGATAGTGCCACTACACTAATCGGTCGTCAAAATATAATAGACATATTCATCATAAGGTCATACAAATTACGTAGGAGTATATAAAATTTTAGTGATGAAAGGGTACGCACTCTGGAGAAATGCTGATTTTCACTCGTGTAAAGCTGAATAGGTGCTGACACCTAGGAAAAATCAAAATAAATTTGTACGGAACGGAATAGTAAAAGTTTGTGGTTATATTTTTATTTGGAAAAATGCGCCTAATGACACTTAGGCCCCTATTACAGAATGTTGCTCAAGCAGAGATCTCCGCTTGAGGACAATTAAAAAGGTACAGCTTTATATAACTTGTATAGCGGCAACTATTTCTAACCGTGCTCAAGAGCAGATCTACGCTTGAGCAACATTCTGAAATACGAGCCTTAGAATCGGTACCCTTAATCGAATCAGCGATTTCGGCGTCGAAACGATAAACCGACCTTTTTAAAATTAAACTAAAGAGGCGTTTGAAAATTCACATGAACATTCATCACGACACGTGTGCGTAATCCATGGGACTCCCTGGGGTAAGTATAATAGAATAGTCCATTGTCATATTACACCGCACTTGTTTGCGGTCTCAGAGGAGTTAGCGCAATTGCAAAATGCTTTGTAGTCAGAAGGGGAACTAACAAACGAATGGTACGCAGATGTGTATGTTTACTTTTTTAATAGGCAATGCTAATAAACTGTTGTTGTGTTTATTGAAGCCGATGTGGCGAAAAAATTAGTAGTAGGTAAAATAACCAAAATACTCTAAAGTTCTTATAATAGAAGACTTAATCAATTTATTTCACTACACAAACAATCAGGTGTTATAAAATAACATTCGATTCATTCGATACAATAAGAATTAACACAAAAAGGAAAGAATAATAAAAATAGGAAAAAAAAACGAACAAATTCCTGCTACACATTTCTCAAAATTAATTGAACCTGTGGTAAAAATTTAATCTTTACACCCCAAAATGGAACTGAAAGATGAATACTAGCAAAATAGCATACTTTTTATTTTATGTAATAAAAAAAAACATTCAAGATTTTCGTGGCAAAACCATCAAAGTCCCAAAATAGAGCAAAAAGCTCTTAAAGAAACCAGCTCACATGGTGCATAGACAACTTTCGACAGTTCGAGCTTGGGCCCTTACATACATACATAAAGTTACGACTGTTTTCCGTAGAGATAGGCAGAGACCATAGACTTCCATTTGCTACGATGCTGACACACCTCTTTTGCTTCATTCACTCTCATAAGATTGTTCATACATGCTCTTGACTGGGCCTTTCTTTAAGACGTCCCCGATTCGATCATGTTACGTTCGCCGTGATCTCGTATATCTCTTTCGATTACCTATACAAGGCATTCCGAAACTACTTTAAGTATGGGAGACCAACAATTTCCTGCTAAATTAGTCTACTACGAGTATGATTCCTAGTGGAAAGTTGTTCGTAATCAGGAATACATAATATAAATTGTTTGGAATATTTAGATGCAAGTATCAATCTGTGGTCAACTTGCCCATTTCGTGTTCTTTGATGTACGGTGCGGCCCCTTTCCCCGCACCCACCCCCGCCTACTGTCGACCTCTGACAGTGGAGCAGAGACCTTACGACCACTGTGCGCGCTGTGTCGAAAAGTGACTGTGCTTTGGTGCTTTTCGCTGTCAGAGACCTTCTGCATTCTTTCTATTCTTTCTGGGACTATTGTGTGTGCGTCTGTAGTCTCAACCTATAGCCATAAGGGTTGGGATCCATCACTTGCCAGTGGAGATCAGTGCGGTCATCCGGGTTCACCAGGTGAGCAGTTGATTACTACTATTGCATACTTGCGTCTAAACCTATTTCTAAACATAAATGAAAATATTCATAACTCGGATGCACGTGTCCGTATTCATCATTTGCTGCAGCCTCCTATGCTGAAATGGGGACCTGATTAGATACCTCTTTGCGACACCGAAAACTAGCTACTGCTTACTTTTAGATAGATGTTCCATATTTTTATGTTGTGTTATATAGTACATACAACCCGATCAATTAATTGTAATGTTTTTCTTTTCGTTTAAAGGAAGACCGAAATTAATTATGCACAACGGATTGGTACTTGACCTCAAACACACCTGATGTTAAGTGAAGATGAGGCCGAGGGTGGTAGCGTACTGACCCGCAAATCCCATCTTATTTGGGAGACTGGCTATATTATCTCTGACAACCGGAACACAACAATGCTATTAGCATTGCTGTTTGGCGGCAGATTTAGATAAGATGGTGGTAGCTAGCCAGGTGGACATTTAATATGCCCTACCACCAATCAAACCGAGTACTAAATATGTACCCCGCTGGGGATCGAACCCGCGACCTCCGAAACGTAAACCCAATGTTGTTTACATTGAGCTATGGAGGCGGATGTATGTGCATCACTAAACGGATCAAATAAAGTTTTCTTATTCTTATCATATAAACATGTGCTCCTGGTCGGGTTTGAACACGCGACCTTTTGGTACAACATTCAGGGTTTTTAACCACCAAACACGTTTTCGAATAATAAAAATAAGGCAGAGAAATTTCCATTTTCAAAAAGTCTCCACAGTCTCAAATAAGCAAAATCAACACAAACCAAATGATATTCTCTCAATAACCTGTGAATTTCAATTTCAAATCAAATCAAATCAAAATATTTTATTTCATAGGATAAAATTATCATTTGAAAACGTCACTATTAATATTAATATTACATTATATTTTAAATTTACTACTCATTCACAAAGCTGACTCTCCAGAGAAGAACGAGCAAGAAACTCTAGGGTTGCTCTTTTAAACAGATTATAGGTTGCGATTTGATAATTATATGAATAATAATAAGACAGCTATGTCCATGCTTGCTTATCATTCAAATAGTCAGTGATTTTATTGTTGCCTTTTGTTAATAATTTCTGTTTTATCGCTTTAAATTTATTTAAAGGCAAATTTTGAATATCTACCGGAACCTTATTATAAAAGCGTATACATTGCCCTTTGAAGGATTTACTAACTTTGTGAAGTCGGCTAACATAAACAGATAACTGGTTCTTATTCCTTGTATTAACATTGTGCCTATCACTATTTTTAGCGAATAAGGTTATATTTCTTTTTGCATATAACAAATTCTCATAAATGTATTGAGATGCCATTGTTAAGATATTAATTTCCTTAAACTTATCTCTAAGAGACTCTCTAGGTCCTAATTTATAAATGGCACGAATAGCACGAATTTGAAGCGGAAACTCCTAGCACATGAATGTAAAATTTGTGAATACCTTCATATACCGCTGTTTTACACAGCGCGTTTATGGGTAAAACTTTTCTTTGAATGGCTGAAGTTTTGCGGGATTCTCGCAGTTCACGTGACCGCTGAAAAATTACTGCGATTTGCATATTAAATAATACCTTTTTACCATTTATGTGTTAATAGGAATTGCAGTGCGGCTTTGAGAGAGAGGAGCAACCTAAAAGGCATATCGTCGATTAACTCAAAATGAATAAAAAATGAAAAATAAATAAATAAATGATCGACTGTTCAGGAAAGCAAAAAAAACTGTCTCATTTTATGCGCATCGGGTTGGTACTTGACCTCAATCACACCTGATGTTAAGTGAAGATGATGTCGAAGGTGGAAGTGTACTGACCCGGAAACCCCAACACATTTGGGGGACTGGCTATCTCATCTCTGACAACCGGAACATAACAATGCTATTAACATTGATGCTTCGCGGCAGATATAGATAAGATGGTGGTAGCTAGCCAGGCGGACGTTTAAAATGCCCTACCACCAACCAAACCGAGTACTTAAACATGTACCCCGCTGGGGATCGAACCCGCGACCTCCGAATCGTAAACCCAATGATGTTTATATTGAGCCACGGAGGCGGTGAATGTTACGATTAAAGTTGTATTTTCTACAAAAAAATTTGTTGTCCGTTTTGATTCATGACACCTATCGGTATGGAACTAAACTGACTTGCGCGATGTTTTCAAAGTAGTGCATGCTTCACTGATATGCTATGTTTTTGTTTACGATATAACGCGTCGCGATTGGACAACTATCTTGTTATTCATTGGTCAAACGGTGCGTCTTACGAATCTCTATCGAATGACAAACCATCTTTTATCAAAATTATGTTCGTCGCTGCTCAGAAGAATTGCCATCGTACCACGTAAAAATTTTTGCGTGCGATCGCTTATAATTTGCAGTTTTAATTGCTTGCTACATGTACCTAAGCCCCCTAGAAGTAAAGGATAAGGGGATAAACGTCTAATGGATGGAGGTATCGAGTTACCATAATTGACAAACGCTTACGTGGTACCAAATTTAGAGATCGTGCTAAGTTAGCTGAGCTGGTTTTTTTTTTTGATTGACTGGATTCGCGTTTGACCACAATCTCACCTGATGGAAAGTGACGATGTGGTCGAAGATCAAGCAGGCGATCCCAGTAAATGCCTATTCACTCGTGCTCTTAAAGATCTCAAGGTTGTACAAGGATTACAATCGTAGGTACATTAATTTTAATCACAGGTTGTGACCAATCTATCTAATATTTAAGAAAATCTTGTATCTATTAAATCGTATATTCAACAAATAGAACGTTTTGTAACGCAAAGTCAACGTCTACATTCCGCAGACCAACTTGCTATCCTTTTCACAAACACGAAACAAGAATTCTCTTCCATAATTTATTAACACAGACATATATTTTTATTTCGTCTCGACGCACCGAATGTCTATCAAACGCCCGAGGCGAGTAATCAGAGAGAGGTGTGGTCAATTGCAGTGACGTTATGTACTCATCATGGATGGGGAGCGTGTTGGCCTCAGGCTGTGTGTGGTCCAATGTTTGTAAAGTATACATGATGTTGGACAATTGGAGTAGAAATTCATTGCAAATAATGATTCTTCTTTTTTGATTTCGCCGCAATAATAGTAGAGTTTTGTAGAAAGTGGTGATTAAACTGTTATTAGGGAAATCAGGCGCTTATTTATAACAGGATGAGGCTTTCTGCTAGGGATTTGCCGAGGGATGTTGTGTTACTCGACTGTCCAAGGAAGGAGTGTAATGTTTTAATGTATATATGTATAAGTTAGTATTTATGTAGATTTCTATGTTATCTCCTCTAGCGTCGTCAGATTTGTGTTGATTCCTGGAGTGCAATAGGATACTTTTACGGGTAAAAATACCCAATATTGCGCCCGTTAAATGTAGTATTTTGCGTAACAACCTGGTTAATCTTAAATACAAAAAAAACGTACTTAATTATGGGCCTTATTATTGAGAAACATCTGGACGAAGACTGGACAGATACACACAAAGCCCTCAAAGTATAACATCCCTCATTATTCGTCAGGGGTAAAATGGCAAGTTTACAGAAGTACATACATACATAACGTAACCTATCCCAAATGGGGTGGTCAGAGATGTCCCAAATTATAGTGTTTGGGTATTACAAACAATAAAAGTTTAATGATTGAACCAACATCCATCTGATTTGATTATGATATATAGAAAAATGCACATGTGACAATGAGCCTATCGAAGTTGAAGCGTACAAATCTATACATGTTTTTTGGTGGAAAGTCCTTTAGTCGCCTTTTACGACACCCACGGGAAGAGAAGACATCATATTTATCACTATTTTTCCTAAATGATGCTATATTTTTTTTTGACAATATTAGATTTTCAAAAATTTGAACTGCATCCGTCATCTGCCGCTACATAGGTGTCATTGAATAAAATAACTAACAGTTGCTCACTGAATTCAAATGAGCTATTTGGGAAAAGCCGATTCAATTTCCCCACTCTATTTCCAACGAAATATGGTGCATGTTATTTACATTTTATTCCACATGTGTTGCCTTATCGTATGGGCTTCATATTTGTTTTTCTTGCTATATTAAATTACTAAGTTTGGAATTATTTACGTCGAGCAGGATTTGAAGAGAATGTGCACAAATGACGCATATTATATTGATCTCGTTTTTAACATGGTACTCATTTAAATAGATAAAGCAATATATACTATTGGAACAGAAAAAATGTTTAGAAACTGAAAACTTGATCGAGCACAAGATCTTTTTTATTAGCTGTAATCTCATAAAGTCATACAAGTCACAGATTTACGCACATAATGGAGAGGGCTTGCTAATAGAAAAACGTGTACTTGAAACACATATGCAGCAGCAGTGGACCTATTTTGGCTGATATGATGATGAATGTACGTTCGAAAGTTATTTTTAATATCATTATTATCTTAAACAATAATAATATTAAGATATTTTTATTATAATATTAAAATATTATTATTATTTAAGAGAGCAGTCGGATAAATGCACATAAATAATTAAATTATAATTAAAAACTCATTGATACATGGCCTGCCTGGGAATGGAACCTGGACCACAGATTACTAATGGACCACAGATTACTAATAAGTTACTAAAGTAACAGATACATCACTTCCCTGCAAAACGACAAATACCTACGCATTCTTTCTAGCTGTCAAGCGAACGCGAGGAAAAATGAACTTAACGGCTTTGACTCAACGGAGCGTTCCTGGACTACCTAAATTAGGAGACCACGTCTTAACCGCTAAGCCACCGACGCTCTCCGCCGGATCTCATAAAACAATAGAATGCACTTCTGTAGTACTGTGTGATTTCTGCACTCAAATTGAATAAAATCAACCTACCCCAATACAAGAAATAAAGATAAACTTGCAGGTCACATAAGTCGCCTCCGCAAAGTCAGTAATTCATTCAAAGGGTTATGTATACGCTTTTTCAATAAGGTTCCTGTTGATATACAAAATTTTCCTTTCAATAAATTTAAAGATACCTACTATAAAACAGACACTTATTGAATGTTTATCATCTTGATATTTTATAATATGCTTTCTTAAGCATATTATAAAATATCAAGATGATAAACATTCATGGGCATAACCAGCCCGTTCGCATAACCAGGCTTTTTCACAATTAATAATGAAATATTATATTATAAAATAATAATTAAGAATTTTGTAATATAAAAACTTTTTTAAAAGAGCAACTTCTCGAGTTTCTTGCTTGTTCTTCTCAGGGGAAAATTGCATTTTGAACAAGCAGTAGCTTTAAAAATGTAAAATCTGACTATTTTAAGTGTACCCTGTGTACCTACAAAATAAAGCATTTTTGATTTGATTTGATTTGATATGAAACGACTAAGCACACAAACAGACAGACACGGACAGTATAAATGTTACGGACACTTACACCAATCAACTAGTCCCTAACTAAGCAAAGCTTGTGCTATGGATACGAGATGACGGATAAACATACATACATATTTATATAAACATCCACGACTCGGGAATAAATGTTCGTATTCATCACACAAACTATGTGTGATGAATACGAACATTTACCCCTCGCGGGATTCGAACCCGCAACCATTGGTTTCGCTGACAGGATCACTATCCACTACACCAATCGGTCGTCAACGGGATGATGATTTTTTTTCCTTTTAAAAACAAGACAAAATGTAAGTAGCTCTTTATTCTAAAAATATTAGGCATTTAAATGAGTATGATTATCTAATAATTTAAACAGGTACTAAGACGAAGTCTCCGATAGGTGCAGTCGAAACAAACAGAAACAAATAAGGATTGCTTGCCTACTTGCTTTTATCCCGTTCTACTTTTTTCTCTACCCAAAGGTTGTCTGGTAGAAATCGCTTAATAGCGATAAGACCGCCTGGTTGTACAATTATTATTTTCTTTTGAAGCTATATTTAAGAAGTGTATTGTAAAAATTTTGTGCAATAAAGTGTAGTCAAAGGCGAAACCAGTATTTAATAAAAAAAAAAAAAAACTTGATTGATTGATTGATTTCATGTGAGCGTGCTATCGTCAGCCAAGCACTAACCCATTATGATAAAAGATATCCCACCAGCTGCCGTACAAATTATTACTCGGGATCCTTTGGCATTAAGGCTGCGCAGTTGTGGAATGCACTACCACTAAATATTCGTCACGCAGAATCGCTTGCGGTGTTTAAACTGCGTCTAAAGGAATATTATTTATCTCTTTAATGAATTGTATATACTGTTATATATATTTATGTGTATTTTATTATTGTGCTTATTTATACATACATACATACATAATGTCACGCCTGTTTCCCATTGGGGTATATTTATATGGTTTGTTTATTTTAGTAAGTGTTTATCTTGCACTATACCTATTTATTTTCTATGTATCGTCTATGTACCTACTGATATTTAAAGTTATTCAGCTTTTACTTTGCACTATCCAACTACTTATTGAAAAAGCTTCTTTAACTGAGGTTGTCTGGAAGAAATCGCTATCAGCGATAAGACCGCCTTTTACACTTCATCATCTATGTTAAATGTTTTTTGTATTTTATTTTTGTGTGCAATAAAGAATTTAATAATAATAATAATAATAAAGATATCTACCAGGGACGCAGAAGGTCAAGGAATGTGGTTTACAACAAATTGTAGCAAACCAACACAAATAGCTGACACTCAAGAATACCGAGGCATATCCGCTCGGGAGTCGTTAGCGAGTAGGTGTAGGCTGGCCGTGAAAAAGTTAAATTATTGACTCATCGCCCACGGCCACGAAACTATGTTATTTTCGAGAATAACCGGGAACGACCTCGTGTACCTGTCGGTGGTAGTTAATAAAATCAAGGTACAATTACTGTATTGTAAACTACACCGAGGTCGGAACGCTGGATTATTAAACAAACCAACTCGGGTGTGTTTTAGTTTGGAAATATTGGATACGAAAATTGTTTAGTTGCAGAACTACTCGGGCAATGCTTTCGATATTGATTAGTGATCGACTGTATTATACGACTTTTCTACAAATCACGTAGTTTATTGCACAAGATAAGGACGGATTGATAACAATTTCCAAATACGAATGCATTAATATTAGTACAAATTTTCTATTCAATTTCGTATTTTACAATACGTACGTTTACAATGAATATATATATACACTATACCAAAAGGTTGCGGATTCGAATCCCTCTAGGGGCATATGTTTGTGTGATGAATACGGACATGTGTACCCGAATTATGGATGTTTTCATTCATAATAAGTATTTATTTACAAAAGAAAAAATGTATTTATGTAGTATATCAACCATCTGGTATTATTATTATTATTATTAAATTCTTTATTGCACACAAAAATAAAATACAAAGAACATTTAACATAGATGATGAAATATCCACAACACAAGCCTATAGTTGCTTAGTGTGGAACTAGATGACGCTGTATGTATGTCTAAGGTTATTTATTTATATTTATTTAATATATACATACTTAACGTCACGACCTTTAACCCTAATGGGATAGATACCAGAGATACCAGATAATTAGAGATACCCCAAACATTAGGTGTTAGAAACATTAAAATTAATGTGTGAAACTACATGAATTTGTTTTGTATTTATTTTCTTTTGTGCAATACAGCGTTTACAAATAAACAAACATCTTTAGTTCACCTTTCAAAATATTCACAAATGCACACGTGACAGAGGGTGAGGGAGATATGCCTTCAGCAGTAGTGTCATTGGCGCAAAACGTCGCTCTTGCCCAAGTTTGCGTGATATCGCTGTACATTGATATTTTTGTGATAAGAAAGCAAGAAATTGTCTTCGTAACTCTTAACGTACAGTCGGCGGCACGACGACCGTTACATTACCAGTGTAAGCTGACCGCGTAACGAACGCTGCGACACATGCTTATGTACAAAAATGTCAAGTCTCAAAAAGTTGTGAGATTACTTTTCGTCAAAATTGAGGCCTCTAGCTTTATCAAAAAGCTTTGTCAAAAGAGTCTTGAGTGGCTTCGAGAAAATTATGGTACGGCTATGTTTTTCGCTCGACTTGGCGAGGGAACAGCCGTGCCCCCAGATACTGGAAGTTACGGTCGTCATGCGACGTGTGTACTTTGACGCGCGGACGCGCGCTAAATGTAGAGCCGGCATAACAATCTACGATCGTCACCCCAATATAATAATTCCAATCCCAATATAATAAATCTCCAATGAAAAACCATTATTCATATATTCAATCTTCAAACTTCAAGCATTTATTTCAATGTTAGAGACTGGAAATAACAAAACGGCTTGTTGCATTTATCGGTCAGTCAGTATGTTCAAGCTACTACCGCTTTTTTAATAAAAAGCATACAACTAATACAATTTTAAAATTTTTGAGAGTACCTTCACCAAGCGTGTTTGTCATTCAGGTAGTCATTAATTTAGTTATAACCTTTTTTTGATAATGTTGTTTTGACATGATTTTTAACTTTTTTCTCAGTTACATTAACATAATATTTTAAAAGCTTATACAGTGTCCCATTAATGATGTGTTAACTTTGCTTCGCCTGAACATTGGGGTAGCCAATTTGTATATCTCAAATTGTCACTATTTTTTGGGAATGCAGAAATATTTTTTCGAACGTACATTCATCGTCATATTATCAGCTGCAGGATGTCCTCTGTTGAACATAGGTCTCCTAAATGGATTTCCACAGTGACCGTCTGGAAGTGGAACGACTTTGTTTACGTTTAATGTTTCAATTTAGATTTTTTTATGTTTTTATTTTTCAATTGACATTTGAATTTATAATTGTTATTTTAAATTTTCAATGTCTACCACTGTTTACTAACATAGTTATAGGTGACTGTACTAACAAAGATGGACGTTATTGTCTGGAAAATAAACGATTTATTATTATAAGGCCAAAAACGGCAGAGAAATAAGGTATGTATGCAATGATTTTGGTAGAGTCAATCTGATAAGGATTTTTTGTCGTACTTTAATTGTTAGGCACAAGTCATTGTTTTATTTTCAAGCAGTTTTTTTTTAACTAAGTTTTTTAAAATTGTAGTGTGCAGCTGGGAGATTGCGGTGTTCTAAAGAAAATTAAAAAGATAATGTTTAGTTCTTGGGATAGAACGGTATACTGTAGTCTATCTACGCGAAGCTTGATACACTTTATGACAAGTGAACAAGTTGTTCAGTTTGCTGACCATTATACTTTAGAAGGACCATACATATTATTTACCGACTGACTTACTTTCGTTGAACTCTACATATAATATTCTATGGTGAAGTCGCAAATTATCGCAATTAGTCGCAAGTTGATTTTTCTCGCTACACTATTATCAGCGGAGTTTTCTACAGTAGCTTAATAAAATTCAAATTGATCCATAATCCACAATCCCATCTCAGCATGTGGTCAAGTGTTACCCACCTAAATAGCTCAGAGCGCCAACGGGCAATTGAATCTCTACACTACTCGAGTCCCGATTCTTGGCCCCAAACAATAATTCCCGTTTCATAATTAATTTTAGGCACGCGGATCTTTCAAAACAATTGCTCAAGTTTGATACCACGCTGTATCCCAAAATATACCCTCCGCAGAACTGTGACAGAGTTGTAACTGAGAATTAAACAACAATAACGTAGAGCTAACTCGTAGTTAGAAGTTAACTTTTAGAACCGTGTCACAATTAATAACAGCGGCAAGTGCATCGAAATGCAGTTTAGGCGACGTAGCCGTGTGGTTTATATCTGTCCTTTGTATTTATAAAGGTTTGGATTTGTTAGAGCGTGTCAGAGATATCAGGTAGATTCTCGGCTGGGCCGTCGTCGCGTCGGTTGTTAGTAGTGCAGTCTTGTGTCGCGAGGCAGAGGTGGCGCTTGTGTGTTAATTTTTTATCTTCGTAAATTACGTATTTATAAACTTTACCGTGTTTTGTTTTGATAGTGACTTCCTTCGCATCGGTTAAATGGTGTTTCGTTACAAAATTGTTTCCACTTTCAAACTATAATAATAGTATATTCCACATTAAACCATTGTTTTAATGCTTTTAATTTGTGTGTTAGTTAGTGTAACCTTGTGAGTTGTTGATTGACGTGAGTTTTTAGTCGGGAGTTATTTTGGCGCGTATGATGTAAGAAGCCGGAGGCACCGGGTTCGAGTCCCGTGCTATGGGACCTGATTGGATTTAAAATATGCATACTTCAATGATGATGGTGAGTCTTTTTTGCTCTTTTAAGTACTTAGTATGCATAAACAGGAAGTCTTAGAATTACGGCGTATCCGCTTTAGTTTCTCACAGGAAAAAATAATCAAGAATGTAGAGTTGTAAGTTGTATTTCTCTTTGCAATGACTTGTATTAGATAAATGGAAATAACCTTAAGTGTCAATAAGGACACAACATAGTTGACTCAGTGTAAATAAGAGTTACAATGTTTCCGTTTTGTTCTTCACAGTAACAAATATTATATAATTATTTTTGCAACAATTTGTATGAATATAGATAAAACCTCAAGCGTCAAAAAGAACACGGTGAATATTTACGACTAAACAAGTGAAATTGTGTGAATCTCACACTTTCTTCGCAATTACTTAGCTACGGTGATTTTGTCACCTAAAATCTAAAGTTTCCGTGAAGTCATCGAGTAGACATGGCTTGTGAAGGTTACGTTAAGAAACATAAAACAGTTTTTATACTTGCACAGTGGTTTAACGCATGAGCTCAAGCGACAATCCGAATGAGGAGGTGGAAGCGAACTATGATATTTAACGGGACTTCTTTTACAAAATAGCCGGAATATAACAATGTTATATTATACATTAACATAGTTGATAAATGGCAGATGTAGATAAGATGGTAGCAACCCAAATGTAAAAGAAAATGACACCTAATCGAGTATTAGTGTCCGCTTGGAATCAAACCCGTGACTTTGGCTCTATATTATTGAGAAGCTCATGTTGAAAAACAGTAATCCTGTGACGAAGTTGCTTTCAGGATTGCATTTTATTTAAGGAACATTTTTAAATTAAATATGTAAGTAATGTAAGCACCAGACCCTTCAGGTCGCAGTATAAATCGCTAACTTTCTGTGAAAGAACTAAAAAATTGAATAAAAAGTAAGAACCAGAACAGCAGAAAGAATGCTCTTCATAGGCTCTTAACGAATACCGTAGAAAAAAATATATTTAATAAACATTTTTGAAATTGCAGACAGTTTAGGAACAAAGCTATATTTCATTATTAGATTGTAATCAATATTTGAATTCTCTTTGGCCTTGAAGGTGCATCACTTTGTTAGACAGTTATCAAATGCGATTAAAGTACAACAGCAAAACTGATAAAAGATTCCTTCAAAATTATGCATTATGTTCCAATGAGTCTGCAACTTCAAATAAAATTAGTTTAATTAATAACATTCCTTCGACTATAGCTAAGGATAGGAGATCAACTTTCAATTGCTCTTACCTTCAAAAGGAGGTGAGATATTCGCTTAATTAAAATGACGGATATTGGATAAAAATGCTAATAAATCTGAGAGAGTAGAAGTAGGTATCCTACTTTATTAAATTCAAAGTATTTAATCAAAATTTGCATTCCGGAATACTTACTTGCCTTTGCAACAAAATCGGCATGTTTGTTGGATTTAAAATTGATAGGTTGTAATGTGAAAATTAAAATAGCATCGTTTATGATGTCGCCTATTTGTAACAGGTCTTCGATTAAGCTTAATTTAGTGTTGAACCTACTTGTCTATACTAGTGCTTCGACATACCAATCTACTACACACACACATGCATACATACTGTACAGATGCACTGTCCGCCATTGCATACTTAAAATATACCCCTACACAAAAGAGCTCTGTAATTAATTTAAGCGAATTAATCAATATAGCTAAATTCCTGAGCATTTTATTTACTCCTTGTATCTATACGATACCCTACTGTTATGGCATTCTGCGATTACCGCATTGCCGGTAGTGAAATTAAAAACAAGTAATACAGGTAGTATATAATAATATACCCATTGGCTGTATCTACAAGGGCACCTCTCTAGTATATGTAACCTCATGCTACAGAGGTATTTGTTGTCTAGTTAACTCAACTGAATGTTCGCTAATACAAGGAGTCTATCAGATGTTCTAGACTCTAGAGTACTACGTATTTTTTTTTAAACAAGTTAAATGGTATTTTCAATGTATACTCGTCAATCGTATACTCTGAGATTACAAATACGACAAAGAAAAAGTCGTCGTATAAAAACTGTATTATAAATAGAAGCCATCGATAAGCTTCATTGTCCTAAATTACCTAAAAGTGTAATTAAGAGTACCACGACGACCCAAAAGTGTACATTATAGCTAGGTCTAGATATAATTAGATCGAGGCCCAAAGTTTCAAATTGGTTAAGCCAAAGTAGAATAAATGAAGTAGTGGAAGGAAATTTTAAAAGCAGGAAGTTGGGGCCTTGAGATTCCAGACATCTTTGCTTTTCCTGCAAAATCGTTTTTTTAATTCTTTGTTTCTTTTATCACATAGTGTTACTTAACTATGTTCTTTACTTTGTTTTGCACATGCGTTTCTAAAAAAACGTATTCGAAACGGTCGTTAATCTGTATTTTTTTGTGGCGTTCGATGAACTAAAATCTATTGAATATAAGTAAATAGTTAGACTCTTATATCTCACTCATTATATTTTTGACGCCTTTCACAATAGTTTTTCAAATCAAAATTAATAAAAGTTGAATCTGAAATACATTTCTGCCGATCACAAAAATCCGAAAACATTTTAAGAATTTAAACTTCTCCAAAACGGTTTGAACTTTTTCAGAACCTAGATTATAGATTGATTAAAGTCGGTATTAGTGTTTTATTAAGCCGATTATTTATCAGTTCTTTGAGTTTTATTGTATGTCAAATATAGTGGTAAAATCGTTTACGTTCGCTGAAAATATATTCTGGAAGGTTGGTTTCCTCGTGACTGTGGGATTTATTGAAATGAAATGAAATGAAAATCATTTGAAATGAAATGAAATGAAATGAAATGAAAATCATTTATTCATGTAGGCAATACAATATGCACTTATGAACGTCATTTGCTTTTTAAACTACCACTAGCTCGGAACGCGACCACTACTGAGAAGAGCTAGCGAGAAACTCAGAGGGTTTGTCTCTTTTCAATAAATCATGTACAATCAAGAAAGGTTACAACAATTTTATATATCGAGTAGAGGAGCCGTTTAATCCCATGGATTACTTTCATTAATATAGTCTGAAATTTTGTAATATCCCTTTTTACATAATTTTTGTTTTATAATAAGTTTAAATTTATTAAGCGGAAGATTCCGTATATCCATGGGAACCTTGTTGTAGAAGCGCACACATTGACCTCTGAATGACTTATTAACTTTACTAAGTCTACTAAAAGGTACAGCTAATTGATTTTTGCTCCTTGTATTGACATTATGTCGGTCACAATGTTTCTCGAATGAATATATATTTCTCTTAACATATACAAGTTTTTCATATATATATTGTGACGAAAATGTTAAAATATTAATTTCTTTAAATATTTGTCTTAATGTATCTCTTGACCTTAATTTATAAATTGCACGAATAGTTCGTTTCTGTAAGAGAAATATGCTATCTGTATCAGCAGCGTTTCCCCACAGCAAGATACCATATGACATCAAGCTGTGAAAGTAGCTGAAGTAGACTAAGCGCGCTGTTTCAATATCACAGATATTTCGAATTTTCTTAACAGCATATGCGGCAGAACTGAGTCTTTTCATTAGTTTTTTAATATGGGGTCCCCACTGTAACCGAGAATCTAAAGTCATACCAAGGAATACAGTTGTGTCCACAAGTTCCAACTGTTCATGTTTAATTCTTATTTTGGTGGCAACCTGTTCAACATTAGGTAATGAAAATCTAAGACATTTCGTTTTGTTCTCATTAAGGAGCAAGTTATTGACTGTGAACCATTCGACTATTTTTGAGACAGCATTATTCACTTCGTCATATGCTAATTGATATTAGCATATGACGAAGTGAATAATTGCTATTAACAGCCATAACATCAGGATCGGTCAACAGCTGGTGCTGTTCTTAAAAATTTGCAAACTATAGCGCGAACATTTTTATTGTAGACTTTGTCTTTTTAACGAAATGTACAAGAAGACTTTGAACTAATTATTTTTGGAAATCTAAATGAAAATTTACTGATCGTACGCGATCTGTGAATCCATTCATAAATGAAAAATTAGATTATAGGAAAGATGTTTTACAAAAAACCAAAAATTTTTTTTATTATGTGACTTAGCCCAGAAATTTATAAATATTGCATGTGAAACCTTGAAATAATATTCAATTTTCCAAATAAAAAACAAATTTGGATATAGCTTTGAAAATCGCAGGAATTGGTACATGTGATTAACGAAGAAAAAAACTCCAAATTCATAGGTAAAAACTAGCATTGAAGATGATATATCTGTAAATAGTCTAAATAAGTAACTACGTGTTGTGATTCACAAGAAGACCTTACAAAAGTTGAATGAACGGCCCACACACAATTCAAATTGTCGCCGACACGCGAATGTAGGTTATCGTATTAGCATAAACAAATCGGAGCATTGTTTCGGATCTGCGTTGGGTGGCAATTAGCACAGAATCGCTGTTGGGTAACCATTAGCTGCTATTGCAAGCCGCTCATCATATTTAGCATCGGTCTGATAATGGACATCATCGAGGAATTACGTAGATTCTGAGATACTACGCATTTCCATGATCTGGGTAGTAGGAAATCTCTCGTGATTAATTAACAGTGAATTTATAGTAACTACGTCTATTTTTGTATAGAATTTGCAGATGTTGTGTTGTAAAATTCGGTCGTTCACATCAATAATGTTAGAACCTCTGAAATGGCTAAATTGTCTGATTAACATTCCTCGCTTTTCATTCTACACCCCCTATTTTTTCCTTTAGTTTAGGGACGAAGACAGGAATCCATCCAAATATCCCACTAATATTATAAATGCTAAAGTTTGTGTGTATGTCTGTATTTATTTATTTATTCACACGAAATCTTAACAGCATTTAAATATATATTTAACAATCAATATCTTTAATCTTGCATGCCAGATAATAAGATTTCAATACTGTCTGTATGTTTGATCCAGTAGCAAACTGATTCCAATACTAATACAATATTACTGAAACAAATTAATGAGGATAAACCAGACATTAATGAAAATTAGGATCGCAAGTGCTTACAATTTCCACATGATGTTTGTAGAAGCTGAGATAATGGGGTATAAGGGAGGGATAGGAACCTGAGGGGAGGGGGAGTATACAAGAATTTTTAATTATTATTGTGTGTGTGTGTGTGTATGTATGTGTGTATGTATGTTTGTTACCTCTTCACGCCTATACGGCTAGACGGATTTGGATGTTTGGTGGGTAGACAGATTAGGACCTGGATTAACACAGTCTTATATTTTTCTGAACCGATTTTGATAAAATCTTCCACGCGGACGAAGTAGCGGGCAGAAAGCTAGTAGACTCATATAGGGAACCTTCAGTAGTTGCGGTATCGAATACTGTTGATCCTAGCTTACAGGAGATATAGCTCTTACATCGTGGACATTTTTATCTGGTTTCCCTGCATCGTAACAAATATTGCTTATGTCATTTGAACCTTTGTCTGTACTAATATGCAAGTATAATTAAAATGAACGCAAATAACTGTAATTTACGTCTTATTCCGAGAGAGACTTATTGGTATTATAATTGACCTAACTGGGATAAATTTCTCCAATAGTTCAACTGTCCGGGCAAACCACGATCGATCACCAATTACAGTCAGAGCCGTATCTAGGAGAGCGACCTACCCTGGGGCGCTAAAAGCTGGCGTTAACATTGACGTATTTCGTGACAAGATTAATAAACGAAAAAGCAGTCTGTTATTTTATTACAAAGTACTTAAAAAAAGGTATTTCGATCACTTTCCTCCATTTCCTTGATACAGTCACCTAATGTTGCTTTAAATCATATAGGTAATATTAGCTCTGAATAATATATTGTACATCACTGGTCGCGAGGAATAGAAAATAATTTAAAAACAAAAGATAAAGCTTCTGAAAAGGATCGTTAACATTATTCATGTCATTCTCAAACTTGTAAAACATCATGTGAATATAAAGATTCTAATATCTTTGCACACAACTGATCGCCTTTTGGCTTTGCTTCTTAAGGTGTATTGTAATCTACGTAACATTTCAAAACAAGAGATTGTCATTTATAGGGGCGCATAAAATTACAATATAGCGTATGTAAAACATCTAAAGCTGATCGCATTTTAAATATCTTGGTACCTCTATTACCCTAGTGGTATCCTCTTGTTGCGTGCTAACTACCTATTTAAGCACTATTGCCTTGATAATTGTTTCATTAACATTATATTGACGTACAAGGTCATTCCCAGGCGTGTTGTTTCGTTCAGGTACAATAGATCCTCTCATTACGTAAATTGTTTGATTACGCACGATTGTTGTTACCGTTGTTATAGAAAACGCTTTCTTGGTCTCTATGTTGAATTGTTTGATTAGAAGTGAATAATTCAAATTCCTCTTTTGTTTTGAATACAAATTTTTGTTTTAATAATCTGCGACCAGAGATTTCCACACTTACATTTGTTGATAAGAGAATTGATCACATTATGTGGTTATCAGTCGATCATCAAACTTCTACTATGTATAGGCGTTTTATCTGTCAGTTACCTTCATATTGTATATAAAAATTATTGTATTATATGTCAGGTAAAAGAAGTAACAAAACTCATTCATAAAATAATTAGATTGTCTGCATTCTCTTTAATCATTTAGCTCGTAACTCTCAGGTTTATACTTCCGTTTCAGCTCCAATTCTCTCATTATGCTGAAAATAGCTTTGGATACTATCCAATAATTACCACCAGTCATTATTTCAACTCAAATTTACTAGGTATTATATTGTCTGATGTCTTTTTATGCTTCCATTGTTTTGTGTTGTCTGTATTTGTTGTCATGTCCATTTTGGGTCTTATTTGTGTGTGTAGTCATTTTTTATCGCCATGGATAACTCCTACATCAAATTCCATTTCTTGAACTTTTTAATTGCCAGCACCTATAATTGCGACAACGCACTATTAAACACAATAATTCGTTTTAATTTTCTTATCTGTGAAACCTTGCAATGTTATTAACTTTAGTATTGTACTATTTAATACTTTTTAGTGTTACGTAATGATCATTTGTATGTTGTAGAATAACAATTGTGCGTATCTAATGAGTATAAGAGAAAATTGTTAATGTTAAAGTCTATCTCGCTACGGTCGGATTGTTACGTTGTGATATGTAATGTTTGGCGTAATATAGTTTTTGCTGCCTCTACCTTCGTTAATAACGAAATTTTCAAGGTCTTCGTGACGTTATGACTGATGGTAATGACTGGTCTGTCAACAGATTTAAATTTTACTTTGAATAATCCTGCTCTTCAAAATGAATATGTCTGTCAAATATTAATAAATGTATTCTGATTATCTTTGTTGTTAGCTACAGTGACAATGATTACTACTACTTTTACTGGATGTTTTGATCATCGTCAACAGCCTTTTTACCTGCTGGAAAAAGGTCTACTATACAAACTATGTTTTTTGAGTTCTTTTCAGAAAAGAGTTGCAATTATTTTATATAGATAGTCTTTATAATAAATGAACTTTACTTTTAACAGTTAACACTTTTCTTTTTTATATCAACTGTTTAATCCAATTCGAGCTCCGGATTTTGTTAAATTCTCACAATCGATTCCACATTTCTATTCTCGACGGGCGTGTAAATTAAACAGAATTGGGCTCGCAGAAAAGGCCATGATTCAACGAGGGGGTTGCGATACAATAGAATATCTCCCAAGGGATCTATATTATTACCACCATTGAATGCGTCGAAGATTTCTTACCCGGCCATTTAAAATCGGCACAGTTTGGTTCACGTGCTGCGTATTATTTTTCATTTCTTCGTAGCTGGTTGATATCTGAACCTGCTTGGCATTGTAATCTTATATACATCAACAGCCATAAAGAATATGCCTTCTGTCGATTTGCATCGTTTTCCATGGAAGGATTTGCCCTAATCGCCATGCTGATCAGGCGGGTTGGCGATTTCAGATTGTCTCAGGCAGCGCGATCGCAGATTTTTCTGGAAGCTTCGGAGCAATGACGCTACTTCCTACCACTGCTCAAATACAAAAAATATACGTACATTGAGCAAATACCTCGCAAACCTCGATGTAACCATTCGATCGCTGATGGAACCATTGTTTATCAATTGTGCCTGCTTAATCTGGTAAATAAATGGAGTCAGTGGCGAGAGAACTTCTATATTTTACATACTGTTTTAATATGCAACAGATTCTCAAGCGTCAGTTTGTGGCCATCTCAGTCTCGAGAGCGGTTTGTGGGATACGGGCTTTAGTCACCCCTGTTTTGATTTCTTTTCTTTTCTATTTTCGATTGCTGTTTTATATTTTATGTTGTGTTATGTATGTAGCATATAACCCGATCGATTATTTGTGATATAAATAAAGTTTTCTTATTCTTAGACGAAGGAAGTTCATGTATTATGATTATCTACATCCTGTATATCTAGGTGGCTCATTGTGAACGCATGAATGCACGTTGACAAACACGGTGATATACAAAGCCCCTTTTACAACTTCTTAAATTAACCTATTATGAATTCTAATGTGAACTTACGAACACGTAGGGTTAAAATGTTCCCATAGCGTTATTATTATCATACGTAGAAGTTTGTATATTTACTCGAAACTGTAGGAAATGTATTACTGTGTATATTGTACATACGACATGGATGCCATTATATCTATATGTATGCAACGAAAATGTAACATCGTATATAGGACTATTAGACACTCACAGAAGCACACGCTTTCGTTACAAATAAATACACACTCACATACACAGAGAGATAGTAGTTCTAATTAGTAAATTAATATAAGTATTTAATAATATGCACAAACCGTATCTTCTAGAAGAGTGAAATTTTCTGTTACATGTACTTTTATACTTAAAAGAAAAGTTCCATCCACATATTATTATTAATTAAGAAATTAGTAATAAAATACGTTATGATATTGAGAAAAACCGAACAAGTTTTTTTTTTATGCACTACGTGTTGGTACTTCACCTCAATCACACCTGATATTAAGTGAAGATGAGGTCGAAGGTTGAAGCGTACTGACCCGGAAACACCAACACATTTGGAGGACTGGCTATCTTATCTCTGAACACAACAATGCTATTAACATTGCTGCTTGGCGGTAGATTTAGATAAGATGGTGGGACCTAGCCAGGCGGACAGTGCCAGTGTAACTGTTACTCCGAGGGTTCTGTACACAGACCAAGGTCTGTACAAACTTGTATGTAGATTACTCGAAATATAAGTTCATAAAAAAAAATATTGTTATGATATTTTTTCCTTTACTCGTGCTATGAGATCTTGCCTCTTTTCTAATTTCGTGATACTAGATCAGCTGGAATAACCCTGTAGGTTTTGATTTAGTTGCAAGTGTCAAAATATCAACATAATTATTCGTGTTTATTGATATCGTCATTGACTTAGAAGCTTAATTTTTTTACGGCCCCAAGAGATCGACCTAAGTATCTAACTAATTTTAATTACATCATAATTACGGAAGACAACATTCCTTGTCGTACAGCGCCACCTTCCATGCAGGCGAAGCCGGGGGCGGAATGCTAGTTTCATATAAAAATCAACTTGATACCCGCGCGTTGAGAAAAATGGTCTTGACAGACTGATGAACAACGAAGTGATACCATAAGACTTTTTCCTTTTAATATACGATACTCTAAAAATATATATTTTTGAGCTAACAATGGTTTTTGCAGTTAAAATTTTACCCTGTCCCACCCACAATAGGTTAAACAAGTGGATAACTCAAAGTACATACCACCGGGGCTTGATATCGAACTCTGTTCTGATGAAGTATGCAAATGCATTTATAATTCATGGGAGATTCGAGCAGGCGTCCCGACGTTGATCCTAACTTAAGATGGAACGAGTTCAAGCACCTTACCCTGAATATATTACAATATCACCCCTTGTGTATCTGGAGGCATTATAACTTACTGGCTACTTGCGGGTGGCCTGGTGTCGCCCGTGATTTTTGTTGCCCCAGGACGGAGGGTAATGTTTTTCGAGTTGTATGTTGATTTCTAGGTTACCTCCTGTAACCTAAACAGCTTGACCGATTTTGAAGTATAATGGGTCGTTCGATCTTTATACAGAGTGAAATTTAATTCGTGTAATTCCTGTTTACTGGAAAATTGTTTACTTCGAATTCTTCGAATGGAATGGTAAACGTTTTTTTTTATCGAATTCGTCTATGGTTCCTTGGGGAAAATTGTTCGTAATCAAGAGTGGCGTCATCAGGTAACGGTAATTACACGAATTCAAATCCACCCTGTATAATATATAATATGTAAATGGTTATTATAATACAATGTTAATAACCCCCCGAAAGAAAAGTCTACGTCTGTCTGTGGTATTGCAGCTCCACGGGACCGCTGATCTAAGTATTTCATATTAATTTCGACTTAATATCCACTCACAGACGGACAACGAATTGATCCTTTATGGCTTATTCTTTTTGAGGTTTGGAACCCTAGAAACAGTTGAATTGAATACGTTAACAGTTGAATTGAATACGTATTTTGCACGTCATAATATAAATTTTAATTATCTTAGTGTTATGTTTCTAACCCATTGTTCGGTGCTATTAACTAAGTTTACAGACGCGAGCTCGGGTATTTGAAGGATTAGGAAGCTTTAGAGGAGATAGTGACAACGGGTTAGATGATGATAATGATAATTTATTATCAGTTTCATAACTGCTTGTCGTTATCAGCCAGAAACGCGGCGGCAACACTTTTAATAATCCCTATCTCCCAACATAGCTATAAGTGTCTAGTAACCAAATAACTAAGGTTTCACACACTGCAGGTGCCACGGAAGATCAGCCACATGGATCAGCGCTGCTGAAGGGGCCGCTACTGTGGCTAATGCTAAATTGCCACAGTAGCGGGCTTATGCTGAGTTGATAACGAATGTTCCTATGCTTAGGTACCGCCATGTGTACTGATTTTTGCTATTAGGTAATGTTATCAAAATAAATAACTTGCTTTCTTCTTTCAACCGAATTAGAAAGGAGTTTAAAGGCAATCAGGAATGAAGAAGTTAGAAGAATTTAAGTCCGGATAGCCCAGCGTATTAGTAAGTTGAAATGGAAGTTGGCACATACGGCTTGAAGAACTGATGGCCGTTAGGGCATTAAGATTCTGTTATGAAGACCAGGTACCGGCAAGCGCAGCGTGGGCCTGACACCAGAAGGTGGACTGACGACCTGATGGAATCTATGGAGCGGCCTGAGTTCAGCAGTGGGCGTCTTGATGCTGATATGATGATGATGATCAAGGCAATCAAAAAGAAGGCGTGTCGCATTCGCTATTCCTTTTCTATCAGCGAAGTTAGGCAAAATGCGAAAGTTTGTGTGTGTATGTATATGTGTTTATTACCTCTTCACGCCTAAACGGCTGGACGGATTTGGATGAAATTTAGTTGGTAGACAGATTAGGACCTGGATTAACATATTGGCATTTTTTTTGCTGAACCGATTTTGATGAAATGTTCCACGCGAACGAAGTTGTGGGCAACCGCTCGTTATAAAATATTTTCCAGACTTATGTCGCGCCCGGTGACCTCAGGGCTGGTACTTTTTTTGATCAAATATTGAACGTCGCCAGTGAGGCATTGTTGTCAGCGTCTTATGCAATATTTCTTTTATACAAAAATGGGAATATTTTTTTTTAACAAAAAATGTGTTTCAGTGTAACGCTGGCGCTACATAAAGTTATAAATAATAAATTATAAGCAAACATTATCTATACAGACACGAAACAGTATTGTATATCAGGTTCACATTATGACCTTGTTTATTTATTACATAACTCTTGACTCTTGTAATTAGTTTGTGCGTTGTAAATCAACAAAATCGGCCGACAATTTACGGCATATTGACGTAAATCTATCCATATATTATCCATAGGTATTATATTCCTACGCCCACGCAGCAATTTGTCAAGCTTTCACCGGAGCCCATGAGTAAAGCCTCGCTGTGGAACTTGTGGATTATACTTCTTACACACTCTTCAAAGCTGATGTCAAAAGTGAACATATTAGGCTGTGTTTATATTGGCGCTCGTTACTAGTGGAGCGGGAAAAATTAACCAATTCTGGTTACAATTTTACCGCTATGCTGGAATCAACCAATTCGAAGGGTTACAATTTTATCGCTATGCTGGAATCAACTGCCTCCGTGGCTCAATGTAAATAACATTGGGTTTACAATTCGGAGGTCGCGGGTTCGATCCACAGCGGGGTACATGTTTAAGTACTCGGTTTGGTTGGTGGTAGGGCATTTTAAATGTCCGCCTGGCTAGCTACCACCATCTTATCTAAATCTTCCGCCAAGCAGCAATGTTTTTTTCTATTTTCTATGATTAACTGGATACTCATTTGACCACAATCTCACCTGATGGGAAGTGACGATGTGGCCGAAGATGAAGCACGCGATCTCAGTAGATGCCTATTCACCCTGTTCTTGAAGATCCCAAGGTTATAGGATTCAGGAAAGGAAAGATATGTCAATAGCATTGTTGTGTTCCGGTTGTCAGAGATAAGATAGCCAGTCCTCCAAATGTGTTGGGGTTTCCGGGTCAGTACGCTTCCACCTTCGACCTCATCTTCACTTAACATCAAGTGTGATTGAAGTCAAGTACCAACCCGTTGTGCATAAAAAAAAAACAATTGGAAGGGTTACAAGTTTACCGCTAGGCTTTGTAAGTACGAACAAATATGCTGTGACGTGCCTAGAGTTTCATAACAGGGCAAGCCCAATGATGTTTCCTGATTTTTACACCGTTAATGAAATTAAATAAGTTGTACTGTAATACATGCCGGGCTTCTTGGTTTATATGATGGTACAAAAACTGGTTTATGCAGGAGATTTCTGTCGAGAAATGTGCGTTCAGAGAATACGAGATTGGTCATTGGTTATTTCTGAATTGTGCGCGGTGTTGGAAATTAACCACAACAGCTGGGTTTAGTGGTGTTAAACTTCTTAGTTAGATCTTGTTGATTGAAATAACTATTAAGTTTAAAAAAGAACATTTTTCGTATAAAACTTAAAATCGCTCTAATTTAGTAGTTCTATACTCTTTTCCGAACATATTCTTTGCTAACTTTTTAGATCTATGTACGTGTTTTATGCTTATAAAGGTTCTTTAGAATCGGATTATCCATTTCGAAAAAATTATTGAGGAATAAGTTAATAGTTAAAAGTTATAACCCTAATAACAAATAACTATTTAAGTATTAAAAACCAAAAAAGTCGACATATAATTATATATTTTTTGGCCGCCATGGTTGATTTTTTAAACGACTTCAAAAAAGGAGGAGGTTCTGTATTCGGGGCGTATTTTTTTTTTAAACGATTTCAACGACACCTTGCACCTTCAAAATCGTTTATCCGTTTCGGATCCAGGAGGTAACATTGAACTCGTACATACACTCGAAAAACTCGCCTCCTTCCTGGGACAGTCGGTTAAAAAAACTCGAATCACAAATAAAGCTAACAAAATAGCAAATGCATTAATGGAGTACAAAAGAAAACTCCTTATCGTCTTTTTATCTAAATGGGAATGGAGACACACCTTCGTACACTTATCGGGACTGCTTCGACGGTTATTGTTTGAACACGAACATGACACTTGTGTGATTGTCTGCGTGTTGGATCCTATCAATAGCCTTTACGGCTAGGTATTATGCTAGTTCTAGTACACTTTAGTAGACTATTACTTTGACTAAATGAAAGAAAAGGTGAATGTCGTGTCATACCAAGAGGTTACATCGAGGGCGGAAAGCAGAAAGATGTGGTCATTACTTCACCGATAAGAGCATAGATCTTAAATTGGAGAATCGTGTATATATTGCATTGCACTAGCGTTCGTTGAAGAAGTATTTTGTCGCTGTATGGTTATCGCACAAGCAATGTGTCGACCAACAGAGTATCGGAACTACAATCTTTCGAATCACAGTTCTTCGTACGTTCGTATTTCGAAGTTCAGTGAAGCTACCGAATGCGAAAGATATGACTTTTCAAAAGTGTGAACTTTTGAAATGCGAACGTGGAACTGTAATTTCCGCATGCGCATTAAAAAGCGAACGACTCAAAAATCGGAAATCTACCTGCGTAGCATGACATCGTTTGTCGCGCGCGACGTAGAGTGAGAATGGGATAGTTGTATATTTCGTCCAAACGAATGAACAGCAAGGCTACTACAACTTAGAGTGATTTGAGTGAGAAAGAGTCGCACGCGACATAGTCTCAGTCTCTTGTAGTCGTCGCTTGACAGCCAATCGACTTTGAGAGATGTAGTCTATGTCGCACGCAACTCTATGTCACTCGAGTCGCGCTAAATTATAGTAACTCTGCAGGACAAGTATTATCTCGCGCGACATAAACGTTAAGAGTAGATCTGTGCTTGAGCATAGTTAGTAATAGATACCGCTATGCAGGTTATTAAATAAAGTTATTGTCCTTTTTTAACAGTCCTCAAGTGGAAATCTCTGCTTGGGTAACATCCTGTAATACGGGCCTTAGTTTAGTTGGTTGACAAAAATGATAATGACAATGGTAAACTACATTTTCTAAAACATCTAATGCATTGAAAGTACAGCGAATACATCAATGACAAAACGATATATTGCACACCTGTCTCTTTTATCGGTTTTTAACTGCTGGGATTGCGTGTGTGCGTAGGCGCAGTGGTGTATATTCATGACTGATAAACGCATCAAGGACATAATGGCCTACTACTGATTAACTATATCTACTATTTGTATAAAGAAATTAAAGATTTAGTTTTGTGTCATTAACCTTTAGCAATAATAACTGTTAATACTCTGAGGTTGACACACTTTTTTTAACACCCGACGCAAAAAGAGGGGGTTATAAGTTTGAACGCTATGTGTGTGTGTCTGTCTGTGTATGACACCGTAGCTCTTAAACGGGTGAACCGATTTGGATTCGAGTTTTTTTATTTGAAAGTAAGTTTTCTAGCGGTGGTTCTTAGACATGTTTTAGCAAAATCGATTTAGCTGTTTTGTTTTAATCGCTTGTTTTCTCGGGGGTTTTCTAAATTTTTATTGGGGTAGGTATGTTTGTCGGGTCTAATGTATATTTCCATGTTACATAGCCTAATCGTCTTGACCGGTTTTGAACTGCAAGATTCCCAGTTTCATTGGATACATTTTTTGGTAAAATTATAATATAAGAAACTTATGGAATCACCTCAGTGCACAGACCAACCTCAGTGTCTGCACTGTTCCCTCCTGCTCTCACATAGTTTCCAAAAAAAAACTTAGCGATTTCTTTTCCCGTCACTAAGTAGGACCAATGTAAACTGTTTACGTTGTTGGCGCGCTTTTTACACGTGACGCGTTAATTTTAGACGGTACATATGCGCAAACGCATCCGCTGCGCCCGATGCCCGCGTGCCTCACTGATTCACAGCCGCGATGTGAAACTGGGTTCGTTATAAATATAATAATAAATATAAATATCTTTGCACACACGCAGCGCCATCTAGGTCCACAGTAAGCATCTAGGCGTGTGTTATGTATACCAGATGGTTGATAAATTATACAAATAAATTTTCTTTTGTAAATAAATACATATATAAATGAAAGACATCCATAACTCGGGAACACATGCCTGTATTCATCACACAAACATATGCCCCTAACGGGATTCGAACCCACGACGATTTGGTATAGTGGTCAGAGTTTCTAACCACTACACCAAACAGTCGTTATAGACATTAAACATTAAATTGTTTGAAATATTCGGTCAAGTATCGAAGTTTGACAATGTATATGACATATATTGTAAACCGTTCTCAAGATTGAGATGACGTTAAGGTAACGCTTGAGAATTTGTTGTATATTAAAACTGTATCAAAAAAAAATAGTATACACGCGATCTCAATCTCAAGATCGATTTATTAATCCGGCCCTAAAATAGTAGATAATCATTTAACTTTTAATACATTGGTGTAGATTCGGATGTACACCAACTAAACTAAACTAAAACCAGTTTTAAAGTAGTAAGTACTACCGTAAGAAAGAGACAGTACTGTCTCTTTCTCCCTGGAACAGTACGATGCGACGGCACCACTCCAAAACTGGTTTTAATTTAGTTTAGTTGGTGTACATCCGAATCGACACCAATACCTTCTAACTGTTTGCTACCATTTTTTTTAAGATATGGAAGAGTGGATCTTCCTGGCACTGGCATTTTCATGCTTAAAAGGAGGATCCCAGAACAGAATACTTATTACGTATCTAAGCTGAAGCTATTAAATTATTTTGTATGTAGTTACATACCTCTGTAGTTACAGAGGTAAATACAATTGGTGCACATTCGAAGTTGATACATGTTTTGTTGAAAACTTACAAAAATTTTTCATAGCTTGATAGGACTTTGTGGTAGAAAACTGATTTAAAACAAAAAAAGTGCGGGTAACTCTTAACCTAACCTAACCTAACCTAACATCATCGGCATTAACAAATTTTTTAAACCGACAAACTTAAAGTTCTATTAAAGAATTGATATACAGTTACTCAGAAAATAAAAATTATTGGGTATACAGGGTGTTACAAAAATACCCGTAAAGCTGACAGGGTGTAACACCCTGTACAGCGGCTAGAGCGCTGGGGACAATATCGCAATTAGGAGAGTTCGAGTCGATTTAGTTACCTAGACGGTCTAATAATGTCTGTCTCGCAATAACTACGCACGAGATTTGAAATAAATGGTTAATCTACATTATGTACTTGACTGTCCATTCCTCTATCTGTATATATCTTATAGACATAGACATATATTTATTTGACACCACATATAGTGTGATGTCAAAAATGGACTCCATCTCAGCATATGCTGTAGCAATTGTTACATCTGCAAATATACTGATCTTAACAAACTAGACATAACATGTTTTCTTTTAATAAATTCCATACGACCGCTGGGTGATCAGGATCAATAAATGTCATTCTACGAGTTTACTAACTGTGCCCTGCCCTCTTCATGTGGTATGTTAATTGACAGATGTCTCCTAAACTAATTTAATGGTTACGATCGAGTTATTTATGCTGCTATTATCACCTGTTTATGCAAGTGAAGAGTCAGGGGCCAGTTCGTCTTCGAGTATCAGCTCGAAAGGTGAAGTGGCTCCTTATTGGATGAATTAAGGTTTCTTTCCAAACACAAAAGAAATAAAAAAAAGCTGATATGCACTGGAGAAGCTTAAAAGTTATTAAATAGCTTTGATGGGGGTTATTTTTTATAGTTCACGATTATAAAAAACTGGCCGTTTTTATTAATAATTTGAAATTCTCGAAAATAAACATAATTAAAGCTATTTATGGTTTATTTATCATAGCAGCCTGGCTAGCTACCACCATCTTATCTAAATCTGCCGCCAAGCAGCAATGTTAATAGCATTGTTGTGTTCCGGTTGTCAGAGATAAGATAGCCAGTCCTCCAAATGTGTTGGGGTTTCCGGGCGAGTACGCTTCCACCTTCGACCTCATCTTCACACCATCAGGTGTGATTGAGGTCAAGTACCAACCCTTTGTGCATAAAAAAAAAACTTTTAGGCTTCTCGAGTGCAGGTCAGAGCAATATTTTTTTATTTATTCTGTATTTCAAAAGAAATCTTAATAGGCGGCGCCATATGACGGAATAAACCCTCTTAAGTAATAAAGCTTAACTACTGCGTTGATTCTTCAAGAAAATTCACAGAATTCTACAATCTTCAGGTTGCAAACTCTAGTGACAGTTTACTGGGAGACTCGGTTTTCCTGTTTATTTTTCTTGGAAAACGTCTGAGTTTTCTTCTAAAGTAAAACACGAGGTGGGTGTCTTCAATATTTATGTTTCCACTGCAAAATGAAGTTAGGAAAAGTGCGGTATATACTTAACGGAATTTAAAAAGTTCTCCAGCTATACCTACTTGCAAAAGTAAGACGGATAATTAAGATGGTCGATGAGTAACCGTATCATTTGACATTTGAACAACAGTTTAAATACTACTCTGACGCACCCCTATACATACATTTATTTATTTATTTATTTATCATTTATTGCACACAAGAATAAAAACATACAGATACAACATAATAGAGACAACACAACAGGTTCTGCTTATTTCTACAATGAAATTTCTTCCAGCAGACCTACGAAAGAGAGATATGACTGGAAGAGGCAGTAAAAACCTAACTGAATATAAATGTAACTACATACTAATAAGTACATAAATACATAAATAAGTACATATTTCAATACATACGAATATAAAATATAACATACATATAATACACGGAATAACACTATGAAATGGAAAGGTAATGTTCCTTAACTCTTTTCCTAAATACAGCGATCGATGGACTGGATACATAGATAGATAGATAGATAGATTGTCGTGGGGCTATAAATGCATCTTCAACCCTGTACGTGCCTAACCTTACCTTAAACGTACAGTTTGTTTTAGCATTTCTATTTGTAGGGATAACTCTACTTTATGGAACATTGAGAATTAATACTTCGAGTTATGAATTATTTAAGTCTGTCAATATTGTTTCTACGTAGCCGTAATCGATTAAGCGATTAACCTGTATTTGATATCAATTACGTGCCGGTATATTTGGATAGAAACTTTTGATACAAAAATTTGTAGGTAATGACTAACGGGGAGTTAGTTGTAATATTTGTATATTTGCCGCCCTAAGTCTATTTAGTGTGCAGTTGATTTCAATAACATTTGATGTTTAATGAAGTTGAGGGCGAAGGTAGAAGCTAGCTAACTCAGACTCCTTATCATATCTCGAACAGTCGGTCACAACAGTGCCATTAACGTGCAGTTCAAAATGTCGTACAACTACACGGAAAGAAATGGTTTATATATCGCAGCTAAACAAACTTGGTTGCCGCGATTTAGTTGTCCAATCAAAAATTTTTGTAACCGTAGCGATGGCTTTTCTACCTCAATAAAGAGCAGTTAGCTGCAGGGTCAAACAATATTTAGCTGAAAAAATTAGTCAGTACTGCTAAATTCTTTCTTTATCCAGCAATTTGTCCTTATACGTAGTAACAAAGTTGTTGTTTGGCTGTGATAGCAATGGATTGTTATTTACTAGTGCTAAGAAAGTCACGGTTCTTACTAATTTTTATTGTAACTAGCGGCAAAGATACATATTAGTCAACATCACCACAAAACTTCGCAAACTGAACTAAGATATTATCCACAGTATATGTTCTTAACGTCCCGAAATGAATCTATCTAAAAACTTAGCTATATAAGCTTACAAGTTTGTACTTAATTGATAAAAATGACTTGTCTGTTACTACACAATTCAAGTTATTCGTATTTACTAAGACTACTGTGCAACTGCTTTAAATTATTTTGCTTGGTCAAGTAATAATCTTTGCTATCTATTTAAATTTTTCCTTAGTTGATCTCGCTAAAAACTTAAGAACAGTCGCTAATAAGTTTATATGTACTACATAAAATTCCTTGATTATGCAATGCAATTAAACTTATTAGTATCTGCTAAGACCGTTGTGCCACTGCTTCAAATTAATCTTGCTCTGTCAGGTAATAATCTTGGATACATATTTTAAATTTTCCTTAGTTTATCTCGCTAAAAACTTAACAACACTAGCTAAAATGTTTCTATATAATTCATAAAAGTCCTTGCTTACACGATACAATTAAACTTATTACTATCTACTAATATTGTTGTGCAACTACTTCAAATTAATCTTGCTCTGTCAGGTAATAATCTTGGATGTATATTTTAAATTTTCCTTCGTTGATCTCGCTAAAAACTTAATAACACTAGCTAAAATGTTTCTATGTAATCCATAAAAAGTCCTTGTTTATACGATACAATTAAACTTATTAGTATCTGCTAAGACTGTTGTGCCACTGCTTCAAATTAATCTTGCTCTGTCAGATAATAATCTTGGATGTAAATTTTAAGTTTTTCTTAGTTGATCTCGCTAAAAACTTAACAACACTAGCTAAAATGTTTCTATATAATTCATAAAAGTCCTTGCTTATACGATACAATTAAACTTATTACTATCTACTAATATTGTTGTGCAACTATTTCAAATTAATTTTGCTCTGTCAGGTAATAATCTTGGATGTATATTTTAAATTTTCCTTCGTTGATCTCGCTAAAAACTTAATAACACTAGCTAAAATGTTTCTATGTAATCCATAAAAAGTCCTTGTTTATACGATACAATTAAAGTTATTAGTATCTACTAATACTGTTGTGCAACTACTTCAAATTAATCTTGCTCTGTCAGGTAATAATCTTGGATGTATATTATAAATTTTCCTTAGTTGATCTCGCTAAAAACTTAACAAAACTAGCTAAAATGTTTCTATGTAATCCATAAAAAGTCCTTGTTTATACGATACAATTAAAGTTATCACTATCTGCTAAGACTGTTGTGCAACTATTTCAAATTGATCTTGCTCTATCAGGTAATAATCTTGGATTTATATTTTTAATTTTCCTTCGTTGATCTCGCTAAAAACTTAATAACACTGGCTAAAATGTTTCTATGTAATCCATAAAAAGTCCTTGTCTATACGATACAATTAAACTTATGAGTATCTGCTAAGACCGTTGTGCAATTGTTTCAAATTATTCTTGCACTGTCAAATAATAATCTTTGATACATATTAAAAACTTCCCTAGTTGATCTCGCTAAAAACGCACGTTTTATCGCAAACTAATGTCAAAATGCTGCTCTACGATTACTATGTCACTCGTTTTAACAGATTACCACGATAAATACTGTGATTTCAACTTTATCGCGTATTGCCATGGTTTTTTCTTTTTTTTTTATCAAGGTTGTTATTTAATTTGGCTTCCTTGTTTAGATCTACACGCTCGCTTTTAGAATTCTTCTTTCGGCATTCATTTTAGAAATTGAGGAAAAAGCAAGGGACATTCAGGTTAGAGCTTTTGATGCAGATAGCTGCTCCAAATTTGAAATTGTGCGACTTGTGTGTTCCTGAAAGCGGATATTATTATGTGGGTTTTATGAATCAGCCTTGCCGCGTAGTAAGCACGTTCCATACCATTGCCGTTTACGTGAGCTACAACCGCTCGAGCCCGTTCCATATCATTACCATTCATACTCGTACCGGGTCAGGATACCCTGTCTTGGGTTAGCCCCAGCAGTAAGAAGACGTAGAGACGTAAGAGATGAGGCTCACGTAAACGGTAGGTAATGATATGGAATGGGCTTGAGCGACAGAGGAGTATAATCAGCCACTGTGTCTTACATTCATGGACTACATGATAACGTTCGACTCTGTCGAAATCTGTGCTATTCTAGAATCTCTGCAGCTATCTCAAGTCGATTGGTGAGATATACGAGATGTTGAGATATCTGTTTGACGCCGCTATAATGAATGTGCAACTACAAAATCAAAAGTCAAAACCCATTCAATTACGTGTGGATGTTACTCAGGGGGATGTGATATCCCCGAAGGTTCATCTGCGTACTGGAGGAGGCAAACATGTAAATGGCGAATATATCACAACGTTTCTTCCATTCAGATCTCAAAATTAACATAGACAAGACGAAAGTCATGGCTAATTCTCACGTTGTCTTGAAACCGGTTACCGTCGTTAAGGTCAATATCGAAGTTCCCCAGTCCCCTGGGGGTGCATTATAGAGGCACTGAAGTTCCATGACATGCCTCCATACCTATGCCGAATAGTGGGCGCCTGCCTCTCGGATAGGTTCATAGATTATCCAAAACGTGGTACCGTATTCCACAGGGCTCGGTGCTAGGCCCGCTCCTGTGAAACATCGGTTACTGGGTGCTGAGGGGCGAGCTCATTCCTAGCGCGGATGTCACCTTTTATGCACACGATACGCAGGTGACGGCACGGGGGAGCTCGTACTGGGAAGCGGCACGCCTTGCCACTGTGTTAGTAGCACAAGTGGTGAGGCGCATAAGGATGCTCGATCTGGAGGTGGCCCTACACAAATCCGAGGCACTATGTTTTTATGGCACCCGATACAGAAAAGTGTATAGAATGTATTCACAAATTATTTTTGTTTATATTGTACACGGATTTGCTAGCTAAAGCTAGTAATTAAATAAGTAGTTAATTCACTAAAGACCGATAGTTGGTTCCTATAGCGGTTTGTATTTAAAATTTGAGGACGAATATTTTTAGCAAAATTAACGAAGAACAACTTAGCGACAACAGCTAAAGTTCTTAACTGTCAACTTGGCGGGAACTGACTTTTATGATTTTACTATTGTTCTATAAATTTAAGAAAATGATCTTTTATAAATTTTCTCGTGTCTGGGTGTTCTGGGTAATGCCCCCAAAAGTCGTTACTAGGTTCTCGTAATAAAAGGTATCCTAGTTTGAGGTAAGGTAATCGGTGTCTTCGTCCGGCATTATTATTAATTGAGGACGAATATTTTTAGCAAAATTTACTAATAAGATCTTAGCGACAAAATCAAAAGTTCTTAGCTATCAACTTGAGTAACTGACCATTTCTTTGATTTTACTATTGTTATACAAATTTAAGAAAACGATTTTCTCTAAATTTTCTCGGAATTGGGTCATCTGGGTAATACCGCCTGAAATCGTTACCAGGTTCTCGTTTGATGCCAGGTAATCGGTATGATCGTCCGGCATTATTATTATTTGAGAACGAATATCTTTAGCAAAATGAACTAATAAGACCTTAGCGGCAACAGCTAAAGTTCTTAACTATCAATTTGGCTAGGCGACTACTACTTTGATTTTACTATTGCTATACGAATTTAGAAAACGATTTTGTTAAATTTTCTCGGAACTGGTGTTCTGGGTAATGCCCCCAGAGGTCAGTTCTCGTTTGAGGCCAGCTAGTCGGTGTAATCGTCCGGCATTATTATTATTATTATTTGAGGACGAATGTCTTTAGCAAAATTAACTAACAAGAACTTAGCGACAACAGCTAAAGTTCTTAAACTATGGTTTTTTTTTTTCATTTAAGTGGGAAACCCCATATGCTCGTGGTAAATATCCAGTTATATTATGAGCTACTAATAAGCTTAATGTCGAAAATAATAAATAATAATATTTCCTCTAGCTTTCCTCGCCAAAATTTGACTGTGCAGCGGTTTTTAAAGTCAACTCCGCGCTTTTTTGTAAATAAATATTGACAACATTGCTGCCGGTCCGCATTCAGTTCAGCGAAATGTTTCGCCATTTACGATCCGAAAAAATACGACAAATTACCTACTAGTACCCATTTAGGTTACCTAGGAGAAAAATGACAGGCGATTGAGGCTATTTCAGGATTCCTGTTCATTGATAGTTTCATAAAATGCGTAACGCCTACGAGTTTCGCTTTCAGATAACTTTAATATATTGATATGTATGAATGGTAATATGCACCTTATGTTAGATAACGATGAATTACGATATTTTGATCTTTAAATAATATATTTTTTTATGTATGACTTTTTCACCTGATGTGGTGAAGTGATGATAAGGCCGAAGATGAAGCACGCGATCTCAGTAAATGCTATTCACTCTACTCTTAAAGATTCCAAGATTATAAGATTCCGGAAAAACCGACGGAATATAACTTATTATTACAAACCCTAGGTAATGAAACACCCTTCTTTTATTATTTCTTAAGTCCAGTCCAGTAAGCTTTTCACACCAATTTTTTTAAAATAACTATTTAATTAGACATTAGATTTATTAAGACATTATAAAAATAAATTTCTATTACAAGTTAAAGTTCACTTTCGTTAAATCTTTCGAAATGTAACGCTTTAACGTTTAACGAACTTCATTAATTTAATGACGGGTAATTTCTTTTGCTATAACGTAAAAAACCGTAATAATAATATCTATACATACAAGCGTCGTCATTGGTCTCGCGCTTGACCTGTTTTTATAGCTTTAAAGTATACTTGATCCAAAAGAAATTGATTGGGGTATTTTATATATTTTATTCTGGTGAAGTATTGCGGTCCTGGCGAAATATTTCTGAAAATAAATTAAACAGGCGAATTGACGGTAAACGAAAGATGCGGTAAACAAAATGGAATTTCATACTAAGTGATACGATCGTGACAATACTTTTAGGGCATTCAAAATCTGAAAAATGAAAATGTCAATGAGTATAACAAAATAGTCTATAAATAATAACAAATATTGGGGAAAATACAAAACGATTACAATGCCATATAGGTATTCCCACGGTCACACATACAATATCGGAAGCTTTACGCTGACCAAAGCGCAACCGCGCGCGTTAATATTAATTATGAAATTATAGACATTCATTTACAATTTTATTTGTTATTCTTGTTTATTGAAGTTTGGCGGTTTTTTTTTTGAAAAAATAACATTTTGGGTAAGAGAATTTTTAATCTGGCTAAAATTGGAAAATTACATCTGGCAACCCTGCGTCAGTCGGCGTCGGCGCGAAATACTCGGTCTACTACTTTTAGTCGTTCCTCGGTTGAGTATGTGTCGAGTCGAAATTTTCGTAAAAAAGGTTAGTTTGTGATTTCAAGTGCGTTTATAGTATATAGATCAAGAAATTACTATGTCACGACTGCTCAGTAGTAATTCGAAGGTAAGTACCTACATGATTCGTCGCAAAAAATACTTATAAAAGGTACCAAGTGAAACTGAGACGTAATAATGGAGCCTACCTAGAGCAGGCGCAACTCGGTAAAGGAAAAATGGGGCGTGAATTTGTGTGAGGTATACATATAACTACAATGCCCAAGGACTTGTATGGACTTCTTATTCTTCAATTTAAGAGCTATGCTCTTGTCGGTGGAGTAATGACCACGTCTCTCTACTTTCCGCCCTCAATTTAATGGACTAGCACGGAGTAATTCCTACATGTTTATTGTTTTCGTTGCTCAACTCCTTATATTGTAGCGAAGTGCCTGAGGTGAGCATTGATAAAATTTAGGTTTATATGTATTGAGTATTAACGGGCTAACATCGATGACCAATTTATAGTGGTGAACTTTAGTCGGTAAAAGCCAGAGTATGACTGTATTTTCCAAAAAAGGTAAGGAGACCTCTTCAGATACCACAATGCGCCAATTTATGGGATGAACGTGACATGTTGAGGGGCAAACTACTCTTACCTACCTAATGTATTTACAAGAAAAATAATGACGTCATGCAAGATATTTACTTATTTCTTACTGTTATGGTTGGTTTATTTTTGCAGAAGAAGGAAATGAGAAGAGTCATCTATCCTTGCTTACTTAATATTCATTGGAGAAAATTTTCCCAAAAATTGGCGAACGATTAACCTTCATGGAGCATTTAGAAAAAAATAAGAGCAAGTTCTTAAACCCAGGTACCCAGGGCACCAGGTAAGAGAATTAAAATTTAGAAAAATGTTTGGCTAATTATATTGGCTATTTAATCCTAATTGCACAAATATCTACAATATGTTTGTTGTGTAAATATTTATACCTCCGACCACAATATTTCTTTGAAGGTTTTTAATTTGCCTGAGTTGATTTCGCTAGTATCTTAGATGTTTCATAAAAAAAACCTTGTTTATACATTACAATGGGTATGTTAAAAAAACTTAATACCTGCCAATAACATCCATTTGTAGTATTTTGATTTTAATGATTGATAGTTTCAGTTGACATTTGACGGCCTATTCATTTCATCATTGTCAATTTTAAATATAATAGTTCAAGTTAGTTTCCTATAAAAGTCTTATTTTTCATAAAAAAAATAGAAGAAAATATAATATTTTTTAGCATGCCCAATCTAACTTATTTGTATCTGCTAAGACTTGTGGTGCAACTACTTCTAATTAATTTAGCTCTATCAAGTAATAATCTTTGCTATGTATTCTGAATTTGCCCTAGTTAATACAACACATGCTAATATGTTTACCTCCTTCAACCTGCAGAAATCCACTGCCGAACAGAGGCCCACCTGATAGTTCTCTATAACACCTCTAACAGTCCCTTGGTTCTAGTGCTATCCCATGAAAGTTCACATCTTTCTATAGAGCTTGTTACATAATGAATCAAAAAATAAAACACGAAACCTAAGTTTTCGTTTTCACGTTGAAACATTAGCGCGACCGCCCCCCAACAGGGTATGTATGCACCATAACTGTAGTATAAATCTTATAATTAAATATTGATTGAACATGTAACAAATTAATGTCATTTTCAATAATATCCCTGGTATGTATAATATGCACCACAACTGTAGTAAAAATGTTATAATTAAATATTGATTCAACATTTAACAAATTCATATGTTATAAAATCTCACAAATAAATGATAAAAAAGTAAAATAAACAGACAGGCTTAACAGAGTGATTTTGTTAAGGAACCCTAATTAAAGATTTCAAAATTCTGAGTTCACATTTAAACACATATTTCAGACGAAGAGCAAGAAGATGTTTTACTCTGGATGAAAAATAATTGATACAGTTGATCACGTGAAAGAAAATTGGCATAATAGTACTTCAGCAAGACTTTATAATTTCATGAAAAACAACATGCAAATTCATTAAGACATGAAGGAGTTTGCTGCACTCAAAAAGCTTGATGGTTACAGACTGGTAGAATTTTTTTTTTAATTATTTTTAAGCGTATTCTAAAGTATGATGCAATTAAACTTCTTAAACAGTAATCCCAGAAACCACGGTTTATTGACAAGTTTAATCAATGGTTCTCCATTATTAGTAACATTTCAATTGTCGTGGTGAAGTATTTGTTTTTGATTAAACACCATAATTATCAGCTAATGATGTCGATTTTGTTGTTTTAATCTAAAACCAGTTTTAAAGTGGTACTGTCCCTTTCTTCCTAGAACAGCACTACTCCAAAACTGGTTTTAGTTTGGTTTATTTTGTATACAACAGAATGGACACCATTAATGTCGATTGTGTTGCAAACAAATTAAACTAAAACCTGTCTTGGAGTCTTGCTGTCGCACCATATTGTTCAAAAGAGAAAGGAACAGTATCAATTTAAATTTGGTTTTAGTTTATTTTGCGTACAACAGAATAGACATCAATAATGTTTTACTTTGATGGTAATAATTATCTATGAACAACAACGAAATTTTACTAACACTTATTATTTCCGCAGCTCGAAATCGACTTCACAATATGCAGCTCTATATTGAATGGACTACTGTGGCGGCTTTTATTACTAGTAAAATAAAACATTAATAATAATGGAATTAATGATTGCTTTACAGCAGGTAGTTACATATTTAATCTCTACTTAATTTTTTTACCTTTATTTAACATCAGCGTATCCATGTTACGACTTAGCAGTGATACTGACACTTTTTGTACCTACTTTAAAATTCGTACCTCTGAATTCCGAACCGTAATTATGATATGGTTTCTTTTAAAAAACCATTATATCATTTGTTTGTAGTCGTTTTCCTCCTTTCATCAGTACAAGATTTGGCGGGATTGTATTAACAAATGATAGTTCTTACTGAAATTTTAAATTGGAGTCTTTTGTTATCTATAAAGTATTTATATTTATTTACAGATGGAAAAAAGTTAACATTTTGAGATCACTGTCATCCCTATTTGGTGTCAAAAATATTGTAACGTACAAAAATAAGCAATGGCGGCCATCCAAAATGGAGTCACGAGATGGATTAATACAATAGGTATGTCAAAGGAAGTAGCTACCTTAGAACATTCTACGTCTATCAATAAGCGCAGAATATGGCTGAAACTAAGCTATTCAGCTGTTGCTGTGCGACAATTGCGAGCTTATTCAGATTTATGTCACTTTAACCATTTACTGATCTAACTCTTATCAATTTTAAGTATTAAATAGCATGTTCTTAGACAGGGAAGTTGACGTGCTCAAGACACAATAGTCAGTGACAAGTACGTACTTATGTACTTAAGATTTCAAAAACGAAAAACTCGTGCTTTGCATTTAGAATCGAACCGTTGATCTCGTTAATGCGAGACGTCAGTCATTCCCCCAACGACGAGCTGTCACTACTTGAACTAAGCTAAATTAACTCTTTAAAATTAAATTAAAGCAACTGTTTGTCTTTCAAATTAATAAATAAAAAAAAAATCATACAAACTCATGCTGACTAGTTCCTCAACCTAACTGATTTGTATGAAATTTGGCTTAGGGTGTTTTCTACTCCTTGCCTATGCAAATATTTGACATAACATATAATGTAATATGCAATACCTTCGAGAATATCAATACTTATTATAACTAGGCTTCTAATATATGAAAATGAGAGCAATAGAGATAGATGAAAAGTTATGTATTGTCTTCTGAGTTTTGACACTTTTATTTCGGCTTCAATGTCTATTTAAAGTAATAATTTTCAGGACTTTTCGGAGATTCAAACAGAAATAAATAAGAAAAAGTTCTTGGAATTCAGTCTGAACTGCGGACCTCTACTGGTTGCGGTATCACCGGATGAAGACGCTATAAAAAGCTGCTCCATCGTTATAAACGACGTGTTGTACAACTTTGACAATCCGTTAAAGGCTTTCGTCACATATTTTAAAATATTTCACGCCCTGAATTGCGTTTTAATAAAGTCTTGATTAGTATGTATATTGTTTCATATTCTAAATAACTTCAAGTGGCTCTTAACAGTATGTTAATAGTTAAGTTAAAATTTATATCATTTACTAGGAATGTTAAACATGTTAATGTCCTACCTTGGGGAAGTCAATTTGTAGCAATTTAGCATAAGCTTACTTGTGACTAATACCGACATTGGCACATGTTAGTGTATTACTCTTTTCGCTACCACAGTTTGTTTAGCACCAGGTCAAATATACATTGTGAAAGTGATGTTGAATTAGTTTATTAGTTTCGAAGCATCACTTAGTTCCCAACAATATAAATCCGGCTATAAAGAATTGTTTCATAGCACCAACCAATAGTTTAGTTGCAATCAATAATTATGAAATAAATTACCAAATATTCTTTTCACTGCCACAGTTCTCTTTATTAGTAATATTAAACTAGTTAATTTGCTACCTTAAAACAGCGTTTTCATGGCACTTTACAGTAGCTATGTATGATCAATATTGATATTAGCAAATATAAGTAAGTCTATTCACCACAGCCTGCTTTATTTATTAGGTATATATTCAACAAGTTGACTGAGGGAAACGTTTTCGTAGCACTTCATAGTACTTAAGTTGTGATTGGACATTTATTGGTCAAACATATTTTATTGTTTGTATGTCAATATGAACATTATAATACAATAAAACTTTAATAAATAAATCTCTACTCACAACTACTGCTAAGTGCTACAAAAAACGCTTCTCTAATGTAGCAAATTAATTTGTTATATATACCTAATAAAGCGGGCTGAACAGTTAATTAAATTAGCTAATATTATTATTGATCAGAATTAAGCTATTGTTGAGTTCTACGAAAACGCTTTCCTGAGGTAGTAAATCAACTTGTTTAATATAGCTCATAAAACTGGTTGTTGTAACCAAGAGAGTTACATATATTTGCTAATTTCGTTATTGATCACAACTAAGCTACTGTTAAGTGCTACGAGAACACTTCTCTAAGACAGTTAAGAAACTAGCTGTGGTAGTTAAAAAGGTTACTTACATTTGCTAATATGTTATTGATCACAACCAAGATACTGTTCAGTGCAACGAAATCAGTTCCCTAAGGTAGCAAAGAAACTCAACTGTGGTAGCTAAAAGAGTTGTTACATTTGCTAGTATCGTTATTGATTATAACTAAGCTACTGTTAAGTGCTACGAAAATACTTCCCTAAGATAGCAAAGAAACTGTCAGTGGTACCTAAAAGGGTTACTTACTTTTGCTAAATCGTTATTGATCACAGCTAAGATACTGTTCGTGCAACGAAATTACTTCCCTAAGGTAGCAAAGAAACTGGCTGTGTTACCTAAAAAAGTTACTCACATTTGCTAACATTGTTATTGATCACAACTAAGATACTGTACAGTGCATCGAAATCACTTCCTTGAGGTAGCAAAGAATCTGGCAGTGGTACCTAAAAGGGTTCCTTACATTTGCTAATATCGTTATTGATCACAACTAAGATACTGTTCAGTGCATCGAAATCACTTCCCTGAGGTAGCAAAGAAACTGGCTGTGTTACCTAAAAGGGTTACTCACATTTGCTAATATTGTTATTGATCACAACTAAGATACTGTTAAGTGCTACGAAAACACTTCCCTAAGTTAGCATAGAAACTGGCAGTGGTACCTAAAAGGGTTCCTTACATTTGCTAATATTGTTATTGATCACAACTAAGATCTGTTAAGTGCAACGAAATCACTTCCCTAAAGTAGCAAAGAAACAATGCTTTCGTAGGTAAAAAAGTTACTTACAGTTGCTGATATCGTTATAGATCACAGCTAATACATTGTTAACTACTACGAAAACATTTCCCTGAGAAAGCAAATAAACTTGTTTAACGTACCTAACAAGAGGCTGTAATATTGAAAAAAGTTACAAACATTAGCAGCTATGTCCAAGAAGCTCTTCAGGTATAGCTACTTATTTAGCTCAGTGAACTATTAATATCGGATGCTTAAGCAAAGTAATTTAACAGTCGGTGGTAATTGATTTAGATGTTAGTTCTAAATAATATCCAATTCCACATCAAAGTAACTTGTCAGTAACGACTAAACTTGATAAAATATTCGTTGAAGTAGCTAAAACTTTACAAACTATTCCTAATTTTCTCTGTTGTTGTACCTAACTGATTAGTTATCACAACTCAAAGGTATTAGCGGTGCAGCTCTATAACGAACACTGTTACCTGTCACTACTAAGTATTGCTAAATATTGGCTAAACCAACTAACGTACTCCAGCACCGGTCGGTAAATTTGATAAATATTGACTGAAACTACTAACTTACTTATCATCGGTAGCAAATTTTTTTGATTTGGTACCGAAAGGATTCGTTGTCAGTGGGTTCGATATTCAGCATTCGATATTTGATGGCTAAGAATCCTTAGCCATTGCTGCTAATTTCATAGGTCTAGTTCATAAATGATTAGTTGCGTGTGCTAAAGGATTTAACTGCTGCAACGAGGAAAAGTTAATCATTATTGCGAAACTTGATGACTTCTTTAGTTAAGACAGCTAAGATTACAGAGCCACAGCTGCTTATTTCTTGGGTCTAGTACTTAAACAATTGGTTGCTTATGCTAATAAATTAACTGCTACAACAAATAAAAGTTAATTATTACTGCGAAATAAATGACTTTTTGTTTAAGACGGCTAACATCCCTTAGCCATTGCTGCTAATTTCATAGGTCTAGTACTTAAAATATTAGTTGGCAGTGATGAAACTTTACATATCATCACTAAATAAATACCAAAAATTGCTAAAAAAAGTCTCAAAAATTTGCTACAGTTGCTAAAACTGGCCAAAATAAATTTGTCGGATTGCTAAGGTACTTTCGTTATTAGGTTTAATTTAATTAGCTAGCACTGCTAATTTCGCCCAGCTAAAAACTTTTTCCTGTAGTTGCTAATCTCTTGCCTATCCGTATAGTTTGGAAGATTTTTAGCTAACAGTACCCAATTTTAGCTGTGGTATCTAATCTGTTCTTTGAGTGTATACAAATCGATCATCCTCATAATCGTATCCGCCACAGGACGTTCTTTGCTAAACAAAGGCCTCCATAGAATTCCAGAGCGACCGGTCTGCATTCAGCGATTTCCTGCGACCTTTATCAGGTCGTCTTTCCACCTTGTGAGTGGACGTCCTACGCTGCGCTTGCAGGTGTGTGGTCTCCTCTCTAGAACGGAATACCCCACTGGCCATCAGTTCTTCGAGCTATTATATGCCTTACCCACTGTAATTTCAACTTGCTAAGGCGCTGGCCTATGTGAGTGACTTTCCTGTGCCTACGGATTGCTTCATTCCTGACTCGGTCACGTAATAAAACGCCGAGCATCGCCCTCTCCATAGCTCGTTGTGTGACTCTTAGCTTTCTTGTGAGGCCCATAGTGATGTACACGTTTCAGTGCCTTAAGTCATCTCTGGTAACACACATTGATTGAAGACTTTCGTCTTCAAGTACCGAGGTATTTTGGAATAGAAGATGTTGCGATGTTTCCCGAATTATCTTGAAGTAGGACTTTTCTAGTCGGATCTCTTGTCCTAAATAGACATACTCGCTTACAACTTCGAGAATAGAGATCCCAATTCTTCTTAGCGAGTCGAGGGCAAAAATATCAAATTCTTGAGGACCAGAATGTGGCCACGCGTACAGCATTGTCTGAGATCCCAATTGATAGTGTATAACCTAATCGGTCACTTAGTATAACCTTCGCTGGGAATCGAACAACACAACCACCGTTTTGTGATCCTATATTTTGAGGAGCCAGCTCTTCCGGTAATACCTTCAACATATCCAAAGCTACAAGGCGCCTCGTCCAATAGATCACGATGACGTGCTATTATTAACAACCTCAAGCCTAAAAATCGAATTTTCAGAATCATATCTCTTAATACCAGCAGCTGCATTAGTCTCAGTGTAAACGCGCATTGTTAAAGTCAATTGCTACTCAATTCATTGCTTTTTACATCAAATAAAAAACAACAGCTATGAAAAAGCATCTCGTATTGCGTGATTGATAAGAATAGTTTTTCGATTCATCAAATCCGCTCGGATGGCTGCGCAAACGCAGCCGCATCACGGGAATGTTAGTGAAATCGAACGCATTCCGGCTGCAAAGTGAAATGATGCGCGGAACCGCTCTAGCGTGGATAAAGAGTATTAATAGTCACATTGTAATGGCAATCATCTCGTTAATGCCGGTAATTAGCACAAGAAGCGGCGGTACGTGACTTGGTTTCACTTGGGAGGAAAAATCGTAACTCCTGCGCTATTAAGCCCATAACTCATTAAGAGGTTCCGAGCTGCGGAATTACAGAAATGACAAACTAGGTATTCTAGTAATTGAACCCGTTTCATAGTTGGTGCGCTTACTGGACACTATGGAACGAGGGACCTCTTATTTAAAATGGGCCTAGCTGAAAATTCTACCTGCAGAGCACGCAACAAAGAAAGGGAATCAATTAAGCACCTCTATGTGACTGCGATGCCATGGTCGCAAGGCGTATGCGTCATCTGGATAAGGGATGTTTCCAACCTAGTAACTACATGCTCTTTCCACTAACCTGTATCATTGGACGTATGAAGCTGACAGTAGGATAGAGCGAAAGCAGGGAAAGTACACAAAAGATCCCTATTGGGTCGAGGTGCCTTTGGGCATATTATATGTCCAACCTCACGGCAATTATAAGAATAGAATAGAATTGCCACGCGAACGCCTTTTAAGCTTTGCGATTGAAAATTTGCTACACTAACAGCAGAAAGCCCATGGTCGGCGGTGATTGCTTTCCATCAGGTGACCCGCATGCTCGTTTGCCGCCCTCTCATATAAAAAAAAAAAAAAAAAAAAAAAAGGTTTGTCATAGGTACTGAAGGGAACTATACCCATCGATAAGAGCAATTTCCAACTAATTCAATTAGCACTAATATTTCCTCTTCCGGTTCAAATTAGTAAATGGAATATATCCAAAACCCTCGCCAATAAAAATATCACACCATACTAACTCTCCAAACCGAAATGGGCTCTCACTATGTTCCTTAACAGAAAGCTCAAGGTCGCGCAACGAGCTATGGAGAGACGCGTGGCGTACCAATACAGGATCGAATCATGAATGATTAAATCCGTAACGGAACGAAAGTCTAGCCCAGCGGATTATGTTGAAGTGACAGTGAGCAAGGTACAAGCTCAAACAATTGATGGCCGATGGGGGCATGAAAATTTTTGAGTGTAGACACGCACTGGCTAGCGTAGCGTATGACCCACAAGGTAGACGGAAGACCTAATGAAGCCTAGCAGGCCCATGGACAGCAGTGGACGTTCTGTGACTGGTATGATGAAGCAAAATGTATTTAAAGTTAAATATATTCGAAATGGCTGACCCGATTTCCATCAACCATGGCTACGGACCATCCTAGGAAACGCCAACTTTCAGTTAAAAAAACGTTTTCGTATCGACTCAGCCGATTTGGCGTGACAGTGCCCACAGAGTATACATAATCTTCTAATGCTTGTAATCCCTAAGACTCAAGACAAAGACCTACCCATGTCCATTAGCGACCTATTTTGATGACAAAATTAAGTTAATATGAAAATTTGAAATCAAATAAGAAACTTCGTCTGGAAGTATGTCAATGCGAACCGGCTTCGAGGCACAAGCCACTTGTAATGTGGTTAAGTAAATCACACCATGTACGTAAGGCTAAGCCCGTGCCATGTTGGATAACATTACTTACGCTTAATTACGACTTATGGTTGGTAAGTATAGTGAACACAATATAGTACAGTGCACATTTCTCATACAGTGGAGTTTTAGAATCAATGTTATCGACTTAATCATCAGTACATTTAAGTATTTTAGAGTTCAGAAGCAAACGAATGCTAAAATACGGGCATGGTCTCTATAAGTTCTTATTAAAGATTAGAATGAAATGCGTAAGCACCGAGAAAGAAAGGTTATCCGGAAGTGTGAAAGTGACATTTTGTACTAATTCAATGGAACATCAAGAAATAGTATACTAAATTTCATTAAAAATAAATATATACTATTTATTAACTTTCAATATTAACTAAGAGTAACAGTAGGCATATACCTAAGGGTATATTTAAATACTCTTTTTTTATGATTGACTGGATTCGCGTTTTACCACAATTTCACCTGATGGAAAGTAACGATGTTGTCGAAGATGAAGCACGCGATCCCAGTTAATGCCTATTCACTCTGCTCCTGAAGATCCCAAGGTTGTAGGATTCAGGAAAGACTGACGCCGGAAGGGAGTTCCATGCCTTGGCTGTTCGGATGATGAATGAATCGAACTTCTTAGTGCGATGTTCGGTATATTAACTATATACGGGTGGAATCCCTCCCCACGCCTAACTCTAAACTCCTAAATGTTTTCAATAAAGTAAAAATGGCCGTGGTATGTGAAGAACCTGCGAAATTTGTCGTATTTTCTTGTCTATAATCTACCCATATACAATAATGTGTACGAAATGAGTACATAGAAATATCTGATGTCAAACATTTACCTATAAAAACCATAGAGAGTTTAATCAATATTAAAGGTACCTTCCTATTTACAGACCGTCTTTTCCCCACTTTGTATAGGGTTTAGTTACCTATATATTCAGGTGAATGTACTAAGCTACGCATCCTACTCCTATTGGATCGTCTTGTAAGATTACACTTGGCCGATAAGAATGCACTCTCAACATACAGACTCGAAATACAGCAAGACTAGTTTTATCATTAAAAGTGAAAATATAGGACTAAAATATAAATTTCGCTGTTTATTAGAAATTAAGCTTTATCTGTGACACACATACCGGCGTGTGTCGAACAGAAAGCCATTAAGAAGCTATGTTAACCTAAATACGACCTGTTCTCGATGTTAGTCGGAACTTGGATCTAGAATTCCACGGAAGCGTTACTTTTGTTTTTTAACTTTCTTTTGTTTTCATCCGACTATGTCGGTAAAGCGTACGCCGTCTATGCTTATGATCCTTGTAGATTAATGACAACGGGCCGACTGAATGGACTTTAAATTCGTTTTGAATTCGGAATATCATTTTATGATTTTTTTGTAACCTCCGACCCAAAATGAGGGAAGTTTAAAGTTAGCCTTTATCTGTTCGTCTTCTATGCCATACAAAACCGAATGAGCCGATTTCAATGCATTTATGTGATGGTTTGGAATGTATATATTTTTTAATTACTTTTATAAATTGTTTCCTTGTTTTAAGTGCTGTTGATGAGATAAATGCTTTAAAGCTTTCCATGTTAACCAGCTATCTGTTTCTTCAATTTTCTTGCAGCGTTTGGCCTTTAGTGCAAAATCTATTTCCTTATTATTCCATTTGTTGTACAATTTGGATACCCTGATCTATAACCCGAGATCAAAATCAATCGAAATCAAATCGATTTTTTTATGAACAATCGTATAGTAAATATCTAAGTCTATCATTAATCTTTATTGCAATACAAAAAACAGAAACTAAATTAGAATTCACTGAAATTATATTATTAATAGGAATTATAAGGAAAATTTAAAATTCTAGCCCGAAGTTATTAGAAAGTTTCTATTTTAGCCCGACTCTATTCGCCTCATTGGTCATTCTTGCCGTCTATTATCACAATCTCTGATAATGTTATCTCTATAACAAGTCGATGCATGTCTTATTGGTAATTATCATAAGTTAACAAAGACTGCCTTTGATTTATCAACGTCGGAAGCAGCATTTCTTGGAGTTTCAGGTTACTTATGCGCCAGTTCTGTTCTGCAAACATTTATAGACGACTCTTAACCTGTTTAAGTTGAATTCCATAGCCAAATAAATATCTGTTTTAGTTTTTTTATAAAACATATCCTGGAAAATTGCTAATGTCCAATCTTCAAGATTAGCAACGAATCTATATTTAACAGGATCCATTGGTTTAGCAGATTATGTGTCACTTCTCTGCAGGATAGCATAAAAAAGAAGTGCTTAGTTTGATTCATAGTTAAAGGTCTTGGTCATGTGGTTCCCGGCCGATTACAATAAGATCAACCCGGCTCTTTCCCTATGGGTAACGGTAAAAAGAGAGTGTTTGTCGCCATAACAGCAGAGACTAAAGTCGAGCAGCAGCGTCATTGGTGCGGACTTCCAAAAAGTTTGCGATAGCCAAATTACGTGTCCAAGCGTCGTAATTAGGACTAAAAATCCATTGATATCGATGGTTCAAACAATGAAAATCATACATTGCCACTTCGTCTACAGAGTTTGCAGTGCTATATCCATAGATTATTAACTTCGCTGCATCTATTCATTTGACAGATTATATTATTATATTATTTAATGCACCAAAAACATTATATATGACAGAGTACAAGCGAGATATGAGATAATGTTTCTGTATACGCTTTTTCCATAGGGTTCCAATAGACAGTAAGGAACAACAACCAACGAACTATGCACAAACGATTATTATAAAATTTCTGGCTATTTAGATGGGAATATTAAGTACGTTTTCTTTATTGCTCAGTTTTTCCTGGGAGTCAATCAGTCAGTCAGATCGAGCAGTAATTTTAATTTTAAGTGAAAATGTCAATTAATTCAAGTGATAACTTTTATCTCATGAATATACATTTTTATTGATCTGTGCCAACTTTGTGTTCTGATCAATGGTGGTCCTATTCATACTAATAAAGGTCAAAAACAACTAATCGATGTCGACGAACTGTCGGTAGTCCACACCGGTTGAATCGAGGACGTCGACTTCCCGTTCCAGCTTGTTATTACTTGTTCTAAAATAGTTTACGATTAACCTGAACTAGTAACTGAAATAGACAGGCGATAACATTCGCACTGGGATTTATAAAATTGGTAATATCAATTCACTAATTGGCGTTTCTTAATACCATTGCTGAACATAGGCAGGAGATATATTGCATAACAAATGTGAGGAGAACGCAACAACCGACTAAAGAAGGAATGGATTGAAATCACTCATTAATTGACGACCGGTTGGTGTAGTGGATAGTGACCCTGTCAGCGAAACCAACGGTTGCGGGTTCGAATCTCGCGAGGGGTAAATGTTTGTGTGATAAATACGAACATTTATTCCCGAGTCATGGATGTTTATATAAATATTTATGTATGTTTATCCGTTATCTGGTATCCATGGCACAAGCTTTGCTTAGTTTGGGACTAGATGAATGGTGTAAGTGTCCGAAATATTTAAAAAAAAATCATGTCACTTGTCAGGAACTTATTTTACAGGAACAGGTCACGGGAATTTTAAGCCTTAACTTTTTTCAATGGCTTTGACTGATTTGACGTTTGCGACTGTGATGACATCCTGTGGGAGTGCATAAATTGGTGGCAGGAAACGCGTCCATTGTTCTACGGCGATATGGTCTGGAACCGTCACAATTTCCGAGCTTTCAAGCGGTTTTACCACTTTTGCTATATTTACCATTACTGCTGCTGCCGGAGCGCTCACTGCATCCAGGCGCAGTCCGTGATGTATACGAATGTCAGTCGACCTACTTCCTCATAAGGATATCTTTAGTGCTATTTTGGACTTCACTGGCTATACAGTCCCATTTGCCAAAGAGGAGTGGAGAAACATTTTTTCCTCCATACACACACTTTTGCCGCCGCGAGGTTTATTGCCTCGTAACATTATGAGCCCATTGACTGGCCCATGTATTCTCTCGTACTAAGTTGTCAACTTTCGCGAGTCGTCATCCAGTTTCCGATCTCCTTCTCGTCATAATTATTAGCCTATCTACATTTGCCGAGACGTGGTTTCCGCTCGAACTCGATATTTTTTCAACGACCATTAGTTTTGTAACAGATGTGACCTACCAGCTTTTGCAATTTGCTCATTTCGATCGGCAACTCTTGTTCCCTGACCGAATAATTCCTGTATGTTTTTATTCCTCAGAGAAATTCCGAGCGTAGCTCTTCCAAGAGCTGCTTCTATTTGATCATAAATGCTCACTTTAACTCACAGGCGATATAAAATACATACATAACGGCACGACTTTTTGCCAAATGGGGTGGTCAGAAATATCCCAACAATAGTGTTCGGGTTTTCCAATCATTAAGAGTTTAATGATTGAAACATCTACGGTTCACCTTATGAAATATACAGAAATGCACACGTGACATTGATGTTTTTTGGTGTGAAATTCCATAGTCGCCTTTTTCGCCCACGAGAAGAGACGGGTTGGTACTATTCTATTTGAGTGTCGAAACCACACAGCACACAGACAGCATAAACTCCCAAAATTTTATCCATCAGCCATTATTTATATTCTCGTCAAATAAGATTATGAAACATTTAACAGTTTTTTTTTCTGGGTGTAATATTTTTTGGGTTATCGCAATTAATTTCCCTTGCACGTAGATATGTCGGATTCATTTATTTAGGTCTAACAACCCTGATTTTTCCCGGATCAAAGTAAATCCTTAGTAAATTAATTTGGTTTTACCTTTCCCATTTGAATTACATGGTTGAGTAATATGGATAATTATGTTTTTTTATTACTTCACTAATCGATTTTATGGGATAACACGGATATAGAGTGAATTCCTTATGAAATAAAAATGTTTTCAGTTTGCTATATCCAAGCTGGATAGACACTGGCTCGCGGACCTTTTCGGATAAACTGTGCAAGGCACTTCGCTGCCTGTGTGGACATAAAGTATCAATAGACAGGGATACTATTCTACGTGTGATTGGTTGGGCCATCGGTCGCTCGGCAATTAGACCGTCTCTCATTGGTCAACATCATCAATGAAGTTACTGATGAAGTTACATAATTTAGGAACTGACCTCGGGCTCTGACACTGCCTCTATGCTAGTTCTGTTAAAGGACGTTGAAGAGAGACTGTGGTGCTAATTTGACGCCCGTAGAGTTTCGCTACAATTCAAAATTATTTTTCTACACCTGTCAACGTTTTTGTACAGAACTTAAAATTTGAAATCTGTTGAGGTAGAATTGAAATAAGCACATCACTCATTCCACACTACATCAATAGTCCATTTTTAGTACCTACTCAGTGTATATGCGAAGTTACGCCCCCTACAACGCCTGACGCTCTATATATACTGCGTATAGAAGCGACACTGACTTCTCTCCGTCAGTTTTTGTCACTTCCTGTCAGCCAAAATGCCTCGTCTGCTAGTATAATCTAGTCTAGTTAAAAGAGCCGGGGCAGCCCAAAAGCACTAACCGTAAAAGCAAAAGTGCTAAGTTTTATAGTAAATTTTTAATACTCTTGCCATCTTCGCTTCTGGTTTTTTAACCTTTTCTGTAACCCAAAAATAGAGCTTAGAATTTGAAACGCTAGATACCTTTTTTAAACCTGCGTAGACATGCTGGTGAATTTTGATCAAAGTTAACGGTGATTTAACAAAATCCCCTACATCCCAAACAATTCTTCCTTTGTCAGCAAAGATTTAGGGAAAAGGTGAGGGAAACATCAAAGCAGTTAAATGAAGTATTAGCCTTCTTGTCATGTTAAATTAGAGCGATTTCGCTTCAATGTAAATAAAACGAGATTTATCTGTCTTGAATAGTAAGCAAATTGTTAGTCTATAATCTTTAAGGGCACGAAGTTGTTATATTATTCCCTTTGCTGCTTGGTCAGGGCCTTTCCCTATCTAGATAGTCATCACCAAAATGATGAAAGTGGTAAAGTAACTTTAAAAAAGGTAGGACTAGTTGACTCTTGCCAGGGAAAATACGGTTTGACCTCGAAAAACGAATAACCGCGATTTTCTTGAAACATTTAAAGTGTTGTAAATGTAGTAGCAATTGCTAAAAAAATAAGCATTTTTAAGAAACGCAACTACTGTTGGCAATTATAGTTTATTAAGCGATTATCGACTCATAATATCAGTGAGCGTCATCTGTGGGTGGAAATCAGCATTGTATGTAGTCCCCCTCCACTGCCATAGAAACGAAGTGAGCGACGATGACGACACCAGAGGATATAAAACTGTCGTGTCAACGCCGGCTCGGTTAATCTTGTATTTATCCTCACGGAGTTAATTTGTTTCATATGTTGATTGTATGTCCAAATTAATTAAATAAATAATTTGAAGAAGCGTGTCTATTTCAATTATTAAGTATAAAAGTTTACACTACTAAGTAACTAAATAAGCTAAAGTTGAAAAATGTGTTTCTTTAAAAAAATACTCAATTGATGGGTTTTTCTTTAAATTCTAAACATTTAGGGAAATTATCGTTACAAAATATTAGTTCTCATTTTTATTTCTTTAGCAATGCAGCTTCACGACATTTTCAGCTAAAACACATGCATGCGTAACTATAACATGGTTTTTTATCCATCAATAAGTTAACTGTGTTTAACAAAAGTCTTAAATATTATTATTAAATATTAAATATTAGTTAGTATGTATTGTTATCAAGATTGATACAAATTAAAAATAGGGTTTTCTAAAAAAATCTAGTCTAAGCGCTCGTTTTTTTAGGCTTAATTATTCAAAATGACATCTCTAATATACCTCTATAAGACAGCAATTATATAAGTCGCTTCTGAATTATGTCTAGCGAAGCTAATTTTTTACCGTATTATCTCATTAAGTGTGAGACCATACTGAAATCGAAAAAACTGTAAGTACCATTTACATTTTGCCCGATTTCCAAGAAATTCTATTTTATACTCCGGTATTCATAGATACCTACTGACTGTCACTTAGACTCTCTAATATTTTACCATATTTATAAACAGGCGGAGCGTTAAGCGTAATTTAATTTGAAACTCCCAATTCACTCAACCAACGATTACAGTTTCTGATAATTTTATTTTCAAGACAACTGAAAATGTTAACAAAGGCGAGGATTTCAGGATAAGCAAGGTTCGGTAGCCTTTCAGCGGAACTCGTGAACAATGTTGATATGATAGAAAGCCCTGATAAGGTTCATTAGCCGCTACAGTAGGCAGACAAAAGGTCCTTAGAGGAAAACGTCTAAAGACGCTCGTCCAGGACGGCAGACAAGTGGATAATGCCTTTGGGATTTGCAAAGAAAGGTTTGACGCATCTATTACGAGTACGACATTGGAACCTTCAAGAAACGAGCCTACACCTTCCTCAAAGGCCGGCAACGCATCTGTGACCCTTTTGGTGTTGCGGGTGTCCATGGGCGGCGGTGATTGCTTTCCATCAGGTGACCCGCATGCTCGTTTTTTTTTTATGAAAGGGCTTTCATAAAAAAAAAATCTATAGTACTTGTATTTTCAGCACATGGTGATATTTATTTATGTAGACAGTAATAAATAACTTAAATTATAATGTACGTGTCATGATAATGGCCCATTTTGATTGTTCGATTAAAGAGCTGTAAGAGTTGTGCAATTTTATTGCTCTCTCTGGTAGAGTTCGTGTTATCTCTTGTTCTAAGCAAGTAGATAGGTACATCCTTGACTCGATGCAGAGAAGAGTATAGCAAAAGTAGTGGAGCAATACTTTATTTTCTCATGTATTCCCGAGGGCGATAGTGGAAATTGAGTGACACAGTTCGTTACTATCTTACATCATAAACAATGCTATTGAACGCTCAATACTTATAAGCATGGCCTCCGTGGCTCAATGTAAACAACATTGGGTTTACGATTGAGAGGTCGCGGGTTCGATCCCCAGCGGGGTACATGTTTAAGTACTCGGTTTGGTTCAAGATAGGGCATTTTAAAATATCCGCCTGGCTAGCTACCACCATCTTATCTAAATCTGCCGCCAAACAGCAATGTTAATATGATTGTTGTGTTCGGGTTGTCAGAGATAATATTGCTAGTCCTCCAAATGTGTCGGGGTTTCCGGGTCAGTGGGTTAGTACGCTTCCACCTTCGACCTCATCTTCACTTAACATCAGGTGTGCTTGAGGTCAAATACGAACCCGTCGTGAAAAAAAAAACATTCTGTGACTAAAACCACGGATTACATACGGACTACTACTACTCCAAACACTTAGAAAAGTTTAAAATCACATGTATCCTTTTAACAGACAAATAAATTTTCAACAAGTACGCTTGTCAAAGGTTCAATACCGCCACCACACTGCTCCCGCTGTAATTCTACATGGGCCGCGTAGTTCTGCGGCATTTAAAAAGTATTGTTTAAAAAAAATATAAGTATAAATGTATGTTCTCCTTTTGTACAATAAAGTGTATTTGTATTGTATTGAACCAACCCGTCTCTTCCCGTGGGTGTCGTAAAGGGACTTTGACCTAGAAACGTTTACAGACTTGCACATTTCAACAGCGATGTTTGACCCCCTAACGTGTGCATTTCTGCATATTCCGAAAGGTGAATCGTGGATGATGTTTCAAACATTTCTAATGTTAGGAACACCCAAAGGCTTAAGTTTAGGATATCTCTGTGTACCTCATTTATGATAAAGGTGTCGTTATGTAGTAGGATTAACAGTAGTATTCGACGTAGCGTCTATCTTCAAGGTACAGCGGGATAAATGTCTAAACTCAATGGAGTTTGGGTCTTAAATGTTAGCGTTATTGTCAAGGATTACATATCTTTATCCCAAATGGGACGGTCAGAGTAATCCCAAACAGGAGCGTTTGAGTGTTCGATAACATTAAAAGTTTATGCTTGAAACAACACCCACGGTTTATTTTTTTTTTGATGTGCATATGTCTCCAGTTTTGCTTCAATAGAAGTCATTCAGCAGAATGACCTCTCATTAAAAAAAAAAAAAATCAGCATGCAGTATTATGATATTTTCTGCTATTAAACGCCTAACGGTCAGAAGCACTGACCAAACTAAATTTCAGGTTTCAGTTAATAAATAACTTTGTATATGCCTGCCCTTCAATGCCAGCCCCGAACGCGCTGAGACGTAGACACGTCTTTTCCGTTTTACTTTTTCATAGAAGGAAAAGAGATTTATTTAAATAATTATCGTCAACGTGACGTATCCACCGCCTTGACCCAAGCTGCCGAGTCGTAACACCTGCTCGCCAGGCAATAAGTTCTTCTGTAAATAGTCTCCGATCTGGGTTACACGGTTCTTAGTTAGACTAACTGCTAGGTGCGACAGTAAACCAGCGCTGAGCTCTTATAAGCTCAGCATATAGCTGATTGGTTTCCTTTCGCTGCTGCGATACTTACCTGAGTGTTCTGTTATTTTACTTGCCTAACAATTGTTGTATATGTGTCGAAGTGGCGAATAAACGTTTCTTTCTTTCTTTCTTTTCTTTCTGAGCATCCCAGTTTGGATGCAGGTGATGTGATGGGTGTTTTGTTAGTGTTGCATTTTTTTTACCAGAGCCAAAATGGCGCTCCTGCATAAGCCAGCTGGGTAACTTGTTTTAGAGAATTTGGATAAAATCATCCCCTTTTAGTTACCTATAGCAAACTTAGAAAAGATTCACATATGTAATGATAATTATTGAGGTATAATCCCCAATGCTGAGAAGTAGGCTCCTATCGCTAAGAGAGAAGGATCACTGGGAGTTGGTGAATTTGTGTGAGATTGATAGCCATCTGCAGACCACTGACTTGGCGAAGACAACTGAGACCAACGGCTTAACCTGAACTCTAAGGACTCACCATGTTGTTTAACTTTGCTAAGCGAAAAATACATTACAGAAATATTTTTATTGTGAATTTTATTTGCACCCTTTTAGGGATTTTCAGTTTTAATGAAAAGTGGAAACACTGGTATTCATCAGCGCACTGATGTCATGCTGCCATTGATAACGGTTTTACTTAATAAATTTATTCGTAGAGCGACCCTAAATATAAACGAATCATAAATATAAAAATAAAAATGTCAGCCTTCGTTAAATTCAAAACTGTTCAGACTGTTTGACAGACAAACTATCATGATCTTAGTTTTTGTGACACTTTAGAACATTCCAGTCTTTGCGCTTATTTATTAATATTAGCGACGTACGAGACAAGCACATACGTACATATAAGTACTTTAGTCTCACGTCAATCGGCTAAGCAACTCTGAACCCGTCTCATTTTAACTACCAATATACAGTACTTATATTATTTTATGTGGTTTAATTATTTCATTATATAACCCACGCCTCCCACAGGCAATACGTTCTTAGTATTGATGGTTTTCCCTCCATTATCCTATTGTGGGTTGACCTTTGACCTCAATTAACCTGATGATGATGAGGTTGAAGTAGAAATGCATCACCCAAAGCCCCTAACTGATCTAAATACGTTATATAGCTAACAAGACTAACCTTTGACCAACTTAACCAATCCGAAGACTAATATGTACTCTGCTGAGAATCGAGCTTACAACCTTCTTATGATTTGATTAATTGATCTTGAGCCAATGGGTATTATCTCTTTTCATCTAAATTTGATACAGAAAACACAGAGGTAAATTTTTTAATGGTTTATTTCTTTTTTTTTTTTTTGCTGTTGTGAACACGTTTTGTTTTCACAATATTTGCAAAAAAGAGAATATCTACATTTTAAAATGTTTAGATCAATAGTTCAAATATCATTCTAATGTCTACTTAATTCTTAAAATTATGTGTAGGTTGGTATCAATGGTTCTGAATTCAGATATTACTTATGTTTGAGCTATGTCACAAATTAATACTAAAATAATTAACAAACATACATATATTTTATCATAGACAATTTTCTGTCCAAGGCTTTGAAAAATTTTGGATAAAGAAAAAGATATTTGTTATTTCGGACTTTTTCTGGATAAACAGTAACATATGTCCTCCTCCGGTGCCAAATTTAGGCGGTTAGACAGACAAATCAATTTTCACATTTATAATAAGAGTTATTATCCCTCCTTCGTTCTCATCGCTAATTCGTATCAAGAATGAGGTCAAAGACGATCTTCTATAGGTTTACACTTAAAAGGTAATTTTATCATGGTACAGCGAAGGTCGTAGGTGAGTATAGAGATAGTGTAAGTAGGACGGCCGCACCCGTTTAGGCCTGGATTTTCTATTTGCATCCATAATTACCTAGTTATTTATTTACGAGTAAATAGACCTTTGTATTCATATGCTGTACAGTCTTGTAAGTATCGATTATTGTTAGTTATCAAGTCTCAATAACCAGAAATCGTTTCTTTCCGATCCATCGTAAGGTTACCTGCGTTACAATTTTTAACAAATTTCAAAAAAGAGAAGGATCTATGTTCGTATGCACGTATTTTTTGAAAGCCATATTTGCCAATTTTTGTCGATTCAATTATTAAAAGATGCCTTTCGATGAGTGTGCGTTATTTGCACAATCTTATATTTCGTCTTAAAAGGCGATTAATCGGCTTTACCACAAAAAACGTCTACGGACTGGACATTTTAGCAGCGATGGGGTCACCCCCTTTCACATGTGCATTTCTGTGTATTACGAAGGTGACTATTCGAAGGTAGCTTTGACCAACACATTTGGGAAGACGTTAATTCAGTTATGTTTAACTAGTTGAACGCCTTGAACAACTTCAGCTCAGGAAGGTGGCGAAATCTTTCTGAACGGTAAATAATTGACCACAATATTAATAACACTAGAGGAAATAGTGAGACGGGTGGAAAATACTGAAAAACAGATACGAGATAGCGGCAAAACATGGAACTCAAGTACGAGTTCCTCCCCCGCAAATGTTCGAAACAAATTGCAAAAGAGATAGGAATATTGAAGTTAGAAAGGCCATTAGGGGAATTATATTTGCGCAAAAAGGACAGTCAAATAATGAGGGTCCAAACACACCAAGGTAAGGGACGATTTCATGGCCTGCCGCCTTTACGGTGGAACCGAGTTAAAATTTAATTCATTCATAGGATATTCGTGTCCCTTCGCCTGATGTCTGGCCTCTAATGAATATTAAAGTGAGAAGAACTGGAAGAGTGGCTTAATGTCAATATCTTAGAACATTATATGAATTATGACGGTAACCGGTTTATGTATGACTTATGGTTATACATTACCTTGGGATTTGAAAAAGGCCAAATGAGCAATTCATTTAAAAGGAATTCAGTTCCCGATTTCCCAGCAGATATTAGCCGATTGCCATCGAAGACGCAGAAGTTCGTCCACAATCTCTCAACCAGATTGGTTCTGGCCTCGTGTGACCTACGGGCTAGCGCGTACCTCGCTCAACGTCTTAGTCTAGCTGTTCAGTGAGGTCACGTGGCAAGAGTGTTAGGGTTCATGCCTTCAAAACGTGAGGTCTTGATGACGTTGTATTATTGATGACGTAGCTTTAGATTTATTGCTTTGTATTGTTAAAAACCTTTAGATAATCATTTTTATATCGTTTTTATTTGTAATTATTTATTATATAATTTTACAGAAAACATGCAAATTTGTGAATTACTTTCTAATAGAAAATAATAAACACGAATTAAAATATCGGAACACTCTTTCGACATTATAATAATTTTAACAGGATACCTTCCTTAGATGAGTACATAAATAATCATTATAATATTAATATAATAATATATGTTCATTGAATAAATTCTCCTTTGAAATAATATTGCTCACCATAATCATGTATTTTATCTGCTAATGAAACAAAAATAGGAGAGAGGTGGATGAGCGGAAAATGAGAGATGATTTCTCTGGAAAATGCTTATATTTTCTCCGACAACAGATTTTCATGAGTAGATTAATAACATGATAATACACACAGAGGTAATTTTGTTTTATAACAAAATTATTGCTAACAAATGGATAAACTTATACGTCCGCAAATATCTACGCATCTCTTGACCGAAAACAATTCCACTGAGAAATCCTTAACCCAAAACAGCTAGGTTCACCTCCTCGACACACTTCCAGCCACCTGCTTCCACCTCTTCCGAGCTAGCCTTCATTAGTACCTCCAGACATTCTGTTTCCATTTACTCACGAATTAAGTCTGTATTCCAGTGCTGCTTTGCTTATTTACATCGGTCTAGTCACTCGACTCGATATCATCCAATAGGGCATCGTAAAAAACATTTAGTACTAGCGCTTGGATGTTGCGACGAGTAATTTATAAAGATGCTCTGAATTTGTAAGGCTGCTGTGGAAGGTTTGTTAACGGCATAACTAACAATAATACAAATTGTTCTCAATTATTTATTTTTATTTATTTATTGAAGACAACCAACAGCAGTTTCAAACATACATTAAATATCTTAGCAATTGACAGGATGTCCTAATAATAAGCAAAAACTATAAAAACTACACTAAAATGAACTCATATATTTTTGTGATGTTGCAAGAAAAGTTTAGCACACATTTTAAATTGACGTTCATCTCGTGTGTAAATTATACTGTATATGCATGTAAGACTAATCACATTAAATATTATAAGGCCAAGGGCATAAGTATAAATATGTAAAATAAAATAAATGTGAAATAATAATATAAAAATAAAAAATAAAATAAATTGATAATGGGCTTAATGGTTCATGAGTTTCTTCAGAATATGAGATTTGAATATAGCTTTGGAGTAGGCATATATACAGGGCGTCCCAAAGTTATGGGACATGAAGGGGAAGTACCTTAAATATCGTAGATAGTGAATTTTGCTCAAAGAAGACTTTATGTTATTTTTAAAAGTTAGTAATTCTGCATTCATAGATTTTCTAAAAATTATTTGCTTCGGCTGGGAATCGAACCGACTCAAATGTGAAAAAAAAAACACCCTACTTTTATGATGCCAATCGAAAGAATAGCTAAAAAATAATAACTCTGCCTAAGTAACATAGTATTTTAAAAGAAAGGAACAACATAAAATGATTAGATTTCTTCTTTTGGGGATACGTGAAAGATATGCTATACAAAAAGCGATACGAGAACGTAGGCGAGTTGCAAACAGAATTGTGCCATATCACATCGAGTGTTCACCATAAAATGATTAGAAAATCAACAGGCAGCGGGCTCATTAAAAGATTGGCGATTTGCGTAAGACAAGAGGGATCACATTTTGAGCATTTAATTAATTAATTTACAAAAAAATACCTACTTAATTGACTACGGCAGTTTCATGTATGTTTTTTATTTGATTATGATAATGATTAATTTCACGTTGTTCCTTTCTTTTAAAATACTATGTTACTTAGGCAGAGTTATTATTTTTTAGCTATTCTTTCGATTGGCATCATAAAAGTAGGGTGTTTTTTTTTTCACATTTGAGTCGGTTCGATTCCCAGCCGAAGCAAATAATTTTTAGAAAATCTATGAATGCAGAATTACTAACTTTTAAAAATAACATAAAGTCTTCTTTGAGCAAAATTCACTATCTACGATATTTAAGGTACTTCCCCTTCATGTCCCATAACTTTGGGACGCCCTGTATATCAATATCGCTGAATGTGGTATTAAATAATTTAGAAAGACGTGCAATGAGCTCATTTTGGCCAAAATCAGTTCGTCAAGGAGGTATAAAGAAAACCTTGTCCTGTCAATCATTTGAAAAGTAAACAAAATGAGCTAAAACATCCGGCGAAAGCTGACCTCCACTTTCCATACTGTACTATCGTAGGCAAATTTAAATAAGTAATCGGAATATTTTATAATTTTATCTACTTTTTTTAATGCTCCGACATGACATGTATAGTTATGTATATATAATATACACGCATGCATCTTTTCATGCAAACACATCTTGCTGGTAACTCGTGTTTATTATAAGTATGTGGATTTAGCGACCAGAGTCATGCATGCGCCATCTCGAGGCTTCACTGAAACCGCATTGTAATGAGCAGCTACAATCCATTCTGATTTGAAGATCTTTTTACTCCACCTTGCGATACCGACAATTAGATGGCAAACACCATGTGTGTCTCAATACTTGTACCTGATTGTTTGTGTCAAGAGATGGGTTTAAATAAGATGTTCTGCGGTTGAGAAGTATCAGGTATCAGAAGTGCGGTTGATCTAACTTTTAAATATTATATGAAAGCTACTGGCTCCAGTAACAGGAACGTAGTGAATGCTCCTTTACCCCAAGATGCGGCTTTGAAGGTCTCCTTAGGGAACCTCATATCTACGTTAAGTTACCCTAATGGCCTTGCTTGTTTTGGGGGAAATGATGATTGTAAGTATGCGGTACGCAGATGTCTGTGACACGAGGGTAGTAATGTGTTTGAAAAATGTTATGAAGGCGTCTTTGGATTGTTATCGAAATAGGGTTTAACTATTTGTATTACTTAAATGAAGCATTACATTTGCATGCATTTATATGCTGAACATTCGAGTGCCAATTATATAGGACGTAGGGTAGCTCCTAGAATCATAGTCGATATCGACAAGAGAATGCTCTCGGGATACTAAGCGTAACTTTTGGAGCAATCTACAACTTAAGTAGGTATTTAAAAAAACCAAACAGCATATTTCGTATTTTGCGGACGCAATGTTGGATGTGTTATCGTAAAATGTATCCTATGACACTCCAGTGCCCGTAGCATGACATAGTTTGTCGAGGCGACGCGGCGTGAGAGTGGGATAGTTTGTATATTTGGTCCAAACGAATGAGCAAGACAAATATTATTTCGTGCGACTTAAACGTTTATCGCGCCTGTCATGGTCCTAGTGCTGGTATCAAGACGAATCTAACGACACCATGCATTTCGAAATTGGTCAAGCCGTTTAAGCTACGGTGCGCCAAAGGAACGGACATACTAACTTACATAAATACATGCTTGATTTTTACAGCTCCAAGGAAATAACTATTTCATGTGAATTTCAACTTAATACTTTCAAGTGTCCTTAGAATTGAAAATATTGAAAACCCCCGACATCACGAACAAAATTGGGTATATCATCAAGATATACTAACTATGTTAAAAGTTGACCAGGGTCCATGCGTCATTTGGATGCTTCACTGAAAACTAGCGTTGTCCACTGAAAACTAGCTGTAGTAAAATCACCTTTCCCCGAACATACGTAAGGCAGTCTATAACCATCTTTTAGTCAGTAAGCTAATTAGACAATAAACGACCTTCGTCAGAGCAACTTGCGTTCATATTTTGATCTCTCCAACCGCATGCCGACCCTGCCAGTGCTGCCTTTGGGCTGTGCTGTGCAGTGGAAAGACCATAAATATAATTGAGTGAAAAAAAACGCGGTCAGATTCGAACATTATTTTTATGATGAACAATTTTGTGATAAATTTTACTTGAAGAAAAAGAATTAAAGATTAAGAAGAAGCATCTATAAGGAAATGAATTGAAGAAAATATATAGAGATCGAGAAGAATAATGGTGAGCATTGGGTGAGAAGAGGTGAATATACTTAAATGCTGGGTATTGAAGGTATACCGCACACCGCATAGCGATGGTGGATTAAGATTATGTAATTCCAACGCATATACTTACCGAAATGCATCCTGTAGACTATCACTAAATCCGTTTGAGCTGATCCGAAACATGTCTATGAAGTATTCTCACTCATTGCCCCGAACAATGAATTGCCTACTATTTACTCCTATTAAGCTTATTGCTCCCTAAGTAACGTATCGAATTGAGAGACGGCAGGACTAATTTTTTTCTAATAATACTAATGCGCCTTTATCAGGGCCAGATCGATTTGGCCTCGGCCCAGTGAAGCAACAATCTATCACAATTTATTGTGGACCTTTTGGCTCGGTCTTAGTGACCGATATAGGTTAACCAAAGAAGTTAGACCCCTGGAAGGGTATAAAATTTTTAGTACAGTTTGCATAAGACGAGATCAGTTTAGAATGGTTGTTGAGCAAATATAGATAAAGTGAGTTCCTTTTAATAGTTGGAATGCGGTTTTTGGTCCTTAGGTTAGTGTGTCTCTAATGTTATCGTAGTGTTACTAAGTATTTTATCAGACTAATAGATTTCACAATACAAAGTAAAGAAACAGTTACAGTTTTTTCTCTAAAACTAAACTTAACCCTTCTTAAGTAGAATCAGAGCTACCGTCTCCTCGTCAGTCTCTGTAAAAGTATAACTTAGCTGTGCTTGGCTTATACGAAATTTATCGTCAGCATTTCAAATGTATCGTCGATAGGCAGAAAACAACTCCATCCACTGTCTAATCTAAGTCTACGGCTTATCAGCATTATTGATAGTATTGTTGTGTTCCAGCCCGATGAAGTTGGGGTTTTCGGGTAAGCCCGCTTCCACCTTCGGCCTCATCTTCACTTAAGCATCGGGTATGACAAAAGTCAAGCGCTGACCCTTTGTTTTCACCAAAGGGTCAGTACCAGTGTCCTCCTTGTCATAAAAGAATACGTCAGCTGTATTTAAAATTTTCTCGTCAGCATTTTCGGTTGTTCGTTGAAGGGCAGCAGCATTACCTGTTTTTGAGAAACAAAAGCCTAAAAAAAGCAAGAACTTTTGAGTTATCCCCTTAAGGCCTCCTAGACCTAGAGTGTTTGTCTTCCTAACGACTCCAAACAACGTTTTGAAGACATAAATTCTGACACTCCCCATGCATTTTACAACTCCTCTATTAACTGGACTAAAAAGTAGAATACAAGAAGCTCTGGAACTGCTGACTTTTGCTATCATAGGTTTATTTTAACGGCGGCTATCTGGCACAGTACTTCATTCCAAGCGACATCTATGTAATTTTAGCTGTTGATTTACAATTTTCTAGCATGTAATAAGAATAGAACCAACTTGGTGTCTTCCGGTGGAAAAAGGCGACTAAAGGACTACACCAAATAGCATCTACAGACTTGCACGTTTCCATGGCGATGGGCTCACCCTCTTTCACGTGTGCATATTTCGTAAACTGAACCAAGAGTATTGCTTCAAGCTCAAACATTTTAATGTTTGGAACTCCCAAATGCATATTTGGAATATCTCTGACCATCCCATTTGGGATAAATGTCGTGACGTTATGTAATTAAAGAATTTTCTCGTGAAAATCAACGCAAAAACTCACTAAAACAAAGCCACAGATTACCCTAAATGTAGAAATGGGAAAGTACACGAATGGCAATTGCGTTACATGGTGAACATTTTAAACGACGTCTAACCTCTTTCCTAGAAACTTTAAACCGATATTGGATACTTTATCTTCTTAAATGGTTCGCAGCCTGCTTCAATGATATAATAAAATTTGTTCCTTCTATAATTAACTTGTGGACTTTACTATAAATTTAATTAAACGACTCCTGTGAAAACTTTCGGCTGTGGTGGGTGATTATCTTAAGGGCCATCATCAAAAGTTTTAATTTAATAACTGTCTTAACTTTCATAAAAATAATATTTCAAATTATTATTATACTGTGTAAAATTCACTCCAAGGAAAACTTGTCATATTACCGTTATAAAATACGAAGTGTTGCTTAAAATGCTTTAACATTTCAATATAGTGTATAAGACAATTAATATGTTTTTTAATATACAATTAATTAGTTGATCCCGGTTGTTTTCAACTGAAGGCAGTCATTAAGCCAAGTCGGTGGCCTACAGGGCGGCTTAAAAATACTCACTGTCAGGTGGCCACACTGGGCTCGCGTGGTGGACATGGCCCATACCATCTCCCAGTGAGAGGAGGCTGTGAACAGTGGGGACGTGTAAGGCTGTTGATGATGACATTAAAGGAAGAAAGATTGTCAGGAACAATGTATTTAAAGTTATCAATGATAATAATAAAACATTTATCGCCCTCTCCGTTCTTCCGAAAATCATCGACTCTACGTCCCTCCTAATTTAACTAAATTTTATAGCCAGTCCTTCAGACTGCAAGCCACTCGTCTGTGAAACTCTTTGCCGGAATCTATTAGGAAAACTTAATCTTTAAATATTTTTATAATCGTTTATTCTGGAAAATAAGCCCCATGTATCCCCATCAACCTATTTAGGTATTATTTGTAACTATCTTTTAGGCTTATGTCGAGTGCAGGTTAGAGCACTTTTATTTATTTATTTTGTATTTAAAAACAAATCTTAAATTATCCAATGAAGGCGCCACTGAACAGAATAAACCCTCTTAACCGATTTTCATCAAACCATAACCTATGCCCGAGTTTACTCCTAAATATAAAAAAAATTAAAATCGTTTAGTCTTTAACAATAAAAAAAAAACACACTCAAATCGGACTACGCAACTGAGATACAGAACAAAACCTGGATACACACACACAACTCTGTCAAATACATAGCACCCGTCATTTTTCGTCTGGCTTTAAAAATATTTACCAACCACACTCACGGAAACAAAAGGCATTTCAAAAATAGAACGAAGTCCTGACGTTTGGAAGCCATTCAAGGTGACTGAAAACAAAAATAAAAACCGTTCAGGTAAACACGACGACATTAGGTGTGTCAGCTTGAATTTTGTATCACGCATTACCTCTAATACCGTGGAGAGATACAGGACGCTGAATAAAACAGTGCTCGGAACAACATCGTAAGCATACCTACGTACAAAGTGCGCTTACATGCTGAGGCTGCTTTCTTTTATACGGTTTGTGTGGAAATTCCTGAACAGGGCTTCCAAATTACGAACCTATAGGCTTTAAGTTGAGATTAATTTGGACACGTATTTCAGAATGTTGCTCAAGCGTAGATCTGCGCTTGAGCGTAGTTAGAAAGAGATGCCTATATACATAAAGCTGTCCTTATTTAATTATCCTCAAGCGGAGATCTCTGCTTGAGTAACATTCTAAAGTACGGGCCTTAGAGTCCAAAAGTAAATATCATTTACTGAAATTACTGAAACTCATCACAAAGCTAACTCATCAGAGAAGAACAAGCAAAAAACTCAAGGTGTAGGTTTTGGGTTACAATGTGTAATTCGATCAAACAAAGAATAAATATATATTATATGGCTGTTGCTCCAACAAAACAAGGAATAAATATATATATTAAACTGGCTCCCCCCAACCCAGTGCGGGTAGTGGGGAGTTTTAAACGGTGAAGGAAAACATCGTGAGGAAACCTGCATGCCTGAGAAATAAAAATTCTAAGGAATGTGAAGTCCCCAACCCGCATTGGGCCAGCGTGGTGGACTACGGCCCATACTCCCTCATTATACGACGGATGGCCTATATCCCTGTAATGGGATGTTTACGGGCTGATCATGATACTGGCTCCGCAAGTTCATCAAATCGGTTCTGGCGTAAACTCAGGTACTAATCTATCTACCAGACAAATTTCATCCAAATTCGTCAAGCCGTTTAGGCGTGAAGAGGTAACAAACAGACGTACACCCACAAACACCAGTGTCTAAATAAATAGATTGCTTATTAATTATATTAAATCTAACTGGGAATGACAATCTATAATTGACATGTAAACAGACAATTCTTTGAAGTCCATTTCCATTTGAATTTCCTAATTTGCACTCTGTAATGGCAACCCTAGGATCTCGGGCATTCCGAGAGCAAACTTTACTTATTCAGGGGTGTTTCTCGCTTCGTCTTATGCAGATTAGTTCGCTTGGGACCTACCAAGTTATTGTTCTGAATAATGTGGCACCGGGCTTGATTTAAACCTTTTTTTTAGAATTACCGTGGCCAGTGTTCTGCTATCTAAAAAGCAACTATACACATAATGAATGTAGTACAATAAATTATATAAAGCAAAGTTGACCTGTGAGTGATGTGTGGTTTCTGCACTCATATTTCTATAAGAACCAACCCGTATTTTCCCGTGGGTGTAGTAAAAGGCGACTAAGGGACTTTCCACCGAAATACATCTATAGATTTACGCGTTTTAACGGCGATGGGCTCACTCCCTGTCACGTGTGCCTATCTGTATATTTCGTAAGGTGAACGTGGATGTTGTTTTAATAATTAAACTTTTAATGTTTGGGCCATCCAAACACTATTGTTTGGAATATCTCTGACCACCCCAATTGGAATAAAGGTCATGCCGTTATGTATGAAATATATACGAGTATGTCGACTTATTGTAATCAAATTAGAAAAATCAACTATGCTGTGTTGTTTCGGCTCCTTCCACCAAAAAAATCTATGGACTTGCACGTTTTTACGTGTGCATTTCTGTATATAGTTTGAAAGATGGACCATGGATGTTATTTCAAGCATCAACGATTGGTTCACTCAAACGCTAATGTTTGGGATATCTCTGACCACCCCATTTGGGATAAAGATCGTGGCGTACCTGCAACCATAACGCATATGTATAGAGATATGTCTAAATCTTGAAGATCCAGAATGTATTCAAGTTATGTTCAATTATGTACCACAACAAGTCTGTTCGTTTCCACCTTCGGCCTCATCTTAACATCAGAGGCTCTAATACATAATTTCATCGTTATCGTCATCGCTTACATTCTGACATATGATTGGTTGACTCATCGTTCGCTCGGCAATTTGATGGTTTCTCATTGGTCAACGTAATCCATGATGATAGCGATGAATGAGTTAAGTTGCATAACCGAAAGTTACGTAATCTAAGGGCACGTGTGATTGAAGTCTAACCCGTTTTGCATAAAAAAAATATACGAGTATATCGAGTGTTGCTACAGCAGACAAGGAAGGATGGATGGCTGTCGCAAATCAACTTTTATGACAATTTATAATCAAGAGGAGGCGAAAGTGTTGAAACCGGTACTTGGCGCGACAGAGGAGCATTAAACATAAACTACTAGCTTTATTTTCATTCGTATAGTTTAATAATTTTAAGTTTATTTATAATCACACATTTTATTCACACTACTCCATATTAATATTAGAAATGCGAAAGTATGTCTGTCTGGATGTTAACAGAACCGATTGTTTTGAAATTTGGCAGGGAGGAGGGTAAGACTAGTTTAGACGACCTGTTTGGTGTAGTGGTTAGCAACTGACCACTATGCCAAAAGGTTGCGGGTTCGAATCCCGCTACGGGCACATGTTTGTGTGATGAATACGGACATGTGTACCCGAGTTATGGATGTTTTCGTTTATAATAAGTATTTATTTACACAAAAAAACATGTATTTATGTGAATATCAACCATCTGGTATCCACAACACAAGCCTATAGTTGCTTACTGTGGAACTAGATGGCGCTGTGTGTATGTCTAAGGATATTTATTTATTTATTATTATTTATTTAATGTAAGAAGTTAGATTATGTGACTTGTATCATAGTCGATTTATTCTATTCTAAAAAGCCCCAAAAGACAAAAGTCCCCGATAAAATAAAACCACGCGAGTGAACCCGCGGTCGGAAAACTAGTTATAAATAAATTACCTGTGAAATTGGCTCAGGTCCAAAATACGCTATGAAAAAAATAAATGTTTTGTCTTTAAAATAAAATGAGGTTTCGTTTTACTATTCTGCTATTCTCAAAACCCAGCTCCAGCTCAAACGGTTTGGACAAAATCTTTTGTATTCAAGGCAAATATTGATTACTAACATTTTACATCTGTGAAATTAAAAATCGTGAGAGTCACATTTGAATTATATATCCGACTTACCTGAATGTAATATTTGTACGTATGACTTTTTTGACGTTCAATCGAATTTTAATTGACATTTGCATAAATTATATAGATATTATTATATTTTATTAACTTATAATTCTTTTTGGTAATAATTATTAAAAATGTATATTTGCATGCCACGTAAGGTAAAATATGCGAACTTTATATAATAACGCATTGTTACCATCTTGTTCACCATATTTTCAGCAAAATAAATGATTATGATTATTATGATTAATCTTTAGTACCTTTTACTGCACAAGAATTCAAAATGGTTTACTTTAAAAATTCTAATCATTTTTGAAAATGGTAATCACTTGAGTGGAGACTGGACAAGTACTTCCAGTTATACCCTACCTACTTTCCCATCATGTTCCATTAATTTGGGACACCCGGAAAATGCATGCATTATGTGGTGAAACCACTATTTAGATTTCTGTAGGTAAAACTATTTGCTATAGTTAAAAATTATATAAGGAAATGAACTATGCAGATTTCAACTACCATAATAAATAAGAAAGGGATCCATCTACACAACACAATGGTAAAAGCATGGGAAATGGGCACAAAATATGTAACAAATATTATGTTGAAGGAGATACACGATTACGATAATCAATTCAAGCCAAAAAAGTCAGTATAGATAATAGTTCCAGTATCACAGTTCCTTCCTAGGGGAACTGGCAAAATTGGAGGCTGAAGTACGATCCTGAGCCTCTCTGCGGTATCCCAAAAAGCCTAATTCGCTTTACCTTAAAGGATCGGTGTTCCCAAACATCTCTTCAATTCTGAACTGTTGACTTTCAATAAGTGATATTTTTGTATCCTACATTGAATAAAATATTTTTGATTTTGTTTTTGAACGAACACGCCGGTTTTAACACATTCCAAAACATTAATTAACGGTAATATTACCTAAGGGATTTTCCACCAAAAAACATTTATAGATTTACACGTTTCGACGGCGATAGGCTTACCCTCTGCCTGTGCAGTTCTGTATATTCATAAGGTGAACCGTGAATGTTGATTCAAGAATTAATGTTTGGTACACCTAAACACTAATGTTTGGGATATCTTTAACCACTGCATTTGGGTTAAAGTTCGTGACGTTATGTATGTATGTGTATGTATGTACAAACTTTACAGATCAAAATCTTCGAAATAAATGAGTCGATTCCACAGAAACTTTGTAGACATAGGATACTTAAGTCTAAGTAGTAGAGTTGAGCGTAGTTTACAGAACGCATGTTATCTTTCAATAGGTAGATATCCATTTGTTGTCGGTATACTGAACATTCGCACTAAGCGGTTCGCTTTCTCGTTCGTAAGGTATGGAACGATGTCTGTATTCGTGAAATCTTACAATCTTATAGCTCTTGTAGCCAAGGGTGCATAAGCATTTACTGGGATCGCATGCTTCATCTTCGCCTATTCGACATTTTGCTCCAGGTGAGATTGTATCTGTACATAAAAAAGTGATATTTTTATATCCTGCGTTTCAAGAATAATATTTTAGAGGACATTTGCGAAAAACAGTATTAAAACTAAATTGAAGCGATTTTATCGTCTATTGTATTGCAATATTATCTATTACATAAATAGATGCTTTAAAAATGTCCTCTATGAAATATTGAGTATATAAATTGCTACGTATAAAGTTTTAACCTAGTTCCATGGATAAGATGGTATCCAAGGAGATTACCTATTTGTGCCTCTCAAATAGTTTTCTGAGCGCTTGGTCAGTGCATCGTTTGAGCTACGATTCCACTAATCAGAGACTTATTTTTTTTATAACATTGTTGAATTCTCTTTCTGTTGTGTATTTATTTGATATATGACAGATAAATATATCTAATTAAATGTTTTATTTAGGTTTATTTAGTATTATATTCATGTAGTTATATTTAGTTATTTACAAGTATTTATGTGTTATAGACTTTTTTTTACTTAATCACCATTGCGTTGTACGCCCTTTTTTTATTCCCCGTTATACACTCTCTAACAGCTTATAGGGTTGCCTGGAAAAGATCTCTCTTAGAGATAAGCTCACCTTTGTATCTTTGTATCTGACAAATGTATCTGTGTTTATTTGCAATAAAGAATGGTAAATGTACGTTTAACTTGAATAAAAATTTCGTTTGTTCATTTAGGAAAAAGAAAACTTTATATTTGTCTAACTAATACTATAATTGCGAAAGTTTGGATGATTGTTTGTTATTCAATCACGACGAAACGGATGAACGGATTTGGATGATTTTTTTTTTTATTAAAAACTGGTTTCGCGTTTGACTACAATCTCACCTGATGGAAAGTGACGATGTAGCCGAAGATGTATCACGCGCACCCAGTAAATGCCTATTCACTCTAGACTTGAAGATCCCAAGGTTGTAAGTGTCGGGAAAAACCGACGCGGGCAGTGAGTTCCATACCTTAGCAGTCCGCATTATAAATGATGAAGCAAAGAGCTTAGTGCGGATGTTCGGTATGTTGACAACTTATGGATGATATTTGGCATATAGGTAGAATATACCCTGGATTGCGATATAAGATATTTTCTATCCCAATAAAGTGAGTAGTTTCGCGGGATAAACAAATTTCCGCGATAAAGTTACTCCATGCAGGCAGGACCCGCGGGCTGAATGCTGGTTTAGCTATATATTCAACTATAAAGTTTGAAAAAAATTTACCCTCTTAAAATATATTAAAAGGCATTTGAATTTCCATACCTTATTCCAAAAAAATTATGAACAGTGTGAAAGAACTGGGAATGCAAAGTAAAGCATTGAAAACTGCATAAAGCTAGTACACATCATTAAAATGTTGTAGGTAATGAGCGAGAGGAAAATGTTATTTCTGAACATGGAAATTATGACGCAACTTTTATCATTGCTTTTTCAAGTTACTATGAGGCAGTATCATATTTGCTTACCAACAGTCATAATTATTGGTAGATTACATGCCTATTACAATTGTTATTCATTGACAACCAACACTAAATTAATATCTAGAAAGTCTCAAACATGGATTACTCGGATTATATAAAAAAATTGTGAACAAGTTGGAACATTATGTTTGAATTACACAAAACCATTTGGGGTCAAAACGACCCAAACAAACGGCCCTTTGTCTGCATCTAAAATTATGGTTACCTTATCGGACGTTCAGTGCGAAACTTTTTGATTAATTAACTTGGCGTCTGCTTGTCAGCACGCTATTTATATTTCGAAAGATTGTAAATGTACAAAATAAATGTTTCATTCTTATTTCTTCTGTTATTTTTTAATTTCCACGAGCTGCCACAGGTTTACCTCTGATGCTGGAGTTTGCTTCGTATAATACTGCGGAGCAAATTTGGATCTTCAAGCATTTTTTTTTTATGGTTAACTGGATACGCATTTGACCACAATCCCACCTGATGGGAAGTGACGATGTGGCCGAAGATGAAGCATGCGATCTCAGTAGATGCCTATTCACCCTGCTCTTGAAGATCCCAAGGTTGTAGGATTCAGGAAAGACTGACGCCGGAAGGGAGTTCCCTGCCTTGGCTGTTCGCATTATGAATGAAGAATCGAACCGCTTAGTGCAAATGCATTGCATTAGGATCTTCAAGAGCAGAGTGAATAGGCATTTACTGGGATTTCGTGCTTCATCTTCGACTACATCGTCACTTTCCATCAGGTGAGATTGTGGTCAAAAGCGAATCCAGTCATATATAAAAAAAAATCCAGCATCAGAAGTAAACAAGTAAATACAATAGCATGTCCTTGCATTAAATTCTTGTTTGCACCAAGTATTGGCTTCTTAATAATGTATTGGTCATCAAACATTTTATGTTCTGTAAAAGACCCTAACTAGACATGATAATATAATAATAGTCAAAAAGTTTATTTTCCTCAGCATTCCTGAAGAATTACAAAGTGAAAACTTTTACAAATTGAACATCGAGACATGTAATTTCGCTTTCCATGAAGATCGTAGTACTCAATACGGTGTAATGTTTGTCATCAAAGCCCCAATGTACAGTTGACCTCGCAAGTTACAACAGAACCTTAATAATCTTGGAGACTAACTTTTCGAACTGTGTTGCAGCCTATACTGCCACTTTCTCGGTCACAACCGCGGGTTGCGTTTATATTTCTAGTTATAGGTAAGTAAACTGTAGGTTAGGTACCTAGTGACTAATATCTCCGTACTTCATGCACGGCTGGATTTAATATAATTAGGAGGATCTACTGTCATTTTAATACCGTCTTTGTTACCTAGCTGCCTTTAATCAGTGTTGTCTTCATAAACTATAAGACTTGTCATTTCGGTAGATATTCAGTTCTTAGTAGACTGATATTTATTGCTAATCGGAAATATAATCAATGTTTCCAATATTTTGAGATGAGTACTTATATACATAACTACTAAATATCACAATCCAATTGAAAATCTATTGCTTTGATCTGTTAGCAATCACAATTTCATATCGTTATCAGTAAAGTAGTTTTATAGAAATTTCAGGTCATGAGAACGTCGGTGGCTCAGCGGTTAAGACGCGGTCACCCATCTTAGGAGGTCTGGGAGATCGCCAGGCAGGCCATATACCAATGAGTGTTTAAATTTAATTTAATTACTTATGTGCATTTGTCCGACTGCTCTTAAACGGAGAAGGAAAACATCGTGAGGAAACCTGCATGCCTGAGATATAAAAATTGAAAGACATGTGAAGTCCCCAACCCGCTTTGGGCCAGCGTGGTATGGCCCATACTCCCTCATTATACGAGGGAAGTCCTATATCCCTACAGTGGTATGTTTGAATTTTGATGATGGTGATGATAGAAATTTCAGGATCTACCAGACTTCACATCAGTTTTATAGTTATACGAAGTATAATTCCCTTATATACCTTCTCCATTCAGCCTACTAACTCATTCATGGCTCCCAGTTTTATGAATGACCGAACTTGGGACTCTCGTCGGCAAATTTTATAGCTGTGTCACCGGTGAGTTCGAGTAATGTACCTACTACGTTTCATGTTACAAGGGTTTCACTGTATACATTGAACTATGTACCTTCTCGTTTGCTGCTTGTTGGGTAGTTCAGCCTGCTCTTTTATAAAATGTAGTTTCATTTGCGAGCAAAGGATATGGAATGCTAGGTTTTATTTTCTGTCACACCAACATTCTATTTTAAAATTATAACTAATTTCTCAACGTGGAATATAAAAATGTCGCTTATTGAAAGTCAATATGGTTTAAACTATATCGCTTCATAAGATGTTACGGTTAGGGAGAAAAGAAGACAAGAAATTTCATAACAACACATCTTTTAAACTTTACAACTTAATATTACAGTTATTAGTACTTATTACTTCTAAAATAAAAACACGATAACATACGCGTAGTTAATTCGATATGAAATCCAGCTTACACCAGACCTCCTTATAGTTCAAATAATCATCAAACCCGTAGTAACTCTTTTTATAAAGTGTCCCTTTTATATGACGCTTAAATTTTTGCTCTGTTAAACTAAATACATGTATTTGTATTTTATTGTAAAAGATACATATAACAACATCAAAATATTCTTTATTGTACAACAATATGAAACATAATAACGATAAATAAGAAAAAGGGGGTAGTACATTTTGGCGGCCTTATCACTTATATAAGTATGTATACAGTCATATTTGTAATTTCTACCATAAGTACACAAAGAATTTTGTACATATTTATAAAAACGAAATAGTAAACACACATTTACAAATTTAAAAATAATAAATATATAAAACACATATTTACAAATAAAAAATTTGTCCCAGATCTTGCTGAAACGGAAGGGTGCCTAAGAGGCTAAGTGCGTAAAAGTATATATGTAAATTTGTGCTAACTTTAGAAAGTCTAGGTTGTGGATATAAAATTTTCTAGTAATAATACGATTATCAGAATATTTGCGTAATGGGCATGCATATTCTGTTCTCATACATCCCAGAACACTGTGAAGGAAGTTGTTCTTGAGGAGCAAATACCCAAAATAGATATCCCCCAAAATCTCATTTACTCAAGGGTTTACCCAAGGGTATATGTTTTCTTATATCGATTGATTTACACCAAGCGAAATCTAAAGTGAATAGAGATTTAGAACCGTATGCTGCTACTTCCTCCTCAATATCCTGAACATGATCACTTTCCAGTAGTCAAAAACAGACACAGTTTTATTTATAAAAACCACTGTGTATACAAGTCAAGCCTTGTATAAATATTCCTATCTTTGAAGTGGTTATAACAAAATCCACTGAGTAGAGTTTCTCGAGGGACATGATGGATCTATATAAGTCACATTTCTGGCAAAATATCATCATTTGTTTACCAAATATTATCAAAATATAGATTGGAATTTGCTTTAGATGGAAAGCTTCTTAAACCATTTGTAATAATTACTGATAAAATATGAAACGCAAAGTAAGTTTGCAAACAATCAATAAATTTCAACATATTAGGTAGGTTTGCAGATTTGTAAAAAAACTTTATATAATTTTTTTTTATTTCATGGTATAGCAAACGAACACAACTAAGGTCGATAGTGATTGGATTACTATTGGCAATGACATCTGTAACCTTCCAGAAGGTCAACACTTCTTATTTCTTATTCGTCCAACTTTTCTACGAACAGTCGCTACTTCATTTGAATCCTTAACGAAAACGACTGCTTTGTTCGGATGTATGACAATAATATGTGGTCCGATTTGAGTAGAGAAAAGGTTCTTAGCCATGTTTGATGATAATCAGTTTAGTAGTTTCGAAGATATATATATAGTGTAGTGTAGTGTCAAAATAAATATATGTCTATGTGTATTTATAACTTTAACAAAGTTGCTTTATGTAGATCATATAAACATATTTAGTTTCTTCTGGTTTTCTAAATTTTCAAAATTGAAAATTTAGAAAAGAAATAAATATGTCACCTATTAAAACTGTGATCATTACTACTTCTTCCATACCATGATAAAGACAAATTTTCCTGAGCACCGCCTCAATAATATGTACACATATAACTTTATCTTCGTCTACCAATTTAGAGACTTAAATGCCTTTATCGATCAGAGTCAATTTGATCACATTGTTTCACAACGAACGAGTTACGTATGGGTGGCAACACATTTCAAGTCGTTGCGAGCTAGCGGGTTCGAATTACTATAATATGTCATGGTCGGTTTATATCTATGAATTCTTGCATAAGAATCGGATTTTTGAAATTGTTCCAAAACTACTCCTTTAGTATTTTTCTGATATTACGTGCTTAAATAATTTAAAGAAACTGAAATAACTTTGGCAGTATCTCGTCTTGTGTCAACAGTCCCATCTATAAAATTAATCAAAAATTCTCTTTGCTCATTTATGTATGTAAGTCTCTTCGGAGAAATAGAACGTAATGACGTGGGGGAATATTAGGCCCTGCAAAAGAGCTTTATACTGATCGTCTCAAAGCCCGTGGGAAAACTGGAAAGTAAATTTTAATTACAGTAAACCTACCCGGCATTTCTAACTTACCTTACTAACGTTTTCTGTAAATTAATCTTGCTCTCAATTTATTATACTTTCAACGAATTGTTTTTTCTTCTTGGACTACTTATGTAACTAGACTCCCGTTGCACTATTTACAATTTACAACCTTGAACATCACTTGCTGTGTTTGTATCTTCCAGCATTGTTGCTACAGGACTAGACACAGCAATGTAAAATGTGTTTTGTAGATTCACAATAGTCACAGGTGTGTAACAGTTGAGTAATGTGTAGGTAATACGAAGCAGTACTCCCGTGAAATAGGGCATTTCTCATAGGAGCACGCGCGATGTACCAAGTAGGTATCACATTACGTGAAAATAGTGTTTCTGAGAGCTTTAGGAGCTGTTACGGTGATATTTATTGTAGAGTTAGAAAATGTGATAAGTGATAGTAGATCTGAAAATTTGAAGATGGTAATAAATTCAATGAAAGGTCGATCGATCGATTTCGAATTATTTAAGAAAATTAGGCAATAGTATGCTTGAAATTGAAATTATATGAATAAGGGGAAAACTTGGGTAAAATGCGTATGTATATAATACCGAGTAGCAAGTATGTAGAAAGATCACAACCCAACCTGCATGGTTAGCACAGCTTGCGGGACTTAAGTCATAGATCCTATGGAGATAAGTGACCACGAACAAATCATGTGACTTTAATTTTCTCAGTCATGCTGTGCTATGAGAGGACAAGGTTTGAGACACGAGTAGCTTTGACGAGTCGCTATTTATGTTAGGTACCTCATTTGTACTACTCCTGCAACAATGTTATGATAGTTCAATCAAAATAAAAGTTATTTTATTACACATAATGTATTTCCGTCAAAATTATGCAATCTACAAAAAATAAGAAGACTGGTTCTTCCAAAAGAAATAAATAAAAATTGCATCCATTTAGTATGCGATGAAAAGTATATTGAACCACCAACTGAAGATGGGATTCACTGTTTTGAATACAATATATGAGGACATAAAGACTGCACTTCCTTTTGAGCTGTAAGTAGCTATACATGTGTCGACTGATTTTAGTTTTGTTTATTACAACGATCACAGTAGCTATATTAGAATTATCCAAAATCCTACAAAAGCATAAAATAATGTAATTGTGGGATCGTTGTTACGTGAAACCAGTGCGAGGGCAGAAACGTGAAAAACTGATAATTATAAAGATTGTAAGGAAACCAAACGTTGCAAAATAAAAAGGGAACAACGAAGTATAGGTACTATCAGCCTGAAAACAATATTTCAGACAAATTTAGAAGAAAATCAAGTGTAAATTATTATTGACGACCTCTTTGGTGTAGTGGTTAGAAACTCTGCTACTATACCGAATCCCGCTAGGGGCATATGTTTCTATGATGAATACAGACATATGTTCCCGAGTTATGGATGTTTTTCATTTATACATGTATTTATTTACAAAAGAAATGTATTTGTGTAGTTTATCAACCATCTGGTATCCATAACACAAGCCTAGATACTTACTGTAGATCTAGATGGCGCTGTGTGTATGTGCAAAAGATATTTATTTATTTATTTTATACATTGTAATTAAGTAGTTTTCATGAGTGTGACGAATGACACATACCTACGCCTACCAAGGTATTACAATACCTTAAATATAATATAATGTATAATAAATGAGCAATAATAAACCAGATTTCATCAGTATCACTTGTTTGCTTTCCTCAAACAACTCGCGTCCTCACAAAAGTCATCGTCACGCTTATTTTCAATCGTGCGAAATTTATCCGTTCTTATTTTGAAAGTACTAGTAGGTACGAGGATAATGTGAGTATTGACATTATTTTAATTATTTATGCGCAGCTGAGCGGGTTAGCGCATGATCACAATCATATCTGAGGTTAAGTTAAGAAGAGGAAGTTGGTAGCCGTAACTTATTTGGGGGGCTGCTTATCCTATCTGAAACAGCCAGAACACAACAATGCAATCAACATTACTGCTTGGCAGCAGATTTAGAAAAGATGGTGGGAGCTAGCCAGCCTGCGACCGTTCGAAAACCACCAACCAAACCAAGTACTAAACATGTAGATTCCCCGTTGGAAATCGAACCCACGACTTCGGTTTATAAGACTTAAAGTCGCGACCCTTTTCCCAAATGGGGTATTCAAGAGATAAATCCGTACCCTTAGCGGGGTCTTGGTCCTATATAAAGCATTGTAAACCAATTAATCAGTTAGAGCTTATCCAGTGCTCGATATAATATCCCAAACAGTAAAACTTATGTCCCTTAAATCCTTCCTACCCAAGGGGATCGATGGTAATGGATAATATTTTTTTTTTTTTTTTTAATTTTTTTTTTTTATTGAAGAGGTGGGCAAACGAGCAAGAGCAATATTCTATATTTGTTAACCAGATGGGGTGTCCAGGTCAGCACGCTACCACCTTCGGTCTCATCTTCACTTAACATCAGGTGTGATTGAGGCCAAGTGCTAACCCGTTGTGCATAAAAGAAAAGTTAATAAAATTGTGTATTCCAAACATATTTAAACATAATAATTACTATAATTCAAAAACTTTCTTTGTTAAACGCTTGCAAAACTGACCGAGGGTTGGATCAACTCTGAATAGATGTCGCAAGAATGGAAAAAATCCTCATCTTCACGCCTACTGAAACGAATTCGCCATTTCGCATTCCAATAAATTAAAATTTACTGACTTCGTTATGAAACTGAACTGAGGTTTCTTGGCAGATATAATTTATTCATGACACGTATAACCGGCGAGAATGGAGTGAAATTATTAGTTTGGACTCGCAATCGATTCAAAAATCCTGTCCAATCAAAAACTGGTATCGATCGAGCGTTCAACTTGATACCAATCCAATCTTACGTATTCTTATAGTCCTGCAGAAATCACACGAATCGAGGATTGGGGACTCTATTTTGGTGACGGCGGTTTGAAATACGTGCTCCTTGTATAGAGTTTGTTTTTGTTTGAAAATGGTGTTTATTACCCGACTGCCCAAATTAGGAGGGTAATGTTTTTCGAGTGTATGTAAGTATGAGATTTCTATGTCACCTCCTGTAGGCTAAACGGATTGACCGGTTTCAAAGTGCATGGTGTCGTTTGATTCGTCTTGATCCTTGGAGTGTCATAGGAATACATTTTATGGTAAACAATCCAACATGGCGCCTGCGAAACGCAAAATATGCTGTCAGGTTTTATTTATTTTTATTGATAATACAAAATCAACAGCATCATTATAAAAAATATTACACAAAATTTTACAAGCCAAAGTCATGCCAATTACAGATACTCATTTTTCATTACAATTCTCTTAAAAAAATAATTAGGTGGAAAGTCAAGTATTATATAATAATCATAATACAATCCAGAGGTAAAAAATGAATAGTGAGACAAACTAAGTAATAACAAATAATTTTGTCAATAAGTAATATTACAAATAAAAAATTGGTCAAATATACATATATTTTCCCAAAAAGAAGGGTAATGTTTTTCGAGTGTATGTATGTAGATTTCTATGTTACCTCCTGTAGCCTAAACGGCTTGACCGATTTCGAAGTGCATGGTGTCGTATAGTAAAAAATTCAACATGGCGCCCGCAAAATACAAGTTATGCTTTATTAATTACAGAAACATTACGACTTAGGATAACTAAGTGTAAGTAACATACCTCAACACAGTTTAACAGGCTATATCGTCTATTTCAAAACTTTGGAAACGGATTTGAAATTTGGTAATTTATACAAGTTCTTTGCAATTTTTTGTAGTATTAAGGTAAAGAGCTATGAACGCTTTGATAAGCTTGCATTTACAAATATAGGTGTTGGCTTGTAATTAGTGAAAGTACACGGAGTTGTTTATGCCTTTTCATCCAGGTGCAACATCACGTAGTAATATATTATTTCCCGGCAATAATGTTGCATAACACTGTCAGCGATGCATCAAGTTACCGATATTTCTTGCTATTAAAAACTGGTCGTATGACGTAATTCTTGGGTTCTTTAAGAATGCACTAAAATTTGAGTTTATCCATTAAACCTGTAATTGTTAATAACCTAATATAGATTTAAAATTATCTAATTATACTATTCAAAATTCTGTCTTCTGTAAATACAAAAATGTTTGGGGTGAAGTACCTTCGACCATTAGGCGGGTCCACACCAAGCGAGCGGCCTCGCGTGAGGTCCGCCACGCGCGGCAAGCGCCCAACCGCGCGGTCGGTGTGGCCCAGGCCCGTAGACAGAGAATACTACCGGGCCTCATGCGCGGCTGCGTATGCTCAGCCTCGGCCGAGCGCGTACGTAAGCGAGCCGGCCGGTGTCGGTTTTTCGGTTTGCTCAAAGGTGCCTCGGTCGTTTGCCGCACGCTTTGGACGCCACGTCTTTTAAATAGGTAGCCCGCTCGATCGAAAAAATTGATACAGATCACTGTCGACGGTTAATAAATTTGTATGTTGCAAATATTCTGGCTTTGGTATACCAGTAGTCCTAATTATACTAACAGGGTAAGAGAGGATTCCTGGCTAGATATAAAACTTAAAACGACTACCAGTTAAGGGATTTGAAAAAAAACAAGGAATCGTTGTGCGGATCGTATAGACGTGAAAAATCGTCACACATTTCTTGGTAAAGTCGATTCCGATAACAATATCGGTTTTCGTAAATTGATTTCATCCAAATTCTTTTTTTTTTCAAATTATTTCGTTCCCATTTTTATAGTCGTGTGTAGCAAAATAAAAGCAAAAGTTGCCGTGCGCATGTACGGCACCATCTTCACTCTCAACTGAGCAAATATGGCTCGGGCTGCTCTAGCGAGGCTGCCTCTGTGCTGCTGTGTAAAATTATCCGTCCGAGTTTGCCTTGCGCGCAGCCGGGCGTTTCTCCTGCGCGGCGGGCCTGCTCGCTTGTTGTAGACCCGCCTCGTGCCGGAAACCCCATCTTATTTGGGGGACTGGCTTATCTCATCTCTGACACCGAAACACAACAATGCTATTATAACATTGCTGTATGGCGGTAGACTTTGATAAGATGGTGGTACAACTATGTTAAAAATGAAGCATCTTCGAAACCGCTGAACCGATTTTCGTCAAACATTGCTAAAATCCTTTCCCGTAGTTTAATCTTAAGTATTAAGTATGGAGCGTCGGTGACTCAGCGCTTAAGACGCAGTGTCCCAATTTGGGAGGTCCTGGTTCGATTACTAGGCACGGCCATGTACCAATGAGTTTTTAAATTTAATTTCATTACTTATGTGCATTTTTCCGACTGCTCTTAAACGGTCAAGGAAAAATAGCGTGAGGAAACCTGTATGCCTGAGATATAAACATTCAAAGGTGTGTGAAGTCCGCATTGGGCCAGCGTGGCAGACTATGGCCCATACTCCCTCATTAAACGAGTGAAGACCTATATCCCTGCAGTGGGACGTTTACGGGCCGATGATGATGAATTTGGACCACGCATTAAGATAGATCTAGATAAAGACGACACACACAACACCTCCAAATGTTTATAAATTAAACTGTAAAATTTTACATGACGTAAATTAAAATGAGAAGTGCCACATTAGTGATTACTACTGGAAACTCAGCTAGCTTCACGGCATTCTAAACACAAATCATAGTGACATGTATACAGAACCACGAACTATTAAAGTTTTCTTTAAATCAGCGACATTATACTCCTTGTGCCAGTACCGAACCAGCCTTGTATGGTGCGTGCGGACCGGTTCCATCACTGTAGAAAGGGACAGGGCTTACTTTCCCACATGAATCAACTGTTTTTGTCCTCTACACTCCTTTAAGGGTCGCGTTCTTGTTCATGGCTCGTTTGCTTGAGATTGCGTGCTATGAGTAATTGATTAATGTGCGAGGTGTTTGTTATACATAAACGTTAACATTGGACTGGTTACATTGTATATATTTATAACAAACAAACAAAATATTCTTTATTGTACAACAATAAGAAACATAACAACGATAAATAAGAAAAAGGGGACAGTACAATTTGGCGCCTTATCACTAAAAGTGATCTCTCCCACGCAACCTTTGGGTTAGGAAGCATTACGCACATGATATGTAGGTAGCGTGCGCGGTAAACTAATTTTAATAAAATAAATAAATCAGCCATATAAATACATACGTTAATTGAATACATACAAACACATACGTAATATATATATGTCGGAGATGGGTGAGGGTGTGCGTTGCTAGCGACCGGGACGGTGCCAGTCGCGTGGCAAAGGGTGGCTCGGGCAGTGGCGATACTATTGCAAGCTACTATAGGCGAATCGACAACGTATTCACATTCGATTATAATCATGGAACCTGAGATGCTTTCTGTTGAAGAGAAAACATGTGCACGCCCCTTGCGCCATACAACTTGGCCTCCGCGTGCACTCTGTGGAACTCAGCCGTACCTTGTCTATAGTTCCACCTTGCTCAAATTCCATGATCAAAGTCTTATTCAGTAACGACTTACCGGATTCTTCAAGCGTCGATGGTAGTAGGTAATCAGAGTCCCTCATGGTCGTTGATGTCCAGTGGTGGTCCGACTCCTTCGACGGCTGGTAGCAAAGTGTGTCCCATTTTCGATGTGAAGACCTAATATACGCGTAACTGTTAACGTCGTCACCGCGCCACTTCCGGCGACACCAGCGCCACCAGGTTTACTTCCATTAACCGCGTATTATGATAGTCAGTTGACCGTTTGAATAATTAATTTTATCGCTAATTTATCACTATCTGCGACATATAAAAAATAATACATATAATATATACCTATATTTAAATTTATACTAATTAAATAGAATAGTAATTAATACGAGTATGGAACAAAAAGAGAGGATAAATAGAGGAGCTAGAGGGCTAGTAAACTCCTTCACTTGAGCCTTGAATACGTTCAGTGACTGATCACGTTTATACTTTGTAAACAACTATTAATTAGTTGCCCTGCTGATGTTCAATGCTATCTTTTACGTCATCATCAGTCTTCTACGTCCAGCACAGCCTCCTTTCACTGGGAGAGGTTATGGGCCATAATCCACCACGTGGGCCCAATGCGGATTGGTGGATTTGTGTCAGACGAGAAGCCACCTGACAGTCAGTGTTTGTAAGCCGCCCCTGTAGGCCACCGACTTAGCTTAACGAATGCCTTCAATTGAACAACCCGGGACCGACTATTTAACGAGCCCTCCGAAGCACGAAAACACTCGTATTAAAATGCTACTAGTGGTGACCCATCCAAAGTAGTGGTAGAGCCACGCTGTAAGCTATTAGCTTGCAGCATGAATGGGCCGGCTCGACCGGGGAAGTACCACCCTCTCGCAGAAGACCGACGTCTGAGTAGTGGCATTTTGCCACTGTGCTTCGTCCGGTGAGCGAGGGCGCCGGAGGCCCACCTTCCAGTCTCTCTCCAGAATGGTAGCGGTATTTAAAGAGTTAGTACCCCAGGAGGGTACCAGCACTGCTGGAGAATCCCTCATCGCTCAGACTGCCCTACTTATTCTGGGGTGGACACCTTCCTCAAAGGCCGGCAACGCATCTGTGACCCTTTTGGTGTTGCGGGTGTCCATGGGCGGAGGTGATTACTTTCCATCAGGTGACCCGCATGCTCGTTTGCCGCCCTCTCATATAAAAAAAAAAAAAAAAAAAAGACTGACCGCGCCAAAGGTTGCTTAATTCCAGTGGCGTGCCTAGGGTTTCAGAGTAGGGCAAGCCCGAGTAATATTTGATGAATGATTTGTGGTTTTTACACAGTTAATGATGTTAAATATGGGTAATGAAGTAGGGTCATTTGCAATTCCTGTACCTACAGTTTAATGATTAATAAAGGTTTATGTTGCTGTTCCTTATCAGGTGTTCTGTTAAGGCAAAGGCATGCCGGGCTTTTGGGCTTATATCAAGGTACCGCCACTGTTTAATTCCCCTTTTCCTCGTGGTCAAACTGATTTGCCAAACTTCCCTAATAGAAAACTAATATCGAATGCAACTGCAGCACGACTGCTTGTACTGATGTTCTGATGTTCAGTGCTATAAGTGACTGAATTATGATACTCCTGTATTACTGTTCTACACTACACTGGACTGTAATTTACAATATGATACGAATACACTTTATTGCACAAAAGGAAAATATACATTTTACAAAACATTACAATAAAAATGAGTACAATTTGGCGGCCTTGGTTAGGAGTGCAGTCTGAACAAGCAGATTGTGGAAAATACGGATGCAGATATGAAATAGCTGCACTAATTACTCATATGAAATATACAGGGTGAATTTGAATTCGTGTAATTCCTATTAACTGGTGACTCCACTCCTGATTACGATCAACCTTCCCCAAGGAACCGTAGTCGCATTCGATCAAAAATTTTCGATTACCCATACAAAGTAAACCATTCTGCCACCACCTTTAGTATGGAACTCCACCAATTTTCGGCTGGTGACTCCGCCTCCTGATTACGAACAACTTTCTAGTAGGAACCATAGCCGAATTCAGCTGAAAATTGGTGGTTTTCCATACGGTCGTTTCACTTTGTATGGTTAATCGAAAATTTTTTAATCGAATTCGACTATGGTTCCTTGGGGAAAATTGACGGTAATCAGGAGTGGAGTCTCCAGTTAATGGGAATTATACGAATTCAAATTCACCCTGTATATACCGGATGAGTTTTTTACCGTAACGAAAAAAATAGGGCATATTAAATAAGTGAAATAGAAGGTATTGGCATAGGTAGTTTAATTTTTTCTTGGGAATCAAACCAGCGACCTTCGACTTGTTTAACTATATATTTACATGGCCACGGTCGTATTCTTCTCTGTCGAGGACCACACGTCTACCTCTTTGATATCATCATCATAGCCTGAACACAGGTCTCCCGCTTAGATTTCCAGAGGGACAGGTGTGCGAAGTGTAAATTTTGTCTCGATTTTACCATCGCGTTCGCGTTTACGAAAAAAGTCCCTATGAAAATAATCGTTTTGCAAACTATCCGCTAGAGGCGCTGCACATTTCTCCATACAAATCGTCACGTAAACGTGAACGTATGGTAGTAAAGTTAAGTCGAAACAAAACTTACACTCCGCCCTCTGGTGATAACAGCTTTCATCCAGCGGTAAGTCATCCGTCCTGCGTTTAGCGGTGCGTGGTCTCGACTCTACAACTTCTTGATATCTAGAAAAGCCAAATCATTTTCAAATTGTTCCTAATCATGATACAGGATGAATTTGAAATCGTTTAATTCCCATTAACTGGTGACGACACTGTTGATTGCGAACCACTTTCCCTGTAAGGAACCATAGTCGAATTCTTTCAAGAAAATTTCGATTAGTCATACAAAGTAACAAGTCCAACAATAATCGGCTGAATTCGGCAATGGTTCCTAGTGGAACGTTGTTCGTAAACAGGAATTACACGAATTTAATTTCACACTGTAGTGATATTGGTTATAATTATCCTACGGAATGGCAAAAATCGTTTAAGGGCATTAAAAGCCGTCAAGATATTATGTAGTTGTGTATACTCATAGTTTAATGGAGGCAGACAGACGGACACACCTTGTCTGTGGCGAGCGACAGGGCGGCGGCGAAGGCAATAAAAATGAGTTTACAGAAATGGGACATAGATATAATGCACACAATAAAAGATTTCTAAGGGCTCCTACATATTGATAACGATAGACTAAATTGTTCGGATGCTAATTAATAATTGTGGAACAGATTAAAAAGGTTAGAAACCTCAGTGTACGCGCACAATACCATAGCCTATGACTAGACAAAAATTTTATTATACTAATAACCTTATCTAATATTTTATTATACACACTACTATTACAGAAATGTGCATTGTATAATTAATGAGCTTAAAATGGATTTATTCCTCCGAAATAAAAATGTTCGAGTTCCGATACAGTTTTCTACCAGCAAACCTTAGAGTACACACTATTTGTTTGATTGGGCAGAAAATAGTGTAACAAAATTTGAAGACTATGTTTTACGTAATATGGATATAGTATATATAAATAAATACCAAAGAAATTATATAAGCATACCACATAATTTATCCAATATACATTTTTTCAAGTGGGCGTGCAAGGCCAAATCAGAAAATATGAGGACTAACGAAAAGTACTCAAAGTCAAATCAAATCAAAGAAATATTTATTTCGTAGGATTAAAAATTATCAATTGAAAACGTCACATTTTTTATATTAATATTAAAGTTATTGACATTATTGCACATTCACAAAGCTGACTCCCCAGAGAAGAGCGAGCAAGAAACTCAAGGGTTGCTCTTTTTTCGAGGAGTCTCAGGCTCGATTTTCATGATAACTAAAACTGCATAATTGATTTTTGAAAAATCAATATTCCTAGTCCGGAATCGAACCAGATGACTTTGAAAAAAAAACCCGCTGTATTATTACACCATTCGATAGTGTCGCCAATAAGGAACGAATTCTGGGAAGTAATGACATACGGCAAACTTTGAATTCTATGGTAGGAGCAAGAATCACATAATTATTTACTGACTCTTAACACGTTGGCGGACACTGAAATAACAATAAAACATCTATTGTGTCTGGTTCAGTGTCCGTGAAAACTGCGTACGACTTGTTAAAGGTAATGGGTATCTATGCTACGCACATGATTTATAAGTCGTTGAAAGTGTGGAACAGCTAGATTATGACAGGGTTAAGTGTAGTGACAAATTGTTCCTTAACCGTCATAGGACAGGATTAAGTGCACTATGCTAAGCTGTCGCACAAATGTCATCCTTCTTCTTCTTAGCGAGTCGATGGCAAAAACATCAAATTCTTGTGGACCAGAATGTGGCCACACGGTATTTAAAAGACCGACATGTCTGTCGGTCACATGTCATAAGTGCACAATACCAAACTTTCGCATAACTATCATATGACAGGATTAAGTGCACAGAACCTACCTGCTGCCGTAGCATGACATCGTTTGTCGCGCCTGACGTAGGAATGAGAGTGGGAGAGTTGAATATTTCGTCCAAGGGAATGAGCAGGACAAATATTATCTCGTGCGACATAAACGTTTAGTGAGCCTGTCATGCTACTAATGCAAGTTATCCTAAACCTAGGTTACAATATAGTTATTCTAAATACATAGTCACATAGTCAAAACAAGATATAATATATTACATTAGTAAATAAACCAAATATACCACACATTTTAAAGTCGATCTTATTGTGTAAAGGCTAAGGTAAAATAGCATGTTTACCGGTCACCGAGATCGACTACAAAAGTGACTCTAAAGTACATTTCGATTAATACTATACATAAACACACACACATACATAAATACACACACGCACGCACACAAACACATATCTGACCAAGTAACCTCTCATATCTGGGGGCACGGCAGTGCCCCCGCCAATTCGAGCGCGAAGCAAACACTGCCGTACCATCCTTTACTGGAACCATTTCGCCGCATTTTCAGGCCCCTATTTTAGAACCTCTGGATAAGACTAGAACGCAGAAATTTTCGTCATCCAGTAAGCTATAATCACATACTTAAAATCCAAAATTTCAAGTCTGTAGGTCATTTAGTTCCGAAGTTAAGCGAAAGCAAAGTTTCGCATTTATGACACTCACTCACTCACTCACTCACTCATGATCATCAAAATAGAACTAGTACTTCCCATAAACTCAGAGAGCTGAAATTTGGTACAGAGTTATGGTTCAATGGTCACATAAAGGGAAAACTATAAAAACTAGGATAATCGAAGATCTGGAGTACCTGGTGACCCTGATTAGGAAACACAAGAGCCCAACCAAACTATTAGAGATCGACATATACCGCCTTTACAAAAAATATTCAACTTGGTGGGCCGCTTCATTTGATGTCAAAAATCGAAGGTCTGAAGTATCTGATGAAGAACCCTCAGCTGGTCTCAGCTGTATTAGAGATATGGTAATGCCCCCTTCTACTATTGGTACATAGAAAAATCGACTGTCATTGCAAAAATCCAGCGTAGTGGGACACATCTTCTAATTTAATCTAGCCTATAGCGTCCCACTGCTGGGCGAATGCCTCCCCTTCTGCTTTTAATACGAATATAAATAAAATTAAAGGAAAACTCTGGATAAGACTAGACTGGCTTTTATACTTATACTTACTTATACTTATTACAAGTTTACAAGAAGAAATAGTCAAACGATTAATTTTATTCTACTCGAACATTACACAAATTAAATAAACAAACGAAAATTTGGTCAAAATATAATGCATTGGCTAAGAGTGGCGGTGATACCCGCACGCGTCGCTAGATGGCGTTGACTGTATTTTAAAACGCGCTCACGTTTTGTTTTTCCGATAACTTATATGGCAAAGTGGCAACCGGCCGCGTTACAGTCGTTTACGACATTCTTCTATTGCGCTTGAAAATGTTTGCTAGGGATTAGGAGGGATTATTTGCATTTCGTTGATTTCGCTGATTATTTCGTGAGGTTTGCTAAGGTTAATTGGCAGGTTGTTATTATATTAATTCAAAGATTTAAACAGGTTAGGAATTATATGGTTAGTGACGGATTACTGATTATTACATAATTATCAGAATTAAAAGAAGTTTCAATTGAATACTTTATTTAATTGTTAATTATTTAGTACCTACTTTTAGTTTTCTAGGTTTAATTTACAGTTAGGCAGTACTTCGAATCGCGTTCGTGTTTATAAGTACTTTTCTAGTATTCTAGTTTAGTTTATTTAGTTAGATATTACTTCGTTTCGTTTAAAAATATCATTAATTTAGCTGTATTTCAGTACTAGGTAGGTAGTACCTTTGGTAGAAAGTTCATTGATAATTAATTATATTGACACTTGTCTAATAATTAAGAGTTAACGTTTTGCTTATAGTTTGTATAGATTGAGTAGGCAGAGTAATATTTTCTTTAAGTTTTTTTTATTAAGACAAAAGAAGTCTTAAAGATATAAGTAGGTTTTAGTCTAAATATTATCGGTATTTCTGATTTGTTGTCCATATACTAAAGGTCGTTGAGTTTAATTGTGTTTGATTTCGCAAGATAATAATCATCGTAAAAAATGTCGATATTATTAAAAGACGACGATGAACTTAGTGGCTACCAAGTAGTTGGTATGCCCAAAGACGGGTCTTGTCTCTTCCATTCAATATCTTTCTTGGTGTATGGTAGAACTGACTCAACTTGCAGTATCAAGTATATTTGTAGAAACGTGGGCATATAATATGTAATATGCCCACATTTCTACAAAAAGAAGTGAAATCCCACCAAAAACATTCTGTAAAAAACTAGCCAAATCTCGATGGAGCTGCTTGATTATCTCTAAAAAGTAATGAAATCTATACAAAGTCGTGCCAAGTGTAAGGTTCCTTACTGCGATTTCTTTATTATTATAGTTAATGTTGTGTGACTTGGCCGTTGAAGGGTACACAGGGGTACAAAACCAGGTGCTCCATGACACCATTGCACCAATCTGTCGCCAGAACCGCTACGCATTGACGATGGAAAATTGCCACTTGGAAAACGTTGATTCAATAACCAGTCAATTGTAGGCTTGATAAAGCCACTAACGTATAAAGAATGTTATGTAAACGCCACACAGATTATTCGCTAATAGTTTGCCGTTGAACATTCTTAATAACATAATTAATAACATTAATAGCGGTTCTGGCGACAGATTGGTGCAATGGTGTCATGGAGCACCTGGTTTTGTACCCCTGTGTACCCTTCAACGGCCAAGTCACACAACATTAACTATAATAATAAAGAAATCGCAGTAAGGAACCTTACACTTGGCACGACTTTGTATAGATTTCATTACTTTTTAGAGATAATCAAGCAGCTCCATCGAGATTTGGCTAGTTTTTTACAGAATGTTTTTGGTGGGATTGAATATACTTATATTGACCTCTTCAATCATTATTATCACTATATCGGCGATTTACACAGGAAAAGATTGAACGGAAGTGAACAGGATTCGATATATATTGACGACCTGTTTGGTGTAGTGGTTAAAAATTCTGACTGCTATACCAAAAGGTCGCGGGTTTGAATCCCGCTAGGGGCATATATTTGTATGATGAATACAGACATGTGTTTCCGAGTTATGGATGTTTTTCATTTATTTATATATTTATTTACAAAAAAAATGTACTTGTGTAGTTTATCAACCCTCTGGTATCCATAATACAAGCCTAGTTGCTTAGTGTGGAACTAGATGGCGCTGTGTATATGTGCAAAGGTATTTATTATTATTATATCTCACTAAAATAATTGTTATCCCACCAAAAACATTCTGTAAAAAACTAGCCAAATCTCGATGGAGCTGCTTGATTATCTCTAAAAAGTAATGAAATCTATACAAAGTCGTGCCAAGTGTAAGGTTCCTTACTGCGATTTCTTTATTATTATAGTTAATGTTGTGTGACTTGGCCGTTGAAGGGTACACAGGGGTACAAAACCAGGTGCTCCATGACACCATTGCACCAATCTGTCGCCAGAACCGCTATTAATGTTATTAATTATGTTATTAAGAATGTTCAACGGCAAACTATTAGCGAATAATCTGTGTGGCGTTTACATAACATTCTTTATACGTTAGTGGCTTTATCAAGCCTACAATTGACTGGTTATTGAATCAACGTTTTCCAAGTGGCAATTTTCCATCGTCAATGCGTAGCGGTTCTGGCGACAGATTGGTGCAATGGTGTCATGGAGCACCTGGTTTTGTACCCCTGTGTACCCTTCAACGGCCAAGTCACACAACATTAACTATAATAATAAAGAAATCGCAGTAAGGAACCTTACACTTGGCACGACTTTGTATAGATTTCATTACTTTTTAGAGATAATCAAGCAGCTCCATCGAGATTTGGCTAGTTTTTTACAGAATGTTTTTGGTGGGATTATATTTACAACTCACATAAGCATTAACTAAACTAATCCAGGTTTTTCGATTTCAATTACGCATAAAGTAAAAATCTTATTTAAAAAGTACAAGAATGGAGAGCAGAGTATCCTAACACAAGTTTTAAGAAGCTTAACAGGATACTCTCACAATTGTGTACAAGATTGTTATATTATGCTTGAATGAAAATAAATATTTTGAATTTTTGAATTGGCCGTTTTCAGAACGTTGATTGTGATCTAGATCTATCATCTCTCTCTCTTCAATTTAAGAGCTATGCTTTTATCGGTGGAGTCCTTTCCTTTGATCTATCATACATGGTCGAAATTATCATCTCATATGTATAGTCTCATAGGTACCAAATTGTCACTATATCATATGAGAGGATTGAATGCCCCGTGCCAAATTGTTACACATTAATTAGGAATCATGTAGCAGGATTAAGTTCATATTGCCAAATTGACGCATAACTAGAGTATTGGCAGGACAGGTCTAATGCCATTTATGGACAACCAGAACGTTTAGTCGAGGAATGTGTTAAATGAATTGTTTACCCTTGTTGGTGAACCTTTAATATACGCAGAGAATTATATATCACAACAACAGACTAAATGTATACATATTAATAAATAAAAACTTGACCCAGATCTTGCTGAACCGGAATAGTGCCTGAATCGGAAGAGAGAATGTGTGTTTCCTCTTTGAACAGCGAGACTTGAGCGAAATAGAGGCAGCCATCTAACTTCCACCAGACGCTGAGATATTTCTCGAAAAAGACAATGAGCGTCTAGATCCCATGGGGTTCCAGGGGGTTCATAGGGTTTCCACCCCAAACGGAGGAAAAATATAATTCTCTTGAGACTAGCATATTTGCGCCGTTTGAGGTTCTCAGCGGATGCGGCTGCAGATTCCGCATTATTAGATGATAAAAGGTGAAATGAAAGACATGTTAAACAAGTCTTTAAACCAATTCAGACGAAATAATTCACCACTTTAATCCTAATTATTTTTAAATATTATAATAATGTATTTTTAATTTGTTTCAGGTATGTACTATTACCAATCGCAGCAGGATTAGATCATGTCCTGGTACGGTAAGATAATCATTGACATGCTAATCACCGTCGACCTCGTTTTTGCAATGTGCTCCGAATCTACGTTTGCTTCTACGAGTGTGTAGATACAGGTCCGAATTATGAAAAATTGGGCTGTATAAATGTTACTAGACCAACATTTCTGCCTTCTCACAGCAAACCGGGCGGAAATGAAAATATCAGAAATATTATATTATCAACATCTTTCTCTTCGGTTCTCAACTGTGGCTAACAGGCATCTCTTCTCCTTTACCATCATTAACACCTCTTCATTTGTTCTCGTCTCTGTCCAGCTTATTCCCTCCATTCATGATAGGTCACTTGATACGACACGATATTTTTATGAAGAATTCAAGGAAAGCTTGAAGGAAAGTGAAAGAAAAGGTGAATGTCGTGTCATACCAAGAGGTGAAATCGAGGGTGGAAAGTATAGAGACGTATTCATTACTCCACCGACAAGAGCATAGCTCTTAAATTGAAGAAGATTATATTATATTTTATTTTCTATATGTCTAAATTATAAATGTCCGTCGCGACTGTTTCTAAACTCAATGCCCCATAAGATGTGGACAAAAATTATCAAGAATTAATTAAAAAAGTGGTTTATTAGACGTAATACACCCAGAGTAAATCGCCTTGGTGAACTAAGTTTACTTATCGTTAGACTTAAAGCATCTATTCAGCGACTTGGTCAGGATATTTCATATTTCAATCTGGCAATCTTACATGCACATAGTTTAAATTACTTTTCTTACAGAAAGGCACGCTAGTTCCCTCACATCTTTTCAATATGGCGATCAGATGCCTTTCACATTGGAGATCAGATTTTCAATGTCGCACTTTCTACCCTCAGTGCTTTCTCAGTGCAGTATAGTTGTTGGCAATCCATTGTATGAAAACCAAAACAATGTAGGCACTCGTTTAAAGACATTCAAATTAATAACAATCCTGGTTTCTCGTTGTGACCGCGGCGTACTTGTTCTAAATTTGAATAAAATACCCGCGCAACATCGTGGCAGATTTCAGTGAAAGTTACTATTTGTGATATGTATGTACTAAGTGTGATAATTTCATTTTAGAAAAGCTTCTTCCTTGTAGTCGGTCCTTGTAGTACCTCGCATTTGATTTATTATTTTGCCCCTGTATGCCACCGACTTGCCTTAACGACTGCCTTCAATTTATAATAACCGGGACCAACTATTTAAAGTGCCCTCGTGCTGTTGCACACAGACAGTGTGCGCTCCGCGCACACTGTATGTGTGCAAGAGACGGGCAGCGCGCTCCCGCGCTCGCTCACCCGCCCGGTGAAGCTGAAAAAGTCCCGCGGCTATCAGCAAACGTTCCTGCCAAAAAAAAAAAAATTTCTAAGTGCCCTCCGAAGCACGGTAACACTCGTATTAAAATGACAATGGTGGTCACCCATCGAAGGATTGACCGCGCCAGTCATTGCTTAACTTCGCTAATCAAAAACGAATGTGCTTCCCACAGGTCTACTCAAGTCTTTATTATTACAAATGTTACAAAACGGAAATAAACCTAACACCTACGGCCCTGACTACTGGAAGGTTATAAATCGTGATCTCCATTGGACCGGCTCAGTTCAAAATAAGAATATTATCACATTCGTCACGTTGGCTTCAATGCCACGGGCCAGATGTTATGGCTCGATACTTAGGCCATCGACTTATGAAATGATTTTGGAGCAGGCATACAGAAAGAAGCACGTGTGTTATTCTTCTTATTCTTATTCTTTAACACTGAAAGCTACTTTCTGCGATACATTGAATGAATAGATGATACAAAACCTTTTAAGGCATCATGCTCTTCTACGACGAATCTTTATATCGGTAGCATCCAACAAAGGCAGCCATGTGTCGAAGCTTATTGTTTTTAGAGATTTATTTAGTTTTCTATCGGATTACTACTCAATTCAATATATCAAATCGTACGGCTTTATACTTTTCTTAGGTTTTTTAATGATAAGTAGACTATCTGATGGTGAGAAGTGGTTACCTCTATTCATAAAGCATGCACTCCCAGATCAAGCTAGATTTTATCAAATATGTATTTAAGGCAAGTATCGATTAATAAGACTATAAGGGCGAAGTAAAGCGAAACTAAGGGATCGTCACTCATCAGCATAACAGCATACGCTAGTATTAGGGAGCAGGTTCATTGGTGCCGAGCTCCCAAAAATCTGCGATCTTCAACCCGCTAACCCAGTGTGGCGACTAGGGAAAATCCGCCCATGAAAAGCGATGCAAACGCTTATGTTTAGTGTAGTAGTAAGGACAAGGATTATGTTCAGTGTACATAGTAATATGACTATTATAGCCAGTTGATGATCGATTAATAAATATTGTACGTACGTTCAACGTAACAAGAAAAAAAATTTGCACAAGAATAAAAAATATTTTCCGTTAGGAACCATTTATTTTGTGCACAACGGGTTAGCTGATCTCAATCACACCTGATGATAAGTGAAGATGAGGCCGAGGGTGGAAGCGTACTGACCCGGAATTCCCATCTTATTTGGAGGACTGGCTATCTTATCTCTGACAACCGGAATACAACAATGCTATTAACATTGCTTACCCTGCATTAACTTTCTTACAAATCTTAATTGTAAAAGCTTCTCGAATGCGTTGTACCGACTTTAGAAAACATCGCCAAATATTTCTTTTCAGAAATTGCGCACAACAAAGGTAGTCACTGATGCCTTATCCATTCACCTGACTTTCCTACTCCATGTCACCCAAAACCGTGTAACAAACACGGTCTGCGATACATCGCCGGCGGCCGGTTCGTTTCGTGCCAGAGTAATCACCTCGGCAATTGTTATTGTTACCACATACGTAACTACACTTATAGATTTATGTTATACTTGTTCGGTGAATGACCGGCGAATATTGTAGTAAGATTTTTTTAGGGTTCTCTATTGCGAGGTTGTCTAATTGGCTTTGTTACTAGTTTTTGCATACGCATATTAATGTTTTTATGTACCTGCGGGTAGTTCTGGGTTTTTCCATGGCATTAAAATCAAATACCATTGGATCATTCCAATTAATATTATAGTCTATTGTAACGTGTATCACAATTTAAATGGCACTTTATATAGTGATACACGTTACGTTACACGAGCATATAATTGTAATAACTGGAAACATAGTAAGCAAGTAAATATCCATGCAGATAGCATTGTCATCTCTAAAAATCAGATACCCGGACTTCGCCGCTAAAAAAGCCGGACTTTGGATCTCAAAGCCGGACGCTAAAACACATTTATGTAACAAAGTTTTAATCCAGATTATCATTTACATATTTTCCTTTGGCAGAAACCTGCTTAAGGTCAACTTCTTCATTATTTTTTTATTTAAGAAAGAAAATAAAAAGGACTAACAAAACCCGAACGAGCCGGACGCAGTCAAATTTAGCCAGACAAGAGGTCAAAAAGCCTAACACTGTCCAGTTTTAGCCGGACGGATGGCAACGCTACATGAAGATACCCTCAAATTGGTGGGCGATTTTCTGAAGAGTAGTTCAGTGGCTCGAAAGATGGCGCTAACAGATGGGGCCTCTTATTTCTTACATTTTTTTTTAATTTCTACATTGTCCAGAGCCACGCCTAAGCATAAAAACAAAAATAAAAAAATTGTTAGCCATTGGAAAGTCGCCAATACTTTCTTTGGTGGCAGCAACTACTCTGCAGGGGGGGACTGAAAATCAGCAACACTGCTGAGTCCCTACCCATTCATCACAATACTGTGGTTCTCGATTCTATGTATACTCATACTCGTAAATTAAACCATCACTGAAATTGCCTCCGTATGTACTCTTAACAAACATTTTGCAAGTAAATTTAAATTCCGACTGGTTTCAATTCAACTGTCTGCCTACACATCGCATCGGGACTTTGATTGACTCATGACAGCAAAATTGATCGAAGCTGCGCCTAAAGCAACTGTATCAAATTGAATGGTTAGCCGAACACCACTAAAATTATAAAGAAAAAAGATTTGCGCCCGAGATGGAGCGAGATGTGACAAACCTTTCCTCGTTTCTTCCATTCCTCAAATCGGCACCATAGGTTTGATACGAAATAAGCATAAGCAGCAGAAATCTTTTTAGCTTCATGACAAAAACTCTTCATAGATTGATTGAAGGACAGCGAATTAAGGCACAGATTAATAATGAGTTGAATTGTCGCCTTAAAAACCCTCTATGAACTGAGGCAATAAAGCATATACTATATAAACCATTTAATGATAAGGCCGCCAAATTGTACTATCCCCTTTTTTTATTTATCGTCGTGTTATGTTTCTTATTGTTGTACAATAAAGAATATTTTGTTTGTTTGTTTTACGCTTCCGTTTACCAACGTGGTTGTTGAGGACGTTGTGGTACGCCAATCACACTGTATTCATTGGTTAGTTTTATATATTTATACATGTATATGTGTGTTGTGGAGAGCTTCTAAATCACATAGTCGTTTCCATATTTTTAACTGACTTCAAAAAGGAGGTGGTTATCAATTCGGTTGTGTTTTTTTTTTACCTCAGAACTCAGTCATTTATAAACCGATTCGGAAACTTCTTTTTTATTTAATAGGACATTCAGTAGACTCTTCAGTAGATAACTCCACGGTGGTCCCATGTTCATCATAATTCTGTTCTGATGATGGGATCTATGAGGATTTGAGAGAAATCGTCACATATTATAGGTATACATATAAAGATTTTGGTATTTACACTAACGAGTCAAGAATTTACATTCAGAAAGTGGAACCTTACTGAAGTCGGTTGTTTTGTCAATTTTTGTCGGTTTAATTATTGGTTGGTTTTTTACTTTTTTAATATTTTTAACGGACTTCACTGCTATCTTCTATACTACACTATTTTCTGCCCAATCTAATAAACACTATGCATCTCTAAGGTTTGCTGGTAGAAAGCTCTATCGGAGTTAACTCCGATAGATAAAGGCGAGCTAAAGCTCGCCTTTGTACATTTTATATACAATGCATATTTCTGTAACAATTTTGTGTACAATAAAGATATTAAGATATTAAATAAATATAAATAAATAAATATTTCGGACACTTACACGAATCATCTAGTCCCAAACTAAGCAAAGCTTGTGCTATGATAACGGATAAACATACATAAATATTTATATAAACATCCATGACTCGGGAATGAATGTTCGTATTCATCACACAAACATTTACCCCTCGAGGGATTCGAACCCGCAACCGTTGGTTTCGCTGACAAGGTCACTATCTATACGACACCAACCGGTCGTCTATTAAGATAAGACTTCAATCAAAAGAGGAGGTCGTTCTACGTTCGGCTGTATGCAATTTTTTTTTATGAACAACGGCTTAGCACTTTACCTCAATCACTCAATTTTATGTATGCTCACCGATAATTCCGATATTTCGCGGCTCTGGTTCTTTTTGTAAAAAGAGTGTAAAAAATATCTTTCGAAGTCGAGTCAATGTTTAGAGCGATTTTAGTTCAGAGGATCTATTACGTAAGTCAATCGATGAGTCCATCGTAAACGATTATTACGATCATCGACGTCAAACTCGCGAAATCTTATTACGCATTTCAAACGATTACGAATGCGAGTGTCATCGATACGATTGACGATGAATGAATGATCTCTCATACAAAAGTAATGACATCGGCATTATCTATGCACATCGTATACGATTCAAACGTTATCGATAAAGGTGAGTCGGGGTTTACACCAATCGTATTCGTATTCACTATAGGTACTAAGAATTCTTATGATTCTTTTGTTATTGCAAAAAAATATTATTTCAAAAACGTGTTTTACGTTTATTAGTTAAGCTAGTAGGTACTCCTACTAATAATTTGTAGAATAAATACCTTTTCCAAAAAGTGAATATTTCGACAAATAACCTACTATTATAAAATTATTTTTATTACATGATGATGTATGAGTCATGTAGATGATCGAAGCATGTATCAAACAATATTTTTAATGGTTCCTACGTAATTTTTCAGAAATTTCTCGGAAATGATAATTAAAGAATTACAATATTGTTTCATGTAAAATGTTGTTTAATGTTTTACTTTAACTTGAAAACTTGTTGTTCTTATTACGTAAAAAATGTAGTAACACGATTAGCAATAAAAATACTATGGGTTCTTTTACAAATTTTATTGGCCTTGATTCCCCGATAAATTCCCGATTTAAATTATTCCCCACTCTCTATTTTCCCACAAATCGAGGAATTTTTTCGTAATTGGCAGCACTGCATGTACAAATTTGGTAGGTTAGAAATTATGTAATGCAAAAATAGAGTGAGATAACGTTATTCTGGGTATAAGGGCATCCCTTTCTATTGCGCTCTTTTAGCCCAAGGTGTTAACGAAAAAAGTACACAATAGCGCCGTCTAGTGTCGAGTAGCAATACTTTTGGACAATTACAATATCATTCATTCATTGTATACGAGTGTCAAACGACGACATACGTAATGCAGTAAGTTTTATACGAGTGGTCGATGATCGTAAACGATGGCCGATGGCCGATTGAAACGTTTAGATTTACGTAATAGGCCCTCAGATTGATTTACTGACTTCCAAAGAATTTTTTTTATACAAATTAATAATTACGACAGTGAACATAGAAAATAACTGATTAAGTGATCCGAGCGTCAGTTAAATTATTTTTTACTTTGTAGTGAAAGACCGTTGTTTTTTTTTTGTTACAAAGGATTTTGTTAGTTGGTTATTTAACGACCTGTTTGGTGTAGTTAGTAACTTATTAGTAATCTGTGGTAGTGGTTAGAAACTCTGCTGCTATACCAAAAGGTCGCGAGTTCGAATCCCGCTAGGGGCATATGTTTGTATGATGAATACAGACATGTGTTCCCGAGTTATGGATGTTTTTCATTTATATATGTATTTATTTACAACAAAAAATGTATTTTTGTAGTTTATCAACCGTCCGGTATCCATAATACAAGCCTAGTTGCTTAGTGTGGAACTAGATGGCGCTGTGTGTATATGGAAAGATATTTATTATTATTATTCCAATTAATTAATAATAATTAATCTAATCTGACCAAAAAGTTCCTATAATACTACAATAATTAGTACATCAATTATTCAGTTTGGTGGAACCAACTGGGTAAATTAAGCTCGAAGATGAATGTACTGTAGGTAGGTATACAGTACCCTTTAAGTCGTACCCTTCATTACTTAAGTGTGATCGATCATAGCGTGACACTTTTCTAAGATCATTTTCTTGTCGCGTGTCTCCTATTTACCCAACTCCCTGTTCAAAGCGAAAATTAATCTACAACTGATATTCCGATTGCGTTAGTCCTTAACCGCCTCCGCGTGGCTCAATGTGAACAACATAGGGTTTACGAATCGGAGGTCGCGGGTTCGATCCCCGGAGGTTGTAGAGGATAGAATACAGTCTGACTAGTGGAGAGTGAGTAGGTCGTGGAATGGAAGTAAAACGAGATATATTGATATTAATTTGAGTGCCCGATTGAATGTATACTAGCCTGTCCGCGGTGTTGTGGCGACTGGTTAACTTTTAACTAGCAAGTTAGTTTTAGCACACATAGACAGGTGAGTACGTACATCCCTTCACACACACAAGCTTATTTATTGGGTAGGTACTCCATATACGGTAGATACAACACTGTAAATAGGTAAGTACATTTTTAAATACAATTTTTCTTCAGGTATAGGTAAGTTTGTATATAATTATTAGTTTAAGGTAGTTTTTTAAGCTTTTTTGCAGAATACGTCGACTACACAGAGGTACATGTTTAGTACTTGGATTGGTTGGAGGGCATTTTAAATGGCCTCTTGGTTAGCTATGGTGGTAGCTAAGATTAATACAGAATATTAATTCTGTGCTAATATTATAATGCGAAAGTTTGGACGTTTTATTTGTTTGTTTATTTGTTTGTAGCTTGTAATATGAATTTGGATGAAATATAGTAAAACATACCCTGGAATAAAACATAGGATAATTTTTGTCCCGATAAATTGAGTAGTTCCCGTGGGATAATAAAGTTATTCCAAGCAGGCGAAGCCTCGAGCGAAAAGCTGGTGTAAGTATATATTTACAAAAAAAATGTATTTGTGTAGTATCTACCATCTGGTAACAGTAAGCCTAGTTGCTTAGCGTGGAACCAGATGGCGCTGTTTGTATGTTTATATTATATAAAACGTACATACGCGACGAATTGAGAACCTTGTTTCGGAAGTCGGTTAAAAATTTGGACTTTTTTTAAATTTTTTTATGCTCAAGCACTTGATCTCCATCACACTTGATTTTAAGTGAAGATGATGAGGCCGAAGGTTGAAGTGTATTGATCCGGAATCCCCATCTTGTTCGAAGGACTGGCTACCTTATCTCAGACAACCGGAACATAACAACTCTAATACATTGCTGTTTGGCGGCAGATTTAGATAAGATGATTGCCCTACCACCAACCAAACCGAGTGCTAAATATGTAACCCGCTTCTTCTTCTCAGCGAGTCGAAGGCAAATACATCAAATTCTTGAGGACCAGATTGTGGCCACACGTGCAGCATAACCTGCATGTGCGAATCGAACATGTGTCATCCGTTTTGTAAACCTTCTGATGCTTACATTGAGCCATGGAGTATGTTATATACGATAAGGCTGTTAAAGCTATCGTTCATTGCACAATGACTGATATGTCGGGACAATCGATAGATTATAGGATTATGTACTTGAAACTGTACGTCACTTCTCAGCTTACCAAAATGTAATAATAATGAGGAATTATTTACCCAATAGAAATTCACGTCACGATTATCCCAAATGCGGTGGTTAGAGATATCCCATACGCGTTTGGGTGTTCCATACATTTTTTTTATAAATAAATCGGACTACTTCATCAGATAAACTTATATAAATATTTATATAAACATCCATGACTCGGGAATCGTATTCATCAGACAAACATTTACCCCTCGCGGGATTTGTTGCAAAAGTGGTTTCAGAATGGTTTACTTTGTAATAGAAATTTTGTTATTTTTTTTTTATGCACTACGGGTTCGTACTTGACCTCAATCACACCTGGTGTTAAGAGAAGATGAGGTCGAAGGTGGAAGCGTACTGACCCGGAAACCCCAACACATTTGGGGGACTGGCTATCTTATCTCTGACAACCGGAACACAACAACGCTATTAACATTGCTGCTTGGCGGCAGATTTAGATAAGATGGTGGTAGCTGGCCAGGCGGACATTTAAAATGTCCTACCACCAACCAAACCGAGTTTCACCCTGTATAAGCCGAACTCTTCACTTTGACAACCATGAGGCTAGCTAGGCAGTTAATAGAAACACAAATTTAACCATCGCGTAACGACATAGAGAACTAGTTATCAACATAACTATTGAATATATATAATGATCGTCTATCTCGTTGTAAGAATGTTTATTTTAGAAAATAATAGAATCCATTTCTCAATCTGCCTGGCTTTCACTGCGAAATGCAATCACGCGCATGCAGTTACCACTTATCTGCGCCTGCGTCGCTTTTGATAAAATTTCCAATTCTAATAACGATAATAGTTAGTTGTAGTCTTTCGCGGTTTAATTTCGTTCGCGGTAGAAATATGAGTATAGACGTTTTCGCTATCAATGAATAATGGTAAATAAGATGGATGAATAAATTACCGAGCATGCATATAATAAGGAATAAGTACATCAGAGAATTTAGAAACCAGCGTCTAAAAAAGTGAGGAGTTTAAGACTTATATCTCATCATATATTCTCATCATCATCTCAGCCTGTAAACATCCCACTGCAGGGATATAGGCCTTCCCTCGTATAATGATGTAGTATGGGCCATAGAATCCGGACCTCCCAAATTGGGAGACCGCGATTAACCGCTGAGCCACCGACGCTCTCCTCTCCGAGGTATTCTTGGTAAATATTTTTTCATTTGTCTTTAAATACAGATCGTTTCAACGTCTACAAACATACTTATAAAGTCAATTTCCTCCCGAGGAGGCCGAAGCGGAAATGTACCAACATGGCCGTCAAAGAAACATGGTTTAGCTCTTACAAGGAGACAGCCGCTTCCTATTGAGAATATAATAAGGAAAAATGAACGATTACGGGTAAACCATGGCGTTCACTGAACGTTGAACGCAGAGGTCCCATGTTGACGATCGCATATATTTCACTTTGATGGGATGTTAATAGTGTATGCAAAATAATATCAGTTTCAGTTTTGGTGTGAAGGATGAGAGACCTAATAAACTAAATCGTAATTACCTCATCATCATAACAGCGACAGGACGTGCACTGCTGAACATAGACCTCCCCCATAGATTTCCAGAGTGACCGCACGCGACTGGTTGGAAGGGCGTGCATTCAGCAACCTTTATTGACTGGACGTCCTACGTCCTACTACCTACACTGTTATCAATATTTCTAGCTATGTGGCCTGCCCACTGCCACTTCAACTTACTTATCCGCTGGGCTGTGTTGGTGCGACTTCCGTTGTTTTACAATTTTTTTTTCTTTTCTTTTTATGCAAGACGGGTTCGTACTTGACCTCAATCACACCTGATGTTAAGTGAAGATGAGGTCTAAGGTGGAAGCGTACTGACCCGGAAACCTCAACACATTTGGGGGACTGGCTATCTTATCTCTGACAACCGGAACACAACAATGCTATTAACATTGCTGCTTGGCGGCAGATTTAGATAAGATGGTGGTAGCTAGCCAGGCGGACATTTAAAATGCCCTACCACCAATCAAACCGAGTACTTAAACATGTACCCCGCTGGGGATCGAACCCGCGACCTCCGAATCGTAAACTCAATGTTGTCCTCTTCAATTTTCCTTTCTTTTATTCCTAATTCGATTCCTGAAACGCCGAGCATCGCCCTATTTATACAACCATTGATTCTTGATTGACATTCAAAACTTGCCTTTATAATAAATTCAAAATTATCATAAAACTATGATAGAGGATATTTGGAAGATAAGCAAGCATGAACATGGACGGCTTGTCGATATTCAGCCTAATTATATATATATTTTTAAATTGTTTAGTTAGTCGAATCAAAAGTTGTAACTCTGATATCAATTTCAGAAGAGCAACCATTGAGTTCGTTCGTCGACACCTTCTGTAGGAGTAGTAATGTTCAAATTAATAAATTTCATATTAATAAGTGAAGTGGAAAATTACAAATTAAACAAAAAAGTCTTTGAAGCTACCGGTTATCACTAAGTAGGTTACCAACTTGAGAATCTGTTACTATCTGTGTTGTATTTGAGATCGAAAGTGAAGATCTTCTATTTTAAGGGTTATAGTTTAATAGAACTTTCCACCAGGTGTGCCATTTATTCTTTTATTACACCTTAGATTAAAGATTAGATTTTATTAATCTGTTCTTTTGACAATCTAAATCTGAATGTACGTAACCAAAATCTCTTTACTATCTATGAGTTAATACACGAAGCTCAGAGTCGATAAATTTTTTATAACCTTAAAGTTCGGGGTCCGGAAAACAATCTTTCGGAATGAAATTTGTGACAAATGATTATTAGCACAATACGAGCTATACGAGTAGTTTTAGCGAATGTAGTGAAGTTCTTTACGCAGAGAACAATGTCCGTTATTTATTTTTTTCGATTATACGTAAAAATCACTTAATTCTTACTTTTTTTCTGGGTCATTATTGTTAGGTCCTTACCTATGAAATTGGCGTTTTTATGAAGAATTTCATTAAGACTGTTTTCTCCATATAAACATTTTTGATTTTTTTTTTGGGAACGGCAAATCCAAATTTTGCGAAACGTTGTGTGTATTATTGGATAACATTAAGTTAAGTATAGGCAGCGTTAATTTTTAAAAGTAACCGCTTTATAAAAGTTTCAGCGAATCTATGAAATGATTATGGTAAGCACATGAAAGGAGCTCTTTTAAGAGCTTTTTATTATGTGATTTAGCCCAGAAATTAAAAAATATTTCATGTGAAACCTTGAAATAATATTCCATTTTCCAAATAAAAAACAAATTTGGATATAGCTTTGAAAATTGCAGGAATTGGTACATATGATTAACGATGAAAAAAAACTCCAATTTCATAGGTAAAGACCCAATACAAACATTACCTTGCTGTTAGTCTCTGCCTCGGCTAAATATTATAAGGTACAATGAAATAGACAACGCCTTCGTAAAGTTTGTATCTGCATCTGCATGGGTACGTGACAACGAATGTAATAAATATCTACCCACGGACATAGTTTTTATGTCCACCCGCCTGCGCAACTAACGTGACATTACTGTTTATTATAAATAATAAGTATATTTAAGTAGGAACACTATAGTACTGTTCAAATAAGTCAAATAAACTTATTTGTTATGTAATAGGTAGGTAAGAAAAATCCCAATTCCAAAAATTTTAAGTTTAAAGCTTGAAACAACATCTACGGTCCGCCTTGAAAAATATATATTGTATAATTTGCAAAATAATATATCTCATACTCATTATATATATCTCTCTAATCTATCAAAAAATCAGCTGTTTCATACATTTCAATTGGGTAGGTATTGAACTTTTCTATGAAACAACTGTTTTTTTCCCCAGATTTCAGAATGTGTCCCATAGGTAATGAAAGTTGTTCAATTTCATGTTCTAAACCATCATCATGTGCATTAATTTCATGTATCTACTTAATTTTCAATTATAAATAAATTAACTAGAACCATCATCTGAAAGGATGCCAATGATTCAAATTTCACCTTGTATATTATTGCTCACGTGACAGAAGTTGCGCCCATCGTTGTTGGAAAGTACAAGTGTACCTGTAGATGTGTGTGGAGGTCCTTAGCCTCCTTTTACGATATCTACGGCAAGATTCAATTCTGTTTTACATGTCGGAAACCACACATTCTCGTTCTAAAGAATTTTATGTTTTTACCATCGACTCGCTAAGAAGAATGAAGATGCAATGTTACTAATGTTACAATTTTTTACTAAGTATAATCACTTAAAAAGTGACATCTTATTTCATTCAAACAGACGGAATGCAAGGCAAACCTAGATAAGATGGTTTTAACTGACGACGGACATTTAATAATGGCTCTACTACCAAAGTAAATGTATACCCCGCAAGAAATTGAGCCTCAGGGTTTCAATCTCTTTTAAAGCCACAATACTAACATGTTTATTAGATCAAAGATCTGATAATAGTGGTCAAATTCAAAAACGTAAATAGATTTACCCATCAACCAGATGGCGTGCGTAGGCGAAGATTGAATACCTTCAATAGACCAAAGGTTATTCCCAAATTCGAGTTGAGATATTTATGGCATCATTTTGTTATTGTTTGTTTTGTTTGACTATATTATCGGTAATTAGATAGTAATGTCTATTTTGGTTCCAATAATATTTAACGACATATTTTAAATATGTAGGTGGGTTGTTCAAGGTTTCATCTATAGCGCCAAGAATACTTAAAAATTACCAGTATAGAAAAATCTACTAGGAGCAAAGAACTAAGTAATAATGGTGTCACATAAAAAAATCTTTCCTTCTTTCTTCAAAGGACCTAAGTTGGGGATGAAAAAGTACTAGGATAGATGAAGCTACTTCTTAGTAGCACACACACAAAGAGGATACAAGTTAGGATGAATCGCCCCACGGTCAAGAAAAAGTACTAGGCTATAAGCAGCCACAACGAGAACACTAATACGTAAGATGGAAAGTCCTCCTAACCCGCCCCGTCCCCCTCAAATCGTGGAAAATTACTTTGACTTAATGAAGCGATCTTCCATCTGATGTGATATTATACCAGTCTTCCAGTTAAGACATTTGACTTCCATTTTAACTACCTCCGCGGCTCAATGTAAACAACATTGGGTTTACGATTCGGAGGTCGCGGGTTCGATCCCCAGCGGGGTACATATTCAGTACTCGGTTTGGTTGGTGGTAGGGCATTTTAAATGTCCGCCTGGCTAGCTACCACCATCTTATCTAAATCTGCCGCCAAACAGCAATGTTAATAGCATTGTTGTGTTCCGGTTGTCAGAGATAAGATAGCCAGTTCCCCAAATAAGATGGGGTTTCCGGGTCAGTACGCTACCACCGTCGGCCTCATCTTCACTCAACATCAGGTGTGATTGAGGACAAGTGCTAACCCGTGGTGCATAAAAAAAAGGCATAGTCCATCTCTTTACAAAATATTCAAACTTCATTTTACTATTTGCTATAACTAATGATAAACCCAGACCACCCAAAGGCATTACAAGATGTGACGATAAAGCACGCAAGGTGCCTAATGTAACCATAATAGAGGGACACCATAATAATGTGCCAAAACTAATTACCTACTCAAAACCTGGTAACGTGTCTGCGTCATGCATTATTCATGTGTCCTCGAAAGGGACAGAATCTGGTACAACCGACGGCGAAGCGTTACACATTGATCGATACTTGTACGGTCCCCGTTACAAAATTAAGTATACTTTATGCTGTAAACCGTATTACATATATAATAATAGAACTGTTAGTTACATGCTAAACTTTGATAATTTATGAAACTGTTCTGCTGATCTTTACTTGACAATCGTAACGCCCACTTTGAGCTTCAAGCTCCCACCCAAGTACCTATAAATGATGTCTCCATATTGGTTTATCGAAAGACAGTAGATGGATGGACGCAGTTGACTCTTCCTTTCAATTCCAATTGGCAGCTTCAACAGTAACAGTTATAGTATCCCTTGTGAACAAGCGTGAAAATCTTTGTTCAAGCAATTGTTATATTTTTATAAGCTAGGATACATTTTATGGTACAAAATCCAACATAGCGTCCGCGAAAGTTTATTCTTAAATATAAAAAAAAAAATTGAAAACTCGCGAAAGATATGGTCGAAATATATCCAAGTTTGTGTTTAACGCTAAATGTCTTCGTAACGGCTCAACCGATTTTCATCAAACATGGCTAAGAACCTGTCCCTTCGTTTAAGTCTTTCATATAAAACTCTTCATTCATAATGCGAACAGCCAAGGCACGGAACTCCCTTCCGGCTTCAGTCTTTCCTGAATCTTACAACCTTGGGATCTTCAAGAGCAGGGTGAATAGGCATCTACTGAGATCGCGTGCTTCATCTTCGGCCACATCGGCACTTTCCATCAGGTGAGATTGTGGACAATCGCATATCCAGTTTATCATAAAAAAAATCGCACTCAAATCAAATCGCTTTTCGTTGTTTAAATAGTTACGATGTGTAGCTATTTATTAAATTAAGCATAAAAATACATGATATATAGTATATTTATAACGTGACCGCGGTAACTTATAGGTATTTCACTACGATATCCAACATTCTATATTCAAGACACTCGCTCGATATTTAGGAGAATAGGTGACCCTGTGTTGTGAAGGGACTTAACATACATTGGAAGGAATTTGAAATCGGTTGGTACAAAATGCTATTGGAAGCGTGACTTAAACGAGTCGACGTACAAGGTGTTATATGTAACTATGTACAGTTTTGTCTAGGTAGTAATAATTTATTTAAAAATGTAGGTACGACATTTTTAAAGCTCAAGTGAAAGAGCTTAGCGCTCTAGCTTTTTCCATTTATCTTCGCTCAGTCTTTCTCTGAAGACCTTTCTATTTATCGAATATTATTTTTTTTTCGCGGGGAATCGCATTAAACCTACCGCTCACCTGGGGGACGGCGAGACGGTTATGTGGGACTCCCCTCCCTATCGGGAGGGATACCCACTAACACCCCGCGGTAACCTTCTGCGGCGGTAGTGAGGACTTGGGAACGCATAAGCGGCTCCAAAGCCCCCCACCCGCCCCGCCCCCCCTCACAAGGAGAGGCCCATTCCCGGACGGCGTCTAGCGCACCCTCCGTAGCGGGCGTTGTCGTGCCTCACACTGCGATCAGCGAGAGGTATGAATCGCGGCAGGGCCCGATGTGTCATCCTCTTCCGGGCCGCGTCCGAGGAATACATCACCCCGAGATATAGTCGCCCGCGACTCGCGGGAGCTAGCGAGCGTTGCCGTCCCCCCCCCCCGTCCCCCCCAACGTTGCCTCCTGCGAGTATTATGTATTTCTCCTCCTCCTCCTCCTATATTATATATGTGTTATAATTGTGAAATGCTTCGTAACGCAAAGGTTTCATGGAACATCGCAATAAATAGAGATTCAGCGCCATTATGTTTATCAAAAAAAACCTGTTTTCCACTGAAAGACGCAGCGTAGGCAGGCCCCCCACGAGGTGGACCGATGATTAGGTAAAGATCGCGGGAAGGCCGAGCTGCTGGACGTGGGCAGCGCAGTATCGATCGTTGTGGAGATCATTGGGGGTGACCTTTATCCAGCAGTGGACGTCTATACAGATATAATGATGATGAAAAATAATTTAAAAATCATGTCAAAACAACATTAAAATTATTACAAAATTACTGACTACCTGAATGACAAAAACGCTTGGTATAATTCGCCCAGCTCCCAAAAATGATAAAATTGTGTTAGTTGTACACTTTTAAATATATAAAATTAAAGAAAAATGATCCTGTGGGTTTCTTGCGCCGCTTCTTTTCCCACAGATGATTTCCCTTTCCGAAGCGGTGGTAGCTTGGACATACTGACTGATCGAAAAATGCTTAAGCCCTATTTTTATTTCCAATAGATTTAAACTGACATTCAACAAATGACATCATGTATCTTACATTGAAATAAATGCTTGAAGTTTGAAGTTATAATGGTAATCAAATTCTTTAAATTTTTAAAATGGAATATGATTTCACCAAGTTTTTTCCACCACATTACGTTACACGGGTCACATATAGAAACCCTATGAAAGAACCGGTGATCCGTCACCACAATATAAGTACCTATAGAAATAGTCGCAATGGAAACCCAACAATTTATGCAAATTGCGTGCGCTCACCCGTGAGTAGGTTTGGGTTCAAAGATTAGTGAACTATCGGAACATATTTAAATGAAAATCTCTACCGATTTCGGTCCCTGCAGTAGGTATAGTACTTAACCGTGATGCCCTTTACAAATCTTATCACGTCGGATGTCGTTAGAAAATGTCAGCACAGCATAAAGGGCGCGGTGGGTACTGTCGTAGGGCTATCGTAAAATTTGGCACATCACGAAGGGCCTAGGCATATCATGAAATGCCGCAGCTCACGACAATCTGACTAACGTTCGGCGTGATTGCTTTCCACGGAAGAAGCTTTAACTGCAACATTAATATTTTTTTTATGGAGTGTTTGACTACAGTGGTCTATAGTAAATGCCTATTCACCCTAGCCTTGATACCATTGAAATCGTCACATTTTTATCTTAATATTAATATTATTGACATTATTGCTCATTCCCAAAGCTGACTCCCCAGAGAAGAACGAGCAAGAAACTCAAGGTTTTCTCTTTTAAATAAGTTTTGGGTTACCATTATATTATATTGTATAATTAGACTGAATATCGCCGAGCGGTCTATGTCCATGCTTGCTTATCATCCAAATAGTTAGAAATTTAATAATAGCCTTTGGTAAATAATGTCTGTTTTATGATGGTTTTGAATTTATTTAAAGGTAAATTTTGAATGTTCACTGGCACCTTATTATAAAGGCGTATACATTGCCCCTTAAATGACCGAGGTTTGGTATATTAACAATAAACCTTTAAACTAATCATTTTCACCTCTTTCTGATGTAGCTGACAGACAAAATATTTTCTAGTTAAATGAGGCTAATATAAGTTTTCTTTGGCACCATGTAAAACACTGTTATCTGATCAAGTTACATCAAATTGCTACTTTCTTATCTGCCAGATGAAATATAACAGCCAATTTGACCTAGCCTTTAATTTACAACGTATGAAGCAGATGTTTGTTAACATATACTTGTGAAACAAACAATTTAAAAGCATCTGTCATATAAGTTTTAGTTTGGTTATCCGGAACTTAATCGACATGAAACACTTGTGAGAATTAGTTATAACATAAAATGCTTGGAAAATTAAGCAACCACAAAACTATCGTCAAAGTCTCTTAGTGTCTGTGAGAAACTTAACGATATATGTCTAGGCATATCATGAAGTGCTTAACCAGTTATTTGTCAAATGTTAAATGGCGGTTAAGTTTCCTTAACTCTTAAAACGAAGTAACTTAATTTAAAGAAATAACAAAATTCAAAGTATTTTATTCCGTAAGCATGTTATAATATAAAAATTTCACCTGAAATTATACTATGACTACGATAGTACTATATTAATTCTGTGCTATGACATATAAGTAATTATACTGTTTATTCACGAGGTTGATTTCCCTGAGGAGAAAGCAAGATAAGGATTGCTTTTTTAAGTATTTAGTGCTACAATATGTCATTCGATAAAATAAAGAAAAATAATTAATAATTAGGCTGAAAATCGCCGAGCGGTTCATGTTACAATATAATAGAAATTGTTACAATAGTAGTTATATGGGCATCCCATTCCATAATGAATTGTAGCTATAGCTTCTATTATTATGTAAAGGACAATTGTTTTAGTAAGATATAAACTAATCATTCGTCATACGTACGTTAGGTAACTAGGCCCTTCGTGTTCTGCCTAATTTTACGAGGGCTCTACGATCCGTATAGTTGTTCCACAGAGAGTTGCTGCGTTGACCATTTCAAAGGACAGTAAACACAAGTTCACTGTGTCCGACGACGTAACACTGTTTGATGACCGTACGTGACTGTATTCTCTGGGTGACACCCGAAGATCCCGAAATAAGACTTGTTTACGTTGACCTCGTTATAGGGTTATGACGTCACGTCGCCGTGGCTAATTTTAAACAAATAACTGGAAATTCTTCTATGGGAAATTTCGTGAATAAAATTGATATAGAATGAAGATTGCGTCAATTCGCAACGTGTCCTATATTTGCATCTTTCCGATCCACTTACATGTTGATACGGAAATGCGCGAGCCAATTTCTGCGCAATTTTTGCTGAAAGTTGAATTGCAAATTGAATGATTATAAAAGTATCGATTATTCCCAGCCATTGTGTTAGAAAATACCAAACTTATTTCGGAAATTCGAATACCATTTGCAAACTACAAAATCATACATGATATAATTTGTTGAATGTCAATTTAAATCTTACTGGAAATAAAAAAGGTTTATTGCATTTATCTGTCAGTCGGTATGTCCAAGCTACTACCGCTTCGGAAATCATCATCTGTGAGAACAGAAGCGGCGCAAGAAACCCACAGGACCATTGTTGTCCTTTTTTTTAATAAAGTATATAACAAATACAATTTTATAATTTTGGAGAGCTGGTCGAAGTACACCAAGCGTGTTTGTCATTCAGGTAGTCACTAATTTTATAATAACCTTTTTTGCTAATGTTATTTTGACATAATCTTTAAATTTTTTCTCAGTTAGATTAATGAATGTGATCCCTTAATAATGTTAAGTCACATAAACCACTATCAGATAACAATACTACATCTACAAATAAGACCTACGAATATGTACCTAATCCTAAATCTACAAAAACTTATAATGAGATACTTCGTGGAATTTAGATATTCCAATTTGGACACGCATTGAAAAAAAAACGAACACAACATTTAACTACTACTTGTACAAACACAATATACTAATTATATATGTAATTACTTAAAGTTTTTGGGCTTTTGAAATTCTACGAATATTTTAAAATTTTAAAACCTTTCTAATTAAGGCATATAGGCCTCTGCGTCACTTACTACATGAGGATATGAAAAAACAAATTGAACACTTTAAATAAAAAAATCGAATTGTCTAGATTTGCCAGCCGCGTGCATATACTACCAATAAAAGATAAATGGACACATTTTTTTTAAGTACTTTCGAAAATTTTAAAGACGGTAAAGCAGCACAAAAATTCTTATTGATAGGTACTATATTTAACGTTTTATCGAAGAAAGTACTTACCCACTACACATTTAATGCTGTCAGGGGTCCGCCATATGTGGCAATTTATTCCATAGTATTAGAGATGGCACACTGTCACCACGTTTAGTAAACTCCTTCCCAAATAAAGGAAAAAAATTAAGTAAAACTTTTTTAAGGTAGTTGTATATATTGAATATGGCTATATTGATGAATATTTATATTAATCAATATAGCCGTTGGTAAGCGAAGAAACCTACCACTGAGTTCTTCTGTGCCCATCGCACTTGTCAACAGTTTATGTAGTTAATTGTTGACAAAATAATCTGTTGATCTAATGAATCATTGATATAACAAATTATTGATACAATAAATGGTTGACCTGTTACACTGTTGACTTATTGGTGTTGATATAATGAAAGTTGATCTAAACAATGTTGATTTTAGGTACCAATCCCATTTCATAATCTCTAATTTTTTTCTAAGTTCATGTCATCGGGAAGGTCTAGCACAATTTTAGTTGATCCAAACTTCATGCGGCATAATACATACATAACGTAAATAAACATAATACATATCCCAAATGGGATGGTCAGAGATATCCCAAACATTAGTGTTTGGGTGTTCCTTAACCTTAAAAGTTTAATACTTGACATAACATCCACGGTTCACCTTACGAAATATATAGAAATGTACACATGACAGGAGGTGAACCCATCATCTTTAAAATCCGTAAGTCCATAGATGTTTTTTGGTAGAAAGTCCCTTAGTCGCCTTTTACGACACCCACGGGAAGAGACGGGGTGGTTCTATTCTTTCTACGTGTCGAAACCACACGGCACCGTCGAACATAATTGTTTTTCACAGAATTTCGTAAACGTCTTCTGCATCTTTTTTATTTACAAAAGAAGTAACTAAATCGTTTCATCCATTAAATAATATAAATTTCACCCATAATTCCATGAACCATCTTAGTTGAAAACTAAGGAAGACGCGATTCTGAATTTTTGGATAAGGCTAACAGGCAAGACGATGTGCTCTAAACATTACGTTGAATACGTTGTGGCGAACGCAGAATTTTACAAATTTAGTACACAAACTAACGAGCATCTGAGAAGGAGTGTGTTGGAAAAAAGGGATATTTAAACGTTCTAAAATCCCACTAGAATCAATGGTGGTAGTAATTGGTTGCAGTTTATACTGCCGCTACATTTAAGACGTATTTTTCTAGAACTGCTCTCTGAGTTATTGAACCGTAAGTATCGCACATGAGCGAATGTTCCGAACTTGTCTCATGGCCCACTCTGCACACGTGCCACCCATGCTAATTGGCTCCTTCGCATTCCGTCCGGATCTCTGTGATCAACTTCATCTAAATGTAGGGCTTTTGTTAAGAACTTAACGCTATATAGAATCACGGTCTTATACGATGCTTGAGAAGTTTATTTTTTCAATTGTGCGGGGAACTTGTGATTATTGTTGTCACAAAATCAATGCGCTGTAGACTCAACCATATGCAGCATGCATATCTGTGTCCCGAACTTGTCCTCTATTCCTCTACCCTCACACGTGACTTCCATCCTAACTGCCTCCTTATCATTCAGAAAGGAACTTTGTGATCAACTCTATGTAACCGAGGCCTATGTTCCCAACTTGACGGGATAGTCTCCTTATCTCCGAACTTCAGAGATGTTTTTAATGTACTTTTTTGCACGCAGGAAAGTGTTTTTATCGATTTTTGTTTGTAAATTTCATGAACAGCAAATGTTGTTAAGGTATCTGGTGTTAGCCAGTTTGGTGGTTTTACCGACTAAACCTACAAGATACCGTTAGAGCAGGACCAATCGTTGCGGAGATCTTTGGTGGCGACCTATAGAGATAGGCCGCCACTACTAGACGTCCACTAGTAGAGAGTAGTGGACGTCTTTCGGTTTATATAATGATGATGACCTACTAAACTCCTGCAATGTAAAAAAGAAGATTGATTAAATGAAATGCAGTCATCTTATGCCGCTTATAAATATTTACAGTGGCAATACAACCGCAGTAGTATGGTTCCTGACAGAGTACAATTATGATGTACTGACGACTGATGTATGATGAGCAGCGATGTCCTTGATCCGGAGCTCCCAAAAAATCTGCGATCGCCAACCCGCCTGCTCAATATGGCGAATATAGCGATAAAGAAGTAACAAGAGAGAAACTTATGAGTTATAGTGGACTTTTCTTCAACATTAATTTGATCGTAATTTCAGTACTCACAGAAAGAAGAATGAAAGTAATTACTAAATAAAGTAAAGTGCCAGAGAAAGTGTTAGTAAGCTCTCCCAAGTAAATCAAGCTGTATACCTGAAAGGTGAAATGGAAATAAGTTTGATAACAATCTCTACTGAAGATAAAGTACATAATCACAGTAAACTCCTATTAATTCTGGTGATGATCACTTCTCTGAAATTGACAAAAATATTACGCCAACTGTACTAACATAGTTTAATACTTTAACTCAAAGTACGCAAACCAAATAAATAAAAGCAAAGCCTTTTCCCCCGCATAGCTGAGCGTAGGAGAAAAATTAATATGATCAAGAGTGGACCGACAAAAACTGGCGCAGGACGTGATCGAAACGATATTGCTTTCCACATAGCATTCATATAGCCTTTTATTTGCTAAAGACACTTCCACACAAAATAGTTGCAACGTACAATCAATTAAAAATTAAGATAAAATGAAGAATCAACCTGTGAGTCTCCTAGACAACATAGAATATCGAGGTTAAATAAATTATTTGAATGGATATACCTACTACTTCGAAATTTGTGCTTACATACCCCACCAACTTTGCTTGTCAGTTAGAGCACATCGGTTGAAGCATGTAATTTCCATAAATGTTTTTTAGTGTATAGGCCCTTAATCACCTTTTAAAACAACCACGGGAAGAGACTTGAAAAGTCGGTTCAAGTCCACACAGCATCTATTTCTAAAACAAGGGGTCTGCTAAGGATTTCCTAATGTTCCTCGTTGATTCAAAGTGCCTTTCATCCCTTTTTGTCGTAGGCACCAGGCCACTAAGTGGAGCAAGCGACGACGAAGGCCCCAAAAAATTCACTGAGTACAAATTACTCTGACTGCATCAGTCTATTATATGTTCACTTTCATCTTCGATTACATCATCGCTATCTGTCACAAGTGATTATGGCCAATCAATCACACTCGAGTGAAATTTACCATACAGGCAGAAAATATCCTGCAAGAAAACATAGGATACTTTTTATGGGATTACTTAGTAAGTATTCTATAATTTAATATAGTGTCAAAAGTGAGCTAGTATCCCATAATTTGACGACGACCTGTTTGGTGTAGTGGTTGCGGGTTCGAATCCCGCTAAGGGCATATGTTTGTGTGATGAATACGGACATGTGTACCCGAGTTACGGATGTTTTACAAAAAAAATATGCATTTATGTAGTATATCAACCATCTGGTATCCACAACACAAGCCTATAGTTGCTTACTGTGGAACTAGATGGCGCTGTGTGTATGTCTAAGGATATTTATTATTTATTTATTTAAATTTCTAATACAATGTAACAAAGAACGACCTACAATATTGTTAGTCCAAAAACTTAAAAAGGAGCTGAATGGTGTGTGTGGAGTGACCTTAAACATAGGTCCAACGAGATCATACCAAACCACTTCAATCTACAGATCAGACGATTCTAGTCTGGATATTAGAGACGTCGAATTTTTATCTTGAAGACGATTTTTGAAATGAAATTTCGTATTCAATCGAATCTAATTCTAAAGAATTGGTACGGGAAATAGTAACAAATAAACTGCAGACTATTGGAGAAAATTATAGTGAAAGTTGAAACAGGATTGGATCAGTTGTCAGAGAAGTTTCACATACTATGATATGCAGTAAAACTTTAGCGTATCTATCAGTGTTTGTCTTAAACTCAAGCTCAAGTGCAAGAAAGCTTTTAGTAGTTTTAGTCTCGACTGCCAATCAGAAAAGATTGAAGTCTAGGCCTATTACCTACCATTGATGTCTATGTAACTAAGGAGGATCATTGTAAGGAAAATTGTTTGCATGAGTACATTGACCACATAACACATGGATTCCAAATAACTCTGGCTCTGTAAATAACGACCTATTCACGTCGAATAGGAGAAATCATAGAGTTCTTGAACAGACATACTAAGAGTAACTTAGGACTTTTTACACTAGAGCGAGTCGGAGGCAAAAGCTAGTTAACCCATAATTGCTCATTAAGGAAGATCGCACCGGAACTTAATGTTACAGTGGATTGATATGCTGAATATACAATAACATGACTCAGTCCAAACGTGATGGGATGTCGTATGAAAGATAATATCAAATTTATTCACATTATTAAGGATGACATTACGCCGACAGCATATAAATCACTATATCTCAGCTATTATTCATTGCAGGATAACATTATATAACTGAAGAGAAATAAGTAAACACAAATAATAACATGTAGCATTTTTCTTATAAGTAAATTTAGGAGAGTTTTAATTTCTAATCTCCGACGCAAAGAGGGATTTGGAAACGATTTATTTTGCGTGATGAATCGATAGAAATCCATTCAGCCGTATCGAATATATTGAGCTTTTTAACATTATGTTTGTTTACTTGGATTTCATTATTTTTTTTTCAAATTTTTCAATTTATAGTTAAAAACGAAATTATTAGAAAATAAATGCGAAAGTTTTGATGTTTTTTTTCTCAATCACGCCTGGACGGGTTTAGACGGATACAAAGATGGAGTGTGTGTTGGAATTACATATAGGGTATCTTTTATCTCGAAATTTTATAATAAATCATGCGATATACAACTACTATAACTTTACCTAGGAAATTTGTTTATCCCGCGGGAACTATTCACTTTAACGGGATAAAAACTATCCTACGTCTTAATCCTGGGTATACCTACATACATTTTATTTTCCGGGATACCTATATTCTACTTATATACCAAATTTCATCCAAATCCGTTCATCGGTTTCGCCGTGATTGAGCAACATAGTACAAACAAACAAACAAACATTACTAATTAGTGGAAACTGTTTTGGCTTATGTGTTGTATTTTTGTTACAAACATATTGTATCAGTATTAGCTATTTGTTTCCCAGAAGTAAATAAAATAAAAAATAAATAAAATAAAATAAACATCCAAACTTTCACATTTATAATATTAGTAGGAAAATAAATTCCCTATTTTAATTTGGGACAATCCATGTCTGTAACAATTTTTAAACAACTAAAGAGATGACGCCTATGAGATTGTATGCGAATTCAAAAAAGTAAAGGCGTTCTGAGAAAATTTATTTTGTTTGATTTATTATTGAGAAAAGCATTCCAATTTCAATATTTAAAGAAACGAATGCGCTAAAAAAGCAACGAATTCCGGTAAAATATTCGAGGGAAGCTTGGCGACCGAATAAACGAAACCAAGATTGAATTTTCCCTTCAAATATAAGGGAAATATTATGTTTGCCATAGGAAATTGCTTTAATGTATTATTTGCTTGTTGTGAGGCTCGAGTTCAAATACTACTATCACAGTTGATATTATCAAATATCTAATCTCTATTTCCCTATTTACTTGTAATTACAGGGTCGAGGGGTATAAGTACTCTCATTTTATGTATGTACTCTGCCAGTCTTTTGGGTAATTTGGGTCACGGTCGCAATTTTTTACATTTGTGTTTTAGTTTATATTTAAATTCCATCTATTTATTTGTTACTGTTTTTAAATTAAATAACATAATTTTTTACTTGTACGTTCGTATATAAATATATATTTCGGACACTTACACCAATCATCTAGTCTCAAACTAAGCAAAGCTTGTGCTATGGAAAATAGATAATGGATAAACATACATAAATATTTACATAAATATACCCGGGAATAAATGTTTGTATTCATCACACAAATATTTACCCCTCGCGGGATTCGAAGCCACAACCGTAGGTTTCCCTGACAGGGTCACTATCCAATACACCAATCGGTCGTCGTTATATTGGGTCTTTACCTATGAAATTGGAGTTTTTTTTCTTCGTTAATCCTATGTACCAATTCCTGCGATTTTCAAAGCTACATCCAAATTTGTTTTTTATTTGGAAAATAGAATATTATTTCAAGGTTTCACATGAAATATTTTTTAGTTTCTGAGCTAAATCACATAATAATAAAAATTTTAACAGAGCTCTTTTCATGTGCTTCCCATAATCATTTCTTAGATTCGCTGAAACTTTTATAAAGCGGTTACTTTCAAAAATTAACGCTGCCTATACTTGACTTAATGTTATCCGATAATAATACACACAAAGTTTTTTGTATAAATTTGGATTTGCCGTTCCCAAAAAAAAAACAAAAATGTTTGTATGGAGAAAACAGTCTTATTGACATTCTTCATACAAAACGCCATTTTCATAGATAAGGACCTAATATATACCGTTAATATACCGTTTAGTCATAGACTTATATATTAGTGCGCACAACAATCAAAATGGCACCACTTCATTGGTGTTAAAACGGGAGTTTGGAACCAATTGGAACTCAGTCATACAACGACTTCTTTCGTGAACTGACGTATCAAATGCTGATTTATATTGTACAAAAATGCATCACTTACCACAGAAAGCAAAGCAAATAAATAATAAATATCCTTGGGCATGCACACAATGCCATCTAGTTCCAGAGTAAGCAACTATAGGCCTGTGTTGTGGATATCAGATGGATGATATACTACATAAATGCATTTTCTTCTTTTTTGTAAATAAATACTTAATATAAATGAAAACATCCATAACTCCGGTACACATGTCTGTATTCATCATACAAACGTATGCCTCTAGCGGGATTCGAACCCGCGACCCTTTGGTATAGTGAGTGGTCAGAGTTTCTAACTACTACACCAAACAGGTCGTCATAATAACGTATGTTCATGCATGCTCAGCTCGTAGGTTTAGGGTATTCTTGTCTTGGCCTTTCTTTCAGACAGCCTCCATTTGATCGCATAGGTTCCCCCTTCCGTTGCCATCCATATTAGCCTCGTATACTTTCATTCATCCTTTACGCATGCCCAAATAATTCCTGATTTAATTCATCCCACATTACTTTTGACTGTCTAATTCTGAATGCATTCGTTTTCCCAGTTTGTTCAACCTTTTAAATAGGTAGAATAATTAAGACTATGAGACTACATACTATTCATTTATGAGAATACCCGTCCTGAAATTGTCCTCACCTAATAATTATATATACTTAAAGAGGTTTATCTATGAATCAAAACTATTAAATTTTATAAGGTCAGTCAATCGATTACGCTCTAAGAAATTATATACTCATAAATTCATTTCAACCTTAACCTGGTTGAAAATACTGGTTTTAAAACCTCTTTTTAGGGTTCCGTGATCAACAAGGAACCCTTATAGTTTCGCCATGAGGGCCATCTGTCTGTCCGAGGCTTGACTCAAAAGCTCTTAGTCCTAGAAGGCTGTAATTTGGAATGAGTATACATATTAATCACGCTGACACAAAGTGGTGAAATAATTATTAATTTTATGGTACCCCATCGTGTGGGATGTCGTTGGATCGGTCGTTCAAAAACATTACGGGTTATCTTAAACAGTTTTTCGATATAAGGTTCCGTTAAGAAATATTAAGTTTTTAAAATGCAAATTCTTGTTAAAGCCCACCCTAAGAGCTGAACTGTTTTTACTGTTTACTGTTTTAACAATAATCGAAAAACGTAACGAGGGCATGGAACCCATGTTTCGGTACTCAAATAGAATAGAATCGTAAAAGGCGACTAAGGGACTTTCCACCAAAAAAATATTTATAGTTTTGCACGTTGCAACGGCGATGGGCTCACCCCCTGTCATGTGTGCATTTCTGTATATTTGTGTACACCCAAGCACTATTGTTTTGGGATATCTGACCACCCCAACATGACGTTGTGTATGTAATGGAACCGTACACTGCGTACGGCCCTACATACGCTTGACCGGTTTTTAAACATCAATAGATACCTACCTGTATACTGTACCGATTTTCGTTAAACTAATATTATAAATGCAAAAGTGTGGATGTTTGTTTGTTTTTTGTTGCTCAATCACGGCTAAACGGATGAACAGATTTGGATGAAATTGGGTATATAGGTAGAACATACCCTGGATTATAACATTAGATTATTTATTATCACGATAAAGTGAGTAGTTCCCGCGGGAAACACAAATTGACCATATCCGCCATAAAGTTTTTCCACGGGCGGAAAGCTAGTCTTTAATATAAAATAAACCGCACTAAAGTCGGACCACACATTACTGTGATACGTCCGGACACAGACTATGGACACACACAACACTCGAGGTTTTCGTCGCGGATTAAAAATGCCAAAAACCTACTTAATAAAAAGAGCAATCCTTGAGTTTCTTGCTCGTTCTACTCTGGGGCGCTCTTGCGAATGAGCAGTTATTTTAATATTAAGATAAAAAATGTAACGTTTTCAAATGATATTTTTATACCCATGAAATACAATCTTTTGACTTTGACATTAGTGGTCACCCATCCAAAGAGTAATCGCTCCAAATGCTTTAATATTTCAGCTGTTGATCATTTAATTCAAGCGTAATGGTCATTATAATACATAACTATGATAATTCGACCATTGTGACGATTTACAACGGAAGCCGTATCGGATATCTCCCATCAGCATGCCCTTGGTAGGCCATCATCCAATTACAAGTGTCAACTAAACTCGGCGACTCGAATTCAGATTATACCCAGACGGTTGGATATCGTCCAATCAAGGTTAAATGATTATTGTATTACACTGATAGAGATTAGATTAGTCATGATAAAAACTATACTATGGACAAGGTTAAGAAGCGCAGTGTGGTTTACTACTTACTTAGTATCTTATTTTTCCAAAAATATATAATAGATACATAGACTTATACATATATTATTGCGTATGGACCGGGTCGTCCAAACAACAAAATGGAACCACTTCATTGGTGTTAAAACGAGTGTTTGGAGCCAATGGGAACTCAGTCACTCACCGACTTCGTTCACGAACTGCTGCATCAATTGCTGATTTATATTGTAAAAAAATGCATAATTTTTCTACAATATAAATGACGACCGATTGGTGTAGTGGATAGTGACCCTGTCACGAAACCAACAGTTGCGGGTTCGAATCCCGCGAGGGATAAATATTTGTGTGATGAATACAAACATTTATTCCCGAGTCATGGGTATTTATGTAAATATTTATGTATGTTTATCCATTATCTAATTTCCATAGCACAAACTTTGCTTAGTTTGGTGACTAGATGATTGGCGTAAGTGTCCGAAATATTTATTTATTTATTATGCTAATAATAATAATAATTTACTACAAAAAAGTGACCAAAAACATTCGATAAGTATAACAAACATAATATACGAGTATTACTCGTAAAACTCATATTTTAATCAATATTGTAATTTTATCTTGCAGTTTTATATGACCGATTTATACAGGGTGAAATTTAATTAATGTAATTCCCGTTTACTGGTGATTCCACTCCTGTTTACGAACAACTTTCCACTAGGAACCGTGGCCCAATTCAGACGAAAATTGTTGGGCCTCCGTACTAAAGGTTTTTCTTTTTTTTTATGCACAACGGGTTGTTACTTGACCTCAATCACACCTGATGTTAAGTAAAGATGAGGTTGAAGGTGAAATCGTACTGACCCGGAAACCCCTACACATTTGGGGTTTCAGAATGGTTCACTTTACATGTGTAATCGAAAATTTTTTGATCGAATTCGACTATGGTTCTTGGGGTAATTGTTGGGCTTCCATACTAAAGGTGATTTCAAAATGGTTCACTTTACATGTGTAATAATAAGCGTAAACATGGAGGAGATTGAAAATTCGACTGCATTTTTTTTGTATATTTATTCATCAATTGTTAAATAATTTTAAACCGACTTCAAAAAGGAGGAGGTTCCCAATTCAACCGTTTGTATGTTTTTTTATATATGTACACCGATATCTCCGAGATTTGGCGTTTGATTCGCCCGATTCTTTTTATGTTTTTTTTTTTTTGTTTGATAGTATTGTCCCATATTATGATTCGGTAAAGTATGATCATGCATTCCTGAGATAAACGGAACCTTAAAGGTCTTTTCCATTTTCACAATATTTTAATATTGAAATTGTAGGAAAGTGTTACACAAACATATAGCCGGAATTCTATAATTAAAATCCCTCCTACTCAAAGTAAACAGGAGTGCCTAACTAAAACAATTCGATACAAAATTCTGCCCCATTCAAAGTTATTTGATAACAAAAACAGCAACGTGAAATAAACCGTTTTAAAGTTCATTGTAAGTAGCGGACCGTATCGAAGGTCTGACAAAGTTTAAAAAACTAAGCTGAACTAATGACTATTAAATGTGACATTGTTAAGAGTAACCATAAAAACTAATTTACATACAAACTATAATCAATGGTGGTCGATTTATAAAAACGAGGGCTGCCCGAGAAACCACGCCGAACACTAGTTTTAGTAATAAAAGGTAAAGGTGATTGCCGTAAATGAAATAGGTTTAAATGCTTGAGTTATTTCTAGGATTATTTAGTGTGCCATTATTAGATTTTCATACAAAATAGGCGTGGGGAGGGATTCCACCCGTATACACCGAACATTCGCACTAAGAAGTTCGATTCTTCGTTCATCATCCGAAGAGCCAAGGCATGGAACTCCCTTCCGGCGTCAGTCTTTCCTGAATCCTACAACCTTGGGATCTTCAGGGGCAGAATGAATAGGCATTTACTGGGATCGCGTGCTTCAGCTTTGACCACATCGTCACTTTCCTTCAGTTGAGATTGTGGTTAAAGGCGAATCCAGTCAATCATAAAAAAAAATCAAAAATAACTATTTAAGTATTTAAAAATATAACATACAGACGGCCGAATTGAGAACCTACTCCTTTTTGAAATCGGTTAAAAACCAAAAACCCGAGAACATATTTTGTATTTCGCGGGCGCCATCTTGGATTTTTTACCTTAAAATGTATGACACTATAGGGATCAAGACGAATCGAATTGCAATCAAAATCGGTCAAATCGTTTAAGCTACAAGAGGTGTAATATACATACACTCTAAAAACATTAGCTTCCTTTTTGTCGGGTAATAAGAATTTAACACATAAATAAATAAATAAATAAACTGCTAAGGTATGGAACTCACTGCCCGCGTCGCTTTTTCCCGACACTTACAACCTTGGGATCTTCAAGTCAAAGTCCAAAAAATATTTATTTCGTAGGATAAAGATTATCACTTGAAAACGTCACATTTTTGTCTAGTTTAGACACTTTTTGTCACAAATCTAGAGTGAAAAGGCATTTACTGGGTGCGCGTGATACATCTTCGGCTACATCATCACTTTCCATCAGGTGAGATTGTAGTCAAACGCGAAACCAGTTTTTAATAAAAAAAAATATATATCTTTGCACATACACACAGCGCCATCTAGTTCCACACTAAGCAACTAGGCTTGTATTATAGATACCAGATGGTTGATAAACTACACAAATACATTTTTTTTTGTAAATAAATACATATTTAAATGAAAAACATCCATAAATCGGGAACACATGTCTGTATTTATCATACAAACATATTCCACTAGCGGGAATCGAACCCATAGCAGCAGAGTTTCTAACCACTACCACAGATTACTAATAAGTTACTAAAGTAACCACTACACCAAACAGGTCGTCATCACTATATTCATGCCAATAAACCCTACAGTAATTATTCACTATTGCGATCATCCCGATGTTTAAATTAGCGAGGACCCAATTGACCATTATCAAGTGTGAAAGTCCTTGGGATAAATTTCGGATTGCGTACATGTCCCTTAACCCAAAAATTGAATTATACTTACTAAACAAATTAAAATGTATCTAATAATATGTTGTTTATTATAAATGGCGCCCTATAGGCAGATATCAATATTGATAGCGATATCGAATTTCTAAATAAAGAACAGATCCGAAAGTATAAGAATTCCATGCAAACAGTTCCTCCGAAAGATAAACAGGACTTCTAAGAAAATTCTTCCTACTTTTATGCAATAATGATGTCTAAAACAACTCCGAAAAGTTAAATAAACAAATTGTGAAAGAGAATTGCTATTGCGTAAGGCGACTTGATTACTTTACTTTTAGTTTAGAATAAAAATAATACTTGTTTTTAATATATACCTTATCTATCTGTGATGGATGACTGGTGAATGTAATTTGAAATAAGTATTGAATTTTCGATGTGACATCTTGCAATAAACGAACACCAAAAATGCACCACCCCGTAATTGTTATGTATATATATATTTCGGACACTTACACCAATCATCTAGTCCTAAACTAAGCAAAGCTTGTGCTATGGATAATAGATAATGGATAGAGACATACATAAATATTTATATAAACATCCATGACTCGGGAATAAATGTTATATTCATCACACAAACATTTACCCCTCGCGGGATTCGAACCCGCAACCGTTGGTTTAGCTGACAGGGTCACTATCCACTACACCAATCGGTGTATGTGAAATAGGTCCTCAGAGTGATGCAAAAGTTGCTCGAAATGGTTTGTGTCAATAGTGCACGGCATAGGTACGAGCGGCCAGTTTTATGTTTTAAAACCTAGCCTGAGCACTGCCGTGCGCTTCGATAATCCCTTGCGATTATCCTACATCAAACTGTAATCACTTAAAATTGTATGTTTTTTACACAAGTAGGCAATTACCGCCCATTATTTTAATGATAAGATCGCAAACAAGTTATTTTTTTTACTCCCTGTTTTAATGAAACATAAGTTGCCGTAGGAAATATATTTCCCTCCAAAAGAGATATCTTATGAGGTCCATAATGTGAGACCACGTTTCAGTGCCATAACTGCCTTAATATTGGTAACACACATTGATTACGCTTTCATCTTTCAGCACAAAAGTCACCGACATAGCCCCGCGGATTAGTAGGTTTAATTGGCAGTGGCCAGAGCATATAGCTCGAAGAACTGATGTCTATCAAAGTTCTTGAGTGGAGACCAGACACCGGTAAGTCGTTAGGCACCTTCCAACCGGTCTTTTGGGGTCCATAAATCTATGGGTGAGGGTTCAGCAGTGGAAGTACTGTGGCTGATATGACATGATGAGTAAATATCTTAAGCAAAATGAAATTAGAAATTTATTAGCAAAACTGTCACGTCTCGCAGAGAAACTAAATCAGTACGTGAACCTAAAATCTACTAACAAATAATCTATATTTGCTAAATACATAAGAAACCTCATATCCATGCTAATTGACGTATTATGGTAGAAACGTGTCTCCAGTTAGTCAATTTGATAGGCATACAATTCCTAGGCACCAATACTAACTTGAAGGGAATAGATCTTGCTACATCCATTTCTAAAATGGTCGATAACAAAGTAGTTTATGGATATAAAAAACCAAATTAATTAAATATTAAAGTAAAACGTCAGGTTCACTCACACACCTGAGCAATTTCGCGACTTCCCTGTAGCTTATTAGGTAATCATGAGTGACATACTTAACAACTCGCTAATTGGGTTTCCATTTTTAACGATAGCACATAAAGGCAGATTAAGCTCATTTTAAATTCATCACATGTTTTGCCTGATTATGTAGATCCATGTCTCAAACTTAATCTAATGCTTGTCTATGTATTTTGTAGTTATAATGAAGAATTATTATATTATTTGATGTAAATTGTATGTCTTATGGCTAATCTAGTATCTAATTAGCGAAAGCTGTATCCCCTCTTCTATACATACATAAACTTTGGGTCTAGCTAGACTTTTTTTTTTAATACAGTCCTCTCGGAGATGGTAAAGGGATCTAAGCCCATATATGCCAGTCATGCATTATTTCTCTTATTTCTTCAGTTTAGTGAAGTCAGTCTCAGTCAAAACAAGTCATTAGTCATATACTTAGCGTATACAGACTCTAGTCACGGTCAAGTAATTCTTTAGTAAAGTGGCAGAATGCTTTATATATTCTGCCATTATTAAGCTTCAAAACTTAGTAGGTGCAAATTATAAGAAATAAAAACAAAAATGCAACATCAATCGCCGAGTTCCCACCAAAAAGCCTCTAGCTAGCATAGCTAGAGCTCTTAACGCTATAGTTGACAGCAAGTAGGCTGACATTTGACAAGCGAGCGAATTTTGTGTTTGAGCGTCATGTAGTTTGTAATTTTGACGGTTGAGGAGACAATGTGTGTCATTGCCTTAATTAATTTCTGTCAGGATAATCTCTTTGCATATTGCTGTTCTTGAACATGGTTATAAATGCCAAGTTACACATGTTGTAAAATCAGCCAATTAGACTTCGGAAGGAATACTTTTCTCCTCTATCATAATATCATAAGATCAGCTTGAAAAGCAGGACGCTCTGACGTCACGAATGTCAAAGGAAACCCGACGGATTAACTATATACTCGGTCGTGCGTGTGTTGTAGGTACTTCGGCTAGATATAACCATAAAATAAATAAACAAATATCCTTAGACATAAACACAGCGCCAGCTAGTTCCACAGTAAGCAAGGCTTGTGTTGTAGATACCAGACGGTTGATATACTACATACATTTTTTTTTTGTAAACTTATTATAAATGAAAACATCCATAACTCGGGTACACCGTATTCATCACACAAACATATGCCCCTAGCGGGATTCGAACCCGCAACCTTTTGGTATAAAATATAAAAAACAATATAAAAAAACTAACAATCTATTTGATGTATTTCCGAGGTGAACAAAGTTGACTAAGAAATTCCACTTTGTTCACCTGGGTGAACATAGTGGAATAATCCGACGGATTTACTATATACTTGATCGTGCGTGTGTTGTAGGACTTTGTCTAGATATAACCATGAAAACAACATAAAAAAACTAACAACGGTCAAATGTTTTAGTTTTTATCGTATTTGTTGCCCTTGAGGTACAATTGGGTGTTTTTGTGTGCTCCAACAAATGGACTCTTGTTTAAAAGGTACACGCGGCCCCACGACGAACGTTACACTATTACAGCACTAGGAGCATGACACGCGCGATAAACGTTTATGTCGCGCGAAATACAATACGTAATACTTACCTAGTTAATTAAGAGGCCCTTAAAATTATGTTGTATGAAGTTTGATATTAAGAATTAGGTACCTATGTAGTATATAGTTACATAGACATGTAAAACGGTTTGCTTAGTAGGAAATATACGTTTTATGCATTTTTTTTTATTTGTCATAGCCAATCTCAAAATCTCAGTCGTAGAGCTAAACAAAAAGGTTACTTTTTTCTTCACACTCACAAGTAATTATAAAAGTTTATTTTTTTCTATTTTTCTCCTCCCGCTTGTAAGTGTATGTGAGAACGAGCCTGACTGTGTTGTTTTTCTTTCTTTTAAAACTTAAGTGAAAGAGGGGTTACGTTGAAAACCAGCGCTGTCAAATGCACTATGACATTTTGGCAGCAAATGCTGACGCCCAATCCCGTTTCCCCAAATACATTTAAATATTTGTTGGCAATAAATACTTTTTCTTTCTTCCTTCAGATAATATTTGTGCTGTTTATTCACTTGGACGAAATATACAACTATCCCACTCTCACACCTACGTCGCGCGCGACAAACGATGCCATGATAGGTCTTGCTGAGTACACATTTCGCGCCGCTTACACTTGTTACATCGTCGTGCCTTCAACTGTACAAAGGCCTTGATTAATTTATATGACACTTTTGCGTGATTCAAAATTTTAGTTCCACATTCATATTTGAAATATTATGTACTTCTACCTACGTGTTGCAGCGATAAATACATGAGTCTTAAGTTTCGTAGAACCACAGAGCAAATAGTATTGCTCCGTGTTTAGAAATCAGTATTTGTAACAATAAATTTTCCTGTCTAGCAAGAGTGTTATGTAGTTTGTGTAGGTACGTGTTACCTAAGAAAATGTTGTAAAAATTGTTAAATTGTTTCCTGTAATATATTGTTTGATATCGACTTATCTTGCTAGTCAAATTTTGATACTGTAAAACCTTATTTTCATGTAACACAACTAACTCTTCGCGCATGTTTCATTTCAAGAGAATGTCAGTTATTGGATATCTGTGATGTAAGTATGAGTATACATTCAACATTCGGGAATTTGTGTTAGTATTGTTCCTATGTTTATGGTATGTTACGTTTTTTATTCTTTATTAAAGACTAGCTTTTCGCCCGCAGTTTCGCCCGCGTGGAATAAGTTTATTGCGGATATGTTTATCCCGCGGGACCTACTCACTTTATCGGGTTAAATTATAATGTGAAGTTTTAATTCAGGGTATGTTCTACCTATATACCAAATTTCATTCAAATCCGTTCATACATTTCGCCGTGATTGAGTCACAAACAAACAAATAAACAACATCCAAACATTCACATTTATAATATTAGTTAGAAAAAATACCCTATATATTAATTCAGAATTATCTACATTTATTTAAGGGACAGCAGTACTTATTTTTTAGATACCTACTGTTTAAAATTAGCGTGTATTTTTTGTAGTAAGACAGTATATGTACGTATCCGAACTGCAATGTCATTTTGATCCAAATGGGAAGGTCAGACGAATTCAAAGTCAACCATCATTTGCTTTATATGCATGACTATTCTGTTTGCACTAATTCCGTGGCCGGTATCGAGTTTACTTTTGTTATTAGCAGGAGATTGGACGGCCTACGAGCGTCTGGGACTCTGTCACCGGCTCGTTTACATTATCAATTCTATATTACTTAAGTCTCTACGCCTTGGGAGTTGACTGAACTACTATCCAATTCAATATCCAAGTTTCAGATTAATCGTTACCTTGCTTTCAGGGTTTGGAATTATCAACCTCATAAATATTTGTATCGTTAGTTTCAAAATTCTCGTGCCGCAGTAAACTAGGTACACAGGGAACACTAATAGTCAGTTTTTACATTTTTTAAGGGGATACACTATGACATGAAGATCGACGTTGCAACAAACCCAAATACCAAGTTCATCTAGGCAATATGTAATATAAAAATAATAATAATAAATAAAATAATAAATATCCTTGGACATGCACACAATGCCAATTAGTTCTACTTTAAGCAACTATAGGCTTGTATTGTGGATACCAGATGGTTGATATACTACATAAATATTTTTTTTTGTTTGTAAATAAATAATAATATCCATAGCTCGGGTACACATGTCCATATTCATCATACAAACATATGCCCCTAGCCTATGCCTAGCCTATATATAGCCTATCGAACCTGTAAAATATTTTATCTATCCTTAATCATTTCATACTCTGCCTAGGTAATGTATGAAATACCTATTGTATAGAATGCCATTAGGAGGTAAATTAGTCTATTGTATAGAAATTATACAGATAAAACACTTTTACCAGAGCTACAATCATACTGAATTCATCAGAATCGGTGGAAGACACTCCGCGAGATTCACTTGTAAAATCAGACGCTGTTGATTATAAGTTTGTTAGGTCTTTTTTTTATTACAATTCAGAACATTTTTAACGGGTGTTCTTGCCGTATTCTACAGAATGCCTAGGTATTTCATACATTATCGTTTGTGTCGGGACTCAATATGCACTTATGAACTCGATTGTACCCATATACTGAGCTTTTTACCATATAAGGAAAAAAATAGGGCATATTAGGTAAGTGAAATGGAAGTTATTGGCATAGGTAGTTTTTTTTTTGCAACTATCTTTCAAAAACCTTATCCCGTATTAATAAGTATCCTTGGACCTACACATAGCGCCATCTAGTTCCATACTAAGCAACTCGGCTTGTATTACGGAAACCAGATTGTTGATATACTGCACGACTAACTGCTTTTTACAAACATCCATAACTTACCAACATACATGTATACATACATACATTTATATTTTGACATATTTTATAACCATATGAGGCAATATGTATGATACATTCCCCTAGCGGTCTTATGATGCCACAGATAATGCTGTAATGACCACATTCTGTCTTCAAGAATTTGATATTTTTGCCATCGACTCGCTAAGAAGAAGAAGCGGGCTTGAAATCCGCGACCATCAGACCTGACTTGACCACGGTTCCTAACCTCTACAATTGGTCATGTCAAATGAGGTGGAATTTTTATAAAACAATTACATCTTAGATACCAATGTTGCGTGCACCATACCAATCATATGGACTTGGACACATGCGTGTCAACTACAACACCCACTTGTACCTAAATAGAGTTGTTTTTCCTCCACAATTATTTTATACCATTAGGTGTCAGAAAAACGTGTGAGTCCGTTCATGGGAAACTTTCGTGATATATGTATTGACGTAATAAGTACTTAGTTACTGAGCCAGTATTGTTGTTAAAACAGATCTATTTTTATAGTTTATATCTGTACGAAGAATGAAATGTTAAATTGTGGTAGATTTTTAATTTAAGAAAATGTTCTATGAAACGATTACAAAAGATCTTTATTTAATAAATCTGTAAATGACGCGACATTCAATATCATCATCAACAACCGTACGAGTAAGTTTACAGGCCCAAAGGATCTTTGCTGCTTATCAAGTGGCATTTGTTTTTTAAACGACTTCAAAAAAGGAGGAGGTTCTGTATTCGGGGCGTATTTTTTTTTTTTCATTAGATCCAGTAGTCAAGGTATGAATATGCAATCTTACAGTACCTAACAATAAAAGCGCGTCGTGTAGACGCGTTAGTCACTTGTCGACTCAGCGTCTGCGCCCGCGCTAGTTTCCCCTATACTAATGCGGCTAAATTAGGCCGGACTAATGTGGGAACGTGTGAATAATACCATTACGGTGTTCGTTTACATGTAACGTGATTATTTATAGTGATAATTGTATCTAATAGATCACGCTGTATGTGCTAATTTCCTCTGATTTTAGGGGTCTGCTGCCGATTGTATTGTGTCGATGCATTCATTACCTTTTGCTTTTTGACCCCCGACGATAAACGAAGGGTGTTATGCGTTTGGCGGCAGAGTGTGTATCTGTGTTACCCGGACCTTAACCAATTGAGTTATTTCGTCTTCGTTTTGATTTTTTATAGATAAGTATTTATAATAGTCGGGTTTTCATAGTTGTTTTTTGAAAGTATTTATTTAGATATATTTTATAAACACATTAATGGCAATTTTTAGATTTCTTTCGTCGAGACACATTTGATACCCTCTCGATGGGGTTCTGGAATTATTTGTTCTCAATTGTAACTAATTGGCTAGCGTCTGCAATATTGGATTTATCATGACCTCATACATATGTAGTGGTAACATTTACATACAGACGCGATGAATATGTTACAGGCAGATCGTAGAATTACCCATTTCTAGGCTGATCGTTATGTATGTCGGATGCTTCCTATAGATTATTGGAAACTGCGCTAACTAGAGGAGAGCCCCACACTTTATAAAATGGCTAATTCAACGATCTGCCTGCGACAAACACATTGCACGCCATTTAGCTTCGCCGTAGTCGGGTAGAAAATAAATAAATAAATCTACTATTAGGTATTTAATTACATTCTCCGCGTTCTCCCTGAACACTTGATTACAAAACTTGTGAACTAAACAAACATAAAGCAATTTGTTACCCTACAATTAACAGGTAGGTAGCTAAAAGCATAACAATGGCGGCTATATCGTTCATCTTACAAGAATGCAAACCGAGATACATTAGGTGCAATGTTTCATAAAGAAAAACAAACATATACGTACATGTATACATACACGAGTGGATTGCTCAACCGTAATATGATACAGTTTGCATAGATAAATAATATGATTACGTTAAGGAATGTAAGAATGCAAGTATTTTACTCGACTGCACCAGGAAGGAGGGTAATGTTTTTTGGGTGTATGTATATAGATTGTTACGTTGCCTCATGTAGCCTAAATTGCTTGATCGATTGACCCCTGTGTAACAGGATACATTTTATGGTAAAAAATCCAACTTGGCGCCCTCGAAATACAAAATACTGTCACGGTTTTTAAACAGCAAGTCCAACCGCCTCCGTGGCTCAATGTAAACAACGTTGGGTTTACGATTCGGAGGTCGCGGATTCGATCCCCAGCGTGGTACATGTTTAAGTACTCGCTTTGGTTGGTGGTTGGGCATTTTAAATGACCGCCTGTCTAGCTACCACCATCTTATCTAAATCTGCCGCCAAGTAGCAATGTTAATAGCATTGTTGTGTTCCGGTTGTCAGAGATAAGATAGCCAGTCCCCCAAATGTGTTGGGGTTTCCGGGTGAGTACGCTTCTACCTTCGACCTCATCTTCACTTAACATCAGGTGTGATTGAGGTCAAGTACGAACCCGCCGTGCATATAAAAAAAAATCCGTTGGTGCGTTTATGACCTACCAGTTCCTATAATGTCTAACTTTAATGGGAAATGGCCAACTACCAAATTCGAGCAATATTAATCGACTAATGGTGAAGGAGTTAGCGAGGTGGTACATTTTATAAGGGGGCAAGTTATACAACATCAATTTTATTTATTTTATTTTATTCAGGACAACTAACAGCTACACAATACAATTATGTTTTATAATCTTATATGTAGACAATGGAGGTCATTGTGTATCCACGACAATTTTATATATAACTGCAAACACAGAAAAGCAATCCGAATCAGTTAATGTAAAACCTAATTGTGTTTTATTGTTTTCATCAAAATTATTGTAAATTATTTTGCGCAATAAAGAGTATTTGTATTGTATTGTATTGTATTGTAAAACTTAAGTATCACTAATGTCCGACAGGACTTCCAAACACGTTTCTTATATTGGTTTTTAAATAAAAAGGTACCTTTGCTCCTTCCTTGATACAACATCATAACAGTAAAGCTCTTGCAGTGGAAAAAACTTATAGTGAAATTCAAATCTTTTTATATTATTCTTAATAGAAGGTTTTCGCTATGTCAAAAGGAAAGTACCAACCCTCTCTTCCCGTGGATCCTTAAAAAGGCGCCTAAGCGACTTTATACTAAAAAACCTCTAATGCTTTGCAAAACAGCGATGGGCTTATGTCACATGTGTATTTATATTTCAATTGGTAAGCCGTAGATTTTGTATCAAGCATTAAAGTTTTAACGTCTAGAACAGTCAATCGCGTATAGTCGGCATGTCTCTGATCACCTCATTTGGGACAAACGTCGTAACACCACGTATCTACCTATGTATGTAGAACAGAACTTAATATTACGCGTCTCGTCGATATTTTAAAGCTTTTGGAACACGGATACTAAGTAGGTACGTATAATATTTATATCTACAGTAAACATTTGAATGAAGTCTGCACGAAAATGGAGTATTCAGCAGAAACATTTGACCTTAATAGCACCTAAACTACGAGTAACGTGGAAGGAAGTGAGTAACTTATCTCACGCCGTCGGTATTTAAGGGTGCTATTAACATTGTTGTTACGCGGCAGACTGAGATAAGACATTATTATCGTCACAAAAAATAAACGAGGTCATGTCATTCATTATGGTAGCATGAAGCTAAAAAGATTTTACTTTGCCCACCCTCTAATTTGCTTCCTTCACATGTATTATATTATATCACATTTCATTGTACCTTCTTTTTACCCGACTGTTCAAGGAAGGAGGGTAATGTTTTGCGAGTGTATGTATGTATGTCCGTTCCTTTGGCGTATCATGTAACCTAAACGGCTTTACCGATTTCGAAGTGCATGGTATCATTAGATTCGCCTTAGTGCCCGGAGTGTCATAGGATACATGTTGGAGACTAGCAGCTTTGTCAGCCGATGGCCTGTCATGTTCATGTCAAGCTTTTGATATATTCTTCTGATATTTTTTATACAGTTTGTGCTACTGAATAAATTTACTGAATTATTCATTATCTGAGTTTCCTGGTCGTGTAGCACCCCCTGTCTCCAGAGGCTAAATAACAATATATTTTATGATAAAAAATCCAACATGACGTCCGCAAAATACAAAATGCAGGTTTCCTCACGATGTTTTCATTTACCGTTTAGAGCAGTCGAATAAATGCTCGGAAAAAATCTCATTAATACATGGGAATCGAACCCGGACCTCCTAAATTGGGAGACCACATCTTAACCGCTGAGCCACCAACGCTCCATAATTCTAATAATTTAATCTAATAAAATCTTCAAAATGGCGGAACCGATTCCCATCAAAAGAAGTCAATAACCATCTCTTAAACCCCAGTTTTCCGATAAAATAAACCGTTTATAAATCAGTGCAGCCGTTTTATCACTACAATGACATAAGCAATGACACCTCGTATTATAAGAAGTAGTCAATCAGGATCAAAGAGGCAAAGTTCAAGAATTTGTCTCAATCAGGGGGTTAAATGCGTGGCCAGGAAGAAAATCACAGCTAGAACATTCACATTAATTTCGAGCTAAAGGTCGACCTTGTGAGCATATATCAATTAGCGTTCATTTTGCTTGACTGCTGGTTGTGAAAGAACTTGGCTGATGTTTTACTATTACAAAATAGTCTCTCTGTTTGAATTGTGTGTGATACTTAATAGGTAGGTCTTTATGTTATTTTGTACGTATGCACATGTAATCAAGTACTGGCTTGTTTTGTATCTGCCTGATTTTGATACATTTACAATTTGTGAAAAAAACTATTTTCTGCCATTTTTCCATTGTTTCTCACTTTAAAAAAAATTGTGAAACTAAGAAAAAAATCGTTTGAAATTTTATTATAAAAAGATGGCCCAGGTATGACTTAGGGTTCCTTTACGACGCTTGCACTTCAAAATGCGTATATTATTAAATATATTATTTATATATAAATCTATTATTTATTTAAAAAAATAGATGGAATTTAAATATAAACTAGAACAATAATAAGGTTCCGCGTGGCAAGGTATCCAAAACGCTGGCAACGTTTCCTCGCTGGATACAGATACTTAAGCGTTGTGCGAAGACACAGCCAGCTCTCGAGTCACCAGTGACATCGACTAACCGCTTTAAAATATTAAAGTGTAAATTGAAGAACGCCTGGCCCCCGAGGACCTAAGGTTTCGACTCCAAAAGCAAGAAAAATGTGTACGGAGCTGATGCCCTCATATTTTTAATATTGTTTAAAAACCGTTTATGGCTACGGGAGGTAATATTACCTACATACATTAAATCTACATACAAACATTACCTGGGGCAGTCGGATTAAAATAAATAAGGAATTATTTTCATTACAGGCCCTTGTTTTTTTTTACATTCTAATAGAGAAATAGAAAATTATTAAAATAGAACAATTGTTATAAATACATAACACTATCATTTGTTTGTTTTCAGGTAAGGCCACAATTCATTCGTGATGAGATTTAAACTGGTTTTTCACTCTGGGCAAGTAAAAGTGAGTTTATTTTTATGAATTTGCTACAAAATCCAAATGTATTGTATACCGGTGAGTTTTTTTATCGTAAGGAAAAAAATAGGGTATATTAGGTATAAGTGAAATAGAAGTTATTGGCATAGGTAGTTTATTTTTTTTTTTACAAAAGTATCATCGAAAAAAGCTTTAATTGTGTCATTTGTCGGTCGCGTTTGTAGCCTGTTCCACATAATTACATAATTAAATTAAATAAATTAAGAAAACTTGGAGAAAATATGAGTGCCAAATAAATTTTGCATGATAGGAGCCCTACAAATCCCGCTAATCGCATAACAATCTAAGGCCGGCGCGTGAGTTTAAAAAAAAAACTAGCTATGCCAATAACATCTATTAAATTCGGTCGTCATTCGGTCACAGACGATATACTGGATATCGTCTGTGACCGAATAACGACTTTCTAATAGAATGACGGTGAGTGTGTTTGTCATTCTTTCATATAGGAACTTGGGACATCTAGAACAGTATCGATTGGATTTTAAAAAAATTAACACGGCAATACATAATACTTAACGTCATTGTATCCCAAATGGGGTGTTGAAATGCAATAAATTGAATTGTAGACTAATTTTTTTCAGGATAGAAGGAAAATTTCAATATCTTACGTAAGAGGCAATCACCAGATTGACGCGGACAAGATGGGAATTTATTGACAGGTTAACTCCAACAAAATTGTCTCATTTTTAAATTTTTTTCCTCAACGCTTCATTGAGATAAATTACCCTTTAGAGAGCATAACACCGTCTTGAATATTGGAAAATTTTTGTTTATGAACGAATTTGGTTATAGGGATGCGCTGGGCCCTTTTCTTAAATTAAAAGGTTGGGATTTATGGATTGTTCATTAAATTAGAAAGTAGCAAAATTGCTGCTACTTCATATTATGTAAAACAAACTTTTCCACAAACTATCCCAACCAATTTTATAAATGCAAAAGTTTGTGTGTGTGTATGTATGCTTGTTACCTCTTCACGCATAAACGACTGGACGGATTTAGTTGAAATTTGGTTGGTAGACAGTTTAGGACTTATAAACATATAGACAAATTTTTTTGCTGAACAGATTTTCATGAAATCTCCCACGCAGACGAAGTCGCGGGCGGAAAGCTAGACTAACATAAAATACAGCAATACATAATATTTGATCCATGATTAACAAAATCACCTGTGTTAAAAGCTACTTAAACAAGTTAACAACCATCTCTTAAACAAGGGCAAACCGTTTTGAAATCGGTTTAGCCGTTTTGGTGTTACAATACCACAGACAGACTAACAGACACACAGCAAGACATATTAGGTTTCTTACTTAGGGGACTAAAACTCACTCTATGTTACACGTGCCCATTGTTGACGTGCATCCTCCTTTCCCTAGTTCTTTTGGTTTTTGGTACCTATGGGTACCTAACTACAGACTGCGGAACCCTAAAGCATCTAACGATAATACCTACAGCTAACAAAAGCCAATCAGCTTACCCATCTCATTACTAACTCATTGCGGGTAAGCGTTGGGTTCTCGTGCTACCCCCTAAAATTAAATTACCCCCAAGATTTACAGGAGCTCGTTGCGTATAATTAGGCAACAAATTCCACCGAATAGAGTGGCAACACAGTAACGTTTTTATACTTTTTTTTGTTACGCGTCCCGATTTGTATTTCGTATTACAGATTATATATATACTGTGTTGTGGCATGTTATGTGTATAAACCGTAATATATGAACAAGAAAAGTTATTTGTTAAATGCTTGGAAGCAGACGCCATTTTGTATTTTTAACCGACTTCAATCGAACAACTAAAAAAGGAGGAGTACCTATATATTGCTTTTATGTATGTTCTCTCATATTTTTGTCAATTGTTGACCGATTTTGATGATTGTTGGTCCAATATAAATTTAGTTAAGATATGATGATGTACTCCGGAGAAAGATAATGAAAACTTTACTGTAGTCGGATGTTACGCCAATTTTCTGCGGTTCAATTATGTACCATAAAATGTATCTGACACACTGGGAATACTAAACAGTGCCTATTCAAGTCGATCAAGCCGTTTAGGTTATAGATAGTTAAATAGAAATCTATACTGAAACAAATGTTCACAATCTAACATCTTTTATTACCTATAGCACAGAAAGTGACATCTGAACTTGGATCCGCAACTATTTTACTTGTTGTATACAAAGCTCCATTTAATTAATTGTAAGTTCTACTTTATCAATTGTATGCAAAGTTTTATTAACAATGAACAAGTCATTCTTAACTAAATTTGTTCGATAAAATTGTTTCTGTGTATACATACATATACCCGAAAAATATTATTATTATTATTAAAGTATTTAAAAACCACAAAAACCTAACAGCATATTTTGTATTTTTAACATAAAATATAGCCAATGACACTCCAACGATCAAGATGAATCGAACGACACCTTGCTCAAAATCGGTTAAGCCAAGGCTGCAGGAGGTAACATAGAAATCTACATACATACTCCTTTTTGGGGTAGTCGTGTAAACAGCTGTGAAAAATGTTAAACGAAATATGCCATAATAGCGTCGTTTTTCAACCAGATAAAGGCTAAAAACCGTCCAGACGTAAGAGAGACCAATACGCCTTCAACGTAAAAGATGTTATACGCGGTAAGCTTAAGGCGCTGTACATCGTACGATTACTGTGCGCCAGGCCTCATGGTATAGCGATACACACTGATATGCAAACAAAAACATAATAATAATAACTGCAGGAGGTAACATAGAAATCTACATACATACTCCTTTTTGGGGTAGTCGTAGAAACAGCTGTGAAACTAACTATAGTATATTTAGGACACACAAATCACTTATTATTAAATTAATTTCTAACGAACTCTGAACTGCAACTTTTAGGTATGGCCTGTATCTCCTTTCTATCCTGTGCCGAGGGTCACGATTTTGCTGTGCCACTATTGCAGCTCTCCATCGATTACTTGATGGAGCGTTATAATTACCGATATGTCAATGTCAAATGCAATTCCATTACATAGAAACCTTTGAAATAGTCACAGCCTGCGATAGGATAAACTCATGAAACTATACTCGTATATTCAGTGACCGAATAGATATAAAAAAGGGTGAAGATATAGACCTATTTTGGGGAGTAAATAGGTGATTCCCTGTGATTGGTTGAACGGCTTCTGTTTAGCGAAACAGCACCCTATAAGTCATACTTACACCCCACATTAGGCCATTTTATGTTCCAAATTGGGGCAATAAATGGGTTTACAGTCATAAATTATGTTAAGGATCATGTATTTCTTTATTCGCGCGAAATTTCTGCTACACTTGGGCTTGGTCCGCGCTCGTAAAATTTAGTGTTAGGTATATATTGTCAAGAGTCCCTACTTTATTATCCATTAGATATAAGCAAAGAAATTCTAGTATTTGGGTAGCCCATAGGGTACAGACAAGCGCATTGCAATTTTTCTTAAATATTTCATAGATCCTAGACGACGACACGGGTGACACGGAAGCTGGACCTTTCCTCGCTCAACGTTGTCTCTACACTGAACGAGGAAATGCTGCCTGTGAACCACACCTCGGACCCCAATTTTTTCCATTTGTTATGATTGTTTAAGATTACTAAATTTTGGGCAAAAAACGTTTCCCAAAGTATCACATGCCAAAGTATGTTTCCTAAATTTTCATTTGGCAAAAAAAAAATTGGCAAACCAACTTTTCGCAATTTTACAGTTAGCAATACTATTTTCGGCAATTTATTGTTTAACAAATAATTACATGGCAATGTTTCATTTTACCAAGTATTATGTAGTCAAATATGGTTTGGCATAACATGTTATTCCAAAATATTGCATTAAGATCCAGTTTTGAAAATATACTGCTGCATGGATGTGTTTCACCTTGGATAAATAATTTACAGGTAAGAACTTCTATAATTATTATATTGTTATTATACAAATCTATTCCGGCGCTTCGCCGGCCGCGGCAGCGGCACGCACGCTTCGCTCGCTCGGCTCGGACTCTGTTGGGGTCACAGTTCTAACCTAACCTAACCCACTTTTCTAGCAGTTCTAATCTAGCCTACGTAACCTATATGACATTAATTTGAACGAACTTATTTTTGAAATATAATTCTTTACAAAATAAAGTATTTCCTTAATGTATATTTGACTTAATAAAACTTGAGCAAGTAAAAAGTGCCAAATTAATATTTGACCAAGTGATTAAAATGCGAAATTCGGTGGATAGGGGTGTTCTTCTAAACGAAATTCAAAAGGAAGTACCAGAAATTTATGAATATATGTGGCAATGTTATGGCACCCCTTCAAAATTAATGTTTGGAGATAATGAATTAGAATCCTCCGTGGGCTGCCAACAAGGGGATCCGCTTGGCCCAGCCATTTTTAGCTTGGCAATTCAGCCGATTATTTCGACCCTAAATTCAAAATTTAATCTTTGGTATTTAGATGACGGCACGCTGGGAGGAGATGCGTCTGTCGTACTACAAGACTTGGTGTACATCAAAGATAAGTTTTCACTAATTGGTCTTGTACTGAATTTTACGAAGTGCGAGATTTTCATATCTGATACCATACCTTCTAACAGAAAATCAGAGATAGTAAATAGTTTCCAATCTCACACTCCAAATATTTCAGTACAAACCAAGGCGTCTCTCACTCTACTCGGGGCTCCTTTATTTGAGGACGCAATACCCTCATTGGTCGAATCAAAATTAGAATATTTTAATAAATCTTCGGTGCGGCTTTTAGGAATAAAGCCACACATAGCAATCTATGTACTTCGGCTTTGCCTTTTCACCCCTAAATTTATGTATTTGTTACGATGTTCCCCTTTTTGGAAATTTCCTTTGATTACTAAATCTATTGATGGACTTTTAAAAAGCACTATTTGCAAAATTCTAAATTTACAACTCGAGAATCGCGTTTGGAAACAAGCTACTCTTCCAATTAGATATGGCGGACTTGGCATACGCACAACCTCTAGCCTGGCACTCCCTGCTTTTCTTTCCTCCGTTTACAGCACACTCCCTCTCATCAGTGAGATATTAAACTCCCATACGCTCGTTGATGCAGAGGTATCGTGCTTGTCGGAGGCCAGATCTGCCTGGTGTGCGTCTTTTCCAGAAGAGGATTGTCCTTCGGATTTGGGAAGCCAGAGCTTATGGGACAAGCCAGCTCTAACCACAACCCACCAGGAGCTTTTGGCCAATTGTCAAGACGACACTGAGCGTTCACGTCTACTGGCAGTCTCGGAAAAAGAGTCTGGACACTGGTTACATGCTCTTCCTTCCCAAAACCTAGGCACCATCCTCGATCCCAATGCCCTACGTATTTCCATTAGTTTACGTTTGGGTGCTAAGTTGTGTGAACCTCATCGCTGTTCATGTGGTAAGGTTGTGGACCAGCTAGGACGCCACGGGCTCTCTTGCGTGAAGAGTGCCGGCCGCGCATATCGCCATGGTGCAATTAATCAGCTAATTAGGCGCGCTCTTGCCACTGCAGCGGTCCCGGCGTCTCTGGAGCCTTGTGGCTTATTCAGAGACGACGGGAAAAGACCTGATGGAGCCACCTTGGTACCCTGGTGTTTGGGGCGCACCTTGGTATGGGACGCAACTTGTGCGGACACTTTGGCACCGTCCCATATACAAGGAACTGCGCAAAGACCTGGCACCGCGGCTGAACAAGCTCAAAATAACAATCGCCGTAAATATGCGTCAATCTCTATAAACCACGAGTTTGCGGCGCTTGCAGTGGAGACTTTGGGCCCGTGGTCTTCTGACATGAAACATTTCGTAAAGGATTTATCCATTAGACTGGTCCACGCCTCTGGAGATGTGAGAGCTGGTACCTACTTTGCTCAGCAGCTGAGCTTATGCATTCAGCGGGGCAATAGCGCTAGCGTACTAGGTACTATGCCTCACGGAAGCGAGTTGGACGGCGTATTTTTTCTATAAGATATAGGTATTTTTAATTGTGTTTTATTTACTTTAAATGAAATGCGAAATATAAATTTGCTAAACATTCTTTTGGGAAATGAACTAGTGCGATAAGTTTTTTGGGTAGTAAAATTTGACGAAAAATATTTTGCCAAACGGAAGGATAGCGATTTTTTAGGTGATTTATCTGTAATTATTAGTTTACTTTAAAGTTACTGATGCGGTCTGTAAGTACGCTGTAATGTTTATCAGTAAATAAGTATTTAATTGCGAAGAACTGATGGCTGATGGAGCATTAAAGTTCTCGAGTGGGACCAGCAACGACAAGCGCAGCGTAAGACTATGGAGCAATGAGCTATGGGACGGCGATACTCGGCGTTTCACTCTGTGATCGAATCAGGAATGAGGAAATCCGTTGGCGAACGAAAGTCACTGATATACGGATCAGTAAGTTGGTAGTGGTCAATGAAATAGGTAGGTTGTGCGGTATTAAATAGGGATGCAGATACAAACCGTTTTGTTAGAGTAAATATTTTAGATTTTTTGATATAATGATGATAATAGGCGGTGCAGACTCCTTTTTTAGGGTTTCGTTCCTCAGGTTCACAAATAGGTCACCATTTACCATAAGCTATCACTTACTCATCTATTCACGCAATATTGAACGTTATCGTAGTTACGTGACGCCCACGAAGCTTCAGAGACCGGAAGCAGACGCTGGGCGGTTCCTGTCCCACCCGCCCTGAGTTAGCTTATCAGTTACCCATTATGCGATGTGGAATAGGGACTCGATATTGATAGGTTAATGCTCATGGTCGTTTTAAAATCGATTTTTTTTCACCCATAATAAATAATAATAACAAAATAATAATAATAAATAAATATCTTTGGACATACACACAGCGCCATCTAGTTCCACTTTAAGCAACTATAGGCTTGTGTTGTGGATACCAGGTGGTTTATAATACTACATAAATATTTTTTTTTTTTTGTTAATAAATACATATATAAATGAAAAACATCCATAACTCGGGAACACATGTCTGTATTCATCATACAAACATATGCCCCTAGCGGGATTCGAACCCGCAACCTTTTGGTATAGCAGCAGAGTTTCTAACTACTATACCAAATAGGTCGTTCAACCAATGAATAAGTTCTTGACGCATCTGATACAAGACGGTCCATTTAGTCTTTATTGTGCAACTGAAAATTCGACTGTATTTTTTTTTATATAACAAACACTTCGACCTCACCTTCACTTAACATCAGGTGTGAATGAGGTCAAGTGCGGTTAGCATAAAAATACTGTCGAGTTTCCATCAACATCTTCGTTAATTGCTAACCGATTTTGATGATTCTCTTTTATTTGATAGGGTTTAACGCCAGTACATTGTAGTCCATATATTTCGTTACGATCTGATGATGCATTCATCGTATGTATGCCGTTTATATGTATGTTTTTAGTTAGGGATATTATTACTTTAAATATTATTTAGTTACGTTAATTATCTTAAATTTACGTGTAAACACTATGTAGGTATGTCTACCTTTTATAATTGTTTCGCTCTCTCTTATAGAAATAAGTTTACCCTTTATACATTTGTATTTTTTTTGTGTGTATTTTGATATGAGTGTACAATAAAGTGTTAAATAAATAAATAGAGAATGGAACCTCACTCAAGTGGATTGTATTACCAATTTTGGCGGTTCAAATACTTTACTATTTTTATAAAATATCACAATATTAAAATTTAGATACTCGTTAAAAATCATGGTCGGTAATTTAATTTTCTAGCCCAATGAGGACTAACATATCAGCCATAAGACGTCCACTGCTGAACAAAGGCCGTAAAATAATATACTCGTTCAACCAGTCTCTTACCATGGGTGTCGTAAAAGGCGACTATGGGACATTTCACCAAAAAAAAACATCTATAGATTTGCACGTTTTAACGGTGACGGGCTCACACCCTGTCTCTTGTGCATTTCTGTATATTTCGTAAGGTTGATATTTTATACCTATTATTGTCTGAATTCGTGTTCTGCTCTGTTTGGTTAAGTTTACATATCAAAGTCGAAAAATTGGCTTATATATAAAAATATTTCGAACACTAATGCAACAATCTAGTCCCAAACTAGCCAAACTCAACGAGGAGGTGGATGTATACATTCATATTCCGTCGTCAGTGAATCTTTGTAGTTTGTAGTATTAATAGTAGAGTATATATATAGGTACTCTTAGATTCATCATCTTCATATGAGCCACAGGACATTCACTACTGAACATAGGCTCTATATACATCCAGAGCGACCCGTATGGAAGCGGCCAGTATGTAATAATAATAACACAACATAATATCAATTCTCAACACTTGTCGTATCACTCGCAAATTCCTAACTACATCCGTCATCACTGCCATGAACAATAACCCCTCAACACTTGGCTAAGGCCCGTGCGGAGCGGTATTTACCTTTTTCGGAAGAAAAAGAGATAAAGAAGAATATAAATAATTGACTTACGATTTTAAAATAAATAGGAATATACCATTTACTTGGTTAATGCCCGTAAATGGTATGATAACACCAGCTCATGCTGAGAAAAAGAGATAAAGAAGAATATAAATAATTGACTTACGATTTTAAAATAAATAGGAATATACCATTTACTTGGTTAATGCCCGTAAATGGTATGATAACACCAGCTCATGCTGAGAAAAAGAGATAAAGAAGAATATAAATAATTGACTTACGATTTTAAAATAAATAGGAATATACCATTTACTTGGTTAATGCCCGTAAATGGTATGATAATACCAGCTCATGCTGAGAAAAAGAGATAAAGAAGAATATAAATAATTGACTTACGATTTTAAAATAAATAGGAATATACCATTTACTTGGTTAATGCCCGTAAATGGTATGATAATACCAGCTCATGCTAAGAAAAAGAGATAAAGAAGAATATAAATAATAATAATACTTTATTTTCTTCTTCACAACCATACTTTAAAATATAGGTATACAGGTGGTAATGGAGCTGGTGAGTATGTGTGCAGACTGGTGCCTGATCTAAGCGAGAGCCTGTGTTTCAGGTCACCAGTACCCCAGATGTATTTCCCGGATGTGCTTCGTACTTATGATTTTATCGTACGTATCCAGCATCTTCCGGCGACCTGCGTCAGCTCGTCGCCCCACGCCTAGCTTAGCGGCGTGTGGTCTCCAATCCAGAATCTTAATGCCCCAACGTACATCAGTTTTTCGAGTTATATGCCTTTCCCACTGCCACTCGAACTAGTAATTCTCCATAGCTCGTTACGTAACCTTCAGCTTTCTTATGCGGACCACGTTTCATTATCATAAATCATCACTGGTTACACACATTGATTGAAGACTTTCATCTTTAACCCTGAGGTATTATTGATGAGAAGACTTTGGGCAGTTTCTCCGACATTAGTTTGCCGTATGTTATTATTTCCCAGAATTCGTTCCTTATTACAAAAAAATACAAAATAGTTTATTTGTTTTTCAAATCATACAATTATCAATGTGTTGTGGGATCTTTCTTTTAAGCATCGAAATGCCTGCATGTGCCAGAAAGATCCACTCTTCCTTAATTTATATAGAAAGTATGATCAAGATGCAGATACATTGTAACTTTAACTAAACAACCATAACTAAATAACAATAACTATATCTAAATAACTATAACTAAATAATTATAAGTGTGTGTGTGCGTGCGTGCGCGCGTGTGTGTGTGCATGCGTGTGTGTATGTGCGTGCGTGTGTGTGTGTACGTATGACACTATCAAATGGTGTAGGTAATAATACAAAGTGGGTTTTTTTTTCACGGTCAGCGGGTTCGATTGCTGGCTAGGAATATTGATTTAAAAAAAAAAATATGATGCATTTTTAGTTTTCATCAAAATGGGCCCGAGACTCCTTTAAGCACTTCTCGCTATTAGTTTGGGATTTGCCCTTGCACGCCCACTTATGAAATAATATAAACATAATTACACAAATATTTACTCTTACAGGGATTCGAACCGGCAACCGTTGGTTTCGAAGGCAGGGTCAATCAACCGTCAAGTGTAGAGGCAGTATTTGAAAACAGTAAGAAAACAAACAATAGTCCATCGGCAGTTTGGTAGAAACATGATCACGAGCTCATGTTCGTGCGACTTCGTTATGAATTATTCAATTAGCACAACTAAGGATAAAGGATTATTGGATTAAGGTGTAGTGTCCACCAACTTAGAGTTAATACGATTAAGACCTTTGTCAAGCTCTAGTGAGATATTGAAAGAAACGCGCCAAAGAGGGTATATAAAGTTGAAACGGACAGTTGCTGTGCTGTTTAGTCAATTATACATGGAGTTTGTTCACTTTGACGACTGATTGGTGTAGTAGATAGTGACCCTGTCAGCGAAACCAATGGTTGCGAGTTCGAATCTCACTAGGGGTAAATGTGTGATGTATACGAACATTTATTTGTGTGTGTTATGTAGTCAATAATATATTATATGTTTAAGTGCAGTTAAATTATCTAGTTATAGTTTGTAGGCTTAGTTTATGTATTTTTATCTTTACGTTATATAATAATTACCTACTGTAAAATACACCCGTATTGCTACTACTAGTGCAAACCTCACCTACTGGTAGCTTGTATCTTTACCCTAAGGTTTGCCTGGAAGAGATCGCAGTTAGCGCCGCCTTTTTGTGCGATTAACGATGTACGCTGTATTCTTCATGTAGCTTTTGTTAATTGTGCAATAAAGAGTATTTGATTGATTGATTTATTCCCGAGTCATGGATGTTTATATGTATATATATATATATGTAATGTTTATGCGTTATTTACTTTCCAAAGTATACAAGCTTTGCTTAGTTTGCGACTATAGACGATTGGTGTAAGTGTCGCGACGCGAATTTATTAATGTATTTTATTTACTTACTTTGACTCGTTTTGGTTTACGGGTCTTTTAGCTTTGAGAGGAACAGATACAGCCGACAGCTACGTAAACCATTTTTGTGTTAGATCGTAGCCCTTCAGCTCGCTTGCGTTCAGTCGCTAAATTTGGTACTACATAAGCACCCTACGAGAGAAGGCCTATATCCCTGCAGTGGGATGTTTACGGGCTGATGATGATGATGAAGCACCGTAGAAGTTAATTGTGATACCTTGATACGTCTATTCATTAGACGTTTATCTCCTTATCCTTACTGCAAGCGCATACATACTTATGCAAGCTAGCAGCATATTACCTATCGCAATTTTTTTTTACGATGGTACGATGGCTGAGTACAGTAAAATTTGACATTGCTGTTTGGCGGCAGACTTAGCTAAGATGGTATGGACATTTAAAATGCCATACCCTACCACCAACTAAAACAAATACTAAACATGTACCCCGCTGGGGATCGAACCCGCGACCTCCGATTCGTAAACCTTATGTTGTTTACATTGAGCCATGGAGGCGGTTAAAGTCTATTTGAAAACCAACAACCCGACTGTAAATAAAAATAATACTCAAAGACTATTATTACTCATGCCTTGCCTACTTCAAACTTCAAAATCCGGCAAGGCATTGCTTAGAATAGAATAGAAAACTTAGGAAACTTCTGAGTACTTGACGTAGGTCCAGGCTTGGTCCGCCGTTGGACTGAACCTGGGTAGACTCATAGGTGATAATTCGATGAAATTCGATGACTGCTAAATTGCAGATCCTTGAACACCGTCGCAAAGTCGCCTGTCTCTCAGTTTTTTACAGGATGCATTTCGGGGAGTATACGTTGGAATTACATAATTTTATTCCACCGTCGCCCTTCCATCTTCGGACCACTAGGCGTGGGGAGGGATTCCACCCGTATATAGTTAATATACCGAACATTCGCACTAAGAAGTTCGATTCTTCATTCATCATCCGAACAGCCAAGGCATGGAATTCCCTTCTGGCGTCAGTCTTTCCTGAATCCTACAACCTTGTGGTCTTCAAGAGCAGAGTGAATAGTCATTTACTGGGATCGCGTGCTTCATCTTCGACCACATCGTCACTTTCCATCAGGTGAGATTGTGGTCGAACGCGAATCAAGTCAATCATAAAAAAAAACTGATGATGATAATCTTATTTAAAAAACTTACTTATAACATTTCTTTATTTCTATAAATAACTATAATTTAATTTCAATCCTGTTTTCAGAATCTTTATGGAATGTGTGTTTGCCTAGTGACGTGCCTAGGGTTTCAGAGGAGACAAGCCCAAGATATGTTTAATTAATGAAATTATTTTTTTACCTAGTAGGAACTCTGCGCCCTTAATTCTACTATCTTGTTACTTATGTATCTTGGTGATATATTTGATTATAATTGATTTATACAATTTAGAATTTTCGAACTTCAAAATTATGGAATACCGTGCGACGTAACTGCTACTAAAAGTAAACCGAACCGCACAAAAAAAGGATCGCGTTCTCGGGGACTATCCCTAAAATATTAACTGTACTCGGGTAAAAATTTTCTGAAGAATAAAGGACAAAATGTCCAAAAGTGTCCTTTAAACAGCAGTAGACAAGCTTAACTTTATCAACAGTAGGTATTAGAACCAGGATCTTATGATACAGAATGTTGGTAAAAGTTTTCTTTATCACTGAGACGCACAGATATTGTACCACATAAATTATTAGGCACTGCTCGTCTACCCGACATAATAAACTTACCGGGTAACGCGACTAAAATAGCGAGTAGCTGAACCGAATACCATCTCCTCACTCGCTGCGACAACCTAAATTATTATCATTACGTTATTAGGTTTCAGTTCACTTACGTCGCCTTACGTCGCTTTGGGGATTTGCGTGGGAAAATTTCAGGAATGGCCCGAGGAAAAAAATTACGGGAGGTTACGTGCGAATATGTGGTTTGGGGCAATCTTAAATATTTTTGCATTCTAAGTATAACTCATTTGGAGTTATAATGGAATTCACTTGAGCTCTTCATTTACGTTATAAGAAGAAAAATTCTTTGTTGTAGGTACACAACTTAAAAATATACACAGTGAAATTATTTAAACAGGTGTACAAAGGCGGTCTTATCACTTGTAGCCATCTCTTCCAGTCTTTGTTCAAGTGTTGAGGCTGTATCAACCGAGATGAGTCCTAAGCAGTTGACGCTATATCAAGCTCCGTGCTAATTTATAAACCAATCTTGAGGTCTATTCAGCTGAGATCACTTCTCAAGTATTCGCCTCGGCGGCGAATGAATGATATAGTCTTGAGTTTCGTTTATAAATACTCGCACCTCTCAAGTGAGTGCTGCTTGAGTATGTACATGTTTTTCAGGTCTCAAGTTCGGTTTATTAATCAACACGTTTACTTGAGACCGGCCACAAGACTGTTCTCAATCTTGAGAATGGTTTATTAATACGGGCCTTAGATTCATTTCGTAGAGCTGTCAATTTGACAAATCACTTCTGGCTCTGTATGTATAGTATTATTATATTTCTCAATATATATACATATACATATTATATTGGACTTTGTTTTATATTGGACTGGATTAAATAATTGCCACCTATCGTCTCTTATATTGCAATACCGTGAAGATCCATTGTCACAAGAAAAAAGTAAATCCAAAATTCGTCGAATTAACCCCAATTACTACGTTAGCGGTGATAGAATTTTATAAATTACTTCTGAAACTCTTGTTACCTTTTTATTTTATTGTTTGTCCAATGAGTAATAATAATAATAATAAATAAATAAATATCCTTAGACATACACACAGCGCCATCTAGTTCCACAGTAAGCAACTATATGCTTGTGTTGTGGATACCAGATGGTTGATATAATACATAAATACATTTTTTTTTTGTAAATAAATACTTATTATAAATGAAAACATCCATAACTCGGGTACACATGTCCGTATTCATCACACAAACATATGCACCTAGCGGGATTCGAACCCGCAACCTTTTGGTATAGTGGTCAGAGTTGCTAACCATTACACAAACAAACACAAATAAAAAAACGCATATCCATTTCTAAATGAAAACACACGAGGAAACAAATGATTATATATCATGCAGATAGCCCAAACCAACTGTGTTAGTTAAAAGCTAAATACCTTCGCTACGGCTTAACCGACTTCCATCAAACATGGCTAAGAACTCTCCGAGTTTTATCTGAATTATAAAAAAAATAAAAAAATTAGAAAACCTTTAAAAGACGAATATTATCGAAATACACAAAAAAAAACTGTAAAATGTCAAACATATTCGAAACGGCTTAACCGATTGTCTCCGCATTTAGTTTTCAATATAAAAAAAACCGCACTTAAGTCGGACCATTCCTGAGATAGATGCAGACAAAGACTGGACCCACACAGAATGCCGTCAAATATAACCTATGCCTTTATTTCTGCCCAAACTCAACAAAGCCGGTAGTATATAAAACAAACACTGTTTTTATCCTATAAAAATTGGCTTTATTTGACAGTACCGATTATTACTTATAAGTCATATACAAAATTAAAATTAAAAATTGGAGTTATATCAACTATGTGATTACTTATTTCCGAGGTGAACAAAATTGACTTATAAATTCCACTTTGTTCACCTGGGTGATATCACCCATGCGATTTATTTCCGAGGTGAACAAAGTTGACTAATAAATTCCACTTTGTTCACGTGGCTCATATCAGCTGGGTGAACATAGTGGAATAATCCATTCAGGCGTGATTTTGGCCTGTGACTGTGACCTAAATAAACATCCAATAGCAATCTTTCATAATTTCCCTTGTGCTACACAGTAAATCCATTACGTCATCCATCTCCAAACAATAAGGCATAGTATTCGCATATACTGTCAGACAGAAAAGTCTATTGGACACATAATAGGCGCCTAACATTGGCCCCGTAACGAAATTTAGCTTTTATTTAAATATCTCACTAATTTAAATAAAATAAAAATACAAGATAAAAATTGTACCTAAATGTGCCTAGTTAGAGTTATTCAGTATTTTAAGGGAGTATTCCGGCACGGCGTCACGATTTACCTATATGATTACAATTTTTATCGCAATAAAACTGTATATACATAGTGCCGTCGAAATAGACAAGTCCCATAAATAGTACTTTAAAAAAGTTATTTAGATTTCTTTGTGAAAAAAAGACTTATTTAGATTTCTTTGTGAGAAACAACATAGGGTTTACGAATCGGAGGTCGCGGGTTCGATCCCCAGCGGGGGGTACATGTTTAGTACTCGGTTTGGTTGGTGGTAGGGCATTTTAAATGTCCGCCTGGCTAGCTATCACCATCTTATCTAAATCTGCCGCCAAACAGAAATGTTAATAGCATTGTTGTGTTCCGGTTGTCAGAGATAAGATAGCCAGTTCCCGAAATATTTGAGTTTCCGTGTCAGTACGCTTCCACCTTCGGCCTCATCTTCACTTAACACAGGTGTGATTGAGGTCATGTGCTAACCCGTTGTGTATAAAAAGAAATACTATAAGCTTGTATATTCGGTTTGAATTTATGAACTATATTATTATTATTATATTAAATTCTTTATTGCAGACAAATAAATAAATAAAATATATAAAACAATAAACGCTATGACTATGTCTACGATGGACTAGCTTTTGCTTATAACTAGCATTAGCACAAGCACCACAACACCCTCTTTAGGCAAAGTTAAATAAATTATGTATCTGTTTGTGCAGCAACATTTTGTCACTAGCACAACCATTTGTGGTACACAACACGCATTGTATGCTAATCACTGCGAAATGTTACAATTGGCGACAGATGTACACTAGTACACTCATTACTAAATGAGGTTTTAATAACCTGTTCCTGAAGACTTTAGTGGGACGAGTGACAACGAAATACTAAATTGTTGATAACGGAAACATATAAGAGGAATTCTTTTTGTAGGACGCATTGACAATTTGGCATTTCATTATCATAACAGCCACAGACCCTCCACTGCTGGACAAAGGCCTCCTCCAAAGATCTCCAAAACGATCTGTCCTGAACAGGTTATATTTATATAAATTTATAGTACCCAAGTTATATTAATAAATTATACTTAAAAAAGAATAACGATCCTGTGGATGTCTTTCGCCGCTTCTTTTCCACTGATTATTTCCCTTTCCGAAGAGTTAGTAGCTTGGACATACTAACAGACAGAGAAATGCCCTATTATTGTTTCCAGTAGATTTAAATTGACATTCAACAAATAATAATAAATATCCTAGACATACACATAGCGCCATCTAGTTCCATAGTAAGCAACTATAGGCTTGTGTTGTGGATACCAGATGGTTGATATACTACATAAATACATTTTTTTTGTAAATAAATACGTATTATAAATTGAAACACCCATAACTCGGGTACACATGTCCGTATTCATCACACAAACATATGCCCCTAGCGGGATTCGAACCCGCAACTTTTTGGTATAGTGGTGAGATATCTTACGTTGAAATAAATGCTTGAAGTTTGAAGTTTGTTTGAAGTATAAACAACAAGGTTATAAAACTATTAGGTACATACAGGAAGGAAAATATATTTTCAACAATTCAGTACCGAACGGTTGGGTTATCAAATCAAAGCAAAATATTTTATTTCATAGGATAAAATTATCACTTGAAAACGTTAATATTAATATTACATTTAAATTTACGGCTCATTCACAAAGCCGACTCCCCAGAGAAGAACGAGCAGGAAACTTTAGGGTTGCTCTTTTAAATAGATTATGGGTTACAATTTGTGATTTGATAATTATATGAATAACAAGACAGCTATGTCCATGCTTGCTTATCATTCAAATAGTGATTTTATAATAGCCTTTTGCTAGTAATTTCTGTTTTATGATTGTTTTAAATTTATTTAAAGGCAAATTTCTAATGTCTCTGTTAGAGTTTCAATAAGCCTCTACCACTGACTTTAGTAGGTCAATGAGCTCTAATGATCTTGTTTCTTTATATTTTTTGTTCAGCCATTTGTGATCGCAATCGGAAACCGTTTAAAAATGGAACTCCTTGGACGTTCCTATTACATTACATTCTCAAACGAGCGGCAAGATAACGCAATAGTCGCATCGTGCTCTCCAGCCCTTCTGGAGTAGGTTCTATTAATGAGTTTTTAGTGGAGCTGGAGACCCAGCAAGGGAGGAATACTGAGAATTGTAATGAGACGGCAAGTACACATCCAGAATATATATATGACGACGATTGGTGTAGTGGGTAGGTGACCCTGCCTATGAAACCAACGGTTGCTGTTTCGAATCCCGCTAGGGGTAAATGTTTGTGTGATGAATACGAATGTGTGGATGTGTTCTTATATATATTTATGTATGTTTATCCATAGTACAAGCTTTGCTAGTTTGGAACCAAATAATTGGTGTAAGTATCCAAAATATTTATAAACACGTATTATCTAAGTAAACGGCCTAATACATGTGAATGGAATTAACGATTACATTTCATAGACAAAAAATATATTTATGCAGTTTTCATAACACGTATTTTTATAAATAAATTAAATAAATATTTCAGACACACCAACCATTTAGTCCCAAACTAAGCAAAGCTTGTACTGTGGATACTAGATTTATATATAAACATTCACAAATATTTATATATGAACATCCATAACTCGGAAATTCGTATTCACCACACAAACATTTACCCCTCGCGGGATTCGAACCCGCACCCGTTGGTTTCGCTGCATGATCACTAACAACTATACCAATCGGTAGTCAAATCGTCGGTTATTCATAACGTGTTTTATTAGTGACTATACTATTAAAAATCCATAATTTATAGAAGTTAGTAATAAGTAATTCGTGCCTGATGTGATATTGCATGCACATCTTCAAAAAGGATGAGCAAACACGGAACCCAGCGAATATTTTTAGCGTAAGGCGTATTGTAGTGGAATCATAAAAACGGAGAGCCGTGGGGTTAAGCAAATAATGTGAAGAGTTAAAATACAACTGGATGTGCTAAATGGGAACGCTATTAAACTGATATAAAAAACGATTACGAACACTTTATTGCAAAGACACTCAACAACTGCCTGTAAATGTCAGCTTTGTAAAAGTTATAGCAATACAAGCAAACAAACAAACAAAATATTCTTTATTGTACAAATAAAAATAAAATAAGGGGATAGTACAATTTGGCGGCCTTATCACTAAAAGCTTAAGTTAAGTTATTAACTTAATACTTAAGTTATTAAAGGATGAGATATTCAAAACTCGAGTGTAATCCTAAAAGACATATCGTTCAGAACCCATACAGGATAATATAACAATTGTAATGGTAAGCATAGTTATTGCAAAAGGTACGAGAAAAGAATAAATAAATCATCTGATGGAAAAGGTAACACAGTTTTGAATTTAAATGCTGGAATCGCAATTATGTTATAAATACAAATACTTCATTACTGGAAGCACTCGTCGCGCAGTCGCATTCTCTATTCATTTTTGATTAGCGAAGTTAAACAATAGTGTCGATTCGGATGTACATCAACTAAACTAAAACCAGTTTTGGAGTGGTGCCGTCGCATCGACTGTTCCAGGAAGAAAGAGACAGTGCTACTTTAAAACTGGTTTTAGTTTAGTCGGTGTACACCCGAATCGACACCAATATCAGTCAGTCCTTGGGTGGGTGCCCACTAATGGCATTTTGATAAGAACGTTTTTGGGCTTCGGCCTGAGGGCGGAGTGTGAGTTTTGTTTCGACTTAACTTTACTACCGCGTTCACGTTTATGTGACGATTTGTATGGAGAAATGTGCAGCGCCTCTAGCGGATAGTTTGCAACGCGATTTTTTTCATAGGGACTTTTTTCGTAAACGCGAACGCGATGGCAAAGTTAAAAACGAGACAAAACTCACACTACGCACACAGCACATTAAATAGTAACTCACTTCTCGATAAGTTCAGGCGCCCACTAGTGTGATACAAATCCTCACTACGCCCATATCCTCTCCCAGTGAGAGAAGACTTTGCCCCAACAGTGAGTAGGCTTTTTGATGTGTGATTATTGGAGGGAAACGGATCCCAGTTAATAGTGTTTGGAGTTCATATTCCTTGGCGTGTTCTACCTATACCAAAATTCATCCAAATTCGTTCGTTTCGCAATGCTTGAGCTACAAACGAACATCCAAATTGCTCACCTTAAAGGTATTTTTAACCAACTTCAAAATTCTCAATTCGGCCGTTTGTATGTTTCATAACTCTACAGAGAAGAAACTTTTCGTAACGCCAACTATTTCATCTTTTATTTATTAATGGTAGGTAGGTAAGAGCGTCGGTGGCTCAGCGGTTAAGACGCGGTCTCCCAATTTAGGAGGTCCGGGTTCGATTCCCAGGTAGGCCATGTACATACCAATGAGTTTTTAAATTTAATTACTTATGTGCATTTGTACGACTATTCTTAAACGGTGAAGGAAAACATCGTGAGGAAACCTGCATGCCTGAGAAATAAAAATTCAAAGCCCTGTGAAGTCAAGTGAAGTGAAGTAAATGTCTGCCTGGCTAGCTACCACAATCTTATCTAAATCTGCCGCCAAACAGAAATATTAATAGCATTGTTGTGTTCCGGTTGTCAGAGATAAGATACCCAGTCCCCCAAATGTGTTGGGGTTTACGGATCAGTACGCTTCCACCTTCAACCTCATCTTCACTTAACATCAGGTGTGATTGAGGTCAAGTACGTACCCGTCGTGCATAAAAAAAAAAGTCCCCAACCCGCATTCGGCCAGCGTGGTGGACTATGGCCCATGCTCCCTCATTATACAAGGGAAGGCCTATATCCCTGCAGAGGGATGTTTACGGGCTGATGATGAGGTAGGTGTAAATGCATACTATTCTCTTCTGGCATTTCTATATTTCATTGGTAATGTAGGTTAAGCAAACTACAGTATCGTGGTGCGGCAGGCGAAAGCAACTCGTTTTTTGCCGTTCGCTGGTTTTTAAAATTATAAATGGCCCCAAGTTTTTTTATTCTTTTTTATTAGGGGCTGTAGGAAATAGTATATAGTGCTGTATTTATATACACAAGTACATTGTTTTTATATGGTTAAATCAATTTCTGTTAAAATTACTAATAATTAAAAAAGGCAACTAAAGGACTTTCCATCAAAAGACATCTATAGCTTTGCACATTTCAACGGCGATGGGGTCACCCCCTGCATTTCAGTATATTTCATAAGGTGAACCATGGATGTTATTTTAGTCATAAACTTTTAATCTTTGGAACACCCAAACATTATTGTTTGGGATATCTCTGACCACCCCATTTGGGATAAAGGTGTTACATATGTATGATATTATTATGGTGAGTTGCTCAGTTGCTGGCTTATTGAATTAGACTTTTAACACAACTGTTAAAATATTGTAATTTTTTAGAAAACTTTTTGGCCTTAATATACAATTAGCAAGCACAATTTATGTCATGTTTATTTTTGTTTTTATGCATACCCACAATGTGATGTCGTTGTTTTCCCGAATAAAGTAAAATAAAACAAGAGGTTCTTTTAACTTTCAATTGATGTTATAAGGTGGACTAAAATGAAGAAACATACAAGAGAACTATCAGGAAACCATAAAATGAAATAGACATATATTAGGCTAATAGTAATAAAAAAGTTACAAAATTTCAGGGGAAACAGAGGGCGTAAAATTTTATACGTTTCTGTAGTATTCGAGCGGCCGGATGGGTTGTACTCGAAGGCTCATATTCTCGTGGAGACAAAAAAATGGAATTCCGATTTTATTTGCGGAGCATTTACAAAGTTCCTTACGTATAATACATTTATGAGGGTGTACCGGATTCATGGTGGTTTTATCTTATTAAAGCGATTTGACAATATTTACTTGTGTTTTTTATTACACAGGCTTTGATTGTAACAGTTACTATATCATCTATATTCAGCATCTCATTCAGTACATAAAGACTAGGCGACGTATCATTTTTTACAGCTTAAAACTAAAATAAACCAATAACTAGGCACTTATCTATCAATATTTAAAAATGTACTACCTATTCTTAGCGATGTGTACTTAGAATCAAAATTAGTTCTTTACTTTTAGAACTTTATTTACCGTGGATATTAATAATGCTCTGTGACAAAAAAATTGATTTTTTTAAGTTAGTCCGTGCGGGCAGACGAAGGCTACCGAGCCCATAGATCCAAGTCTATTTATCCATGCGGATGAAATCGCAGGCGCAAAGCTAGTCGTCTAATATACTTATAAATCTACGGGCACAAACGGCCGTAAAAATATCAGAGTAGCAGTCGCACACATGCCCTGCGCCGAGTCGGCATTCAAACCGCGCTTTATTTTATATGGCCCCTTAACCCACTTCGATGCAACGACAAAATAAATACCACGGATCGACTCCTTCCAAAGAAACGAGAGTGGCAGTGCATCTACGATTATAGTACATCTATACAGTGTACCTTTAAACTGCGGGCTTACCCGATGTGCTTAAAAAAAATAATACCCAAATAGCTTTAATCAGAGTTAATTTCGAAAACTTCTAATTATTGATAAAACCGATCACTTTTTTATAATCATAAATTCTGGAAAATAACCATTATCAAAGCTATGTAGGTATTATTTATATAGGTATTATTTATAAGTATGTCTTTTCGAGGTCAGAGCGACTTTTTTTATTTATTTTGTTTTTAACAAGAAATAATAAATATTTTTAACACTTATGTACACCAATCATCTAGTCCCAAAATAAGCAAAGCTTGAACTATGAATACTAGATAACGAATAAACATACATAAATACATATTAATGTATCCAATGAGCGCCACTGGATAGAATAAACTCTCTTAAGTGACATTTTTAAATGTGGTTTGTGGTACGACTGTTTTTATTATGCATTTGACTTCAGTCACATCTGATGTTAAGTGAAGATGAAGCCGAGAGTGGAAACTCCACCTTATTTGGGAGACTGGCTGTCTTTTCTTTGACAACCGGAAAACAACAATGGTATTAACATTGCTGTTTGGCGGCAGACTTAGATAAGTAGATAGCTAGCCAGGCGGAAAACGCCCTACCAATAACATACATGAACCCCGCTGGGGACCGAACCCACCACCTCCAATTCTTAAACTCTATATTGTTTACATTGAGCCACGGAGGCGGTTACATTGTTTAATATTATTGCTTTTATTATGTACGAGTACCTAATGTGTGTCGCTACATACCTGAAATAAAATTTTCTTTTTATTATCTTATTTAAGTCTGCCGGCACACAGCAATGTCAATATGCTATCAATAGCATTGTAGTGTTCCAAGTGTTTGAGATCATATTTGAGTCCTTCCAAATATGTTGGGTATTTTGAGTGAGCGCGCTCATCAAATGTGGATGAGATTAAGCGCTAACACGTTGTGAATAAAAAAAAGCAGACCCCTTATTATTTGTGGTTTTTTCCTGTCGTACAGCTCATCTTCTAGTACAGGATCTTCTCTCTTGGAAGATCCCAGTCAGTCTCAAAATTTTATTGTTCAATCAGTTGAACAATTAAATTTTGAGACTGACTGGGATTTTTCGTGGATTTTCCACCCAATAATTTTAAAGTAAGATAAAGGTGATAAGACTAACCGCCTTATCACCACTGTCTGAGCTTCGGACTCAAGATAGCCCACATAGGATGTACAAATCTAAGTCTGTAGTCAATATTGTTATGCTGGTTGTTTGAGATTGCCAGCCAGTCTCCAAATGCTTTGGGGGTTACGATTGATCACGTTTCATTCACGATTGAGATCAGGCGTTAACTCGTTGAAGGCATATTATGATACATGTTGTTGTACCGTATAGTACTTACATATGTTGTAATTAATACATGCATAACTAAACGGCATTTATCCCAAAGGCGGTCAGAGATATCCCAAACATGAGCGTTTGGGTGTTCCAATTAAAGTTTAAGCTTAATACTTTCGAAATATTAGGTCCTTACCTATGAAATTGGCGTTTTGTATGAAGAATTTCATTAAGACTGTTTTCTCCATACAAACATTTTTGATTTTTTTTTGGGAACGGCAAATCCAAATTTAGCAAAACTTTGTGTGTATTATCGGATAACATTAAGTTAAGTATCGGCAGCGTTAATTTTTAAAAGTAACCGCTTTATAAAAGTTACAGCGAATATAAGAAATGATTAAGGCACATGAAAAGAGCTCTGTTCAAATTTTTTTTTTAATGTGATTTAGCCCAGAAATTAAAAAATATTTCATGGGAAACCTTGAAATAATATTCCATTTTCCAAATAAAAAACAAATTTGGATATAGCTTTGAAAATCGCAGGAATTGGTACATATGATTAACGAAGAAAAAAAACTCCAATTTCATATTTAGACGTGACACTAGACCTATAGAAATACACACGTGACAGCGAGACTCCAGCACCGCGATGTTTTTCGGTGGAAAGTCCCATAGTCGCCTTTAACGACACCCACTGGTTGGTTCTAATCTTTATGCGTGTCGAAACACATAAATTTTTCTTCAAAATCTTACTAACTAATTTTAACTCTATCTTCCAAGAACCTCACTGACAGAATGCCAAAACAATTCTAACCACGTAACAATAAAAAGCATTCGTATTCACAGTCCCTGTCTATTACAGTCTTGTGGCTCGTATACATGAGGCATGTCTCCGGCGTTATTCAAATCATACGCGCCTCCGATTGTGACCCGACTCAAATAGAATGAGACCAGTGACGGACCGCGACGTAGTCGTTTGGAGTGACAAGGGACCTTCGTGTGTTAATATCCGATTAAACAAAGTTTTGGCGATTTAATCGATATGTTTGGTAAATTCATAATGGAGTAGGATTCTAAATTGTCTCGTGGGTTTTCAAAATGTTTATTTATTTTATTGATTTATATAGAAATCACATAGCGCACAAATACATTTATACACATTTCTTAAAATTTTCATCGTCATGGAAATTTATAATTTACGATTTAAATATTTACAGGTACTCAGCTAACTTAGTATAATAGAGAAAAAAGAACAAATCATTCTAAAAATAATTGAAACAAAAAAGAAGCTAAAAGCTACAGCATTTGTGTTATATGTGTGAGTAAGAGAAATCTCATAATTTTCTAGAAAATAGGTAATTTGATTTTTATTGAAGTTATAGCTTGAACGCAATATACATTCCGATGGATAAGTAAAATCTAACCAAGAATTACTTATACAAACCACACTATGTAATTAAATTATTTAAATCACCAAAGGGACAACACGTGGAAATTTAAGCAACGGCCTCGGCAAAAAACAATAGCGTCAGTAAGTACATACCTTAAAACTTAGATCGCTTACACAGAACTAATGCCGGAAAATGGGTCAGACCCAGGATAAGGATACACGGAACTTTTTTAAGCGGCATACTCGTTAAGCTCAATTTGGCTTTAATAACACGACTGTCTCGTAAATTTTGTTGCAGTCATTATCCTAGACTGGGATGGATTAAGGGTTTCGGTTTAAAAATAATTGAAGACAATTAAGTTTACATACCTACTTTTTCATACAACGTAGGGAAGCTACGTAACATCTTCTCGGTCAAAATACCGCCATGACTCAAGACGCAAGTCTTTGATCTGTGTGTTGCCAGTGATGATATGGATCTGAAACGTGGTCGCCCCTATGGGCCTCAAAAGAAGACTCAAGGTCACCCATAGGGCAATGGACTCAGCTATGCTCGGAGTCTTCCATGCGGGATCGAATCAGAAATGCGGAGATCCGCAGGAGAACCAAGGTGACCGATATAGCCAGATAAATTGTTAAACTTAAGTGGCGATGGACCAGGCACATTGCTTGTAGGAGCGACGACCGTTGAGGCGGAAAGGTTCACGAGATGCAGCTGGGCAGGCCCCCCACGAGGTTGACCGAAAATTTGGTAAAGATTGCGGTAACCTGCTGGATGGCAGCGCAGGACCGATCGTTGTGGAGATCTTTGTCCAGCAGTGGACGTCTTTGCTGATAAAATGATGATGTTCTACGGGTACTATTACATGAACAGCGTTAGGTTCCCATTAAAGCGCAGCCTCCTCTCCTTAGGAGTGAGACCATCTTTCTGATGGATGATGATGGATCTTTGATGGATGATGATGAGTTACGATTATACCATTAATACCATTTATTTTCCACACACACATAAGTATAAATATAAGCTGTACAGTTATTCCAACAAGACATTAAAGAAGGCTCGTACTAATAAAACTATTCCAAGAATGAACTCCATAATATTATAGATAGGTAATTTCATGCAATTGTTAATAGGTAGGATAACGATTACTTTTTGTAACAACTTTTAGTACGGAGATTTAATTAATATTTGAGTCATGACTCATGGCAGTGCTTTCATTGCCCAACTCCTGACTCCCACTTGGCCTTTTTGTATATTGAATTTTATGAGTTGTCCAAAAGGCATGTATCGTTATTTATTTGAAACTGGAATCCTAATACCGTTAAAGCCGGGAACGATTTACTTATGCCGCTTATTAGGTACAAGGGACCCCTAAAACGTGTCGATACATGAGCAGTATCGATACCAAGTATATTTGAAATCGATACTTTTGTTTGGATATTCTCAAGGTAATAAAAAGTAAGTCACATCACGATTATCGGTGTTCAAGCGTAAAAGGGATTTCTCTTACCTATCGTACGTTCATTTTAAACTTTAATAAAGTAAAAGATGTTTCAATATGATTTCACTCGACAATAATCGCACGGAAGCGGAGGCAGCAATTTTTAATTTAGTGTTACCAATTCAATATTATAAACGTTATAGACTACGAAAACCTACAATTTCTTTGGTATTTTGATCGTGTTCCAGTGTTCCATACTAAAAATGGCAACACAGAAAACTTATGGAATCAGCTCGATATCTGACCGTCTGTCACAGCCATTTATTTAGCAAATTACATAACTCACGTAGACAATTGAAGGATATAATTATAGAATACCGTGGCACAAATCAGTCGTGTAGGTACTTGTGAAAATAAAATTGAAATACGAGTAGTATCACACTCTATCGAGTATCGATACTTTCGAAATGTTATAGCTCTATATCACTACCCTCGGTTCATTCTTCACATTCCTCGGGCTCTGTGACTTAATCCTATTAATCCTCTAAGGTAGAACGTAGTAGCTTAAGTTTTTTAGTTTTATTAAATTCAATAGGTTAATATAAGTAATGAGTAAGTTTAATTTAATTTTTATTTATGAATAGTACAGAATCAACAAGATCATTATAAAAACTATTACACAAAATCTATAAGCCAAAGTTATGCCATTTACAGATTCTCATTCTTTATCAAAATTCTCATAAAATAATTCGGTGGAAATTCACTATTAAATAATAATCTATAGGTAAAGATCTAAAGCCAAACTAAACAATAAATAATTTAAACTTAAGTAATATTACAAAAGTTAGCCACAGTTAAGAACCGAAGAGGAAAGATGATAGGTCACTTGATACGACACGACTTTTTTTTGAAGAACTTAATTGAAGGAAAGAGAGGAAGGGGAAGACCTAGGCGTAATTACTTTGACCAATTGAAAGAAAAGGTGAATGTCGTGTCGTACCAAGAGGTCATTACTCCACCGACAAGAGCATAGCTCTTAAATTGAAGAAGAAGAATATTACAAAAAAAATGGTTAGTTCAATAAATGTCAAATAAAAATAGTCAATGAAGTGCAACAAATAATAGGAGAAAACGAATGTAGGTAATAATCAAAGTCCAATAAAATATAATGTCAAATAGTTCTCGTACTAGTTTTGACAGAAAAAGCACAGTGTGAATAATAGGTAATCATCACTCAAGAAAACATTACGATAGCATTAAAAACTTGCCAACTGCACTATCTTCGTATTCCTTCCACCTCCACCTCCTTCCACCTTCGACCTCATCTTCACTTAACATCAGGTCTGATTGAGCTCAAGTACCAATCCGTTGTGCATAAAAAAAATGTATGAATTGCGCAAAGTTAATTAAAGATAGATGGACAGATTGAAAGTTTTATGTAACCCGTCTACGACACAAAAGCAGGTATACATATTGCATACAACACTTAATATTAATACTTCATCAACAGCCTTACACGCCTCCACTTTTGGGGCACAGCCTCCTCTCACTGAGAGAGGGTATTGGCCAAAATCCACCACGGAGTATACACCTGACAGTCAGTGTTTTTAAATCGCCTGAGTGACTAGCAACGACCGCCTGCAATTAAAAACAACCGGCGTTTTAACTTGCTCTCCGAAGTACTGAAACATGTACATCCATCTAATGACAAACCGCGTCAGACACTGCTTGACTTCGCTAACCAAAAACGTATAGCAAATATGACTCCGCAACGAGGGCTCCATAACTGCATACCACTAATATAACTTAGTTTCTATAATTGCTCACAATGCCGCAGCCGAGGCGATGCCGTCAAACTGTATAAGTAGAGTACACGGGCCCTCCCACATGACTAATAACAATTCCTATGCGTTTCGACTCAGCACGAATCATCACTCGTACTGTGTAGTTGCAACAGAATGTGCTTCGGAGGACACGCTAAAAAGTGGTTTAACGGGCTAGCATGACCCTTAACCCACCTTAACCCCGATATACAGGGCGTCCCAAAGTTATGGGACATGAAGGGGAAGTACCTTAAATATTGTAGATAGTGAATTTTGCTCAAAGAAGACTTTATGTTATTTTTAAAAGTTAGTAATTCTGCATTCATAGATTTTCTAAAAATTATTTGCTTCGGCTGGGAATCGAACCGACTCAAATGTGAAAAAAAAAACACCCTACTTTTATGATGCCAATCGAAAGAATAGCTAAAAAATAATAACTCTGCCTAAGTAACATAGTATTTTAAAAGAAAGGAACAACGTGAAATTAATCATTTTAATCAAATAAAAAACATACATGAAACTGCCGTAGTCAATTAAGTAGGTATTTTTTTGTAAATTAATTAATTAAATGCTCAAAATGTGATCCCTCTTGTCTTACGCAAATCGCCAATCTTTTAATGAGCCCGCTGCCTGTTGATTTTCTAATCATTTTATGGTGAACACTCGATGTGATATGGCACAATTCTGTTTGCAACTCGCCTACGTTTTTAATTTGCCTTCTGTCTAGCTTACAGAGGACGTATTGAAATACAAGTTTTATCATTTCATCTACACGTGCACTTATAATAAGGAAAACTATGTTAGTACCTATTTTATGAAGTGGGTACTTATTTACGAATAATCAATGCTATCTTTGGAATGATAATATCGCTACTTTTCGAACGTCGTCGGCAATAAATAACTTTCTTGAAATTTGACTCAATCATTTTATGTTGTTCCTTTCTTTTAAAATACTATGTTACTTAGGCAGAGTTATTATTTTTTAGCTATTCTTTCGATTGGCATCATAAAAGTAGGGTGTTTTTTTTTTCACATTTAAGTCGGTTCGATTCCCAGCCGAAGCAAGTAATTTTTAGAAAATCTATGAATGCAGAATTACTAACTTTTAAAAATAACATAAAGTCTTCTTTGAGCAAAATTCACTATCTACAATATTTAAGGTACTTCCCCTTCATGTCCCATAACTTTGGGACGCCCTGTATACGCGGACAAGTACAGTGGACAGTGAGCAGTCACACAGTGATCTGCAAGTGGTTAGTGCAAGTTGCCTTTCAAATGGACATGTGTAAACTAGGCTCTCACTATAGTAGTCTTCTGTCACGTTCGCGCTTTATGCTAAGAAAAATGCAAATCTTCTATATCTTGTCATTATAGAAAGACCATGGAGCAAGCTAGTTCAGGGGTTCTATTACATAATTTCATCGTTATCGGTTACGTTCTGACATGTGATTGGTTGGCTCATGGCTCGCTCGGCAATTTAACAGTTTCTCATTGGTCAACGTAATCGATAACGATACCGATGAAGTTACGTAATCTAAGGGCTGGTACTTTACACCGGCCCTTCCACAGAAACACATGATGGAGCAGGCAAACTACCACCTAGACTAAGCTGTACCCCACATGACAAACAATAATTCCTATTTACAACTTAGTGGGTCCGAAACACGGAAACATTCGTATGAAAATGCCACTAGCGGTCACCCATCCAAGGACTGACCACGCCAGAAATTGCAGTCGAAAACAAATGCCGAATGCGACTGCGCCACGACTTATGCCTTTGTAGACAATGTACAGCCAACCCCGATAACAATTTGAACGAAGCTTATACGTGAGGTCTATTTATGTGTTAAACGTATGGTCCACTGTATACGTAAGACTTGTTTATACTGTTATAATAGTTTAACTCGCTGCTAACATGCACTTAACTCTTTTTCTGTTAACCAGGAGGCCATAAAACAAAGGAATGTGCTGCACTGTATCGGCATTAGCGCTAATGGGCTTACGATGTCCGCCCTTCCTTCCTGTCTTCACCTTTTAGTTCACATTATCACTAATGTTTGTTGGGGTGAACTAGTTTGAGATAAGATTGTTACATGTTTGTGCCATTTGGTATCGAGATCAAATCGTTAACTTTTCTTAGAGCAACGGTTCTCAAACTTTTTTGTACATGTCTGGTCCGGTATTTACTACCGGAATTCGAAAATTCCCGAGGGAACTCGGTCCAAATCAAATCCGGTAATTCGATATCAAATGTTAAGTTTGATATTTCTATTAGGAAAAATACTACTAAAAATAACACTCTACTTTTTGAGCCAAAGTCATCATAATTTTTGCCATTGACTCGAAAAGAAAAAGATTCAGGAAAATTATCTGTTTACAAAAGTATCTGGACATTCCTATCGACACACGGAAATACACATCTTTATGGATCCGTCCGAATCTGATAATAGACAAGTCATTATGTTCATCTGTGTTTTTTTTTATTGATACAGTTTTGTTTGCTAGTTTCTCTGCTTTTACAATGAAATACAAGATGTTTTGAAGACATTAAGTGATTGTTTTAAACAAGGTACACATTAATAAATAGTTTTTTTTTTTTACACAAACATTCATAGGTATAAAATTCGATCTAGCCCATCTCCTCGAGGCGGCATTGTGCCCAACAGGGAGGCGGCATTGTGCCCAACAGGCAAGCGGCGTTCCCGCGCTGAATAGCGAGACTTATTCTCTGAGCTAGGAAGCCGCCCGCTCTGCGGTCACCGGAAGCCTCGATGAGACGCGCCGACAGGTCTTGGACCAGGCGTTTTGTCTCAGGGCCCCAGGGTCCCATCGTCTCGACCCCAACCGGTACGAACACGCAACCTTCCTGTAAATCCTGGTATTTACGTGATTTTTTTACTCGGAAGATATTTGAAGATAATTATTGTCATGAATTATAGCTATCTACTATCGTTATTTAGTTTGGAAACGTGGGATAAACTCGGGGAAAGCATAATTTTTGTTTTGGATATGGGCAGTGCATCAAAATTATACATCACTGGATTGCATAACATGTTATTACCACGCGTAACTATGTACTCAAGGTAGAGTTAGACGCTTTCAGTAAAATACGTAGAAAGCAAATATGTTCAATTAGATCCAGTTATTTGTGTAGTAATAAGAATTTTTTTGTTTCAGGTAATGCGGTGCTCGAGTTTATCTATTTCACAAGGTGAAAGTAAAATTAAAAGCTTCACATGAAACAATGTTGAGGACCAGTTCGGTGTATTGGTTGGAAACACTGACTGATATACCTAAAGATCGCGGGTTCGAATCCCGCGAATGGCATATGTTTGTATGATGAATACGTACACGTGCACCCGAGTTATGAATGTTTTCCTTTAAAATACATATTTACTACTCTGTCAAGAAAGGAGCGGGAAAAGATCAAAATATTAGTTATTCATCCAAATTTATTTTATCACCTTCAAATTATGCTCCTTAGAAACGATACCAACCAAAAAGTCATTAGTCAGTAGTCATCAAAACATTTTTATACGCTTTTTTCGGAATTGAGTTCAGTTCTCGCGAATTCTCCTTTACGTTTTCTACCGAATGAAAACGAGTGCCACGAAGTGATAATTTGAATTTAGGAAAAAGAAAGAAGTCGGCTGAAGCCATATCTTTTTGATGGTATTTGTTGAATTTTTGGTCAAAAATTCGTTCACAATGATGCCCTTGTGCCAAGACACATTATCGTGGTGCAATATCATACAATTTTCTTTCCACAAATCTGGCAATTTTCGTCAAATTTGCTCTCTTATATGGTATGAATCGACTCGTGAGATACAGAAAAGTTTGGCGGCTATCTCTCTCAAAGTTGAATGAGGATTTTTAGTCTTTTTTAGGCGGAAATTCCATTGGCGATGCGAAATTTAAGACAAACTCTTTTTAGATGATTTTGTCCATTATGCAATTTGCAATACACACTAGACATGTAAAAACAGCACTGTATATAATATAAATAACAAATGCAACTCTATTTCCGCGCCAAAATGGAAAACAGACTCCCTGACTTTAAATATTACCTGAAATTGTAGTGCAGCTACATAATGATGAAGACTCCTCAACTCTACAATGACATGAACATGACCTATCCCCATTTGAAAACTACACGGAAATATCTCCACTGCAATAGTTGCACGACAGTGAACTTATTAGGTATAATGTGATTGCACTATAAATCGCTAAGAGCTTTACAATCAACGACACGACTACGATCGACGCGACGTCACATCTTCCCCGTGTTTCTATAGTCTGTGTTTTATGACGTTTTTGCAAGGAATCTGCAAGTGACGTCACATTTTGCTCATATTTCTATACCATTGCATTTTTATATTTCCTAAATTTTTTGTATATTTTGAGTTTCGATGTCAGTGATAGTCAGTATAAGTGAAGGAAAATGTAAATTAATATAAGTGCATACCTATGTGACTGAGCTTAATTGGTCCCACAAGATGCAGCCAAAATCATCCGTTAGGCATCGTAACTTACTATGAATGCAACAAGACATAACTATAAACTGTAAATTTAGAAATACCCCTAGGAAACTGACTCTCTCGTGATGGAAACTGACGATGTAGTCGAAGACGAAGCACACGATCTCAGTAAATGCCTAGTCCCAAGGTTGTAGGATTCAGGAAAGACTGATGCCGGAAGGGACTTCCATGCCTTGGCTATTCGGATGATGAATGAAGTCAAACTTCTTAGTGCGAATACTCGGTATATTAACTATATACAGGTGGGGTGGAATAGTCCGAAGATGGAAGGGCGCCGGTGGAATAAGATTATGTAATGAAGGTTCTAAAAAAACAAGAGTCGTCGAATATAAAATCCAAGTACATTTTCCACTAATGATATTGTCCGCTCCCTGTACGTGTGCGTATACAGGGTGATAAGGAAACCCCGCAGAGAGGCGCGGCCGGTGGCACGCACTGCCTGTGACCCGGTTGGCTAGGTCAAGCGAGCTAACTCGACTGGACATACACGCAGAGTACAGAGTGTGATACAACGACGTTGGTGGCATTATAATTTGCTTACGATATGCGCATCTCATTTTCGCCGTGTAATATTGATTTTGTCCTGCGATATAGTACATTCCTTAGAGAGTACCTAAAATATAATGGACAATCGACCCTAGGGAATTGGAATTCAGCTATTTTGATAATGTCAAATAATAGTGCTCAAAGGTAAAAATTAGTATAAAAGTTATTCAATATGTTAGGTGAACAACAGTCTCGTGTTACTGGAATCCTCATTTCTCATACATGCAGAGACTGCTTTGACGTCATAATGCTCACTTAAAATATTGAATAACTTTTAGGCCCGTGTTAATAAACCAATCTCAAGTATGAGAACAGTCTTGTGACCGGTCTCAAGTAAACGTGTTGATTAATAAACCTAACTTGAGACCTGAAAAGCACGTGCATACTCAAGCAGTACTCACTTGAGAGGTGCGCGTATTAACAAACGAAACTATCATTCATTCGCCGCTGAGGCGAATACTTGAGAAGTGATCTCAGCTGAGTAGACCTTAAGATTGGTTTATAAATTAGCACGGAGCTTGAGATAGCGTCAACTGCTTAAGACGCATCTCGGTTGATATAGTCTCAAGACTTGTATTGATATTGATTTATTAATACGGGCCTCAAACTACAGTAGCACAAATTTTTTATTCAATTCGACCTCTACCATCGCCTACTACCATCGGGTTGTGAATACAGAGACTGGTGAGCAGAAACTTAACTACCTAAGAGGTTGGATGGCGACTACCTGGCGTGCGCTGCGTGCAACCACTCTATGCGCTTGCCTCCGGGGGGGCCCAGTCTCGGTAACCAAAACACACATTTTACGCCATTCCCAATATTATTTATTTTTTTAACCCACTTCTAAAAGAAAGACTATAAAAGAAAAGTCTATTTTATTCTTAAGTATTGAAACTGTTTACCTGTGTGCATGCTGTGTTCACATCCAGTAGGATACATTCTGTTAATTATGTCGTAATGTAGGGTAAGACTGAAAGTATTTTGAATTGTGTCCAGTTTTTTTAACCATAAAAAAAAGACTACTTTTTTCTTGATACAGGGTTTTTCGACTACCCATATAAAATAAACCATTCTGAAACCACCTTTAATATTCAAGTCACCTTTAGTCCAACAATTTTCGGCTGAAATCGGCTGTTGTTCTTAGTGGAAAATTGTTCGTAGTCAGGAGTGGAATTACCCGTAAACAGAAATTACACGAATTAAATTTCACCCTGTATGTATGTTCTGCGATTTCACCTACATTGTGAACCGATGTCAATTTTGTTTGAAAGTGTGAATGGTCCCATATAAAGGTCTGATTATGCTCTTCGAAGTCAAAGAATGAAACCATTCAGACAAAGATGAACATAATCCGCCAAAATTGACAAACCAACTGACCTCATTAGTAAGAAATCACTACTGCATAGTGCCCATAACGTGTGTAACGTCAGTGTAAGAGGACACTTTCTTCTCAAAATACAAGGAGTATGTACAACAAATGAATGCGATGTCACTGAGGACTCCAATATAATTCCTCAATGCCAGCTCTTTTATCCATTACACCTAGCGTTACCACATCCAAAAATGATATTCATCCCTGACAGAACCTGATTTTATACTTGACATTCTGAGTCAATATTTTATCTTTTGATGAAAAGTAATGTAGCTTAAATAATCTTCATGTAAATAATTAAATATTTCATATTTATATTTTCTCTCTATAAAATTCCTGACGAATTCAAGGTCAACTCGATTTCCTGGCAGAAGGCTAAAATGCCGAACGTGTCAGTAAAAACCTTGCCATTATATTTGATTACTGATATCAAAAGTGTGCGGTACACACTTAGCCATCCTCCTGGCAAAGTGACACCACTACTCTAAAAAACCAACCATATTGGCGTAATTTTCATATAAGCATCTTAGATCACACATAAGTACGAGTGCAATGTACTTGTTTTAATCCTTTCGCAAGAACTTTATGTAATTACATTACTGTACGTGGTTTGCAATTATGCATTATTGCATTAAATTACCTGTGTATGGTAGATTAACTTCTTTGCCCACTGGCTTTTTCATGTACCTATTCGATATTTACTCCGTAGTTGTTTAGTAGTTTAGTTCTGTAGTAACGAACTTCATCGCTAAATTCGACCAATGAAAAGTTTTCACTTGAAACTATGTGCTATTAAAAAAATTACGATTATCGAGGTGATAAGAATGCATGGACATAAACCGCTCAGCGATATTCTGTTTATTATTTTCTTTATCAAAATAGAAATTGTAAAAATACTTATTTGAAAACCAAAAAATGCCATGCCATGTAAGATTTTTCACCATAAAAGGTATCCTGGCACTCCTGGAGTCTAACGACACCATGCACTTCGAAATCGGACAAGCCGTTCAGACTACAGAATGCGCCAAATAAACGGTCATGCAATACCTACATACATAATACATGCTTACATACACTCGAAAAACATTACCTTCCTTTCGGGTAAAAAAGAGCAACCTCTGAGTTTCCTGCTCGTTCTTCTCTGAGAAGCCGGCCTTGTGAGCGCCAATTGTATTTCATGACGTTTTCAGGTGTTATTTTTATAACTTATAAAATAAAATCTCTTTAATTTGATTGTCAAATTCGACTGGCTACCTGTTAAGCCATCCATGGATCCCAGTCACATTTTACAACATTCACGGGAATAGACGATTTGGTTAACGCTTTTTTCACGAGTGTGTCGGCAACCAGACACTCGACACGACATCAAAGTATGCATGACTCATTATCTAGAGTTCAGTTACTTGAATAAATCTAAAATTTTGCACCAACAAATGAAAGACAATAAATAAGGTTTGTCTTGGCGCCAACTAAAACTTTATTCCGGATCGCAAGCGCAAAGCAGTTCTCGAAAAAAATATGGTTGAATATAACGATTTTGGTCTGCCTTAACAAATGTATGCAATCTAAGATCTGGATTTGAAATTGAACTAAGACAATAAAGTAAAGTCTATTTTAATTTCCTGTGGCCGACTGTACGTTTTATGGGAACACATTTTTAAACGACTTCATAACGCATCCTCACGGGATTGATTACCCGGCTATAATTGGGAGTGTTGTCACGCGTTGCGCTGGTCATGTCTAATCGCCGTTGCAATTTATATTACGGCCGTCTCGTGATTTAGCCTCATTATAACAGCTGTGTTTACGACATTCATCACTCAATGAGTGGAAGCACGCGACGGGAAAAGTGAGAGAAAAGCCTTTGTTTACACAAAGAGAAAATCGGAATTAAAATCAAAGTCGTTTTATCACCTGCGCCTTCTTGATAATAAAAACCTTGGGATCAATATTCAATTTAGATCAATTTGACCCACAAATTAAAACACAATTATTATTTTTTTATCATTTTTATACCCCTAGCTTTCCGTCCGCAGCTTCGCCTGCGTGGAATAGCTTTATCGCGGATATGTTTAATTTGTTTATCCCACGGGAACTACTCATTGTATCGGGATAAAAATATCCTACGTTATTCATCCAAATACGTTCACTCGTTTTTTCGTGAATGAGCAACAAAAAACAATCATACAAACGTTTGAATGAATTACTGACTTTGCGGAGGCGATTTATGTGACCTGCAAGTTTATCTTTATTTCTTGTATTGACATCATGTTTATCACTATTTTTCCTAAATGATGCTATATTTTTTTGGACATACATTAGATTTTCATAAATGTACTGTGACGAAAAGGTTAGAATGTTATACACTTTAAACCTATCTCTGCAGGTCTCAATTGATAAATTGCGCGAATGGCTCGTGGAGCCGACTGTACATCATCAAATCCATTAAATCTCTGTTGAACTCTCAATTCTGTATTCTGTTATTCTAAGAAAAGTGACAAACAAACTGAGGATCCACCTGATGGACAATAAATATCTTCCGCCGGATATTTTACAGCACATTGGAATTGCAGATGAGTTGTAGCACAAGCTCACGTTGACAGTGCGATACCAAAGTAATAAAGTCTAAAATTAAAAAAAAAAATGTAATAGCTTATCGCAGATTTTTAGGGCTCTAATTCAGGGGCATACCCTACTTTTATGGTGCACCAAACCATTCTGACCAAAACGATTTCTAAAATAGTATTTTTTAAGAATGAGCTTCATGCACCTCATTACTTTAAAAAAACGTTAAATTTGTTTAAATTTACATGTGAATATTAGGTATATAGGTAAAGGACATTCTTGGAGCTTTTAATAATTGAACTTCGGGTTATTTAGACAAAAACAGCCAAATACAAGTAGGTATGAATGGGCTAATAGTATTAAAAATAAATAATAATATATCATTGGTCAGAGACACAGACCCATCTATACTACACTAAGCAACTAGGTTTGTATTATGGTTACGAATACATATTTTTGTGTTATAAATATACATACATGTCGAAGAAATGCGGGCGTTGTTGCCAACCATTTTTGCGATATTTTTGTCAAGCTGCTATAGGCGAATATGATATCAGAATGACACTAGGATTTAATATGTCTGACACAAATGGAACGGGCCCGATCACCTCAAATCTTTCAGGAGACAATTACTTACCCGCTTACCCACACACAAATAAAAACATTCAATTTTGATCATGGAACCTGAGATGCTTACCTGTGAAGCGTAAACATTTGCATGCCCCTCATACCATCCAATTTGACCCTCGTATGCAATCTATGGGATTCAGTCGGAGTAGTCTACAATCCCTCCTGCCGGATTCACCGGATTCTTCCAAACGTCGATGATAATAGGTAATCAAAGTTACTCATGCTCGATGATGTGCTAAGTGGTGGTCCGTCTTCATTATGACGGCTGGTAGCAATATGAATGAATGTCCAGATCTAACATTACTGTAAGCGTCGTCATTTTCGGCGATACTGGCGTCACGAGGTTCACTTCTCGTAGCAGACCGCGTATTGTCGTAGTCATTCGACCGCCCAACCTATAAATTCCGTCGCTAATTTATCGCTATCTGCGATATCTGCGCTATATACATATTGCAAAGCGTACAAAACTCGCGTACAAATTAGTGTACAATAAGCCCCAAGCGGGATTTGAACTCGTGACTTCTACACAACGGTCAGGGTCTTTAACCACTATACCCAACAGGTCGTCAAATTAACGATAAAGACTTTTAATAAAACAATTTTCTTCGGTAACTTGGCAAGTGAATTTATTTACAACATGAATATTTCGAAGTTGTCCAATTAAAATTATTAATGGGCCATAAGGATTCTTTATAACTTTATACATCACAAAGGCCTAGTGTCTTCTTCTTTACATTTTAACACCGTCACGAAAAATTTCTAAAGTATTTATTAACTCATTAAAACAAATCAACCTGTCGTATTATGATTTTATTATGTATGCTTATAGAGCTTGCTTGGTGTAAAATTTAGGTCCTTATAGGTACGTACGCAATCTGTGGTCATCAATAACTCAGAACCGACGGATACTCAAGAGGCTGAAAATTCCATGACAAGTTAATTCAACAATATTAATTTTTTAAATCATACCCGATGCTAATATTATATCCTAACAAAATCAGTTAATTTCGATGCAAGAATCACTTCAAAATCGAGTGACGAAACAAAAATGACTGAATACGATAATAAATAGTTTTTGCATTTTGCTCTAATCTAGATATTTAGTACTAATATCTTTGTTCCCTTGCTCCTCAACTTAGATACAAGTCCATTGATCGCGGTTAGTTGCGATATAACGCTTTTCATTCTCATCAATGAGTCTTTTGGCTAGGTTGAAATCGTCCAATGTTGACGATGAATCACATAGGAAACCCGTTGATAGAAGCTGATTGGTCCATTTCTGATTTCAATTGACTTTCATGGAAGACGTCAAGGATGCTCGATTAAATTAGGTAGTAGAGAAGGATTCCCTAATCGTAATTATCAGGATTGTGTTAATAAAGCGAACTCAAGATTGAAATGGAGTTCCACTCTATATAGAACTGTTTGATTTCACAACAGTATCTCAAGTGTCATCTTAAGTTCCTCTCGCTCGATGTTGAGATCGTTTTATTAATACAAGTTTCACAGTGACAGCTAATAATTGTTCTTATTTTCTTGCAAAATCACTTCCTTTGTTCTCCTTGTTATAAACTTACCAAGTTCAAGGACATTTTCTTATTCTCGTGCCAAGATTTCTTTCGTCCCAACAGATTTTTGTAAGTCATTAGCACAAAGCTTTTATCTCTTAAATAAATTTTATGCAGAGAATAACTTGACATTTCTCAGTGGGCACATTCAACTTTGTTTATGATTCGGTTGGTTTATGTACTAACATAGTCGTTAAATATTCATTTTCTGTTTGTTTTTCTTACTTGCGAGCTTAGTTAAGGAGGCAAGTGGTATAGATTTATACCTATCTAGCTTCTGCCTATGGCACCGTGAAGATTGTTTTGATTTTCCGAAAATAAAAGAAGCCATTCTGATCTTCTGCTTCAACTATCCTTGTAAAAAAGTCATTGGGATGCTCCTTAACAACGTCAAAGAAAGGTAAACACAAATAAATTTCATCTTATGTTGGAATGTGTGCGAAACGAGAATCTCCAATGCCAAGTGGTTGTGATGGCCAAATACTTCAAAGAGATCGGTTGGTTGTAACAGTGTCTTGGCATGCCCGCTATCGGATACTTCCTTGGCCTCGGCCTCGGATACGGTACAGTATCTTGATACTGTACAAGATGGTGCTGCTTATAATCAAACGACAATGATAGGCTGCCGATATATTCATGTTGACGCGACACGACGTTCAACTTCTCTCTACAGGTTTTTTTTTTTTATGATTAACTGGATACGCATTTGACCACAATCTCACCTGATGGGAAGTGACGATGTGGCCGAAGATGAAGCACGCGATCTCAGTAGATGTCTATTCACCCTGCTCTTGAAGATCCCAAGGATTGTAAGATTCAGGAAAGTCTGACACCGGATTAATTCGTGTAATTCCTGTTTACTGGTGACTCCGCTCCTGATTACGAACAACTTTCCACTAGGAACCATAGCTGAATTCAGCCAAAAATTGTTGAACTTCCATATTGTACATACTATGCTGCAATTACATATTGTGGTTTCAAGATGGTTTATTTTGTATGGGTAATTGAAAATTTTTTGATCGAATTCGACTATGGTTCCTTGGGGAAAGTTGTTCGTAATCAGGAATGGTGTCACCAGTTAATGGGAGTTACACGAATTCAAATTCACCCAATGATATCCGTGTATAAGAGTTGGATTATATACGACAAAGGTTTTCTTTCTCTTCTTTGTGTATTCTCATTTATTTACCTATCTGCTTTGGTAGGTATTTATTCATTTTTCCATCACGTACGAGTATTATATTGAATTATTTAGAGCTGTATTGGAATTTCGTAAGCCTTTGAACACAAATCCTCCCACAATGTACAATTTTTCCCTTTTTCGGAGTGATAAGTAGGGATTTTACGAAATCCCTTCGGCGAAGGGCTTCGACGGAATGGATTTTAGGAAATTGTCGAAATTGGGAATATTCGAGTAATACTAAGCAGTTTATTATGTCGGAAGCGTTGACCCCGATATAACTAACATACTTAGTAACAGCACCTTCCAGATAATATATTTATCCCACACGGGGTCATCATCATCAGTCAGTAAACATCCCACTGCAGGGATATAGACCTTCCCTCATATTGAGGGAGTATGGGGCCATAGTCTGCCACGCTGGCCCAATGCAGGTTGGGGACTTCACATGCCTTTGAATTTTTATTTCTCAGGCATGCAGGTTTGCACACGATGTTTTCCTTCACCGTTCAAGAGCAGGCGGATAAATGCACATAAGTAATTAAATTAAATTTAAAAAGTCATTGGTACATGGCCTGCCTGGGGATCGAACCTGGCCCTCCCAAATTGGGAGACTGTGTCTCCTGCACTGAGCCACCGCCACCGACGACCGATCCACTTAGGTAGTCAGAAATTTTCCAAACACGCGTTTCGAAACATGCAGAAATGCACAAGTGACAGGGTGAGCATATCGCCGTTGAAACGTCTGCAATGTGTTATGTATTCGTGTCTGTGTGTGACCTGTCTTTGTCCGGATGTCTCTCAATAACGCGTGGTCCGGTGTAAATTTACCATTAAACTGGGGGAAAAGTTCTTAGGCATGTTTGATGAAAATCTGTTAAGCCGTTTCGAAGATATTGAACTTTTAACACATTTGCTTTGTATACCTGGATGACATTATTATTTTTTTATGCACAACGGGTTGGCACTAAACCTCAATCACACCGGATGTTAAGTGGAGATGAGGCCGACGGTGGAATGTGAAACCCCATCTTATTTGGCTGGCTCTCTTATCTCTGACAATAGGAACACAACAATGCTATTAACATTGCTTAGATAAGATAGATCTTTTGTCAATTGTGTTCCTATAACAGTGATGTTTTGTTAATGTATTATTCTATATTTTAAGTATCGCTCTTTGTCTGCAATAAAAAACTTTCATTTCGTTTTTCCTTCCGAGGGTTTGCTGGAAGAAATCTCTTAGAGAGATAAGCTCGCCTTTTATGTATTGTAATTTCTGTCCTATATTTGTTCAATGTATGTTTGTATACTTATATATGCAATAAAGTGTTATATAAATAAATAAATAGCTAGCCGGGCGGACATTTAAAATGTTCTATCACCAGCCAAACCGAGTACTAAACATGTAATCCGCTGGCATCGAACCCGCGACTTCTGATTCGTAAACCCAGCCAGGCGGACATTTAAAATGCCCTACAACCAACCAAATAAGTACCAAAGTACTTATTTGGTTGGTATTTGGAACCACCCAAAGGTGGTTCCTCGGGGCTTTACTAAATTTTCAATTTATATTTAAAAACCAGGATTGAATTCGGACTTGTCAATTCCTGACAGGTACCGTTACTCAACTATATCCCCACCCTAAATCCGTCAGTGTAACATATCGATCCGATCGTTTAGATATGGGGCGTGGGCGCTAATAAAAATTTAAACCGTGCACTGGCCCGCTTTGTGGGCCGATGGCCGAGTTATTGTTGCCTGTAGGAAGACGTGTTTAGATCTGCTATTGACCTCTGCTAGATTTAGTAAAATAAACATAAGGTGAGAATGGGAGCGTTCAACCGGGTTTTAGGCAGCAAATGATAATTAGGCTGGCTGGCAATCAAAGAAGAAAAGTTAATTAATCAGTTAAAAAAAAAATACGTCCCGAATACAGAACCTCCTCCTTTTTTGAAGTCGGTTAAAAACTAACAAGTCTTTTCAATCTGCTTTCGTATGGTTACCGCCTTTCGCAACCAGCTTCAATAGGAGAATTTTTATTCTTTATTGGTATTTTCTAAGGGTGAGTACGGAGATGACTGCTGATATAAGAGAGTGGCAGAGGAAGACATGTTGTGCCGACCCCATCTAGAGTTTAACCGCCTCCGTGGCTCAGTGTAAACAGGCTCAGGGTTTACGAATCGGAGGTTTCGGGTTCGATCCCCAGTGGGGTACATGTATAGTACCTACTCTGAAAATAATCAGGATCGATTGTTGATGTGCCCTCAGAAGCAAACACTCGCCTCAAACAGCGCTTAACTTTGCTAATCGAAATAAAGATGTTTAGCAATCTAAGTTTATCTCATTTCATCATTATCCGAAAACCAATCAATCTAATAATTTATGCTTGATACACCGGTGAAATACAATAGAGTCATGTTACAGACAGAAGTGATAGAGCTCTGTGAACCGCACATTGGCATACTAAACTGTTATTCTACATACTATTATACTAATTACTTAACTAATTCACCAAAGATTGTCAGAGATAAGATAGCCAGTCCCCCAAAAGTGTTGGAGTTTCCAATTGAAAAGTTGATTTAAAATCCACCTAAGTATGTCATATGTCACCATAGTGATATCAATATAATTAGGAAATAAAAGTAAACTACCTATGTCAATAACTTCTGTTTCACTTACTTAATATGGCCTATTTTTTTCCTTACGGTAAAGAAACCCGTCCGGTATTATATAGCAAAAATAAACAATTTTTTTTTATATGAAATGGCGGCAAACGAGTGTGCGAGTCACCTGATGGAAAGCAATCAGCGCCGCCCATGGACACCCGCAACACCAAAAGGGTCACAGATACGTTGCCGGCCTTTGAGGAAGGTGTAGGCTCGTTTCTTGAAGGTTCCAATGTCGTACTCGTTCGGCAATACCGCTGCCGGAAGAATTTGAAATTAAAACAATTTGATTACCTATAATCTAGCCAGAAACAATATAACTTTTACATTACAAATAGTTATATATCAATAACTAGATTTCAGCCCGCGGCTTTGCCTGCGTGGAATGACTTTATCGTGGAAGTTTGTTTATTCCGCGGGAACTACTCACTTTATCGGGATAAAAAATATCCTGTATCTTAATCTAGGGTATGTTCTACCTAGTATATACTAAATTTCATCCAAATCCGTTCATCCGTTTCGCCGTGATAACAAACAAACAAACATCCAAACTTTCGCATTTATACAGGGCGTCCCAAAGTTATGGGACATGAAGGGGAAGTACCTTAAATATCGTAGATAGTGAATTTTGCTCAAAGAAGACTTTATGTTATTTTTAAAAGTTAGTAATTCTGCATTCATAGATTTTCTAAAAATTATTTGCTTCGGCTGGGAATCGAACCGACTCAAATGTGAAAAAAAAAACACCCTACTTTTATGATGCCAATCGAAAGAATAGCTAAAAAATAATAACTCTGCCTAAGTAACATAGTATTTTAAAAGAAAGGAACAACGTGAAATTAATCATTTTAATCAAATAAAAAACATACATGAAACTGCCGTAGTCAATTAAGTAGGTATTTTTTTGTAAATTAATTAATTAAATGCTCAAAATGTGATCCCTCTTGTCTTACGCAAATCGCCAATCTTTTAATGAGCCCGCTGCCTGTTGATTTTCTAATCATTTTATGGTGAACACTCGATGTGATATGGCACAATTCTGTTTGCAACTCGCCTACGTTCTCGTATCGCTTTTTGTATAGCATATCTTTCACGTATCCCCAAAAGAAGAAATCACTTTAGCAATAAATAACTTTCTTGAAATTTGACTCAATCATTTTATGTTGTTCCTTTCTTTTAAAATACTATGTTACTTAGGCAGAGTTATTATTTTTTAGCTATTCTTTCGATTGGCATCATAAAAGTAGGGTGTTTTTTTTTTCACATTTAAGTCGGTTCGATTCCCAGCCGAAGCAAGTAATTTTTAGAAAATCTATGAATGCAGAATTACTAACTTTTAAAAATAACATAAAGTCTTCTTTGAGCAAAATTCACTATCTACAATATTTAAGGTACTTCCCCTTCATGTCCCATAACTTTGGGACGCCCTGTATAATATTAGTTAGATGAATGAAATGGAGTGCCGTATTACACGAGTCATTACGTTACTTGTCACCTGTCCGCCCTTGTTCTATTTCCACGTATCCTCCTTTATTAGGTTTTATTGTGAGGATGAAAGACAATGGTACGAATTCACCAGAGAATTGGTTTGTATGAAAAATGTGTTGGTATCAACGATCGCTTTTTACAATGGGCTGATAATATTACCCATGTCCATGGTTCCGTAGAAAGATAAATTGATGTTTTTATTATTTGCTCTGTTCACTACAACAATACAAAATCTGCGGACAGACAGACATCGTAGGCTTAGACCTTTTGGCTACAGAATAGTAAGGATCCAATTAATGTATTACATTTATTTGTGTAGCATTAAAATTGCGACTAATAAGACTAAAAAGTTCTTCGCTGTTGAGTTAGAAATATGGCAAGGATATACTTTTAACTGCCTACAATCTTAAAGGCCGTGATTTTTTGCAAAGGGATAGATGTCAGTGATAGAATAAAAGAGAAATATAGAAATAGAGTGAGAAGATGCTGTGTCGCAGAAATGATGATGATGATTGGTATAAAAATTGCAATAATTATTAGAACTAGGTTCCCGTAACTAAATTACGTGTTAAGGAAGACAATATAACTTTTTATAACATAGCTCATGAACAGTAACAAAATTTATTGGATCTTTACCTATGAAATTGGAGTTTTTTTTTCTTCGTTAATCATATGTACGAATTCCTGCCGATTTTCAAAGCTAATCCAAATTTGTTTTTTATTTGGGAAAATGGAATATTCCAAGGTTTCACATGAAATATGTTTTAATTTCTGGGCTAAATCACATAACAAAAAAAAATTGAACAGAGCTCTTTTCATGTGCTTCCCATAATCATTTCTTAGCTTCGCTGAAACTTTTATAAAGCGGTTACTTTTAAAAATTAACGCTGCCTATACTTAACTTAATGTTATCCGATAATACACACAAAGTTTAGCTAAATTTAGATTTGCCGTTCCCAAAAAAAAAAAACAAAAATGTTTGTATGGAGAAAACAGTCTTAATGAAATTCTTCATACAAAACGCCAATTTCATCGGTAAGGACCTAATATTACAACCAGGCGCGCTATTCTGTAACTTCATCGATGTCGTCATCGATAACGATGCCCAATGAGCAATTGTCATATTGCCGAGCGAGCGATGCAGCAACCAATCACACATCAGAACGTAATCGATGGAGTTACACAATAGCCCCGCAGATCTTTCAGAACTAAGAAACCATATCAAGTTACATTTGCATTTTCTCAATTTTTTCCCTATTTATACGAACGTAAATTCACTAGCATTTTTGTTTTGAATTATTCTAAATTAATTAATCACGAAATATGGGCGAACATAAATAAAAACTAATCTAGATGAATTTCATTAAGAAGTTCTAAATTAAACAAAACAGTTTATAACATTTTTATCTTATCCACGTTGACACATTAATTTAGTTAATCTATATAAGTGATTAATAATCTAATCATCTTTCATAACTGGTTTATGTAATACGAATGCTATTTAGTGCTATAGCGTTTTACCAGTCGAATGTACGGTGTATTTTCGTTAATTCAAGTCAAGTAGTTCAAGTACCGCATAGAGACTGGGTCACGCAATACATTTTCAACACTACAGCTTAAAATAACCAAGAAAATTCACGGACTGGTGATGCGGATATAATATAATATCCGGGAATTTAAACCGGTATTAAATTTTACATAAGTAAAATTTTTGTTAATTTACATGCGTAAGACAAAATTTCTAGTTGCACTCGTGAAGCTTAAAATATTTTATTAGCCCGCCCTAAAATTTTTTTCTCTTCATGTTTGCTGGCGCTTATAAACCAAAGCTACAATGGATGTTCATTTGGAGATATTCTGGTTTCTACTTTGAGGTACCGACAATCATAAGACGGCAAACATCTTGTTCTTTTTGTACGTTTGTTAGATTAAATGAAACATTAATTCTTTTTTTCTATTTAGAAAAAAAAGCACAATATAATGTATTGTGCTTTTTACTTTTTAGAAATACTCTTTATTGCACAAAAGGACAGTATTATTGTTTTACGTATGTTATTTTACAATCTTTTAACGTTATAATACTAGCTGTAACATGCGACTTCGTCGGCGTAGAATATATTATACTGCCATATGCGTCACTGTATGACACAAAACCAACCCCACTAATAATATCTATCCTACAAGAACCAGTTACTTTTCCGGGATAAAAAATGGCCTATATGTTAATCCACGTCTTAATCTCTCTTCCAACCAAATTTCACCCGAATATGTCCAGCTGTTTAGGCGTGAAGAGGTAACAAACATATACATACACACACACACAATTTCCCTTGGTCATTTAAACAGTTACCAAAACTGTCATAGTCAGTCAAAACCTTTTTATTCGATACATATTCAAGGAGATGGAGAAACATCACTAGACCCCAACTGTCATCGCGTAGACAATATCATCTCACCTTTAGTTCCCAGCAAACGGAATGTGTAAACAAAAATTCCCGCTATTTCGGCAATCCCGGGAATTGGGGGTCGGGACATTCCCAGGATGACGTCCGCACGTCCCTAATAGTCCATTCTACTAGGAGATTAGGACATTCCTGCAAGCTGGTCAGAAGAGCTGGTTTGTTATAATAAAGCTAGTATGTGAAAATGGGAAATTTGACCTAACTAAATTGGATATGTGATAGGGATAATATCGTTTCTGTAGGCTTCTGTAATCGTCAGATTGTAAAGGAAATTGTTTGCCAATTTCTGAAGTAAAACAAGTTAAAACAAAACAAGAGAAAACTCTGCAGCTCTGAGGTAATCTTTCAGTTTTCAAAATCCAAAAACGTATTTGTGATTACACGTAAATGATGGAGTGATTACATAATAGTAATTCTGCATTTGTGGGTTTCTTTTTCCGTCCATATCAACAGCCTACGGAAGTCCACTGTTGGACATAAGCCTTAGACATTTACTTGCGGTAGCCTTCTGCTTACCGTCCAGCTCATTGCATCTAAACGCAGTCCGTGGGGTACACGAATACACGGTGCCAAGCTTTACTCGACCTCCTTCTCCATAGGGCTAGTCTTAGTGGCGTTTAGTATTTCATTGCTTACGCACCCATTCGCCGAAGGGGGAAGTGGTAAACTCTTTTCCTTCTTGCACACGATAGAAGTATCGTTTCTTTTATTAGTCTGAGGTCCAAGATTGACGTAGGGCACCGTCTACCTTCAGTAGGCGCTGTGTCGAATACCACTGTTGATCCTAGCAAATGGGAGTTACAGTGAGTGGAGTGTAGAGATGGGATCCCGTCTTCGGATTGGACATAAGCCTTGCCTACGGCGCTATTTTCAACATTTTCTATGGAAGAATTTGTTCTAATTTCCACGCTGGGGCAGACGTGGCCCAGGTTGGAGATCACTTGTTATTTGTGATTTAACATGGCTGTTGGTTTTCCTTAACATAAATAAATAAATAAATAAATCACAGATTTCTTACAGGTTTACACCAATGATACTGCCATATGGCTGCTGAGAAGTTAGTGAATCCATAGTCACCTTTTACGTTGTGAGGCATGCCTTCACGAGGCTCATTAACAATAATATAATAAAGTTTCCTTTTTTTGAAATAGATTAAAAATGTATTAGACTCTATTCATCTATGTCTAATAATGATTGAATCATAATGTAGGATGTATTCGGAAAGAAAATTATGTTAATGCACATATCAAAAACCAAATGTGCACCCCATTTTGAGAAATAAAAGAAAAAGCTTGACGAATGAAGCTGCCGCGCTTTATGACGACTTATACTGTAATGTTCGTCACTTGATCTTGTTTCTCTTTCATTTTGTGTCAATAAACGCAACCGTGTGGTTCCCTGCGGGGTGAAAGCATATGGCCGACCTGACCTGTACTGTGTATCTTTGCATGTGCGGCATTATATACCTGATTGCTTTTACCGTGAGATGGATTAAATCTATGTATCGTATAACTATACATTACAAACCCGGGTTTAGTCTTTAATAGAAAACACACACACAAACGCATGACGCCGTCAAACACATAACACCTGTCGCTTACCGTCGGGGGTTAAAAAGGTGACTTATCGCAATTAAATAACATACACCAGCCATGAATAACAAAACCAATACAGTTGTGGCGGTCCGTTACGTTATCACACATCGCACGAATGAATTTATAAATATGAAAATAATGAATATTGGTCCCAATGATTGGCTGTTGGTCCAGTTGACGGTCCCAAAGCATTCACTAGGCCGGTAGGAAAATTGCCTTTGACGTTGCCAAAAAGACTTTCCAACACAGCACAATATCATAAATAATAAATAAATAAATAATTTATATAAATATTTAAGTGTTTATCCGTTATCTAGTATCCATAGTACAATCTTTGCTTTATTTGGTACTAGATGATTGGTGTAATTGTCCGAAATATATAATAAATAAGTAGTGCGCAAGAGTGAAAAATGGTTACAACATATACATTTTATATATTAACTATAAGTACATCATCCTTCATCCAGTACTATAGTGAACCACAAAGTGACAGGACTAAAATATCATGTGGTCTTTTTGTGTATTCGTAATTACAAAAGGACAATCTTAAAATTAATTTTAAACTTGTGGCACATAATTGGCAGCACTGCACTCTATTTTCACAGTCTCTACTATGTTTACCTTATACCGTGCCGCTATTAGTGTCACACTGAAAGTTTTCACATTATGTTTGCTGAATATTTCCCGGAAATGTTTGAGTCTAATGGAGTCAACTTATACGTGTGCATTATATTATGTTTCATACTAAAGATTATTGTGAGGTTAAAAGCCGGGCGGCCGGATGCGAGTCATGTTTTACGGAAGCTAGCCAGACTAATACGATTATTATTATTTTTGATTACAACTACATACCGTCTCCGTGGCTCAATGTAAACAACATTGGGTTTACGATTCGGATGTCGCGGGTTCGATCCCCAGCCGGGTACATGTTTAAGTACTCGGTTTGGTTATGGTTATGGCATTTTAAAATGTCCGCCTGGCTAGCTACCACCATCTTATCTAAATCTGCCGCCAAGCAGCAATGTTAATAGCATTGTTGTGTTCCGGTTGTCAGAGATAAGATAGCCAGTCCCCCAAATGTGTTGGGGTTTCCGGGTCAGTACGACCTCATCTTCACTTAACATCAGGTGTGATTGAGGTCAAGTACAAACCCGTCTTGCATAAAAAAAAACATATCACACACAGTCCTATGGCATAGTATGCATCACTTTTCATGGGAGGATTGCTGTCTATTACTGGTGTATGCTGTTATATTCACGGTCACCTTTTATGACACCCATGGGAAGAGACTGTTTGGTACTATCTCTGTTGGGAACCAGAACGCATTATAAATACATATACATAAGTACCTGTGTATGTTTTAGTCAAAGACGTTAAGCAAGAAGTCGTAATAGGAATAACTTGTCATAAAGAATAGGTACTCATAAAGACAAATACCTACCTAGGCCCAAAGTCGAAAATTTCACTGTATGGCTTTGCTTTGTTCCTTCCGGCTCCACTACCAGACCCTGGATACCATCTATGATCAGGCTACTTGTCAAGGCATATCAAACGAAACCAAATTCGAACTTAATGATGCCATAATATTGCATCTTCTTCTTAGCGAGTCGATCAAGCATCGAACAAAAACATCAAATTCCTGAGGACCTGAATGTGGCCACGACAGCATTGTCTGTGGCATCGTAGAGGTCCTATAGCGGTTATCTTACAAGTTTACCATGGTTTAGCTTGGTTAAGTAGAACTGCAAGATCTCATACGAACATATTTATAAATTAAAAAGTCAAGTTAAATCATAATCAAACGCCGTGATATTGTATTCGTTTGCGATATAACTGTTCATATAGATCATATTTACTCAGCGTTCAATGCTCCTGAGAGACCTCTGTCACAATCGGATCAATGTCTTCCATCACCGTTCGAATATTTGCTTCCAAATGCTAATTAAATATATATTATATTCGCATTTTTCCCGTGAGAACAACGAACAATTATTGATTCGGTCGCACAATTTCTATTGATTTTTCATATTTATACCGGATGAATATTTTTACCGTAAGGAAAAAACAGGGCATATCAGGTAAGTGAAATAGATGTTATTGGCATAGGTACTTTAATTTTTTTTTCACCAAGCCTTAAACAAGCCCTGTAATAAAGGGTTCCGTAGCTAAATAGCAAAAACGGAACGCTTAGGCATCGCCCTAATTGGCAAGCTCCATCGTATTGATCGTACGAACGCGCCATCAAATTAAACTACTAATCGTTGAGTGTCCTAATTAATCTTTATTTGATTGCGCGAGTTTTAAATAGGACACTCGATAAATATTAGTTACTAGTATTTACTCGTGGCTTCGCCCGCGTGGAATTCGTTTATATGTGTAACTATCGCATTTAAAATATTAGTTGAATGTAATGATCGCGTAGTATGATCGTACGACCATTTGCCAATAAGAACGGGATTCGTCATGTCCGTCCCGCAATAACATCCTACCGACTCTTTTCTATTTAGCAGATACATACTACGGAAACCCTACATTATGTGTGAATTAATAAATAAATAAATTTAAATTAAAGGGTAAAACATAAACAATAAAATATGTGAAGTATAACATTCCATATGTTCGCCATGGGGACAAGAGGACAGACGTTCTGGTGAACATCGGCCCGTCGAGTCGCGATCCAACCTCTTAGTAGCTTCTGCTCTCCTGGTACTCTTAATTGCATTTGGATGCAATTTTTGAAACGCTTTTTGGTGAAAGCGTGGAAAGTTTTTTACAATATTTTTTCTCAAATATTGGACGTCGGGGCCAATTTTATGGTTTCCTTTCTCTAAATAAATTTAATTACGTCATTCTTGTAATAATTTTTTATTCAAATAATTCAAAATAGCGCCATCTATTGACAATAATTTGATTTATGGGAGGAGAAGAAAAAGTATTTAAAGACCAAACACCGGAGAGTATATTTTATGTTTTGGGTGCACCATATTGGATTTTTTATCGTAAAATGTATCCTATGGATACTCTAGGGATCAAGCAAGATGAATCTAACGACATCGTATACAAGAAATGGCATAGTAATCTACATACATACACTCGAATAACATCACACTTCTTGGGTAGTGTAAAAATATTGGAGCGCACAGTGCACTAGTTACTCTAAGGTAAGTCAATAAAAGTACCTGTAGCATTGTGATGATACCATTTCTTTGTCGGTCCATTCGCCTACACAACATTGCATCATAATAACATTCTAATGCAGCACTAACGATATACACACATCATGGGAAACCACGTCATTTCCTCGGACGTCATAGCGCATCCTACTTGCATGTGATGGCCACATATGGTTCGGTTTAAAGGCAACACAAATAAGTCTAGAAAAGTGTTATGGGAAGCGGAATTGGATGCTATTTGTTTTGCTTTAGACGTGTATTTCATTTGTCATTGGGTAACAAAGCGATTTAATATATTTCTTAACTTTGTATGACTTTAGGAACTTCGATCTTGCAAAACGGCTTTTATGGACGATATCACGACCTGTTTGGTGTGGTGGTTAGCAACTCTGGCCACTATACCAAAAGGTTGCGGGTTCGAATCCCGCTAGGGGTATATGTTTGTGTGATGAATACGGACATTTGTGCCCGAGTTATGCATATTTTCATTTATAATAAGTACATTTATTTACAAAAAAAAATGTATTTATGTAGTATATCAATCATCTGGTATCCACAACACAAACCTGTAGTTGCTTACTGTGGAACTAGATATCTAAGGATATTTTATGTGTGTGTATGTCTAAGGATATTTTATTTATTATTTATTTATATCATTGATGTAGAGACATAAGGGTCAGATTAGACTAGAATTACTTATTCGGGTCCACAGTAGCTGAAAATGAGTAAATTATTTATTGAAATAAATATTTCGGCTGGGCCTCGCCTGTATAGACCATTATGCCTGGATAGCTCGCAAAGAACTGACGGTAATTTTTGGGGATGAGAAACCTCTTACGTGCTTCATAAAGTAAACTCTTATGCCCGTATTTCAGAATAACGTTTAAGCTCAGATCTGCGCTTGAGCATAATTAGAGATGCCACTATACAAGTTACATAAAGGTGTCCCTTTTTAACTGCCCTCAAGCGGAGATCTCTGCTTGTGTAACTTTCTGTAATGCGGACCTAAATGTCTTGGCGTCATGTTGGATCGCTTGTTAATTTTCAAGAGACCTGCAGGGCACAGAAGAACAAAATAACTTGCAAGCGATCTGAAATTTGTTAGGGGGAATCTGAAATATGTTAGGGCAAGTCTGAAATATGTTAGGGGACATCTGAAATATGTTAGGGGAAGTCTAGAAGTTTGAGGAAAGTTTGAAATGTTTTCAAATATTTAAAAAAATTCTAGAACAGGATTTGTTCCCTTTGCGATCTAGAATCCATACCTTCCTTTCCTTCCTTTGAGCTCTAGAAGCTCCGAGCTGGTATTATAGATAGAGACACCCAGTATGTCTCTTGATGTGGAATACTGCGGCCTTATCGAAAACAAAAGTAATGACAAAGAACAATACTAAGTACAGACTAGTAGGCAATATTTTAACAGTGTTTAACCGAACCGTGAGACAAAATGTTAATAACATTGCTAAACAAAAGATTTTACTTTCACTAGTTATGCGGCGTTGCGCAATTCTGAAATGAATTTGGGTAATTTCTCCCGTTCGTCTTATCAGTGGTGTAATTTGGTGAAAGATTTAACTTTATGTTTCTCATTACGAAAGAAGATGACAAGCAAAAGTGTCATTAGACTTTGTTGAGCGAAAGAACACGAAAGAGGTGAATTAGGTATTCCGAATTCAAGCGAATTCGCTCGCGAGCGACTCGAGCACGCACGCCACGCCGAATGAATATTAGAGTCAATTCCGTGCCGATTGTGTTTAACCCCCGGTGTAAAATATTTATATTATATAAATCTGAATCTGTGTATCTGTCTGTAGCTTTCTACCGCCACTGAACCGATTAGAAATGTTGAAAGCTGTTATTTGCGAGACGGTTCTTAGCAATGTTTGATCAAAATCGTTTAGCCGTTTCGATGACCTTTAGTTTTAAACACCATTTTGTATTTCCAGAGACTTTTGAGGATTTCCCTAAATTTATAATTAATAGCATCTTTTGCGAGATACAAAAACGACGGTTTGATATTTGAGCTCTGTCACCAAAATCTCAATCGTTCAAAATAACATCCTTAAAGGTTAAGAGATAGGTAACTGGGTTCTCTATTCCTGCTAGGTCCTGCAACGTATAAGTTACTGTTGTACAAGTTCCCAGTGTCAGCTGGGAATCAAAGCTGCGACACCTGTTTTATAAAACCCTACTTAAGTGTTGGTGCCCACGCTGATGCATGGGAGTGAATGTCGGGTATGGCAGAAAAAGCACGAAAGCAGAATCAACGCAGTAGAAATTCGTTCACTGCGTAGTACGTGTGGAGTGACTTTGATAGATAAAAGAATTGTGTGTTTAGAGAAAGCTGTGGCGTGCCAGATGACGCGGTGAGTAAGATAGAAAGAGATATGTTAAGGTGGTTTAGGCATATAGAACGAATGAGTGAAAGGAGATTAACATACATACATACATAATGTCACGCCTGTTTCCCGTAGGGTAGGCAGAGACCACAGACTTCCACTTGCTACGATCTTGACACACCTCTTCTGCTTCCTTCACTCTCATAAGGTTGTTCATACATGCTCGTCGGTTTAGGATACTCAAAGGAAAAAGGAGAGATGAAGGAGAAAAGGAGATTAACGCAAGCAATTTATAACGAAAGCGTGAATGGAAGGGTCGGTAAAGGTCAATCAAGTGACTGACGTACTCACAAAAAATCGGATGCGTTCGGTAGAGTGGAAGATGCAAAAGTAGCATGTCAGGATCGTTGCAAATGGAAGTCAATAGTCTTTGCATATACCCCAACGGGAAACACGCGTGAGCATATGTATGTATGTACTTAAGTTAGCCATGTCGTTTGTTGTTTATATCGACAACTATATACTCCCGAGGAGCTTTGTCAACGTTCGACATGAACACAATCCATCTCGCGGCCCTCGACGAATCTGTTTTGTGAGTAATGCGTGTGACAGCCAGAGACGACCGCCCCGTGACGGGTGTCACCCAGCCACGAGCTTCCGTTGGAGTACCAAAGGTTATTTATTGCGTTTTTTATTTATACGACATTGACGAAGATCGAGCGTGATTGTCGCGACGTGTTTGTTCATAAACTAGAAGTAGTTTTGTGATGTATTGTAAATAGTTTAAATAAACGGTAAAACTCACGAGAAAGTCATAATAATAATTGTAAATTTGTACAAATTCTTTGTTTTTTTTTTTTATGCATTACGGTTTCGTACCTGGCCTCAATCACACATTAAATGAAAATGAGGTCGAAGGTGGAAGCGTACTGACCCGGAAACAACAATGCTATTAATATTGCTGCTTGGTGGCGGTATAAAAAATTACTGTAATAGAAAATTTTAAAAACACCTTAGTAGTAGACTACGCGGACGACGTCGCACACAGCTATATAGGCACGCCTATGATGAAGTTCACAACAGGCTATCTATCAACCACTGATTTCCTTGTGTTACAATCTCATCCATTCATCTAAGTGTTCAGCCAAATGTTACATCATAATCGGGTTTCAACAATCCCGGCAGTCTATTTCTGAGCTCGCACGTGCACCCTAACCGCAATCAACCGGTAATTTACCGGTAACCTGTGGTAATTTACCGATGGTAACATGTGATGATTTACCCTTATTACGAACCCGTTACGTTCCATAAAAATCATTGGGAAACCATAAATGTATTAATGTATGTTATGGATTGATCAGAAATTGTAACTACTTGTAGCACATATCTTTAATTTAACTAATATTACAAAGGTGAAAGTTCGGATGGATTGGATTTTAAGGCATGTGAACTCCCCAAGCAGCATTGGGCCAGCGTCGATGACTATGGCCCATAATTCTGTCATTAAACGAGTTCGGCGAGATGTTTACGGGCTGAAATGATGATAAGATGATGAATCTAACTAATATTATAAATGAGAAAGTTTGGATAGATGGGATTCCAAGGCATGAGGAGTCCCCAACCAGGATTGGGCCACCGTGGCGGACTATGGCCCATACTCCCTCATCATACGAGTACAGTGGGATGTTTACGGGCTGAGATGATGAAAGTTTGGATGTTCGTTTGTTTGTTTATTTGTTGCTCAATCACGGCGAAAAAGATGAACGGATTTGGATGAATTTGGTAGGTATATATAGAAAAAATACCCTGAATACATAGGATAGTTTTTAACCCGATAAACTGAGTAGTTCCCGCGGTAATAAATTTCCGCGATAAAGTTATTCCACGCAGGCGAAGCCGCGGGCGGAAAGGTAGTTTTATATAATTGAAACTTAAAAATAGTCACAAACTATTAAAATTCCAATTAAATTCGTTTGAAAAACCCAAACCTTTAAAATGAAGTCAATGCTCGAAAAGTGCTTCTTTTTGCTATAACATAGATCAAAGGATTACTACATAAGACCTCAGACGACAAAAAGCAGGTATGTCGGGCAGTGAATGAGCCTTCCTATTCAAAGGGGTAACGACCAGTCTTTTGGAGAGCCACCACCATGGCCTCGACCTCGAACACGACTTCTATTTAAAGTTTCATACTGTTCTAACAAGGAGCTTAGAATTATGTATGAGGTATGATGAGGAGTTTTGAGCTTGTGATGACATACGAACCTGACGAAATTGTTAGAGTTTAATTCAAATGTAGTTTTCACTAATAAACTTGCCCATATACCTACAGTCAGCATTAAAAGTGTATACCTAGATGTCCCGAATTTACAAAAATACGCTTTTCGTTTTTGATTAGGAAGCCAAGTAAGTAATATCTCACGCTGTCAGTTCTTGGATGTGTGGCCATTGTAGTGGTGAATGTTTATGCGTATATATCCGTACTTCGAGGAGAACGTTGAATGGTCTCTCCCTGTTGTTTCCAATTGTAAGTCAGTCAAGTCGGTCGGAGCAGCTTAAAAGCACTAACTGTCAGTTGACATTTACACACTGGCAATCAGCAGCAGTCTCAGGAGCAGTGGAGACATAAAGTTCGTTGATATAAAATTAAAAAAAACTCGTATATACCATAAATTAAAAATTTAGAAAACCCCCGAGAAAGCAAATGATTATATCATTTAGAATTAGATAGACCAAACAACCGCCTCCGTGGCTCAATGTAAACAACATAAGGTTTTCGAATCGGAGGTCGCGGGTTCCATCCCCTGCGGGGTACATGTTTAGTACTCGGTTTGGTTGGTGGTACGGCATTTTAAATGTCCGCCTGGCTAGCTATCACCATCTTATCTAAGTAGCCAAACAGCAATGTTAATGTCATTGTTGTGTTCCGGTTGTCAGAGATAAGATAGCCAGTCCCCCCAAATAAGGCAGGGTTTCTGAGTCAGTACGCATCCCCTTCAGCCTCATCTTCACTTAACATCAGTGTGATTGAGGTCAAGTGCTAACCAGTTGTGTATAAAAAATACAGTCGTACCACATACCACGTTCAAAAAAGAAAGAAAGAAAGAAAAACATTTATTCAGCTTACAATGGGCATGTACATGAAAATTATAAAAATAATTATAATTAATTTATAATTATAAAATTAATTATAAATTAAAATTATTATTTAATTATATAAATTAAAAATTATCAATTAATTAAAGAGGGTTTATTCCGTGATGCTAAATGCTAAATATCTTCGAAATGCAAACATGGCTAAGAACCTATCTCCGGGTTTAATATTAAATATCTATAAAAAAATTGGAAACCCTCGTAAGACTGTGATATCATTGAAATACACCAAAAATCTACTTATGTGAAAAGGTAAATATTTTTGATACGGGTTAAAAATAGTGATCAACATGACAACTTGTTATGCTGACTGTACCTATACCTTCATCAGACACTATTCCATTCCCCTTAACGCAATATATCACTTATAGTATGAGACGGAGAATGGAACGATCCTATTTTTAATGGCCTGATCAGGGCCTGTCGGACGAAGTCGCCTCATTTTTCAGGCTTAATTGAATAGTGTTCACTGCGGCCGAGACGTTCGGTTAATTTGTTTAGACGTCGGAAGGAAGGGATTGAGGGGATTGCGAGACAAACCTCGAAAATTAAAACCGAGTGTTGGGTTTTGGGAGCGTTAAAAATGGGGACAAGGAATTATAATTGACGTGCCGTAGTTTAGTTCAAATAAAAGATTAAAAACATACAGGTAATATAATTGGTTGAGCAAAGAGGATATCTGTTTTCGAGTCACCCGCTGGAGGATTCGCGCTCCAGACCGCTTAGCAGCTTCTGCAGTCCTGGAACTTTAAAGAACAGTGCGGTGAATAATAAATAAATATTTATCCTCGGACATACGCACATTACTATCTAGTTCCACTTTAAGCAAATATAGGCTTGTGTTGTGGATACCAGATGTTTGATATACTACATAAATACATTTTTTTTGTAAATAAATACTTATTATAAATGAAAACATCCAAAACTCGGGTACACATGTCCGTATTCATTATACAAACATATGCCCCTAGCGTGATTCGAACACGCGACCTTTTGGTTTCGCGTTTGGCCACAATCTCACCTGATGGAAAGTGACGATGTAGCCGAAGATGTATCACGCGCACCCAGTAAATGCCTATTCACTCTAGACTTGAAGATCCCAAGGTTGTAAGTGTCGGGAAAAACCGACGCGGGCAGTGAGTTCCATACCTTAGCAGTCCGCATAATAAATGACGAAGCAAAGAGCTTAGTGCGGATGTTCGGTATGTTGACAACATATGGATGGAAACCCCCCCCACGCCTGGTTGTCCGAAGATGGAAAGGGGACGGTGGAATAAGATCATGCAATTCCATCGCACACTCCCCGAAATATATCCTGTAAAACACTGAAAGGCAAGCGACCCTACGGCGGTGTTCAAGGCTTTGCAATTTGCCGTTGACCGTTGAGTCATCGCCTATGAGTCTTATGGCGCGTCGTTCCACAGAATCGAGTGCAGCCAGTTGGTACTTGGCTGATCCGTCCCAGAGGTGACAGCAGTATTCCATCACGAGCGGATCTGAGCTTGGTAAAGCTCCAGCAGCTGCTTTGGTGTGAAATACCGCCTGACCTTAGAGAGAATTACAAGCTTCTTGGCTGCTAGTTTCGCTTTCGATTCGATGGAGCGCCCAAAATTCAGAGTTTCTAACACTATACCAAACAGGTCGTCATATCACTACACCAAAATAACATTATCATATTAGTCACAGGACGTCCACCACTGAGCTTAGGCTTCTGCCATGGATTTCCTAAGCGACCAGTAGTTAGGGCCTGCTACAGCGACTTGCTCAAATGTACCATGACGTGCTACAGCACTACCAACTTAAACATACTAATCTGCTTAGCTATGTCAGTAACTTTCGTTCTTCTACGGGTTTCTTTATCCTATCTTGCCCTCGTGCATCGACCTTGTATCCAAACTTGTTTTTTATTTGGAAAATTAAATGTTATTTCAAAGTTTCACATGGAATATTTTTTAATTTCTGGGCTAAATCACATAACAAAAAAAATTTGAACAGAGCTCTTTTTATTTGCTTCCCATAATAATTTGACGAAATGATTCGCTGAAACTTTTATGAAGCGGTTACTTTTAAAAATTAACGCTGCCGATACTTAACTTAATGTTATCCGATAACACAAAGTTTAGCTAAATTTGGACTTGCCGTTCTCAAAAAAAAAAAAAAAATGTTTGTATGGAGAAAACAGACTTAATGAAATTCTTCATACAAAACGCCAATTTCATAGGTAAGAACCTAATACTAAAATAAAACTTGTACAATGATAATTCAAACGGTTTTTAGTAGAAATTAGTAGAAAAAAGAACCGGACTCCTATAAGCCGGGATCTACAGTAGTACGATGCCTACGTGACTCCATAATTACCTTGAACTCCAGACTAAATAAAAAAAATAATAAGGTGTGTAAGTAAAGAAAGATGATTCCCACTTTCCCCTTGGTAAATAGAGTGGGTGCAGTAAAAGGCGACTAATGGATTTATAATAGTGTGCTATGGATATATATATTATTGATAAGCAGCATTATTGATCTAACAAACTATAATCAGGGTAGCGATTAGGGCTATTCCTCTAATGATAAATCTAGCTATGGGGTACTTCCCGTTACCGTTACGTTACAACTATCATTGACATTTTAGAAAGCCACGAAAGATATCAAGTACAGCAAACACATGGCCACATTCTCGTCCTTAAGAATTTGATGTTTTTGTCATCGACTCGCTAAGAAGAAGATTCAAGTACACTAAACAAAGCTAATAATTCTCTTTTAGACTAAATTACGTTATTAAGAAAACCGCTCTTAAATCTGACTAAGCATTACTGAGATACATCCGTACAAAAACTGGACACATACACGCGAAACAATCATATAGCCGTCAAACGTCTTGAGACAGTTTTATTAGTAGGTGCCTTCTTTAGTGTGTCTTGTTGGAATAACTGTATCACTGAAAATAAATGATATACATAACACCACTGGAGTATATCACGTCGGAAGTAAATGGTATAAATGGAGTATAACACGTTGGGGGTTTAAAGTAATCCACCTCCGTACTCGGCACCCGTGACCATGGTTAATTATAACGGCGAAAGTAACTCTGTCTGTTTATTCCCTTTTCATGATTTAACCTATGGGCCGATCGCATTGAAATTGGGCAGAGAGTTAGCCTGGAACCAGTGGCCTTAATGTCTACTTTCAATGGGCAATGTATCCTTTGCCATCTCTTTCGCCATTCGTCAAATTTGATATTTGAGGCCCTACTATTGGTCAAAATTGACAGTTGGAGTTGTTAGTCGATTACCATTGAGTAAGACAATACGGGGGCTAGAGAAGGAATAGGCTACTTTAAGAAAAGATAAGTTATGTTCATACTATTTCACGACTAAACCTCGGAACGGATCGCGTTGAAATTTGGCAGAGAGATGGCCTTGGACCTAGAGAAAGGCAGAAGATGCTTCACGATGAGACAACAATAACAAGACACAAAGACTCTTCTAGACACAAAATACAAGAGTCCGCTAGTGCGGGTAAAGCCATGACTGGAAAGATAGCGTCTAATAAAAAATTGTCTCAGATTACGCTGGAGCCGAACTACACCGGCTGTGGGCTTTTAATGCCACAACCATAAGATGCTATGATAAGATGATGCTATGTTAAGATGTTTATGATAATCAGGGATGGGTAACTCCGAGGAGTGCTAAAGAAAACCGACCCGTTTGAGTGCTATAAAAGAACTGTTTTATTGTTTTCGTATTACTGTACAAATATTGCACGCGTATGCAAACGCGAATCCACTATAATAGCAAATTAATAAAAATGTGCGGTGGCCTGTACACCGGCTATATAGCCGGTATCCTTTCGCGTTTCCTCTTTGAAGACAGAGACTTAGCTGTGAAATTTTATACATGACGCTTAGATATTCTACCTAACTGCACCATCTTATATCGTCTGCCGTTAAACAGCAGTGTGTTCCGGCAAATTAAGATGACTAGAAATCCTTGGAGACTTGACTTGAGGACTTGGGGTTTCTGGAGATGTGCGGGTTTCTATTTTCAACCTCATCTTTGCTGTAACCTTCTAAGACCATAGCTATTTACTCCGTCCGTTATTTTCAGGTGTCGCCATCTGAAAAATCTAAAATCTATAAAATAATTCTATGGTATCACTCTACTTGGCAGATGACGATGGAGTCACATGACCACAAAATATGGAACACGGTCCTAAAAACTTGCAATAATGAATAATGTAACGTCGAATGTACGAAGCTACGACTAACGCCGAAAATATGTTGATCACGAATCATGGAGCACCTTAAACACTGGCAAACCTTAAATATGGCAGCCAATAGCCAAACACTGCCGCCGCCACGAAGTAAGTCGAGTGGAAATATGTACAGTCGATAGCATGTCGACCGTAATGCTACCAGTGCAAGCTTGGCCGTATTGACGCTACGTAAATATGGACGCAGCGAGACCAGCTTATGGAAGTTTCTTGGTCGTCATACAGCCGCATTTACCTCGCATATTTCATTAGATTAAGCAACATTTAAACATTTCAGGTACAAAAATAAACATCCTTTGTGAATTTATATTACAACCACGTGGACTTGGGTATGTTTCAAACAAACAATAAATAATTTACATACAATACTAAATTTAAATTGTTACAACATAACAATTACTAAGGTATTTATCATTGAGGCAAAATGGACTGCACTCGAAGCGTAGCACCTCGGTTAGAAAACGATTATATTTTTATGAGTGAAATTCTTTGATATGAATGAATAGGCCGATTTGTACTCAAACAAGATGGAGAAAAATTTTAGGGGCGGGCATAATAAAACCTTTTTAGACTTCATGGTTACAGAAGAACATTTTAAATTTTCTTGAAATTTCAAAACAACACGTACGTTTGTAGTGTTCCGTACCTACCTTATGTATGTCAATGCTTTTTTTTCTCAGAAATGGCTAGAAATGGATACCTCTAGCTAGAGCAGAATTATCAAGTTGAAATTAATATCGGCTCTTGTCCGGGAGCATGTACATACAACGTGCGAATTCAGTTATATGAATTGACATTAAATTTGTAAAGGATATGGCCTAAAAAGATCTAAACTCTCTTAATGCGATTCAGGTCTTGGGGCGGGAAAACCTAACACTGACTTCCTGACCTGACACTGTATTTCGTTGGACACAATTTCATATACAAGGTTCTCGAAACGTTGCAAATCATGCCTTCGTAGCAGGGAAGCCTAGGAATTTTCCTGACATGTGATTTGTGGCCTTCTGTTTTTAAAATCTCAGTGCCTATACGCAACCAATACTTACAGAGAACAGTCAAGAGACCTACTTAAACATTTTTTTATTTATGTAGTAACAATGCCGTATTTACTGTATAAATTGTGCCTCTGTGTATATGAATTAAAGTGTTATAGTTATATGAATTGACATTAAATTTGTTTAGGATATAGCCTAAAAAGATCTATGCGATTCCGGTCTTAGGGCGGGAAAACCTAACTTTCTGACCTGACACTGTATTTCGTTGGACACAATTTCATATGCAAGGTGGGCCACCACATTCTCGAAACGTTGCAAATCATACCTTCGGAGCTAGGAATTTAATTAACATGTGATTTGCGGCCTTCTGTTTTTAAAATCTCACTGCCTATACCCAACCAATACTACAGAGAACAGTCAAGAGACCTAATTAAACATTTTTTATTTATGTAGTAACAATGCCGTAATTACTGTATAAATTGTTCCCCTGTATATATTTTTAAGTTGTGTACAATTAAGAATGTTTCTTCTACTAGTACTACTGTATTGCACGTGATTAATAAGCCTGTACATACTCCTAATATACGTATACATCTAAATGATATGATGACTCCTTATCTACGCGAGCACGTTTTGATTTCTTACGACCTGAGCGACCCTGACCGCTGTGTCTAGAGGTCGCGGGTTCGATTCCCACTAAGGGCAATATTTGTATGTTGAATACAATCATTTATCCGAGTTAAGGATGGTTATGTACGTGTAAAATAAACCTATTCGTATAGTTTACCAACCATCTTCCTGTAGTGTATCAATAATACAAGCCTAGTTGCTTAGCGTGGAACTAGATGGCGCTGTATACATGTCCAAAGATTTTTATTTATTTATTGACCGTAACTTTCTGTAGTAACGCAAACTTTAGAGTCGAAAATACTAAAATATCTTTGAAATCACTGACACGATCCTCAAGAGAATGCAGTTACTCAAATGAGTCTTATTGTAACCCATAAATTAATTCAAGACGAATTCCTGGCGTTCTTCAGAATCGCACTCGTATATAAAAAAAACTATGAATGTTGTGAGTTGTAAAAATAACTAGATTTGTGGAGCATCGGTTGCGCGGGCGCACCTCTGCATTTATAAAATGGAACGCCCTTCTGTCCGTCCTCTTCTAATTTAGTACGGTGCACATTTGTTAATATTAGGGCACAACTTAAAAGTTGTGCCCCGTTTTAAAAAACGAGGGATGTTATGTGTTTAACAGCGTTGTGTTCTTGTCTGTCTGGATGTATACCGGATCTCAATAACTATAAATAAATAAAAATAAATAAATATCCTTGGACATACACACAACGCCATCTAGTTCCACATTAAGCAACTATAGGCTTGTGTTATGGATACCAGATGTTTGATATACTACACAAATACATTTTTTTTCTTGTAAATAAATACATATAGAAATAAATTAAAAAAAACACACGTCTGTATTCATCATAGCGGGATTTGAACCCGCAACCTTTTGCTATAGCAGTCAGAGTTTCTAACCACTACATCAAACAGGTCGTCTCGTCGTCAAAATTAAGTATAATGTAATATTATATAGGTTTATTTTTATTTTATTTATTTCTGGGAAACAAACAGCTAATACTGATACAATATTATAGCTGTTTGTTTCCCAGTGATATGTTTGATACAAAAATACAACACATAAGTCCAATATAATTAGTGATGATACATATCATAGCACACTTGCACACAACAGGTTGCTTTGTTTACCATACAAAATTATTTATGCAAAAGTTACAAATAGTTATTTGGTTATATTATGTCTACATATATATCTAATATAACAATTGAGAGCCTTTTTCGTTTGAAACAAATCAAATTTTGAATAAATACAACTCAGTGTCTGCGAGTCAGGCAACTCTTCGCAATATTTCTTTTGAAAGAACCAAGTTTTTCAATGAAATGTAAGAACGACAAGGTTAAGCAATATCCATGACGTTGGACTTAAACAGTTGGGTGTATTTAGTCCCAATGGTCTGACGTGTCTCATTTGTAAACCTTTTCCTTCTTCTGTCAATGGCCCGATGTGAATGAGTTTTTCTTTTATATTTATGATTAAACCAGGAGAAAGGTTCTTAGCCATGTTTGATGAAAATCGGTTCAGCTGTTTCGAAGACATTTAACTTTTTAACCGCTTCCAAAAATCGAGGAGGTTCTATGTTTGTTAGAGTATATTTTTTATGTATGTTCGTTCACCCATATTTTCGGCTATTATTGTTAACCGATTTTAATGATTATTTTTGGGTTATAAGGTTTTGAACAATACCTAAATAACTTGGAAGTGGCAGTTATTTTCCCTTCTTTATAAATAATACAAAATTCTCGAAAATAACCATAATTAAAGTTAGTTAGGATAGATTAAGCCCTCTTAATACATATTAAATCATAAAGATTGTAAAATTAATAAATAGAATTCTAATAACAATTTCACGATAATCACTTTTATAGATCACTGGTCTACCACATTTGTGAATACAAAAAGCAATGCTAGGAAATCTATAGGCTTATTTTAATTTAGATGCTACTTCTCTATCGTCATCTGTATAGTAGGTACTTTAGAATAAACTACTGTGCAAGATAGCTCCGTAAATAACAGAATTGGTAGGTGTAAATCGTAAAACTGTTGGTCATTGTGTCATGCAAAGTATTATTATCTTTATTAGTGTCGATAAGAAAGGTGACTTCTCAGTAGAACCATGAAGGAGCAAACTAAGAATGAGAAAAAGAAGCAACTAAAGTTATTTATTTACTTTAGGTACATTAGCCTATATATTATAGTTCGATGTTACAAACAACGTTATAACAGTGATAACAGTGTTATGTTAATGTATTGTTCTATATTTTAAGTATCGCTCTTTGTCTGCAATAAAAAACTTTAAATTGGTTTCTCCTTCCGAGGGTTTGCTGGAAGAAATCTCTTACAGAGATAAGCACGCCTTTCGTGTATTGTAATTTCTGTCCTATGTTTGTTCAATGTATGTTTGTATACTTATATGTAATAAAGTGTTAAAAAAAAAATACATTTGACTTAGGAGATAAATGAAGAATTAAATGAAAAAATAAATGATAAATAATAGAGGAATGAAAAATCAGTCAACTTTATTTATACTGGGAGAGCGAAATGTGTTTAAGTATATTGTTTTTAAAATGCTTGTAGAGTTTGCCGCTAATACAGATTCCATACCTACTTCAATTTCTAAAAGGGAAGTGTTAAGTGGTTTTTGTTGCTGGCTGTACGTGCCGACTCGGGACAAACAGAGATATAGCGCGGGATAACTCGGCTGAAATTATCTCTAGAATCCGTGAGCTACCGCGCAGAGACGCACGCGCAGTTGTAACTGCGCGCGCGCAATGCGCCATGTTTGTGTTGTTATAAATATTACGTGAATTAATCGTGGTATTCTAGAATAAAATTAAGTGATAATTGTGTGAGCAACGATGTGTAGTAACGTCTATGGAATTACCATTTTTGCATAGTTCTAAAACAGTTTGAACATGATGTTTAAAGTCTAATTAAAACAATACGGCGCTCTACATCTATTTGTTTAAAGTCAACGTTTAATTACATCTTAATATACAAATTTAGTGCATAATTTAAAGAAAATTACAACAAAGACTCAAGGGTATCTCGTGAAATTTTCCATAAGGTTTTTGACGAAAATAACTAGTGATACATAGTTATAAACGTAGTTAATAATACCTGACATAATACTATCTCCGAAGTTTGTCGTGCCAAACCGAAGTGTGGGTGTAAGGAAATATGCTCTCTAAATAAGTGTTTATAGGTTATAATATTAAACTTTAATATTTGATTATGGTCGAAATAGGAGAAAGAGCCAGCAATAATTTCTTTATTTCTTTCTTGCCTGTAAGTTGTTCAATGTTTTTTTAATTTATACATTAAGCAAGGAAGTAAATATTTTTGAATTTCAAACGATTGATTTGTAAAATATTGTACCTCTGTCTGTAAGTTTGTATAGATTACTTTACCTACAAATAATTATTTCAAGTATAGGTCTGTAGAATAGCATATAAACAGCCTGTAAATAAATAAAGTATAGTGCATGGAAATTTGAATCTTAGATATTAATTCTTAATTCAAAATAATTATCAGTGATTTTGCCCGCGGCAAGTCAACTCCTGCCCTGGTACCTTCTCAAACAAATATAAATTTTGTTTTAGCGGCCGTAAATAAAACAATTCAGTAATGTATTAAAACAGATATCAATGGGATTACAAAAAACCAAAACAGAACCCAGTTTAGCGATATACATAGTAGAGTTATTAAATTGTTGATTTATCATCTTCAGCTTTCAATGAAAAATTAATTATGATTAAATTGGCAATGGCCTATAACCCGCTTGATAAAGTATATAACATTAATTATATGAGTTCAACATACACACATACAATTGCAATACATATGTATTTCCTTATATTGCGAAAAAAAAAATAAACAACGCCGATAACAACTTGACGGTTTAGAATTTTGAAACATCGCCAACTATGCGACGTCCTTGGGTATATCTTCGAACGAGACGGCAAGGCGAGAGTGTATATTCATTATTTTCATATCATCGTATATTGTTAGCATTCACATTCACGTTAATGAGTTTAAAGTTATTTTTAGTTTAAGTACTAAATATATTGAACGTAAATAAATAAAATAATAATGGAGATATGAGAACAAACATTCGCATACAGTTTTATATTAACAATCAGGCGAGTAATTATAGTAATAGATACGCATGATACTATGAATACAGTTTTACTAAAGTTCAAATAAGTTAATGACACATACGTAATTTGTTGGGATAATTTAAGTTAGAACTTAATCATGTTTTCGTGTAGTATTAAATTTATAAAAAGTCACCAACCTTCCGCTTGTGTGCTTTGTCTTCATATTTGTATATTATGTCATCATTTTAAAAGATATTTCTTTCTACTTTCAGGCTGTCAACTCACCTCCAGTTCCCCACCGTGACACCTCGGCCGCATCCACAGCAGCATACCGTCCTTACAACGAGGAATATGCCTCCATCCAACGACGCGTGGACCGACCAACGCAACCTGAACCTGACCCCGAGCGTACCAAAAAAGACAAGAAGTGGTCCATTGGAAAACTCTTCAGGAGAAAAAAGAAGGAAGATGACAGCGGTTCCTCTTCAGAGACCGACGAGGGCGTCAGCACGCGCTCTCCTTCTAAAAGAAAATCCAAAAAGAAGAAAAAGGCTCCAGCAGTCAACAACTTCGATCACATAGTGATTAGAGACACGAGACGAGCTCAAAGCTTAGCCAAGCCAAACGTACGTGACATCGCTGATGACGGTGTGCTGTCAGACCCTTCGGCTGGCTTTATGAATTATAGAGCCAAAAATCAAGAATTATATGGAGCGTCTAAGGAGTCACTCAATTTAAGAGACGATTCCAGTAAATCCGGCCGATCTACCTTTGAAACTCCTACCAGAAGAACAAGGAAAAGTCGATTGAAAGCTCGAGTGGAAGCTCTCAGAAACAGCATGAGAGGAGAGTCGAGTAGTGATGAGGATTCATTGAAATCATCTAACTCCTCGTCGATGGTTCGTTTTCGTAGTGAAGATTCTTTAATGAGATCACGAGACAGTTCTTTGAACAAAAGATCACGAAGCGCAAGAAATGAAAGATACATTAAAAGACTATCTCGAGATGAAGAAAATCAACTCAACAAGGAAGCTGAACTGTTACAGCAAGGCTATACAAAGGCCGAAGTTGAAATGTTGACCAGAACACCCACAAGCCAAAGTAGCGGTTACGGAACCTGCAAAAGAGAACAAACTAATAAAATCAAACAGGATCAATTGTATGCTAATGACCAAATTCGTCGGCCCATGAAGTCTGAATCCATATCATCATTCCCATCGACTCAAAGTTACCCATCATCTATTAACTTCAACGCTAAAGTCAACAACGAACACATTAACTATTCCATACAATACCCAAATAGTCACAAAAATCGAGAACCAATGTATGCTAATAACAACAGAGAAAGAAGTGTAAGCAATCAATACGAGACCCCATCGAATGTGATTTGCGTTAAATTTCCCCTAGGCAATGTCACTAATATAAAAAGAGAGGAGAAGGCTCCACCCGTGCCACCTCCTCGAGATATGCAAAGAAAAGTTGCCACACCCATATCAATGTACTATGAAAATAACCCCATAGTAGCCGATAGAATGGGTAGCAACCAGAATGTTCATGGCGTACCTAACAACGACTTTGAAAGAATAATGAGACGAAGTCAAGAAAGATCAGTTAGTCATGGACTAAATGGACTACGACGACCGATATCGACCTCTGAAGATCATATTGCTATGCAAAATAACGAGTATATGCAGAATTTTTCATATAAAAGTGATCAACCTCGGAGACCAGCTTCAGTATCTGCTGAGCCCAATCATTATGGTCTGTATGCTAATACACCACCTTGGAGAAAGAAACATGAACAGCCTACCATCATCAAGCCTGAACCAGTGCAATTACGGCAGGACTATCTGTACTATGCTGATCAAAGTCCTAGATCCCGGAGACCTATTAGCATTAAACCTAGTCAAAATAGATTTGAAAGTCAATATTTAAGTGATTCGCAAGCATCTCTCAATATGGCAGAAAGTGTTTATAGACGACCTAAAAACGCTTCTGAGTTTTGGAAAAAGTTAGACGATGCTGAAAGACAGAGAAGGCAACAAAACACATACGCAAACTCGAGAAGTATCAGTGAATTTTCTAGTAATACACAATTACATAAGACATCGCCATATTTAGAACAAAGTAAATTAAATCATTTTCATAACAGACCCGAAACGAATGATTTCCAAAATAGAAACAAAACAAACTTTAGTACCCAATCTTTAGATACTACAGATGGTGCTAAAATGTGGAAAGCAACAACTGAATACAAAAGATCCATTACTATAGAACCACCTAAAAAACTTATGTCACCGAATTCTAAAACTCATGTACGACATAAATCAGATACATTTATCCCTAACACTTATCAAATGCCTTCTGATGATGAAAAAAGTTCAGAAAGACGAAAATCTACTAACCTTGATGATGCTCTAAATGAATTGGAAGCAATTTATAATAGTTTAGGTCTAGGGGACGAGGACTTACTGGATAGAGCAGAACGTAGAGAATTAATGACTCCGAAATTCAACGACCATTTTAATGATTGGAATGGAAACGATGACGATATACAACTGCGAAGTCAGCCTGCAACGCCTTTGAGACGTATAGGAAGAAGATCAACTTTACCAGATAAGTTACAGGACGACATGGCATTCCGTAGAATGAACTCTCTACCTAAAGAGAAACCGAATTATAAAGAAGCTCAAGCACAAATAAGTTATATGTTAGCTTCACCTGTATACATACCATATGCATCGGATGATGATAGACATTCCGAGCGTAATGAGCCAGACATTGTACATGACGATGTTGTTTACAGAAACATAAAGCAGACAAATAATCGTCTGAAAACTATTGATCCTCAGCCACCTTTCGGCATTCCAGTTGGACCAGTTACGCCTGCTCCTCAAAGTGACTATTTACATGCAACACCTGAAAATAAAATAAGAACGAGGCTGCCAAGAAGGTCACCTGATCTTGTATCAGATGATTTAGCTTATAGAAACTTAAGGAAAGATAATAGACATTCATCATTATTCAATGGTGATGACTATAATGGTCATATAAATAACAATCAAAATTACACCGAATTTCCTTCTTCAAAAGAATCTTCTACTAACTTGAAAAAGAAGCGGGCTGTTAGATCTTTATCAGCGAACATATTCACGATGATCCAAAAAGAAATCGATGATGCCCTCAACATGAGTAAAATGGCTACATTACAAAAAACACATAGCAACAGTGATGTTATGAAACGACTACGTGATACTTTCGAAAGAAATGACAACGAACAAGACCACTATCCGCGTAACAAGGTAAAGCAACGACACAATACTGTAGGTCTGTTTGTCAATAACCCTCATGCACCCGTTCATCATTTCGCAAAAGACGATTCATTCATTCATAATGACGAGAAATACCTCGCTAAGCCACCATCTTGTGATAAGTCCAAAAGCTCATCACCTTCAAATAGATCACCACAAGCCTCTAAGCGATCTTCAAAAGATGAATTTCAACATGTCCTTAGCATGCTTGCACAAGAAGCTATGGATACTAGCAATAAGTTAGGGGTAGCATTAGCTGAGTTAGATAAAAATAGGAATAACAATGAAAAGAAATCGGACATTCAAAGCAGAATTACCGACAGCAGATTAAATTTCTTAAATGGATTAACAAGCAAATCTTTTGAAGATTCAGTGCCTGAAGTAAAACATGTGAAAATTCATACAGAAGTTATAAATGAAACAAGAATAGATAAACCAATAAACAAAATCGATGAACAATCTAAAGCCAGAAAGACAGAAGATAGTCTCTTAGCAATATCCAATCAATTGCATAAAGTTGAAGATCAATTGAAACACAGTTATGAAAAAGAATTAAATTTTGAAGACGAAAGCATAAAACTATCTAACTATATTACGAAAACCGAAGAGGAACTGAAAGCACAAGAATCAACTGTAGCAGATAAAAAAAATATACCCGATGTAATTCCACTAATTGTTAAAAACGACTCATATAACGTTGAAAATGTGAACCGATGTGAAAATAAAGCTGATATAAAATTGCAACCGCCCAAATATAATTCATTGAATCCCTTCCTAAATAGTGACGATAAATTAAAAGAAATCAGTGAAATTAATGCATTCAAAGAGTTAAAGGAAGGTATATCAGACTTAATCGCTGGGATATCGCAAGTCAATGAAAAAATATTTGTTCCTAAAGCCAAACCCGAAAGTGAAAGTACGAATGCGAGTAAGATTACCGGCATAACAGAAGCCAGTGCAAAATTAAGTCAAGTGACACAAAATGCTTGTAAACAAGAAGTTCCTTGTAGGGCTTCAGTTAATCTCTCTATATATGAAGACGACTTAGAAGTTAAAAAGGATGCAGCTGATTCAACTGAATACAACTCGTCCGAAGAATTAGCGACGATATTCAGACTTGATGGGAATGTAAAGTCGCGACCTATCTTAGAAAATAATGTAACAGAGAGCACAGTTCGTGACGACTTGAGCTCACCGAAGCTAGTACAGTCTATGAACCAGCAATTAAGACGGCTCTCTGTGGATCAAACAGACGATTGTACTCCTAGTCAAAGCTCACTGCCAACTAACGTAGTACCATGGAGAACTAAAAGGCAAAATCATAATTCACAAAAAGAAAACAGAGGTACGTGGCCCATTTTCATGCATGGAGTTTGGTTTTCATTTTGATCATTTTGCATCCGCTTTAATTGTTTTCATGTCGCCATTTTTGTGCTCATGATTATTGGGACCACTTGCAGGGGTATCAAAGCTTGATACTGGGTGGAGAATTTCACTTTATTGTTATTGATGAGGTTATATATGTGACTTCCACCATCGATCATTATAAAAATTACTACTAGTCAGATAACTTTTCCCTGAAATTGGTCCATATTATCAAAATTAGTAGAACTAGCATATGAAAGACAATGGGCGTCTTTAGAAATCTTTACACCTTTGAATATTCTGGCATATTTAAAATCTATGAAAATAGAAAAACAATATTGAACCACCACATACTCGCTGATATTGTTCGTTTAAACTCCTAAATAACTATGTATTAAACCTGTTAATTTCCGGGAACGTATTGTTATTTCAATGAATATTCATAACATTAGGCAACATGCGTATTAACTTAGTAGTGAAATTCGGCTGGTGCATAATTGGCACACGCGGTTTTACCCGCTTTCATTCAGCAAGCGGCAGTTAACGGATGTCTATCGTATGCTACTACTAAGACCCAGCAAACTAACCAGTTTTTTTTTAACCCCGCCATTGTTTACAGACGATAGCACGCAGGAAAAACGTGATTGGCACGACTCCGGCACATTGATGTTAGTTTGTAGCTACACCCTGATGTTGTCCCAGCACCTAGCTGACGTGGACTGGCTGACGATCCTCGGCTTGCTGCTCGCGATGGTCACCATCGTCGCTATGCTCATTATTTAACACTAGAAAGTATGGGTACACCCAAAAAAGGCGGAGGAAAGGTGATTAGATTCCTACAGAGAATCTATTGTTGACCAATTTGATTAAAATTTCTATGTAGTTAAAAAAAATATTGACCTTTCCCACCATTGGGTATACTTTTAGTAAATACATTCGCGAGCAATAAAATCGGTCATCGTAATAGTTCAGTTCTCTGGATTCACATACTAGCTAATACCTAATTACAAAATAATAAAGCATATTGCTTGTATCCCAACAAAATTCACTGTTGGAAGCGTGTTTCAGGAAATTTTACTATTATGACCCCGATTTTCTTGCTCAAATGTAGATAACATGCTGCTAACAGCAATAGAGAATAAAGCATTTACAAAAATTCTTTCGTTCAAGAACTAGAATAGATAGAAGCCTTTAGCTCGTAGATACCCCGTATTTGAATTGATGGTATTAGTATACGCCACACTTTTGTAATTCGCATTTCAAAAATAGCATGAATTTCGAATATCATCTGAAAATTCACAAAGGATTAGATCTCCATGTCTGTTTGAATTCTATTATTACAATAATATCACAATAATTAAAAAGCTTTAAGTTTCCCCAGTAGATAATTTTTAAACCAAAAATGCACTTTGCAATTACTTTATAAAACGTTTTTATTTTTATATGTTCGTGCTTGAAAAAGTTTTTTTACAAACTGCCAAAAGTAATTTTACACATGCTTTTGACCGCGCATCTAGCAAATAAATGGTTGATTTTCCTGAAAATTGCAAACTTTAGCTATAAAATAGTATGACCTACTTATTAGACTAGTACACCATGATAGATTTACAAATACTTAGGCTCAACTATAGTAATTACTCAAATTAAATAATGTTAGATATTAATAAATCGTTTATTATTCATTAAAATAATAATTCCTAATATAAATACTTGGTGCAGCCACTCTTAGAAGTTACATTGTAAACTACTTATTGATCTAGGCATATGTAAATCGTGTTTAAATATTATTTGCTTACCACCTTTAGATTATATTATATTAAAATTGTGTGTAAGAGATCGTTTCTGTAAATATAACCAATATTCAATAACCGATGTCACAGATTTCACCAATCACGAGTTTGCCGATTCGTGCTGTTTATCTTCAACGGTCTGTGTTTGTAGAGCAATTGTTAAATCATGAAAAGATTTTTCAAAATTTTGGCCACAATGGACGAAAATATCTGTGAACTACATAAAAAAATACATACCTACAGACGAACATAGAACCTCTTCCTTATTTAAAGTTGTTTAAAAAACTAGTATTTGTTGGCCTTAGCCATAGTATATAAATAGTTCCTGCTGTTTGAGTGTCAGCTTAGTTGAGTAGTTCTTGCAAAGAAATATTTCATTGATTTATAAAATTGCATGATTAACGAGCTCTTAAACACATTTTACTTAGTAAATATTTTAGCTGTGATGTTTATTATACTTTATTCGATAATATTACCTACTTTTAGTTACTAAATTACCTGTCTACTACAATATTACATTTAAATAACTCTTAGTGTTACGGTTTGTGCCAAAATCATCGATCAATAAAAAGTATATTAATATAAAAATGTTTGATAAGCTTTGAATGTTGTATTATGCATGGATTTTCTATTCTTATTTCTTTTTGCATGTTTATTATTAGTCTGTAAATTAAATTTCAAAAGTGAATACATGAAAACCTGTATGAAGCCCTAAACTAAACAGATATACCTTTGAATCTTATCTATCTTGATCTATCACCTTTGTATTTCCAACAGATAGTAGAATGGTAGGTACTCGATACGTTTGCCTAGTGTTCGTAAAAACTGGGTCTAGTAGTCATACATACATATACTCTCGACCTATAGCCCTAATGGGGTGGTCAGAGATGTTCCAAACATTAAGTTTGAAATCACCAGCAGTCATACTACGTAAAAATTGCCTTTGAGCTCGCTTGCGTTTGATCGCAAAATTTGGTTCACGTAAGCGCCCTAGGAATAAGGATAAGAGATAAACGTCTAATGGATAGAAGTATAGACGTACCATAATTTACTTCTAGTGCGCTTACGTGGTACCACATTTAGGGATCGAACGCAAAAATTTATACGGTAAGGCATCTGGTATATTCACTTTTGAAGCTTACAGTGTACCTATAAAACAGATATAAGCGGCAAATACATTCAGCAGTAAAATGATATCAGGTGATGAAATAACATATCAACAATTAAAGATCAACTCTTGCATTGCAATAGAGTTTATTTCATTTTGAGACGACAACCTTATATCAAATAAAGAAGAAATTGTTTGAAATCGGTTATCTTTCTCTCAAACATTGATTTACCATAGTGGCTGTAATTTTTTTCAAAATCCAAATAGCCCAGTTGCATTCGAGTCTACGTTAGGGTAAGACAAGATGAGACAACGACAATCCTACCAGAATATAGGCACTACAAACATGCCGCAAAGGAAAATTGCCCGTGCTTCCCCAAGTCATGAAAAACATCGCACAAAAGTCTTAGAGCAGCCGTCCTATCATTGAATAGTACCAGCCAGATACTTGCATCAGCTTTCAGGTCAGATGTTATATAATATGACTGGGATATTCATTCTTTCACAGAACGTATACCTACATCCGATAACATTTTAATTTTGTGAAATGGCATAATCGTAATTGCAGCTTTACTCCTCAAGGTACGATGCTAATTGTTGCAGCATTTACCTCTCTAGATAGCTATGCTTATCCTTGCAATAATTTACCCCTTTTACCCCTCAGAATTGCAATGTTAATCTATGCAGCATAATCCCTCAAAACAGTACAGTATAGCCTACTGTAGTGGTCTATGGTTTAATTTTAGCCGATACTTCTAGATGTTAGATGAAAAAGCCGTAGCAAATAACATTACTTTTAACTTTGTCAGAAGCGTCTGACTGAGTCGAGGCAGAAAATAAAACACGACAATTGTGTTTTGTTTCAGAAATATCTAAATAAATTACATTAACGCCTCTCACGGGATTGTACTTACGTAATACGCATATTGTAAAACGTAAAATGTTAATACGTAAGCAATCCTTTAAACGGCGCTCTAAGGGTTATCGGCTATTCACCGTAGATAGATTACATTTAAATTTGTATTAGTAGCTCCCTGGTAAATGTAATAAATATTATGTTAAAACCTATACGATGTAGACGCTGCCTCACGACAACACGTACAGTCTAAGTCCCACTTGCAACAACAACAAGAGTAAATTCAGGAGCAAATCTGTTCTTGTCTATGGCTTCGTACAAATATGTCACAAATCTTGGAAAAAACTGCAAGGGCACAATTGCCCCAATGTTTAACCCTCTTTCACATGCGTTGTTCGTTCACATGTCCGATAGCGTCGCACACCCAAAGTATGGGCACTGGCACTAGTAGCATGACAAATGCGATAAAGGCTTATGTCGCGCGAGATATTTGTCCTGCTCATTCGTATGGACGAAATATACAACTATTCCACTCTCACGTCGTGTCGCGCGCGACAAACGATGTCATGTGACGGGAGCTGGTAGTGTTACGGTCATCGTCCCATCGACTGTGTCTATATATTGAATACAGTTTCTTAGATATATTTAATATTTATTCATTTGTTTTTAGGTGATAACTAATGCCAGAAGTTCTCTACGGACCACAATGAATCACTTCGGTATTGTTAGTTAAGTGACAATTAATTTTATGCTTAGCTTATTCCGTACTCCTCTATACTTAATCAACCATATAGTTGTATGAATGTGAAATTATGTTGAATACTTTGTAGAGGCTTCCAGTTACATTATAAAGAGAGCGTTTATTTATATGAAAGAGAGTTATAATTTAAAAATAAAAATGTTCAGTTTTGCTTGAGTGTTTTCATTCCAAACCATACCTAAACGGCTCGAAAGGTGACTGACTGGTTGCGCATAATCAATTTCAGTTAATAGCGGCCAGGATCAGAGGGCGGAGTGTGAGTTTTGTTTCGACTTTACCACCGCGTTCACGTTTACGTGACTATTTGTATGGATAAGTGTGCAGAGCCTCTAGCGGTTAGTTTGCAAAATGATTTTTTTCATAGATACTTCTTGCCTAAACGCGAACGCGATGGTAAAGTTAAACACGAGACAAAACTCGCACTTCGCACACAGGACGCGTATATGGATATCTACTGGATACTACTACTACAATCTCACCTCGTGGAAAGTGAAGATATATCTGAAAATGAAGCACGCGATTCCAGTAAAATTTTTAAGATTTCGGGAACACCGACGCCGGCAGATCCATACCTTAGCAGTTCGCATTACGAAGTAGGAAGAAAAATACTTAGTACAAATGGTCGGTATGTCCACAACGAATGGGTGGAATCTTTCCCGATAGTGGAACCATCACGTACGAGTGGAATTCGGCTATTTTGACAATGTCATAAAACTATGCTGAAATGGTGCCCATAGCAAAAAAAAAGTGCCACTGTAGTTTGAGTTATTCAATTTAAGCGAGCATTCTGGCGTCACATTGCTGGAATCCTCATTCTCATATGCAGAAACTGAACGGAGCACTGCAGACGACGGACTTTTTGTCAGCTGCACGTTTTCGTTCTCCGTGTGCGTTAGTACATGGAATACCATACATTCCATCCTCGCAGACAAGATTGTCGATTTGGATTTTTGTGGCCTACGAAACGTCCGTCAACTGCGTTGCTCCTTTTCACAAAGACTTCGTTGTTTTGAAGAACTATTTACGGGACTTGTATATTTCGGTGGCACAGTTTTTGGTATAAATAAATTATAGGTAAAGCAGTATCTGCGTATGAGAATGAAGATCGAGCAACACGTGACAGAATTCTCACTTAAAATATTGAATCAATCTTAAACTACAGTGGCACTATTTGGCAGTATCTCAGTCCAGTTTTTTAACATTGTCAAAATAGCTGAAATCCCTTGTGTTTATTCTAAAGGTCGCGGGATATCGCTGGACGCAGGCCGCTTCCAACAGGTCACTCTATGGATTCTATGGGGGAGGCCTATGTTCAGCAGTGGCCGTGCTGTGGCTGATATGATGATGATGACGTCGAATAAACTATTAGAACGATATTAAAAAGACGACCGATTGGTGTAGTGGATAGTGACTAGCGCTATTGCCCCGCTGAATGCATAAGCTCAGCTGCTGAGCAAAGTAGGCACCAGCTGTCACATCTCCAGAGGCGTGGACAAGTAATTCAATTCTTTAATTATTGGCAACTCTTTGAATTGGCAAATAGTAGAGTAGAAATAGAAATCTAAACGTATGATAAATCAGTGTTTTCAACACTGTCGCCATCTGCATTATTATGAAAATCACAACAAACACGACAGTGCCATCTATAAATATTCCCTTGTATCTAAATGTTTGTGGAAGAGGCACCATCTATACAAAAGTAATTGAACTAAATGCTCTAACTAGATGTTCTACGACCGCCATCCATTGTGGGCTATTTAAACTATTTTTGCAAAGTGACTCGTATTAGCGTACACTTCGCTTCAATAGAGGGCAGTGATAACAGTGAAGAAGCCGTATAGGTAACTACTTCCTTACATAGTTAAGAGTTACTATACTCTTTGTACTTCCTTTCAAGCGTGGAATGAAATCACAGATTTGATGGAATTAATAAATTCCATTTACAGATTATAGGTATAAACAAATCGCAATTAATTTCTAGACAAGTTTAATGCCGTGTTAATAAACTAATCTCGATTGAGATCTGAGACTGAGATCTCTATGAATCTCAATACGATTTTTTTAACCTTGTTTAGGAGGTTTAGATACGCAAGAGTATCTCAAGTATCAAATTAAGTTCACGTCGATCTTCAGATCGTCTTATTAATACGGGCTTAAATGTAGCTTATTACTAAAAATATTTTAGAAGCAAACCCCTTCCATCCTGAAAATACACGGGCAAGCCAAGTTATAAAAAAAAACAGAGCTATCCAGGGTTGCCAGATTGCTCGATTTGTCGCCTTTTCTGCTATTTCGGAAGTCGCTTGGCGTCAAATTTTTTTTTGCGATTTTAGGCTACTAGGTGATAATGAATAAACGGGTTAAATGACCAAAGACAATTCTAAGCATTTCAGAAATTTGATCACTTTCCCAGGAATTTACGAAGTTGTTTCATATTTTGAAAAGTTGTTTTTATCTTGATAATAAATTAAGCAAAAAAAACACGGATACTTGATAATTGTGGCAAATTCGTGTCAATGAAATCAATCATAAATAATGTTTTTATTTTATTTATTTCCGAGAAACTTTCGGTTTTTACATTAAAATATAAAGTAGAATTGTCAATGCGTAGACAAAATCGTTTTCAAAAATTAATTACAATTAGTTTTAATATATTTTTTATTGCACTAAAATATTACAATAACAGAGTACAAACAATAGGTCACTTACAATGGTGGACTTATCTCTTTAAGAGATCTCTTCCAGTCAGCCTGAGCATTGAAATAGGAAACTGACAACACATGTTTTATTAACACAAAACAAAATACAATTTTCAGTTTAAAACTTTATTAGTAATAAACTTATTTGAAACATTATATTGCTATTTGCCTTTTTACCCGACTATTTATGTTGTTTTTTTTTATATTTACATATTTGTTTGTTGCGCTGCCACTGCTGAAGACAAAAACTTTCACTCATAGAATTGGCTTTATGGTAATTAAATTTCTAGGTAATTTTTGTTTTTATTTGGGAATAAACTGAACATTTTTGACGTTTTAGAATTTGTTTATTTTAAGGAAAAGACATTTCGTGTTTGCATCGATCGGTGCAGATTGAATACACTGTCATTTTTTAAACAATGACATCACATTCCGGAAAATTATGTATTTTTGCAAATTAATGATTAAATTACAACAATACTCAGCCGTGGTTAAAAGCTGATTAAGAAATATATTCATCAGAAAAATAATTCGAGGAGATATTTAGCTAGTCATTTTTGGCGACTTGGATCCGCCCGGACCTGGCAACCGGCTGGTCTGTCACTGTCAAGTGTCAGAAAGATTTTTTTGCAACATCGTTGCGTGTGTTGTGAATTTTATTTTGCAAACGAGTTTTGATTATTTTGAAGGACTATTTTATATAATATCTAGTTTATGATAAACAACTGTTGCAGATTAATGTGTAGTGTTTTTATGTGTGTTTTTGTTACTCTTCGCGTGGGAATAATTGAAGCAAACATCAACCTACTTTGTTCGTGACCTGCTCCGGCTGTGAATTTGAAAAGGTAACGGTTTAATTACATTTTATTCTACAAATCTGTATGAACATGCATTTATGAATTTTTATAGGGCATTTAATGACCGTAAATAATTCTTCAACCATCGAGTAGGACAATATATATGTGGGGAAGACTATGTAAATCTGCTGTTTGTTGGTTGATCGATGTTGTGTGCATTTTGCTAATTTTGGGTTCGTATCGTACTCATCGTCTAAAATTGAAGGTTGTCGTACTTTTCCATGCATTCAGCTAAGGTTTCTTTTGTCTACAAAATTTCCGCGTTTTAGGTTAAGGCGCAGCGATGCTATGGGGGGTTAGAAGAAGTGAGAATTTCTTTGCTGCCCCATATCATCACTGACTAATTCTTCCCTTAGCCACCTTTAATCTACCTACATGATTCACACAACATATTTCACTCCAAGGATTGGTTTAAGAGTGATTAAGTCTATATCCTGTTGTTCTATTGACCTATGAAATTAATGAGTAGGTAGGTAAGATAATGTAGGTATCTACCTAGTACAACCTAGTTTTAATTGACGTTACTTTCTTTTTCCTTAATTTTTTTTAAGTGGTTTTGTTTTAAAAATACATTACACTTGTATAATTTTCATATAACAAAAAGTTCTAGATGGATCTTTTTATATGAATGTCATGAATCAAACCTTTTCTTAACTTAGTAGGTATGAATTAAGTAGTTAGTTACTTAGGCCTTCTTTCTCCATTATTTGGGGTTGGTTGATGCAGTATTTAATTCTCTTCAATTAATCTCTTGTAGCAAATGCATCATTGCTTTGTTCTTTTCTTAGATATATATTCAAATTTTCTGAATCTTATTATTTAAAATACTTGTTTTGAAGACAATTTCTAACTGTTGTGATTATTATAGTGGTATTAATTGTATAAGTAACATAATAAGTATTATAGTTGTCGACATGTTTATTATTTTCTTTTTTTATGAGTTGTTTATGTCTTCTCTTTTTATAAGTGTACTCTTTGCCTACTTTAAGTTACCTACTCCTCAATTGTCTCCTTACTAAAGTTTGCTTGAAGATATCTCTTTTAGAGATAAGCTCGCCTTTTGTTTATTTTTGATGAATATTAAAAATCCAGGACAATTCCTGGTTTTTTTGTTTTGTTTAATGTGGCTTATATGCAATAAAGTGTTAAATTGTTTATGGTTACCCAACACATTCAAAGTACAGTCCAACTCAAACAGTGTAGAGTTCTTGAAATAAATAAATATCTTTGCAGAAAGACACAGCGCCATCTAGGTCCACAGTAAGCATCTATGCTTGTGTTATGTATACCCGATAGTTGATAAATTACACTAATATTTTTTTATGGTTGACAAACTACACAAATATCTCTTCAAACACCTTTGTGTTTAAGGCAAATAGATTTATTCTTATGGAATATAATTGCACTTTTGAATGCATTCTTCTCTTGCCTATCTTGCATACAGTCCATCCTGTTTTCTTTCATCATACTCTTTTCTTGTGGCCAGTGTGAAAGTATATTTCATCAGATTTTAACATTTTTATCTATCTCATCTTGACAGTGTTGTAAAAATCTAGTAATTGAACGATTAAGAAACTTACCATCAATAAGTTTCTTAATCGTTCAATCAATCACTTGTACAAAAATCCCAGGTTCATTCCCGTTCTGAACAACATTTATTAGTACCTAAGTTGTTTAAATATTCTATTTGTTGTTTAGATTCGTTATATTGTTAATTAATATAGGTCTAATATACCTTTGATTTTAGCTATGTATTAAAATAAGGGTAGTTTATATTTCTCTGATCGGTAGTTAATTCTTCTTCTTCAATTTAAGAGCTATGCTCTTGTCGTTAGAGTAATGACCACGTCTCTCTAGTTTCCGCCCTCGTTTTAACCTCTTGGTACGACACGACATTCACCTTTTCTTTCACTTGGTCAAAGTAAATGATGGTTAAGGAGAAGAGATGCCTGTTAACCACAGTTGAGAACCGAAGAGGAAAGATGATAGGTCACTTGATACAACACAATATTTTTTTGAAGAACATAATTGAGGGAAAGATTGAAGGAAAGAGAGGAAGAGGAAGACCTAGGCGGTGGTTAATTAGCATGCTAATAAATTTTATTTCTTGACAGACCTCTTTGTTACGGTCAGGTTCTCCCTTGACAAAGACCTCCTCCAGTCATGCCATTTCCGATGACCCTTTAGTTGGCTAATCTTCTCCTTGTGGCTGATCATCTGATCATCATTTCATCTGTCTTTTTCTATCTCTAGGGTGCCAGGTGGCTCTTCTGTCCATTTAGCTTGTTTGGAACTCATCCTATGTGTAGTCCAGCACCATTTGAGTTTTTTGATGTTGTGTCTTATGGCAAACTCAAAAATACGAGCTATTATAAAAGTTATGTATTATTGTATCACTTTAGTGCATTTTTGTCCCCGCCTCACTGAGGCTGCCCGAACGAGATCTTTCATAGAGATTCACTTTTGTCCATAATTTCGTAGTATTTGTACTCTCTTTCTTCTTATTTTTCTTTGCAATAAAGAATGCGAGTGTCATGTTATAACGATTTTTTTAATTGATAATTGAGTGGGACTTACATATGAAGACTACTAAGCTGGAAATATGGCATTCCTTCTTACTGTGGCCATAAAACTTATGAGCCGATAAGTAAACTTTGTATGCCTACATGCTATAAAAATTAAGCATGATCAATCAAAGATACTCCTTATGTAAACAATAAAACGTATTTGATTGATTGATTGATTGATACTTAATAGATCAGCTTGCTCAACTTTGAATTCTACCTAATATGATCTTGCTGACCTATCTGAAGGACATAAAATTTCCACTGACCTAACACGCAACTGAGCATACAAATAAGAATAACACTGGTGATGGAGTGCGGATGTCACAAATCTCAACCACACATCCATCCATCACATCCTAAGGACCCATCTCCACTCTATATTTAGATCCTTCAAATCTCTTCCGGGAACTCTAGGGCAGTGTTGTGCATGTAATTGGATATAAATTGGTTTAAATTGTACAACAGTTACAGGATAATTCAGATTGTGTTGCGGTTCAACTGTTTTACTAATATTCATCTGTGATTGTAAAGTTTGAATATATTGTTGTGTCTGCATCTGGATGACAGCGTACCTAGTGTATTTACAGGTGCTGACGTCTTGACTCTGACTCAAACCAATATCCCCAAACAACTTTTGGGCACTCCAAATCTTTGAAGGCTTAATATTTTTGTATTTTTTTAAATTAATTAATTCTTCTTAGTGAGTCGATGGTAAAAACATCAAATTCTTGAGGACCAGAATGTGGCTACATGCATAGCATTTTCTGTGGCATCATCATCATTAATTAATTATTTTTCTATTTTTACTATTAGTGCAAACCTCCTTTACTCGTACCTTACCTTCAGGTTGTTTACCTTTATATATAGGAGGTGCCTTGAAGAGATCGCTGTTAGCGATAAGTCCACCTTTTATGCGATTAATGATGTACGCTGTAATCTTTATGTAGTTTTTCTTAATTGTGCAATAAAGAGTATTTTAATTGATTGATTAATGACTGTTAGATGCCAAAATAAATTATAATGTAACATATATGTATTGAAGATGATTTTTTAACTGTAGTGCTTATTATAGTGGTTAAATTATTAAATAATATTTTATAGTACACATTGAAAAAGTGCAGTCACAACCCCAACTCAAATGATTTAATAGTTTTTCAAACACCTTTTGTATTAAAGGCAAATACATAATACTATCTTAAGTACTTTTCTTTAAAGATATTCTAAATAGTTTGAGCTTGGACTTATGACTGCACCTCTGAATGCGACTGCGTATGACACATTTAGGTTACACAACACCAGACACAACAGTTTTATTGTTATAGCATCAAGAGATCCTTTGCGTGTTAATGGTCGCCAATAAATTCGAGTCCCAGTAATACATTGCTTCCTTTACATTTTTCAATTACTGTCATAACAAGATCAATCAATGCTAAATTTTGTATGGACGATCTGATGGTAAATATCGAAAAGAAAACGAGACACAAAAGATTTGTACTGGCTCGAAGTGACTTTGGGCACGTGCCCAACCCCATGGCGAACAAAGGAATAGAATATAATATAAATAATAAATAAATATATTTCGGACACTTACACCAATCATCTAGTCCCAAACTAAGCAAAGCTTGTGCTATGGATACTAGATAACGCATAAACATACATAAATATTTATATAAACGTCCAGACTCGGGGATAAATGTTCGTATTCATCCCACAAACATTTACCCCTCGCGGGTTTGAACCCGCAACCGTTGATTTCGCTGACAGGGTCACTATCCACTACACCATCCGGTCGTCCAATATAGTAAATATCTAGACTTATAATTGGGTCCTATTGCGGAATAATATAAAAACCTTAAAAAAAAACAAACGAATTGATTTTAAAAGGCTCAGGCAGGTATTATTCCAGGTGATGATGTGGTCAGGAGTTATCTAATGACGCACTCCGACGAAAGGAATCCCACTTGTATGGTGGTTCGATTATTGTTTCTTTGATGGGAACCATGCAAATGACTAATCTCCAATACTTTATTTGTGTTCTATAGTATCTTTGTCACTTTCCATCAGGTGAGATTGTAGTCAAACGCGAAACTAGTTTTTAATAAAAAAAACTAAATCATCTTATTCATTAAAAGAATGCTAATGCCTCTTTGAACCTGACCCGTTCATACGCTATTGTTGGTCTGTTTCCACAATCGTCTGTTCTCCTCAGGTCATTGATTGGGTAATGGAACGAGTAGGTAGGTACTGTGTCTGAATGACGCTGTAGTTTTATCAGGTAAACGTGATTACCTGTACGTTTATACCTCACCTTGACCATAAATTGGGTCAATACATAATTTTAACTGTACTGATATGCATAAGTCGTAAATTTTACAAGATAACATCAGTTTGCGAAATGAAGTACTTAGTTTGTGAAGGTAATTTTATGTTGTAAGATGAGGATGAACTCTTCGCTTCTTAAACGCAGTTCTGTATGAGATTTTTTTTGTTAATTTTCTTGCGTAAAGCTGTTCTGTGCTGATCTTTTTTGAAGTAAAAAAAATATCCAAGGTAGATAAAGTAACCTATCAAACATACCACCAGATAATGTCGCCAAAAATCTCTTATCAGATATCTAACATTATTCTCGTGAAATCATGAATATCTTGCATATTTCGGTGCCTCGGACAATAGATAAGGTTGAGATAACATTAATGCAAGGCTGATAGCTATATCTAATCGTTTTGTTTTTGCTCCGATACGGTAGTTTACATAGCTTGAACCGTTACACAGAGTCATGCTCACTTGATCGTTTTTTTTTTTTGTTAATGCACAAAGGGTTGATACTTGACCTCAATCACACCTGATGTTAAGTGAAGATGAGGTCGAAGGTGGAAGCGTACTGACCCGGACACCCCAACACATTTGGAGGACTGGCTATCTTATTTCTGACAGCCGGAACACAACTATGCATTTACATTGCTACTTGGCGGCAGATTTAGATAAGATGGTGGTAGCTAGCCAGGCGGACATTTAAAATGCCCTACCACCAACCAAACCGAGTACTTAAACATGTACCCCGCTGGGGATCCAACCCGCGACCTCCGAATCGTAAGCCCAATGTTGTTTACATTGAGCCACGGAGGCGGTTTAAAATTTGTATTGATTAACGTCTACATAAACGATATATAAATTTAATTAACTGCCTCGTCTTTTTTAATTGGCCTTTATAGCGGACTCAGAGCATAGAGCTAGGTAAACACTGTAAACCATTTTAACTTTCTCGTTTTCTAAATATACGATGCAATTAATGAAATGAGGTAACAAGAATAATTTTAGAATTATTGTAGTGTCCAGTGAATAACTTCACTTAATTCCAATAAAAAGTATCTACTTCATATGTTACCTATTATTGTTACAGTTAAAATTATATTATGCGGTACAATAAACACATTATTCCAATTCCCATTTCGGTAATATTATTAACATAGAAGTCATATAAAACCAATCGAAATAATGAATTCAATGCGTAACAGAAATATTGATTTTCGAGTTTCCTATTCGAAGGCTAAGGCAACTTGCGGGGTTTCTACGTGTCTATGACATACTGACACACATGGACGGAAGAAAGCAAAATCAGTCACGATATTACCGTAATTCTTTCATGACCATTTATAGACTTAACGACTGAACTAAGTAGGTATTAGAGTAGAATGCATAATAATATGGGCTGGCAGAGTTATCTTTCAAAGTTTTATCTAGTTCGTATGTGTGGCAGTGTGTCAATTCTCACTTATTTTCATGAAATCTATAGAAAGTGGTTTAAAGAACCATTTTTCTCGTTGACCTCCGACATGTGGTGACGCACGAGTTATCAATACGGAATATATTAACACAAGCGCACTCATATGCTTAAATGTTATTTATTAACCTACATTTGTAACTAAGATACTCTCCGGAAATACACTTTGTATCACTAATTCGAGGATATGGCTTAATAGCCGGGCTGGGCAAGCGATTCTATGATAGCAGGGTTGGAGCTACGCACCAACGACGCTGCTACTCAACAACGATGGTCTCACTAACACACGAATTAAAGCCGTTCATTAGCCTGCTTATTGTACTTTCATCTCTAGTTGTTAACAATAACGAATAGAATAAGAAAAGTGTTATTTGACACGATAAATGACATAAACACACTTTTTGAAATTGCCCGCACCTGCACCGAGCAGCCTTGTTGCTATTGAAGTATGTCATCGTTTCCGTCTTCGGTATCATCTTGTTTGAGTCAATTATATAAAGTGTGACAGTGACAAGATTGTTTTGAAGTGTGTGTGGGCTGTTATATTAATCAGTTACCTAACTTTGTCTGTATTGAACGATTTAGGTACTATTTACTGACCTACCTTTTAGGTCACTGTCGAAGAGTCATTCAAACCATAACGATAACTGTAGGTACTCGGTCAGTGTGAAATTCATGACACAATGACGCATCAACCACTAAACTGCGTCAGTCTTCGAGGCGGCTTAGAAAACAGTCGAGTAATTGACTTTGCCATTGCTCTTCTGACAGATGATTTCCCCTTCTGAAGCGGCGTAATTTGGACCTAGGTATTTATACTGATTGACATGCAAACAGCATCGTCATCCCTATTATTATCCCTCTATTGCGTTTATCACTACGTGCGGAAATACCGTTTAGGGAACTTTTTAAATTTTCAAGAAATTCCACGGGACGCTAAACTGATTCCATGTAGACGGAGCAGCCGAAAGTTTCTAATAGATTCAAATAAACATTCCGCGGGTGATATTATACATCCTACATTAAAATGCTTGAAGTTTGAACGACATCTGAATCTAAAGAGGCGCACTCCATACTAATTTTTGAGAACAAAATCTTTAAAATGAATAAACCGATTGTTATGAAACTTGTTATGTAGAGAAATGCAATTTATCTTTACCAAATGACTGGCTTTCAGCCCGCGGCTTCGCCTGCGTGGAATAACTTTGTCGCGGAAATTTGCTTATCCCGTGGGAGTCCCCAGACTCAGTTTATCGGGATAAAAATATCCTATGTTTTAATCCTGGGTATATTCAACCTATATACCAAATTTCATCCAAATCCGTTCATCTGTTTCGCAGTGATTGAGCAACAAACATACATCCAAACTTTCGCATTTATAACATCAGTTAGATACACTTTTTTGGAAAATGTACTTAGACTAATTTTAATACACATTAAAGAAAAAAAATCAGGACTATATTAAAAAAATACAATTTTATCCTGCCTATGCATATAAAGATCCATGAGGATCTGTTTATTTCAAAAATAATGAATAAACACATCTTTCACTTAAACCAAGTTAAATTAGATTAAAAAAAAATTAGATAGGAATTTCAAAAAGAACATTAACATCAATCTACGGACATATGCATACGATTGTTTTTTATGAAGACTAATCTAGTTAGAGGCTTCTCATCAATTCTCGTCTCATCTGTTCAACACTGAATGTAGACAGATTGGTTCTGAATATAAAAAAAACACTTACCTATAATACGTACGTCAAATTTGCTATCGATCATAATTACGTTATACGCTGTGGTGCCAGAAAGGATGACGAAGGACAATCCGAAATAAAAATTATTATAGAAGAGTTTATTTAGAACAACATTAAAATGAAATTTTGCTTCTTACAAATCGCATAAATTTGTATGACGACGTTGATCATGATACTTTTACAATCTGGCCTGTAAATTTCGGAAATATATAGGTAAGTCCATTTCTTATCGAATGTATAGCTTGAATTTGGTTGGTGTAGTGGACAGTCACTCTGTCAGCTAAACCAACGGTCGCGGGTTCGAATCCCGCGAGGCGGTAGGTAAATGTTTGTGTGATGAATACGAATATTTATTCCCGAATCATGGATGTTTATATAAATATTTATGTATGTTTATCCAATAACTAGTATCCATAGCACAAGCTTTGCTTAGTTTGGGATTAGATGATTGGTGTAAGCGTCCGAGTTATTTATATTTATTATTAAAAAAAATGCCACACCGATGCTGCTTGAAATATATGCAGTTTTGGAACTAAAATCGTTCATCTAGATCCACCCAGATATCAAAAGTGAGTTCCTTTCTGGCCAACTTTGTAATATTGGGTCTTTGAAATTGGAAAATACCTATGAAATTGAAGTTTTTTTTTCTTCGTTAATCATATATATGTACCAATTCCTGCGATTTTCAAAGCTATATCCAAATTTGTTTTTTATTTGGAAAATGGAATATTATTTCAAGGTTTCACATGAAGTATTTTTTAATTCCTGGGCTAAATCACATAATAATAAAAAATTTGAACAGAGACATATATTCATGTGCTTCCCATAATCATTTCTTAGATTCGCTGAAACTTTTATAAAGCGGTTACTTTTAAAAATTAACACTGCCTACATTTAACTTAATGTTATCCGATAATACACGCATAGTTTAGCTAAATTTGGATTTGCCGTTCCCCAAAAAAATCAAAAATGTTTGTATGGAGAAAACAGTCTTAATTAAATTCTTCATACAAAAGGCCAATTTCATAGGTAAGACCTAATATTTACCTATGCAGTATGCAGGTAGTTCGTAGTTGCAATGATCAGTGCAACGATCGCAATGTTAGACGGACCGTGATCGTATCCATTTAGGTAGTCGGTAATTACTATTTCCGTTTTTATTACTACATCAATAGTATGCCTTACGCATGTTCTTTCCAGGTTTCTAATATACAGAGATCGTGGTACTTACAATTAGATAGAATCGTTACTATAAATTATTAATATTTAATGTGATCACACTATGTCTGCTTTATGAGCGCAATAAAGTAGTAACTATCCAACGTCGCGCCACAAAGCGGTGAAATTTTCCCAGTGGGTAATAGTAGAAACTGTTTGTCACCATTTTAGTGTGATTTTGTCATTAGGCTTAATTTAGTTTAAATTCTCTACTGAGTTGCTATCACTTTCACGTGATGAACTTTGGTGTTTCTTAAGTAATTTGCGCTCGTTTGACTATTTTTGGCCTTGTTCCATAGTTAATCGGCGATAGTTCATCAATATGCACGACTATACTTACCGCTTGATGCTCCCCTACTTATGCGCTAATCGCTCGAAACTGGCGCATTTGATCCGTATCCATCTAGCACGCTATTTGCAAATGATTTCTTGAGCCCATCCGTACAAAATTAAACCGTACTCCTTATTCTATAACGTCGTTATTTCTCTCCAATCTCATTTGTTTGTTGTGATATTGTTTCCGTGGAAAGATCTTATTGTTTCTATAATTGTTGCTTCGAATCAATGAAAGTCGGTTATAAGGTCAGACTGTTGTCTCTGGAAAGAAACCTGAACTGAAACAAAGTAAGCAAATGTTTGTTGATATTAAATTTCGTCGCCTTTTCTTTGTGCCTCGAGTGGTGAGTCAACGAGAAATTGTTTTCGATAAAATGGTGGATCTCACGACAAAAGGAACGCTTATTGGCCACGTAATTGGGTTGTTCGCGATGGGTAACGTTTAGAAGATTGTCTTTTACTTGACTACAGAAGGAAGAGTTTATTTTATAAAATAATATTCTGGTGAATCTATTATTTTATTAGATTTCAGATCTTTTCCATAATGGAACCCTAAACACAATGTTAATTACAATTTTATATTAAAGTCCTAATCTTAATTATTGCACTTAAATATTGTCGTGAACGAGAGGTGTGTTCTAACCAAGCTTGTATACTTTGATTCTCAACTTTTCTACTAGTTATTCACATATAGATTGGTATAATGGAAGGATTAATGTTAAATAGGTAATCTTACAAGATGCCCCAGAATTAGGTATGCATATTGTATATTGATTAGTGTAATATCACACAGCTTGTGATTACTCATGTGACTAATCGTGAAAGGGAAAGATAAATTTATTAGTTCTCAAGGGCGTCGTAGTCGCTAATCTATTAATAAAATCATTGCAATTTGCTGATAAAAATATTTTTAAGTTATCTGAAAAAACAAAATTTTGCAAATAACCCAAAGACCACATAATTAACCTATTTTGTGGAGAATCAAATACTGCACAAATTGCGTCATTAATGTTTTTGTCGTTTCGATGTGTTTTAAATTACACAATTAACAATAACATCAACTTGTCACACAACACAAGGCGTCAAAATGTATACCTATACCTACCTAAAGACTTCGCAAATTTTATCTCCACCTAGGTAGTCTGTCTAAAAGCCTTGATGCTATCATTATTGGTTAGGAGTATTCGTAGATATTACTGGTAGTTACTAATAACTGCGAGTACTATATCAATCATCCCTCTACCTATACTTACTCAAGCTTTAGTTTCGAGTGAATACAATTCAATAAGTGAACGGGTTAGATTTTCGACATAACTTTCTCTAAGGATCTACACGGTAAAGTCTTATCGAACCCCACTTTAATAATCCCATTCGATTTCCTTTGATGCTGCGACGAAGCTTACAAGATCTGGGAATTGGTTTTTGATTGATTGAAAATTCTTGACGTCGAACTTTTAAAAGGACTTCGATCAAATTCCGAACTAGTTTCTTTGTTATTTTTGTTGAGGTTTCGATTGACTGGACGGAAAGGAAAACTTTTGAAATTTAGAAAAAGTCTTGTTTTCTTTGTATTTCGGTATTCCTTTATGGTGCAGTTTCGCCTGTGTTGGTATGTTTATTTTTGCAACTCTGCTTTTTTAAATCCTTGTTCATCCAAAAGAAGTTTTACTGCTTGCATTATTCATCTGCCTACACATTAATGAAACCAGTCGGATATGATAATGAATCGGCATTGATACTACTATGTGTTTGTGGACCAGATGTCAGTCGGCTACATAACTTTCTCCTTATTATTGATCCATTATCCATACAAACTGTAATGGGTTATTAATTTCCAAACAATTGTGCATTGAGTTAATTCGCCTCTCTATTTGTTTGTTTCTATCTTCATACCGATTGCAGTAGCCGTAAAAATATATAGTTTTACGTTTACCAAAAAAAAATAAATTAAAATCCTAGCCAATTAGTCGTGGGTATAAAAGATCACCCTCACTTTGCCTGCATTTAAAGGAATTTACAGAAAATCCTGCAATATGTCAACCAATCAGAAATTATTGGGACTGTCTCACCGCACTCCGACCGATAAACGCAATGTGCGAATTTCTTCTGAGCCCGAAGTCCCCAGAACCGGCTTCCGCATGACGTGTCCGAGATACTAATGGACTCTCGTCGTGCCAGTAACGTTCCTCGCGCCGCGCCAGCAGGTGCTCCGCTATCTATACGTACTTCTGACGCCCTAGTACCCTGGTACCTATGAACTTAACCTAATTGACAATTTCAGTGTTGTGTTTGTGCGACCCAGTACATTTTTATTGGAAAAATTTTGTTTTTGAAAGGTAATGTTGTTTTATGGTATCTCATTGATCGGTTTATTTATTAGCATAAGGCTTTATCAGAATATTGCAAAAATTATATGATAAATGGCGCAATCGCAATGCAAATATTATAATCAATTATTTTAGTGTACATTTTTTATTTACCTTTTTTAAAACCTTTTTTTAAAGTTATAATCAAATGCCTAGAACAACATTGTTAGTTTCTTCAGGATTCTGTCTACTTATGTCATTATTTGGACTATTTCTATCGATGAAGCTGTATACGTCATTTGCATTAACATATCTAGCGTTATCGTGCTATATAATTATTACGTACTTTGTTTAACAAATATGGTTTCAAAGGTTACGAACAAGATAAACAATCGTCGTGTCATGACATGTCTAAAACAGACGTGTCGCGTATTTAAATAGCAATGTCAGTGAACTTGATTGTGACTTCTTGTATTAATAATTTGTTGAGATAATGGGACAACAGCCCGAATAGATAGACATGTTTATGCTAAAGATGTATGATCATGTAAAAATAACTTTAGTCATCAAGGTCGTTTATTATGTCGATAAATTTTGTTTAAGTATATGTCAGGTGTGTTCGTGTTGTGTCACTTATCATAATGATACATTTTGACTTGTGAATTGATGTCGTCTACACATAAGAGTTATCCAATTGCTAGAACTTTCTTCCTTCAAATTCTACTGTTGTTGTTGAGTGGACACCAAACACTCTTGCATACGATACATCTATGTAATTCATACGTTAATAAGTATTTATCTATTAAGTAGATTTTAGCGACAAAGGCGTCATGTTAGGTTTGTTGGTAGGTCGGTATAATTTTATTTTTATGCATTCACGCAACGCACCCAGATAATGCGGCAGTTTCTAAACGCATCGGTGAATATCTCAAATAATCATTTTCAACGAGACTCATCTAAAAATACGAACTATCCGGGCCTTGTTTACTTATAATTATGTTCTTTATGTATGTTCGTGTTTTAAACGGTGAAATTGCCAATAAATACATTGTTTTGTTTCGCTGTTTTCACAATACAGATACGAATTTATAATAAATTAGTTCTTGCGGCTTTCCCCGATTGGAATTTGTTTATATATGTAATTTCTTTATTCCGCGGGAACTACTCACGTTATCGGGAAGAATTTTCTATGTCCTATTCAAAGGCATATAATATCTGTGTATGAAATTTGATCAACCTTCATTAGTTTCGCCGTGATTGACCAACAAACAAAACAAACATCCAAACTTTTCCATTTGTCATGTTATAGTTTCCTGGAAGTGGGATCAACTATCTTAAATCGTTCTCATATCGGTGTGATCATCATTCGTGCTATAACTAAATGTGAAAATCCTCTGGTACATTACCCCAAAAAGGGCAGAAAAATGGAGTCCGTATTTTTTATTTTTTTTATGCACAACGGGTTGGTATTTGACCTCAATCACACCTGATGTTAAGTGAAGATGAGGTCGAAGGCGGAAGCGTACTGACCCGGAAACCCCAACGCATTTGGGTATGTGTTGGACTTATTTCGGTGTCTGGCTGTCATAGACACGTCGTACTGACAACTCCCTCGTTTTTTTAACCATTACATGTTGCACGATGTCTCACACACATTTTCTAAAACGATTATAATAATTCCTTTTTTGTAGTTTGAAAGGTTATATTTACTGTCAGTTATCTAATATTATAAATGCGAAATTTTGTTTGTTTATTTGTTTGTTGCTCAATCACGACGAAACGGTATAACGGATTTGGATGAAATTTGGTACAAAGGTAGAACATATCCTGGAACAAAACAGGATATTTTTGTCCCGATAAGGTGAGTATTTCCCGCGGGATGAATAAATTTCCGCGATAAATTTATTCCAAGCAGGCCAAGCCGCGGGCGGAAAGCTAGGGCTAGCATGAACTATCTGCTAAGCTAAATTTGATCATGAACTCCCGAGATACAGAACGAAACCTTACTGAAGTTCATTGTTCAATTATTCGTCGTTGGAAATTTCTCGCATCAATTTGTTTGTATCATCTTTTTATAGGTATACCTAAATTGGTTCTTCAAGGTGCAAGTTTTAATGTCCGAACTGTAGGTACTGAGTATGGCCAATGAGCTCACTCACAACCTTCGAGGTACGGCAAATAAATGAAAACGAACCGGATTGTATCAAACTCGCCTTGGTGAATCTCAACTTAATTTATACAAGTGCCGTCCAAGAGGTGAACCGGGCTTTTTTGGCACACGATATTCAGCTGCATCGGATGCCTGACTTTATTAGGACCGTTCAGTTAACGGAAAGTGTATTTTGAATGATTAAACTATTATACAGTGAGACGTGATTCTATTTAATCACTTTAAGGTTGTAATGTCAAGCTATCCGATTAGTTAAGCCAAGACAAGCGTTATGTGTTTTCATTTCCATATAAAACGATCACGAGCATTAACATTGAGTGGGACGGTATATTGTGTATTTAAATATTCATAATTCATAAATAAACAGGTAGGTAAAGTGACAATAAGGTAAAGATGCTATATTTATATTAGACAAATCAATAGGAATTGTTTTTAATCTTAATAATATCGTAGTCACGAATTTAGCACATAGCTAGACTTCTCATGACGTCATTGAAATCAAATATCGTATAAGTTTTTACATGGATCTTTAGGTCTAAAAACAACTGTTTTTGCTTCGCTAAATGCACAGAACAACAGCTGACCGCTTTTTGTAGGAACATGTTCATCAAAACTTAGAATCTATAGATACTGTATAACAATTGTAAATAATTTGACCTGGAAAAGCCAATAAAAAAATTCGGGCAAGTGCGAGTCTAAATTCCGCTCCGAGATTTCTGTCGCCCATAAGCAATCAGCAGGTAAAAAAAATTATTGATATATCACAATAGACAGCATTGATATTGAGGCACTGACAATAATAATGTCTCCTGACCTGACATTTCATGCAGTTCATTTTTCGACCGAAATCACACCTGATGTTAAGTGAAGATGAGGCCGAAGGTCGAAGCGTATACTGACCCGGAAACCCCATCTTATTTCGGGGGCTGGGTATCTCATCTCTGACAACCGGAACACAACACGGACATTTAAAATGCCCTACCAGCAACCAAACCGAGTACTAAACCTGTACACCGTTGGGGATCGAATCAGTGACCTCCGATTCGTAAACCCTATGTTGTTTACATTGAGCCACGGATGCGTTCAAGAAACTACTTCAAAAAAATTTCTAACTGAAATATTTGTATTTAATCTGTACCCGCAAAAAATATTTTAGATTTCGTAAACATCGTAGAAAAGGGGGCCATGTCATACATAATTCAAAACTAAACTAAAATAGTTTCAAAACCTGTAAACAATCCTTGCATATGATATTTTCTCGTGTTGCTTTACTTCCAAATTTCCAACTACTGCATAATTATTTAAATGTGCTGATTATATCGTATGAAAACTGGAGACCATTTATCCTTAATCTCGCGTCCCAAGGTTGGTTGCACGTGTGTGATGATGATAATATGATGGAAAAGGCGTTACACCTCATGCATTACAATCCATCAATCCATATTTTTTATAGAAGAGTATGACAAACGAGCAAGCAGCTCACCCAGTGGAAAGTAATCAATGTCGGCCGTGACACGTGTAACCTTTATATAACTTCTTAAAGGTAAGGTCGACTCTACGGGAGTTACAGATGCGTTGTCACCTTGAAAACTGAGAAGTAATGTCTCATGGCTGTCGTATCCTCATCATCGAAATATGACTCCTCCGTGACTCAATGAAACAACATATGGTTTACATAAGTGAGATCGGGAATTCGCTTCCCAGCGGGTTACATGTTGTAAGTTGTTGGGTGTAGAGCTTTTTTATTTGTCCGCCTAGTCAGGTACCAGCGGTTGCTCTCAGCCGCCAGGTAGCAATATTTATAGCGTTGTCCAGCTGTTTGTGATAAGATAGCCATGATGATGATCTGAAAGAGGTTGGGGGTCCGGATAAACGCGCCTCATCTTCATTTACGTTAGGTATGATTGTATGACGCCCAGATTGGTGTAGTGGATAGTGATCATGTCAGCGAAACCAATGGTTGCAGGTTCGAATCACGCGAGGGGCAAATCTTTGTGTGATAATACGAACATTTATTCCCGAGTCATGTATGTTTATATAAATATTTTTGTATGTTTATCCGTTATCTAGTGTCCATAGTACAGACTTTGCTTAGTTTGGGACTAGATGATTGGCGTAAGTGACTAAAATATTTATTTATTATTTATATGAAGCGCTAACCCATTGTGCATAAAAGTAAAAGCGACCCTTTGTTAATGCATATCAGTTGATTTTCGGTCGTTTACACACCATAAGCGTTTGTGATGCAAACGTTAAAGTATAACCTACATGAAACGGTTCACCTTTTAAAATATACAGAAATGCGCAGGTCGTTGTGGCGTAACCCATCATCGTTGAAACGTGTAAGTTTATGGACCTTTTTTTGGTGTAGTCCCTTAGTCGCGTCAAAACGATACTCAGGGAATGACGTTCATCACGAACCTTATACACCTTCTCTCACTAGGAGATGGTATGGATGTGCCACCAGGCTCATGCAGTGCGGATTGTCGGATTTGTGTGAGAGTAGTGACCACCTGATAGTCAGTTTTTTTTATGGACGACGGGTTCGTATTTGACCTCAATCACACCTGATGTTAAGTGAAGATGAGGTTGAAGGTGGAAGCTTACTGACCCAGAAAACCCAACACATTCGGGGGACTGGCTATTTATCTCTGACAACCGGAACACAACAATGGAATTAACGTTGCTGTTTGGCGACAGATTTAGATTAGATGGTGGTAGCTAGCCAGGCGGACATTTAAAATGCCCTACCACCAACCAAACCGAGTAGGTACTTAAACATGTACCCCACTGGGGATCGAACCCGCGACCTCCGAATCGTAAACCCAAAGTTGTTTACATTGAGCCACGGAGGCGGTTAAGGTGTTTTTAAGCCGCCCCTATAGGCCAACGACTTGGTTTATAACGAGTGCTTTTTATTGAAAACAACTGGGACCGACTATTTAACGCATTAAAATGCCACTATTGGTCATTCGATTCTGTTTACATGCTGGAGACCACACGGGGCACTGAATTAAATATTGATGACTATTCGTAAAAAACCACAACTCTGGCCGAGGTCGTTGCCCCATGGTAAGTACCTACATTTCATTAAATAGGTACTTTATTTGCTACACATACACTTCTGCTCCATTATCACCGATTTCATGTCCCTCTGCTGCTATTCATTGGTGTCGATTCGGATGTACACCAACTAAACTAAAACCAGAGGGCGGAGTGTGAGTTTTGTTTCGACTTAACTTTACTAATGCGTTCACGTTTACGTCACGATTTGTATGAAGAAATGTGCAGCGCCTCTAGCGGATAGTTTGCAAAACGATTTTTTTCATAGGGACTTATATTAAAACTGGTTTTAGTTTAGTTGATGTACATCCGAATCGACACCATTGTTTGAAATTGGTCTTTAGGTAGGTTATACCTACTAAATAGGTATTTTTGGTATGGGTACGAATTTTGAACTTTATCAAATCACGAACGGAAACAATTCATGTGCAAAATTAGATTTTTATAATTTTTTTTTTGATTCTTTGTCCTTTCGGATAGGCAAAAGGATCTGAGCCCATTTTTGTACCATTCGAAAGCTGTGTTGCCAATTTCATTAAAAAGGCAAATGTTATCCATTACACGCAAAATATTTTGTACAAGAATTATGACAACCATCAGCGGTTTCAGTTTTAAAGATGAAACGCAAATAACCAAATTCACAGCTGTCAAACTTACGATTGGGATCTGCCGCCAAACAGCAATGTTAAGAGCATTGTTGGGTTCCGGTTGTCAGAGTTAAGATAGCCAGTAAGAGTTAAGATAGCCAGTAAGAGTTAAGTAAGTAAGATGGGGTTTCCGGGTTAGTACGTTTCCACCTTCGGCCTCATCTTCACTTAACATCAGGTGTGATTGAGGTCAAGAACTAACCCGTTGTGCATAAAAAAAAGAGTTGTGGTAATTCGCCTAATTCGTAAAATGAGATATACCACTAGATAATTGTTAATGGGAGATATGAACGTCTAGATAAATGTGTATCGACGGGATGAAAATATGACGTTGCCATTACATTCACTAAAGTCGTATCCAGAATTTGTATAAAAATTATAGTTCGTGACGGATGAAATTCTCGCAACCCGCAAAAAATTGTATTCTTCCGGCGCGATGACGGGGCGTTCTGATAAGTTTGTTACGTAAAGCTTATTTATATATAGGAAAATAACAAGCGATAGGAGAAATGTCCACTCGCTTCCACTGTAATATTTGTTATGTTTCATGCAAATATTGACTGTAACTGTTATCTATTACATGTCAAGTCTGTTGTTAGGATGTTTCACTTTCAAATGGGGCAACGATACCGCTTTGATAACAGGTGATGTATTTTATTCAATATCAGAAGGGCTATTGTGTTTTGACAGCGAGTGATAAATACAAATGTAGGGGGTTTCGTAGCCAAATCGTAGAAACGAAACGCTGATACGTTCGTCATGTCCATCCGTATGTCACAGCTATTGCTATCACACAGAGGACTGTAAAGTAGCACCTTGAAGACTCCATCTATAGTCCACGCAAATTTACTAGTGCTAATAGACCCACAACAATGCGTGCAGGTACTGGTAAATTTTCATTTATTTCCGTCACTATTCTATTAAATTGTTGGTCATTAAAATTATACTTCAATAAATTGATTACATTTCGTAACTATCACGGAACATACATTTCAATACACAATTATGACTTAACTCTCATTTCAAGCAGTTTAGGTGTTCAATATCATTAACGAGGCTTCTAAAATCATTCTGATTGTTTAATTATTTAGAATTTTTAGAATCTCCTATACCTATTTGATTTAGGCCCTAATTCTAAACAGTTTATCATTTAATGGTATTTTTGGAATACATGCATCGCATTACGACCTTTATTAGTCCAATATTAGACTTAATTAGGGGAATATCCGCGTGGCGATGTCATTAGAGGCTTGTTCAAATATGTCCATCTGCTGCTAAATTCGCTCGCATGAACTCTGCAAACCTGCTGATACCCGACCAATAATATGGGATGACGCGACGGACAGGTTTGCACAAGGCTGTTAACCCTGTGCCAATTGTATTTAACCAACTCTTTATTAAACTATGGTTTCACGGTCGGTATTGTTATTGGACCGTTTGAACATATTCACAATTCTGTTAGTTGATTAGTTAGCGACCACACAAAAAGGAGTCGCTGAGTTTAGTAATGCTGTTGTAATGCTGACATCAAGCGATGAATCCCTTCGTCGTCTTTGACTAAGACCATGGTCAGAGACATTTTATTTGTGAGGAACCAAATATTATTATTAGTATTATTATCTACTATAATTTTTTTAATACTTTGTAACTACCTAAACTTTCCAACTTTTCAGCGCTTCACTTTCACAGAATGTTATTTCATTTTGGTAGTTAAAAGTATCCGGCTGAACGTTCCTTTCATGAAAGTTAGCCACCTTACCGAATTACGATTACAGTTTACAGTACAGTCTGCACCACTTTTATTTTCTGCGCTATTAATCGTGGCAACGTTTTTGTGCGTTCATTGTCCGCTCGCTATGCGGATCTTAGCGTGTTCCATCGACATAATGTCGTCTTGTACATGTACAATCAACTTCATATCTTTCTTTACATCGTTCATCGTCATTAGTTACTTAACGTCAGCCTTTTGCCTAATCCTGTCTATCGTTTTTCGAAATGTATCGAAATTTATAAAGAAAGCAATTTCACCAGGCGTTACTTATCAGGATCGTGATTGTCCGCTACAACTTAATTACCTAATAACATTGTAATTGAGTAGGTATAGTGAATATTGTTTAACTGCATACATACGACATAATGTTAGTAATTCAATGCGCGTGTTTGTAAACATGTAATAGAGTGTACTAGTAGCAGATTCGTGTGAATCAGACTGTGAGATATACACGCGATGCAGTTTGTTCTATTGCGCACAAAAACTTGCCATGTTATATTCTAACATCGCGTATTATCTTGAAAAGTAAGTTGTCTCCAAAAAGTGTGTCGATCAGTATTGCTTAACGGTGTCGTTATAAAAATTCGCGGTATTCGGTATTAATTGCGCTACTATGTTTGGGATATGTGATCAGAGTACAAGTAATCTATATTACATATTGTTGCCTTCAAAATCATTGAATATTTTATATAAGTATATAGAGTAACAGAGATTCGTTTGGATGTCTACGAACATGTTTGTTTGGTGAGATTTTAATAATAAAATCCTTTTATTTAACTATAATTTAAAATTTTGTGTACACTATTTTCTGCCCAAGCAAATAAATACTATGTATCTCTAAAGTTTGCAGAAAACTCTATCGGAGTTTAGCTCGCCTTTGTATATTTTATGCAGAATGCATATTTCTGTAACAATTTTGTGTACAATAAAGATATTAAGATAACCTTTTAGTCTTCTAAACTTAAGAGGGTTTATACCGACCAGTGGCGCCCTCATTGAATAAATTCAGATTTATTTTTAAATACAGAATAAATCAAAAAGTCGTTCTGACATGCATTCGAGAAACCAAAAAGCATAGCTTTGATCGGTATTATTTTCCAGGTATCACGATTATAAAAAAAGTGGCCGTTTTTATCAATAATTAATTTCTCGAAAAGAAAGACCATCCAAACTGTACCCGATGCAAGAGAGAGGAGGACCTCATCCATTTAGTTCTCCAGTGTAAAATCAACGAACAACCGAGGTTGGATCTCTTAAAAGAAACTCGGTTCTCTGCGGCGGATCTCCTCTTCTTTTTCCATCAAGTTTTAAGCTCAGGTTTATAGTGATAGATTTTTAAGTTTCATCATACACTCACTGAATCTTAAATTTGAACATTATAAAAATACTCTTTAAGCAGTAATCCCAAGTTTACATTAGATTAGAATGACATTATAATGTTTTTTTTTTTGTTTGTTTTAAAGTCACACCTAAAGTTTAAGTAACATTGTTGTAATTTTAAGCCGGCTTAATCATATGATGTATGGCTTATAAAATGAATAAGATTAAAAAAAAACTGTAATTATAGCAATTTATGTATTATTTGTAATTAGCGTTTAGGACTTTCGAGTGCAGGTCAGAACAATTTGTTTGATTTAATAAGAAATCTTAATTTATCCAATGAGGGAGCCACTGGACGGATTAAGCCCACTTAATGCAGTTTGAAACAAAATCCAATAGTAAGTTTCGTAACTTCTCGGAAGTATGCAATAAAGCATAGTTATATTTACATATACCTACTTACTACTACTATAATCCTTACGGATTTGAATTACAAATACATGTAAGCTGTTCTCAAAAGATTTTTAAAATCGAAACGTTCATGAAAATTCACCTAATATATTCCCTATTCCGTCTAAGTGAACCAAAACTCTACCAAGCTTCTAGGCTTAAGTGGGATTGGGGTAAACCACGTGTGACGTGAATGCGTGACAAGACAGGAGGGGATGAGGGTTAACATCTCAATTTGCTGTGGTAAGCTAGGTATAGTGGACATTAGCGAGATAAGACATCACCCAAATGTGATCCCGATAGTTACGTGGAATTTATTTTCAAAGCGGTATCAGTAGAGACCTGAAAATTATATGGCCAAGTGCAATTCAGATGTTGATACCGGCAATGATAACAGGGTTTATTGATAACCTGTTGGATCAATTTCTCATGCCTCGTTACGACTTATTTACGATTTGAGATCAGGTAATTTATGCATTATCTATTTGTTATTCTTAGTCACCTTTGGGCCATGAGGTCACAATGACATCATCAAGTGAGATTTGACATCAAGAACGAGTTACATATCTCAGTTATAACTCCGCCTGTGACTTCGCCTGCGTGGAATAACCTAATTCTACCTATATACAATACACTTTATTGCACAAAAGGAGAACATACATTTTACAAAGCACAATACTGAAAAGAATACAATTAGTCGGCCTTATTACTAAGAGCGATCTCTTCCAGGTAACCTTTTATATACCAAACCTTTTATAAACTTTATATACCAAATTTCATCCAAATCCTTTTCGCCGTGATTGAGCAACAAACAAACATTCAAACATTCGCATTTATAATATTTGTTAGATATAATAACAGTAGTGGCTTTTGCTGCAGACTTAAAATACCTCATAGTTTCAGAGAACTTGTAATCAATCCATAATCCAATAGTTCAATGAAGTTGTATATCTGTTTAGCTCCTCGTTTTGTATCTGTCTACCGTATTTACCCACGACTATTAGATTATGTTTGTCTTTACTTCGATCGATATGTCTGGCGAAGTTTTGTAAACGATGTAAATATTGGGTCTTTACCTATGAAATTGGAGATTTTTTTCTTCGTTAATCATATGTGCCAACTCCTACGATTTTATAGCTATTTCCAAATTTGTTTTTTTTTTATTTGGAAAATGGAATATGTTTTCAAGGTTTTACATGTAATATTTTTTAATGTCTTTTCATGTGCTTCCATTTCTTAGATTCGACGAAACTTTTATAAAGCGGTTACTTTTAAAAATTAACACTGTCTATACTTAACTTAATGTTATGTGATAATACACACAAAGTTTAGCTTAATTTGGATTTGCCATTCCCAAAAAAAGTTACAAAAATGTTTATATGGAGAAAACAATCTTAATGAAACGCCAGTTTCATAGGTAAGGACCTAATATTTATTTTTACAAGCTTTTATTTGGTTTGCAACGTTCGTATGTAAGTTGTCCGTTTCAAAATTTGCAAACCACTTTGCAACCACTTGCTGGTATCTGATTGAGCTGAAATTTGGCATAACTATATATAAGTTCGGTGACAATGCAATATTATGGTACCATCGAGCTGATCTGATGATGGAGCTGGGATGTAGGAACTGGAACTCCCTGATGGCAAATGGCAAGATAGTCGAATTTTAGCATGTTTTTTTTTTGCCTTCAGCATTTTTCATTAGACATGATAACGAGGGTCTGAAGATGGACCCAAAAGATTGCCACTGGAACTCCTTGATGGACGTTATGTTACTCGTCTTTCTACTAGAATAAAATGTGATAGGTACTCATGATGGAATATTAAAAATATTTTATTTATTACATCTGTCATCGTAAGGATTAGTTGTCAATATAGGGCTGACCATCGACCGCCCCGTTGTTCAGATGATAATAATTATTAAAAATAAAATAAAAAATAAATAAAAAGATATTCTTCTTCTTTTCGTGTCGAGGCAAGTTTAAAATTTTATTGGACCAAAACTTTTTTTTTTTTTTAATCTTGGTTTAAAGACCTTGTTCATTAACTTGAACATGTCGGTCGGACCAAAACTTAGCTACACTAACAGCACTGTCTGCGGCATTAAGGAGGTCGTCAAAGGTGCAGTTGTCAGGACACGCGGGATATTTATTCATCCACTTAAAAAAATTATACTACATGATCATTAATTATAGTTAAATTTTCTAACGTAGTGGACTAATAGGTTGGAGCCTCAGCAAAATAGCTGTTTTTCAGTCTCCACCTCGTGCATTCACTGATAACAGAACGCATAACACGTCAGAAGTTTTTTTTTTTTTTTTTTTTTTTATATCTTTTAATATTTATAGAGGGTTTTAATTAAATGCCACCCTCATCGTGGCACTCTTTTGTATAAAGTCAACCTTAATTTGATCGATTCCTAATTGCTATCAGAAGTTGTTGCACACTACAATACTATTGGCTACAAGCGACATGCAAGCAAGCATTATATGACGAAAACTTAGGAGAAACAAAAAAAAATTCTTAATATAATCGGAAACTGGCGCAATATTGATAGTCTGGTAATGTAGGGTCTGAGAGGGGACCGTCTACATTGTACTTACCTATCCATCGTTAATTTTAAATTGATGTATGTATGCTATGTGGTTAACCAACGTGTCTCTCACGTGATTGTCATAAACAGCTACCATGGGACCTTTCACCAAATTTGCACATTTCACCGGCAATGGTCTCACCCCCTGTCACGTGTGTATTTCTGTATATTTCCAAAGGTGAATCGTGGATATTAGAAACATCCAAACGCCAATATTTGGAATATCTCTGACTACCCCATTTGACATAAAAGTCGTGACGTTAGATTATGTATTGCAACAGATAATTATTGTTTACGTCCAAATTTTTAATGTCATGTAAATTAAAACTTAATATAAATTGATTGTAGCTAATATTATAAATGCGACAATTTGAATGTTCGTTTGTTTATTTGTTTGTTGCTCAATCACGGTGAGACGGATGAACGGATTTGGATGAAATTTGGTATATAGGTAGAACATACTCTCGATTAAAACATATATACACCTAATAAGGTACCCTATACCAAAGGGTCGCGGGTTCAAGTCCCGCTAGGGTCATATGTTTGTATGATGAATACGCACACGTGTACCCGAGTTATGGATGTTTTCATTTATAATAAGTATTTATTTACAAAAAAAAAATGTATTTATGTAGTATATATCAACCATCTGGTATCCACAACACAAGTCTATAAGTTGATTAATGTGGAACTAAATGGCGCTGTGTATATGTCCAAGGATATTTATTTATTATATTATTAAATACCGCAAGCTCTGGACAATGATATTTTACACGGCATCGGTTTTATATCTCAGCTCAAACTTAGCAATTTAGAGCATGGCTTAAACTTAAGTATTCAACTTTAATAAGTTTTGGTAACTTCGTTATGCTTTATAGGTAAACGACAGAGCAGCATCTGCGTGCTCGATATTTGTGTTGCAAATTTTACTCGTTATTCAGAGTTCGCCTTAAAACATTACAGGAGACTAATTTGCCAGTGACATCTACTGTATTTTAAACAAATATTTAGACACTAACTTTCTGCCCGCGGCTTCGCCTGCGTGGAATAACTTTATCGCGGAAATTTGTTTATCCCGCGGGAACTACTCACTTTATCGGGATAATAACCTAGTGCATTTCTGTATATCTCGAAGGTGAACCGTGGATGGTGCTTCATGCATTAATCTTTTAATGTTTGTAACATTCAAACGCTTTAGTTTGGGATATCTCTGACCACCCCATTTGGGTAAAGGTCGTGATTTAATGTATGTTATACTGTGTATTCATCTAGCCCTTTATTCCAGTTATTTAACCAACGACCTAATATTCTGTATCTAAAGTATCGGAATACTTATCAGAAGTCATATATTCACGTGAGACGCGATGTTTTCAACGAAGTTGTCATGCATGATCTCATGACATGACCACTGTGACATATTTATTACTTCGTCGATATGTAAGTTCCAGTTGACCGCTCCGATATATTAGATTATGTAGAATGTCAATGCCAATTACAAGTGTCGCGTATACAGTCTGTCCATATCTGTAATGCTGTGACTTCCAATGTTTTACGCTGTAACAATTCCTCCGCTCCTAATATCAAATTGTGGTTTCTGGCACGAAAAATAAATTGAACCAACCTGGATCTTCCCGTGAGTGTCATAAAAGGCGATTAAAGTATCCCGTTGCTCATTATAATGGATAGGCTCCTCTTATGTATATTTAGAAAAGTGAATCTTGGACGTTGTTTCCCTAATATAAACCTCTTTGGTTTCTGTATTGTCTTGTAATGTTCTTGTTATTTACTCTTGTTGTTGTTATGGTGTCAAATGTCTTATGTTTGGGATATTTCTGACACACCATTTAGGATAAAGGTCGTGACGTCATGTGTAAATTGTTAGTTACGATCTATTCTTTAAAATTTGCGTAAGGAAAGGAAGTGACTTTATCGTTTTGATTATTTTTGTTTGAAATTGCTTTGTCGGTAGGTCAACAAACAGAAATTTAAAAATTACGTTGTTAGTGGATGTGGTATCCTGTTTTAGGAAAGGTCTATGTCCAACAGTGGACGTCTACGACGATTATGACAATGTCCTTAATCTATTCACGTTTCTTATTTAAGTTATTCCTGTTATTATATGCAATGTAGTTTCAATGTCATTTTGTAGATTTTTTTTATGTACAGCGGGTTCGTACTTGACCTCAATCACACCCGATGTTAAATGAAGATGAAGTTGAAGGTGGAAGCGTACTGACCCGGAAACCCCAACACATTTGGGTGGACTGGCTATCTTATCTCTGACAACCGGAACACAACAATGCTATTAACATTGCTGCTTGGCGGCAGATTTAGATAAGATGGTGGTAGCTAGCCAGGCGGACATTTAAAATGCCCTACCACCAACCGTTAGATCCCGTTATCTATCATTAGTCAAAGAGTTCTATGATATTATGCACATATTATTTGTTATTGATAGCCAGGGTAAAATAGACAGACCGCATTAAGTAAGTACTGCCGAGGGCAACCATCGAGGTTTACTAAGATATTTTTATTCCAAAGAAATACCAAGGTGTGCTATTTTGCCCCCACCCCATCGTGATCTCAATGCGACAAGATAACGGGGTCTAGTTATTTGGTATTTTTGTTTATCCGACATAAATTGTTTGTATAATTGTGTCTGATAGGTATTATTATATGAGTCAAAAGTCGGCGTCTCTTAATTGACGGAATAATTGGCTGAGCACAATTTAAACTTTCACCTTGTAAGTAAATAATAGATAATGTTGAGTTGACCAGAGGACCGTACACAGTTATGTATATACCTAGGTAACTATTTGATGTATTTAATAAGTATCATTGTTTGATAATACATCTTATTCATTTATATTACTATAATATTTGGCTAAAAAAGTACAATAAAAAAAATCTTTACGACACGGTCAAAGTCCACAGAGTACATTATGTGACGGTAAATTTTAAAGTTTTAATTTTTTTTATTTTATTATTGTTTATTTTTTATATTTACCTCATACTTTCGTCATCACCAATGAACGGTTTTCAAAATTCTGTGAAACAATGTTAAAAATCTTTCAATAGTATTGATTTTTGAAATCTAACAAAAACGTTTTATCATTTTAAATAGTATGAATAACTAGTAAGTTCAGGCACTCGCAAAAATGAGCCACCAAAAGTTGGCAAAACAACCGCCTTCAATTGGGTCCGTTTTTTATCTTCTGAGTGGATCATAAGATCTTCACCAAGTTTACATGAGACGACCCTGAAGGTATCTCACAAACGAAAAAAGAATTATGCAAATAAATCAAAACTGACAAAGATATAAATTTGAAATGCCGAATATACATAAAAAAATTCTGTCGAATTGCGGTCCTTCTCTTTTAGATTAAACTATTTCTAAAGAAACTTACTGTCAATAATAAGTCTTTCATAATAAAATTGTTATAAATATTACGCACGTAATTCCAGTGGTTGTTGATTGTAGAAAATACTGTGTATAATACGATTCCATTTTAACGCTAAGTCACCATTTCTCGGTAACCAGCTGGTGTATTGTTTCCGCCATAAAAGAAACCGTGGAATTATAAATAATTCGAAGTTGTCGGCGATATGAATAAATTGCACGGCTACTAAACCATTCACCGTGTTAGTGTAATTAATTAGTTTGACTGTCGGTGGGTACGTTGCGGCTAACCGATTAGCTTTTATTGCGCATTCATGGTGATGAAACGGCAAATAACTTGCCCGATTTTCATTAGGAGCCGTTTGTCTTCCAGAAAATCATACATTGCTTTCCTAAAGACTAAAGTTATTTTTGTCGAGATGATTAGTGACCTTGCATTTGACAGTTTTCTGTGGGATCATGTTCATATAATTTGAATGTGACTAACTTCCCATCAGTGGTTCGCAAACACATACGAACTCTTTGTCCGCATTCTTTTAGACTTTTATATATTAGTTCTTCTTCTAATTTAAGAGTTTCACTCTTGTCGATAGAGTTATGTTCTTTGTAATGTTACGTAATGTTAAATGGAAGACTTGTCTATTACTGTAAAGTATGGTAAAAAATTAGCTATTGTGTACAATTTTGTTCGACTAATAACTGAGACATTGAAAGATGTACAATAATCAATATCCCCTGACAACTGCGAGAATTTCAACACGATCGATACGCCTCACACTTTTGTAATAGCGAAGAATAAGTAAAGTCTCGCCAAAAGTAGGACTGATTAGGCTGGGTTAAGTGCTCGTATTACATATTCGGAAATGTTTCCGTCAGGCTATCACCAGAAATGACGCATGTTTATGCGTGTACGACGATCACTAGTAGAGTTGCAGTATCATTAATACTCCGTAACATTCCCATGCGTTACGCGGAGCCGAACAATGGAACAAAGGCTCGAGATGTCTCATTTGAAATGCAACTCTACCATGCGCCTGCGCTAATATATTAAACATCATTGTGTCTTTTCTTCAATTTACACAGTGACCTTGCCGGAATTGTTTCTGTTAAAATATCTCATGAAATAGGTCATTAAAAATTCTTTTTGTTACAATTATTTTCAAATTTATCCCGTGTTCCTCAAATTTTCCTTGTTATCTGTGAATTAAATGTGAAATTTTATTAATTTCAGGTCACCGCAGCCTCCACGCCTTGAGCCTTAATCTGTATACTTCACTGCCAACTATTCCGCCCTAAGGAACGCTTAATGTCGCCATGCTAGACAAGATCCATACTAGATATAAGAACCACGTTCAAGCATATAGAAGATTTGAGAGCTGTTGGTACACGTGACGATATCTGGAAAGCGACAGCGACATGAGTCAGTCGCAGGATGAGGCCCGAGCGGCCAGGATCCAGAAATATAAAGAGGAGAGAAGAAAGCAGCTAACTGCTAGAACAGCTACTCTATTCTCTTCCAACGTCACTGAAAGGTGAGTTAGTTTTAACCTCTTTTGTTGAATGAAATGCCCCTTTTGTTTATAAGCGCCGTAGAACCCAACGACGGGATTCATCGTGAGTAGTAGTAGTAGCCAGACGTAAAGGCAAGTCCTCCTGTAAACAATGTACTTGTGTAGTTGTCGAATGTTGATATAATTGTATTTCCTTAAAGCCTGTTCACACGCACGCCAGCGGTAACGCTACGTTAAAGAAGAGCGAAAAAGTTTCGTATGAAAGTATATAAGTTTAGTATGAAACATTTAAAGTATTGCAACGTTACCGCTGCGGTAATTGCCACGTATGGGTTATCGCCGTAATCTACATAAAAGCTATTTTTACCGCAAATGTAAATGTTGGCAATCGTGAAAGAATCGCGGGCTCGGTGTTAATGCTATCATCCAGTATCGCCGCCCGTTTGAATAGGTTGGTCAATATTCTTATCCGCATTTTTGTTTAATTACAGGCGCCCTCGGAAAGTCGCTGATCATACGCCTTTAGAAGATGCTGCTGCTCATCTTAAATCTTCTTCCGACCTCAATCTCAACACAGCTTCGACCTCAGTGCCTATAAGAACAACTCGTACTTCTCGCTTGAGAGCCGCCGCAGCAAATCATTTAGACTCCTCACCACCTCTTAGGAAGGCTAATAGAAGTTCCTCCGTGCAATCTTTAGAAGATGTCAAAACAAAAAAACCCAAGAGTTCCAAGGTAATAGAGAGAGATAAATTAAAATCCATAAACAGAAGACAGAGTCATGAGAAGGAAAATCTAAAAAGTGCGTCAACGACATGCTTTCCTGAAAAAGATATTGGTGCTATTAAATCGAAACCCAAACATTCCATTAATAAAAATATTTTAGAAAAAGACAAAAGTAATTTTTTAGTCAATAGTCTTAAAGCGAAAGGAGTTGATGATAAACCTAGTTCCAGTTTAGATGAAAAACGAGAAAGAAATCCCGAAGAAAAAAAATCACGTAGTTTAAAAGATGAAACAACGCCTTTGCTTGTTAATGGCGAAGAAATTTTCGACGAAATTCTTCATGGTGAACGTCTTTCCGGCAGTATGGAAAAAGAAAATTTCGATGATTTATATAACGATCTAGTAGTCGAAAATGACAATTTCCAGAAAATTGAGCTCAAAATTAATGATGTAGTAGTAGATCATAACCTAAGGCTCCATGGTAGTCACAAAAAAGTTAACATTCCAGCCAGTGATGAACCCATAGCTGTTAATAAAGTTGACAATGTGAATTTAGAAGATAGTGTAGTGCCAAATGAAGTAAAACATGAGGGAGAAGGGGGGTTGTTAGAAGTCGTGTGTGTACCAAAAGTGAAACGATTTAGTGAACTGCTCAGTAATCTGTGTTCACCATCCGAAGCTGACCTCCTATTTGAAGATATCTTGGAAAAGAACGGTTTTGATGCCGCTAGCGATCTGGTGAGTTCATTTTAAATTTTGTCTTGATCGTTTTTCATGAACTGTTGAAAACCTAATAAAAACGTTATTGTAAAGTTGTTATCTCCTATGGCAGCATTGTTAGGATTGCAACACTAACGGATGCTGTAAGAAGACATATTAACTGTCAAGAAGTTCACCACCACCAGCAATTCAGCAGTCCTTTTGTCTTCGACTTGTTCAACATGCCTCGGGCGTAAAATAAATCTTTAAAGCTATTCTAAAACCACAAAGATGTGATGATCGATACGGTAGTGTCGTTTCCTAATAAAGTGCTTGTCTTAGTCGCTCGGCTACTTTCTATGGCTGCTTGTATTAACGGGTTTATCAACAGGTTAGGGATTATCGCGACATGTCTCTAAACATGTTTTGCATGTAATGTAAATTGAGAATGAACATAAATTATCAACTAGTACATTATATGTCATTGTCATGGATGCCCCAGCAATGGAGATTAGGGAGGACCCACCCGTTTCTCGTCACTTCATGACACCTAAGATGAGGCCAAAGGTGGAACCGCAAAGTTAATGTGAGGGACTGGCTACCTCGTCTGAATCAGCCGGAAAACAACAAAACGCAAAACAGCATTTCTGGTTGGACGCCGGCTTAGATAAGTTGGCCTACCACAAAGCAAACCATGTTTCAACTGAACATAGGGATCGAATTTCTTTACCACTTCAAACCTGATGATCTATTTAACAATGAACCATTATATTAGACAAAGGATCGAGTTAATAGACCCTTTGTTGATGTAAACTGCGTTAATTGATAGTTGTGGTGAAAATTGAGATATCAATTTTAACTCGATTAGGTACTCTTTAATAATACCTATTACGCTATCAACGCGTATTATCTTCAGTTAGATTTAATAATGTCAATTAATGCGAGAATAAGGGCTATCCTCTTTAGATAAACATTGTACATTATTGTTAATCATAATTATGAATGCAAATCTGATATTATATCTACAATTTTATTGTCTAATTAATTAAATATTCTGTGATAGTTTATGGATATGTATATGTCGTAGGAGATTATTGAATTAGTCATTTTTCGGGTTGGTACATAGCCTCAATCACACCTGATGTTAAGTGTAGATGAAGTCGAAGGTGGAAGCGTACTGACCCGGAAACCCCAACACATTTGGAGGACTGGCTATCTTAACTCTCACAACCGGAACACAACAATGCTATTAACATAGCTGCTTGGCGACAGAGTTAGATAAGATGGTAGTAGCTAACCAGGCGGACATTTAAAATGCCCTTCCACCAACCAAACGAGTACTTAAACATGTACCCCGCTGGGGATCGAACCCGCGACCTCCGAATCGTAAACCCAATGTTGTTTACATTGAGCCACGAAGGCGGAGTACATATGAACATATGCTAACGCCTGTTTCGTGGAGTAGGCAAACTATTGATTTCCACTTGCAACTATTTCCCATTCCCATACAAAGTAAACCATCCAGAAACCACCTTTAATATGAAGGTCCAACAATTTTCGAGTGGTGAAGAAGGCGAGGAACCATAGCCGAATTCAGCCGAAAACTGTTGGACTTCCATACTAAAGATGGTTTTAGAGTGTTGTACTTTGTATGGGAAATCGAAATTTTTTAAATCGAATTCGGCTATGGTTCTTAGTGGAAAGTTTTTCGTAATCAGTAGTGGACTCACCAGTAAACAGGAATTACACGAATTAAATTTCATCCTGTATATGTTGTTGAATGACCTTTGCAACTGCAATCGATTTTCAAAACCACAACTGTTGGAATGTAATTAAATATACTATTATTACATTCGATCTTGCTCCATAATCTTACAAAGCACAAACACAGGGTACTTATTTGGTGGTCGCTTAAATCTAGCCGGTGCAACAACGCGCCGTGACCATATACGGGTCTAAATTCACCTTCACCTTTTCCTTGTAGTGTATCTGTAAGACAATCATGCGGTATTTATTGTTGTACATTGTCATTTCAATATTTACATGGTTCGTACCGATGTACATGTCTCAGTATAGAGATATACATAAAGTTAAGTACTGCCTTTATCCCAAACTTAAAACTTTCGCGGACACTGAACGCCTATAGACGTTATAACAATAAAACTTCTATATTCTCTGGTATATGCAGTGAGCATGTGAAAGGGTTAAGCATTTGGGTGTTCCCGACGTTTAATACTTGAAACAATATCTACTGATGGTAGACGGTGGCCTACGTGGCTCTATTGCTACCTTGGGCCCTAGACTAATTAAAGAAAGAAATAGGGTATGTAATTATCCGCCTCCATACTCCTCCCACTGCAACTCCTGTAAGCCAGGATCAACAGTGGTACTCTGCACGGCGCCTAGTGATGGTAGACGGTGCCCTACGTGTCTCTATTGCTACCTTGGGCCTCAGACTAATTAAAGAAGAGTTAAAGGTGTGAAGTAGTAAGGAGTTTCCCACCCTCGGCAAATGGGAGTGGAGCTAAATGAATTCAAAATCAGCATTAAAGCTTAACCCATGGCTATGTAAGTAATAATAGGGTATGTAAGTAGGTATTAAAGGCAGTCGTTATGCCAACTCGGTGGCCTACAGCGGTTGCTTAAAACACCGACTATATTATGTGGCCACTAGTCTGGCACAAATCCTTCAATTAACACTGGACCATCGTGGAGGATTACGGCTCATACCCTCTCCCAATGAGAGGAGGTTATGCCCTAAGAATACAAATGTGTGAGGTTGAGGATGACACGGTCCATACCAATGAACATCCCTCACCAGATGCTTTAATCACCTATTTCGTTGCATGACTAGCAATTAAATACTTGAGTGATATTTTAGGCACAGTAATTACTGTGCATTTAGCCAAACAAATTGCTTAAGTATCAAACATGTACCCGGCTGGGATTCGAACCTGCGACCTCCGTTTCGTTAACATTATGTTGTTTACCTTTGGGTCATGGAGGCGGTAAATCGGTGTTAGCTTTGCTGAATCCAGTTTTCCCTACCCGTGGATATTAAACAAAATCCTTTCTGAATGCGCGGGCGAATTACCCCACCGAACACATATGACAAATTTCATCATCATCGGTCAAAGTCAAAACAAAAGGTACAATAGTCAGATTTTATATTTTTTAGGCTATTGCTCGCTCAAAAGGCAATTTTCCCCTGAGAAGAGCAAGCAAAGAAGAAACAAAGGGTTGCTATTTTAAAAACAAGTTATATTATTACATACATAACGTCACGCCTGTTTCCCGTGGGGGTATAGGCAAAGACCACAGACTTCCACTTGCTACGATCCTGACACACCTCTTTTGCTTCATGAGCAATCTAATACACTGAGCTATGACCCATTTGTACTGCTGCAGCACACACATGCGTTAGTGTTACAATATTATATTATTGTTGTTGATGTATTACCTTATCTGTGTATCAATATGTATAAGCTAAATGTATGTGTGTGACTGTGGAAACAAATAAAGGCTTTATTTATCTATCTATCTTCATTCACTCTTTAAGGTTGTTGTTCTTCTCGTTGGTTGTTGTATTACAAAAAGGCACAATAACATTTCATTATTAATTGTGAAATACTCCCTCATGTACGAGGGAAGGCTTATATCCCTGCAGTGGGATGTTTACGAGCTGATCATGATTGTGAATAGCCTGGCATGGGATCAAGCTGGTTAAGACCAGGAATGATTATCATTTAAGTATAGTCTGATATTTTTTAATATTCTTTCTTAATAAATTTCTGTTTATAGTACCTTTAAATTAGTTGGAAGGAAAATTTTGTATATCAACGGGAATATTGAAAACACGTATACATAGTACTTATACAAGGTTATATTTTGTATCAAAAAGCCGATACACTCCAATTAGATCATATATTTTGTAATCAATATGGCTATGAAAAAATAAAGTAAAAGATTGTTGCGAATTCATTAACTGTTTGTTTCCGCTTGTCGGGTGTTTATCATTTCTTAATATATATAAATATTTGAGAAAAAAATTGAACACCATATTTTTATAGCTGGAGTGGATTATATGTACCGCCTCCGTGGCTCAATGTAAACGACATTGGTTTTACGATTCAGAGGTCGCGGGTTCGATCCTCAGCGGGGTACATGTTTAAGTACTCGGTTTAGTTGGTGGTAGGGCATTTGAAATGTCCGCCTGGCTAGCTACCACCATCTTATCTAAATCTGCCGGCAACCAGCAATGTTAATGGCATTGTTGTGTTCCGGTTGTCAGAGATAAGATAGCCAGTCCCCCCAAATGTGTTGACGTTTCCGGGTCAGTACGCTTCCACCTTCGACCTCATCTTCACTTAACATCAGGTGTGATTGAGGTCAAGTAAGAACCCGTAGTGAATAAAAAAAAATATGTATACGTGCCTCTAAAAAAACTAATTTATTGTTTCAATTTATAATAAATAACCTTGTGTGTAGACAGTCAGTTTCTCCGTTTATCTTTATTTATACGTATATAGATTATGACATCAAATCGCGTACGTCGTACTTAACGACATGCGTACTGTTCGCAATTGTTTCTGCAAATACAATTTGCTTGCAATCGGGTCAAGAGTGCATCACATATGGCGTTGACGTGAAATTATATGTAAATTGTTGTTTCCAATTTAGTTCCAGATAAGGCTGTAACTGATACTGTTTTAGCTAAAATTATCTCATATTTATTTTTGTCTTATTTATATCAATAGCCAAGTCCAATGTTGTATGTACATTCGGCATCATAGTTAAATTCATACAGGGCTTTTCTATATGATTGATGTTGGGATGATGGCTATTCAAGCTATTCATGACCCTCTTGTCTAAGAGTATCATTTTAGAGAACTTCGCATGGTACAGTTTAAATAGCCACCATGATATGTTGTTCATGTAAAATTGCCGTGTATGTTATCAATGGAGCGGACTGTACAATAGTAAAGCAGGCGAGTTTGTCAAAAATCTGTGAATGCAGTTCAATTTTCTTTTGAAAATAAAGGAATGTTTCCTCCTATTTTAAGTTTAAGGTACTTTCCCTCCAACTCAGCTTTTTTTTCACCCTTTATATGCTATATGCTTGTAACGGTAGGCTTTACAGCCATAGTCTCTACAACAATAGACAGAGGCGGCATTACAAATGCCTCGTCAAATACAACCCTAATCCCCATAGGGAATGCCGCATTAATGATGTAGTCTAATCTTATATCACTCAAAAATTATATATTTTTTTATGCACAATGGGATACTTGACCTCAATCACACCTGATGTTAAGTGAAGATGATACCGAAGATGAAAGCGTACTGACCCGGAATCCTCATTTTATTTGGACGACATGACTATCTATCGGACAACCGGAACACAACAATGCTATTAACATTGCTGTGGCGGCAGCCTTAGATAAGATAGTGGTAGCTAGCCAGGCTGGTTCGAATAAATGGCAGGGTGGTGGAGTAGATTCCGCCGGCGACTAAACAATCGTGAACAGTTTTAACAGAACAACAAACAGCGTCATTGGCGCGGAGCCACATAAAAATTCTCCCCTGCAAATGGCGCCATGGCGTTTGCCTATGTACCTACAGCAGGAAATTTTAACACTTTTAATACATGCGATCAACCACTGACCGGCGAGCGTGTATGAAGCATTTGATGAGAGTGGAAGAAGCAAAAGTAGTATGTCAGGATCATTGCAAGTGGAAACCAATAGTCTCTGCCTAGCCCAACGGGAAAAAAGCGTGAGCATATGTATTTAAGTACTTAAGATAAATTATGTAGGAGGCCGATTTGAAAATTAAAAAGTTCTTTACATCTTATATTAAAATAGCGTGAAGGTAACTTTAAAATTGTAATAATGGTAACGCTTTCGAAAAGTCTATTGAACATTGTTGTTCCACAGAGCACCGTTCAGAAAACTCTGAAAAATAAAATTATTGAACACTGAAAATAAGATGAGTATACTTATACTTATTGATGTGATTCTCAGCAAGATACCCACAATAGGACCAACCTAAAGTAAAAAAATTGCGATCGCCAATTGTATGATTAGGGCAAATCCTCCCATGGAAAGTGATGAAAATCAATACAATACAAATCAAAATCAAATCAAAATATTTTATTTCATAGGATAAAATTATCACTTGAAAACGTCACTATTAATATTACATTTAAATTTTACACACACATTTTACATTTAAATTTAAATACAATACAAATACTCTTTATTGCGCAAAATAATTTACAATAATCGTGACATAAGCAAGGTTTATGGTCAGAGTAGTGGACTCTTATGAGCTGTCAATGTGAATATGCAGTTATCTGCTTGCCTACTGTACGATCTGCCGACTACACACTAATAGTATAAGATCCGGCTATAGAAATATATACCCTCATCTGTTATTCGACGATAACAAAATTAATATGTTAGTTAATGAATATATTAATACATTGAAAATGGGTTGCCTAGCTAAATCGCGAGCCAAACGGTTAATTAATGTAAATCCAAATTAATTGTTTTTCAATTAACTTCCCCGATTTGTTATTTATAAAAATCGACCATTATCTGAAAGAACATAACATCTTTCCCTTCAGCATAACTATGGAGTTGTCATGTATAAATATGCGAGCAAGCGTTATTAATATACCCTCATCAGTTATTTAATTGATTTTTTTTTTAAATTAAACGTTATTTTATTCTCTTTCTAACAGTATAAGGTTGCCTCAGTAAAAGTTTGTCACATGCACATTGCTGTGATTTTAGATGTGAAGTTTTGAGCGCAAGCGCGGAGAGTGACAGAGAGCGTTGCACGCACTTCTCCATGCGACAGACAGAGACGCAGTGATGCCGGTAAGGCATGCGCCAGGCAGCTGCTGAGTTAACGAGAGAGAGACATGTTCCTTTCTCTGTGTGTTAGACAAAGATAACTAGATCATATTTTATTCTCCGGTGTAAACAAACGTGCTCTTGTATACTTCGTTAGTAAAAATATTAATCTTTTTAACAAAAAATTACATAATTAAAAATGAAAAAGTGTTTTGTTTGTGGTTTGAAGGGCTCTGTTATTGATTTTGATAACGAATCCTTTAAGAAATGTTTTTTGAAGTTGTTGTTTCGGCGAGAAAAAAACTTTGCGTACAGTGAGGTTAAGTTAAGCTTGGATTTAATCAATAATTTTGGTTATCATTCGTCTTGCTATAAAAAAGTAACGGTTGTATACTTGATGTATATTTGATGTATGGAGTACATATTGATATATTGATACATATTGATATATTATATATATATTTTAAACAAAAAGATTGTTTAAATTGTAAAGACAAACAATTAAAAAATTTCTACTACTACCATTACAAAGAGCATTAAAAATTATAAAATATATAGTATGACAATAATCGTCGTTCTTTGTAAATAATATTTTCATTATAAACAATTAAAAATACAATAATAAGAAAAATTGACATTCTATTATTATTGCACGAAAATATAGGAATTTTTTATAACGTTATTAGACTATCAGCATCTCGGTCTGTCGCATGTAGAAGTGCGTGCAACGCTCTCTGTCACTCTCCGCGCTTGCGCTCAAAACTTCACATCTAAAATCACAGCAACCGTGCATGTGACAAACTTTTACTGAGGCAACCTTATACTGTTAGAAAGAGAATAAAATAATGTTTAATTTAAAAAAAAACAATTAAATAACTGATGAGGGTATATTAATAACGCTTGCTCGCATGTTTATACATGACAACTCCATAGTTATGCTGGAGGGAAAGTAGGCAACCTATATTTTTCCAGTTCCTTATGTTATGTTCTTTCAGATAATGGTCGAATTTTATAAATAACAAATCGGGGAAGTTAATTGAAAAACAATTAATTTGGATTTACATTAATTAACCGTTTGGCCCGCGATTTAGCTAGGCAACCCATTTTCAATGTATTAATATATTCATTAACTAACATATTAATTTTGTTATCGTCGAATAACAGATGAGGGTATATATTTCTATAGCCGGATCTTATACTATAAGTTACTCGTTCACCTAAAAGAACTGCCAAGTGCTGACACGCATAAATTTAGGGTTGCGTAGATTTAAATCCCTGCTTATTGAATAAGCCGAAAAAAATAATTTTGAAATACAAACTTATTTTTGATCGCCGTCTTCGTCTCAGGAAGACAATGCAAATTGGGCCTTGGGAAATGCGTCTATTAATGGTGGACATCTGTAATAGTGGAGTCAAAATTCTAGTTCTCTAGTTTAGAGATTGAAACGCAACAAGAATTTATATTTTGATAATCGAGGCATTAATATCATCGACACTAATTCAGTAGGTATTAAACGGTAGTCGACAAGCCGCGCGAAAATGGCGCCACGGGCGGTCTCGACTAATTAAAAAATTATCGACGCAAGGATAAACAGCTATTAATCACATCGGAAATTGGAAATTGCTTATTTCGTCAGCAGAAAAGGAGGTCGAGATCACGAAGATCATAACCAAATACGAACCCCGTAGTGAGACGAGGCCGGCTGCATGTCAGAGCGTCGACAATACAATGCGAATGATTAAAACTGTGGGCGCTACCAAAATTGGTATAGTTCGACGCAACCACATTTATCTGACCCTTGAAAAGTGCAGTCGCGTGTACAACTCTCCTAAAATACACAACAATCCTCAAGTAAGGAATGAATGCATAGTTTCTTTCGGACTGGCCGAGGGAAGGTCGACGTGTGGTAGGTAAGGGGTCTACTAAAAATAAAAACAAAGAGGAAAATTTGCACCATGGAATTAAGTAAGTAGGTAAGCATAATCTTTAGTGAAGGTTCCATAACTCAAGGTGGACCTCGTATTATGCTAATGGCGATGGTTGACGTAAATGGAAATGTTTAAAGATAAGGTAGCGAAATTAAACGAAAATTAACTTTCTTAATTGAGTTGGCACCCTAGTAATAGCAAGAGTAACGGTAAAGTAATATAATTTCGTGATTGCCATTTATGGTGTGATTTATTATAATTATAGCACACGTTACGTATATTTATAAAAAACCAAGTGAGAGTCGGGATTAGTATTTCGCACTAATAATGTCTTTTTGGGAAAAAAGAAACTAACTGGCGTTCAAAATTGCAGATCACAACTTTTTTCGAACACCATTGAATTACTAAAGAAAAATACCTTTAACTATCAGCAGATCGTACTACACAATAATGGTAGTCGATGTTTGTCTTAATAGGTTTTTCAGAAGAAATCTTATTCGTTCGAGTTCGGACTTGGCACTTCTTAACGCAACTCTATACATCACATCTAAAGCCTACAAAAGTCCGCTGTTGAACGTAATTCTTATGGTGCGAATTGCTTCGCTTTCGATGTGAGAATTTGCCCTATCGCCACATTTGGCAGGCGAATAGGCGTTGGCAATAGTGATACGTAACTCGTCTACTTAAAATGAAGACCTCGTTGTACCTCGTAACGAGCACGAGCGTGCACAGTGTTTTGTCACAAGGTTTTTTTATGCACAACGGGTTGGTACTTGACCTCAATCACACCTGATGTTAAGCGAAGATGAGGTCGAACGTGGAAGCGTACTGACCCAGAAACCCTAACACATTTGGGGGACTGGCTATCTTATCTCTGACAACCGGAACACAACAATGCTATTAAGGTTTAGGCAGAATTATAAAATTTGCTATTAATTGTAAAAAAATACTACTACAAAATAATAACTTACTGTTGTAGCAATCTTCGCAACTGTTTAGAATCTTTTAGACGCACATTGCCAGATACGCATATTTCCATATAGGTACGTAATTTGCCAGGAGTCTGTAACGCAAATTTTAGAATATTATAGTATGAATCAGTCTTCACAATGCATTTCGAGGAAAGCTTACAATTTTCTAAGGTAGGCCCTACCTTTCTGCTTGTCTGGAGGGCACGCCGCTGCTCACGAGGTACCCCTCATTTGAGATGAAGTTTCTGGCATATCTAAGAGTGAGGTGCACGATACGAGTTAGTGAACTGACCTCACTCAATCAGCTCATTCACTCATTCAGTCACCTCACCAGTTCTTAACTGCAATTCACATGCCTCACCAATTCACCTAATAATCTAAGACCTCGACTTGGTTGTCCTTGATCGTTTGTACTCAATCAACTCATTCAGTCAGGCACCTCGTTCACCTCACTCGTTATTTTATTCTCTATTTGAACACTAAACTGAATTGAGTTGAGGAGATAAATGAGATTGTTCAATGTTGAAATATGAGTAACTCTTTCATTTTTTCCTCGACGAGGAACTCAAACCTCATGAGAGAGGGCCTCATCACTAGTTGTCCATTGTTTTGGGAGCTCCACACCAGTGACTCTGCTGCCCATCACTGGTATACCCTCTGCTTTTCTGGTGATTCGTCAGTCACCTTTTATGACACGGGAAGACCCGGGTTGGTTAAAACCATAAATACTACTCTGCCAGGAACCACAACATAGTATTTTCAAAGCGAAAAAGTAATACATACCTACTTACATAACGTCACGACCGTTATCCCAAATCCAAACACAAGTTTAATGCTTGAAACGATATCCACGGTTCACTGTATACAGATAATGGTATTCATTGATTGGTACAAATACCAACTGTCACGTCAAATATTTTAATCAACACTGTAACATCGCGTGCTTCGCCGTCAGCTATTCGCGCGGCTTGATTGGTTCGCGAGATGTCTTTCTTTGGCCGTTACAAAGACGTACTATTATAAAGCAGTCGCTACTAATTGTCGCGGTCGGCGAATGTGACGGGAGAGAGTAATTACTAGTAGATGAGAAATACCAATTATTGTTTGATACGATCCGTGTCCTGCTTGTAGATGTGAACGCCGCCGTGAGCATCTCCTGCAGCTCGTATTTCATATTTAAGGTTGTTTGGAAAACGTCTCATAGTTTGATTTTTAATTACATGGAATTCTGAAGTTTCATGGTGTGACCAGGCCAATAAATTGATTACATTATAATCGATTTTACTATAAATTATATGAATTCATGAAAACAAATAAATAACCACGGAATAGTGTAACACAATCATATTATCATCTATTATTGTAATTTTAAATTTATTTTAGACCAGGTCCTAATCTGTGTACCAACCAAATTTCAACCAAATCGGTCCAGCCGTTTAGGCGTGAATAGGTAACAAACATACCTACATACACACACACAAACTTTCGCATTTATAACATTAGTTGGGATTAGCTTATTTAAGAATTATTAAGTGAAAATTTCAATAGATATCATTCAACTGCGCTGGCATATATCACAAATATTATTTATTTTCCTTAAAATTATTTTAACTTTTTAATCAATGTTCGGAATCAACACGGCGCTCAAAAGTATATCAGCTGAAATACATTACGAACTACTATTGCAAAGATTGTAGGTAAATAATTAGTACAGATCACTGTGTACTCCTTACATAGTTAGTTTTAGATGTACAATGAAAAGCAGAAATAAAAAGGTCTATAACAGCTGACCTGTTTTCTGTTCTGTCGCAACTGACAGATGTCAGAATTCCACGGAATTAATTAGACTGGGTATGAAGTTCTAACGGAACTCTGAGATAGACTAACCACTTCAGTAAAACACGTGTTATTGGACCTTTTGGGCAATGAATGTCTCAATGGCCTTTTTACCACAACAATAAAGGGAAGGAACGGGCCTATTAATTTTCTATATCGATTATATATTACTGAGGTAGTGAATTTTCTTTTTTAATGAATATTTCATTTCAACGAATTACAAGCTCCTTGATCTTTTCTATTTATATTAAAAAATTCCGCTCCGCTTGAGGGGTAGGTATTTGTTTTATTCCGGGGAAAAAAATAGCCTCAGTAAGACTTCCGACCCTTCTTCCTCGTGCAAAATATTATGTCATTCTTATGGTCTGTAACAACGTGAGACAAACATACAAACACATTTTGATTTTTTTTTAATGTACAATGGGTTAGTACTTGACCCCAATCACACCTGATATTTAGCATTTAGCATCACGGAATAAACCCTCTTAAGTAACATTTTTTAACGTGGTTTGTGGTACGACTGTATTTTTTATACACAAGTGGTTTAGCACTTGACCTCAATCACATCTGATGTTTGACGATGAGGCCGAAGGTGGAAGCGTATTGATGCAGAAACTCCATCTTATTTGGAGCACCAACTGGCTATCTTATTTCTGACAACCGGAACACAACAGTGCTATTAACATTCCTGTTTGGCGGCAGGATTAGATAAGATGATGGCAGCTATAAGGCAGACATTTAAAATGCCCTACCACCCACCAAACCGAGTACTGAACTTGTACCCCGCTGAGATCGAATACGCGGTCTCTAGACATAGAGGTACACCAAACAGCAGCAGCCGTAGCACGTCAAAAATTTTTGCGTGCAATCGCAAAATTTGGTATTCCACATAAGCGCCCTGGAAGAATAATAATTTTTGATGAACGCCTATTCAATAGACGTTTAACTCCTTAACCGCTTGTAGCGAACGAACGCAAAAAATTTACGTGCAGTTCGTCAATTTTTGTTGGAAGTTGGTTGGCACCCTTTCTAGGAGGAACATGAATATTTCACTACTTTCATTATCCACATCGAAATAGTCGCTGTATTTTCTTTGTGAAAATAACGTTCCGCTTTTTTCATGCAAATTCAAAATATAACTGAGCGTTATTATGCTATCATTCTATCATCAGCTATCATTGCTTTTTTGCACACTATATACTTATTTGCATGGCACTTTTACTTTTATACACGGTCTCGCTTTCAAATTGTGGTGTGTGATTATGCATATTTAGTTATTTAATTATTCTCATTTTACTATCCCTAGTTGTATAAAAGGTTGTCTATTGGATGCTAGACCATGGAAAAGATGGATTGCGTGAGGGATGATTTCGTGAGGGAACGAAAAGGGCGTGAATGATGAGGTAACGGCTGATAGAGGAGATTGGAAGAAAAAGAGGTATACTGCGCCGACACCAAATAAAATGTTATCCATAATACAAGCCTAGTTGCTTAGTGTGGAACTAGATGGCGCTGTGTATGTGGAAAGATATTTATTTATTTATTATAACTGAGAAAAATAATTCTCCATTTGCTCTAAGATCGTATTACGTGATCCATGCATCTCAAATCTCTTTTCTTAGCTTCTCACAGGCGACGGCAGACGCTTTGTAACTTTTGTATCCAATTTACATTATAACAAGCCACCCCTTTGACATTGCATTCTTTATGTTCCCGCGAATGAAAAGATAATAGACCCAACAGGTCTTTTGGGTGTCGTAACCATTTCGCGGAATGCAGCAAAGATCTGAACAACCTCAATGAAGAGCGATGAATATCGTGCATAGGAATTGAATTTTGTATCAAGTATTGATGTGAATTTTGATGTTATTGATTGATTGTATTGGTATGAACTGAAAGCCCAGGGGCAGCTCATAATATGTAAAGGTGGTACTCAACGATGCAATTTTTAACAGTGAAGTGTGGAAAGACTTATCTGAGTGACCCGAAGGAGGACGATCATGATTGCATACACCAAAAAGTTTGTTAGTCTGTGGGTGTCATAAAGTTGACCATAAGACGTTCATTCTGTATTCAGATAATACTAAAGAGCAGCTGTTTAGTATGAAGCTCCCGAAAATCAGCACACCGACTCTCGAGCACTCGACATTTCTCCTATATGCATGGCCAAAACTGACAGAGCATGTTGTGGTGTCTATCAACGTTAAAATCATGAGTGCACTGGAATCGGGCCCCTGCTGACATTATTTAGACGACCCGTTTGGTGTAGTGGTTAGTAACTGACTGCTATACCATAAGGTCGCGTGTTTGAATACCGCTAGGGGCATATGTTTGTATGATGAATACAGACATGTGTTTCCCGAGTTATGGGTGTTTTTCCTTTATATTAGGTATTTATTTACAAAATAGTTTTTTTTTTTTGTTTTTCCTTTATATTACTTAGGTATTTGTGTAGTTCATCAACCATCTGGTATCCATAATACAAGCCTAGTTGCTTAGTGTGGAACTAGATAGCGCTGTGTGTAAGTACAAAATATTAATTTATATACCTAATGTATATTCTACAAGTCATGAAGATCTTCTGTTAAATTTTTGCTACAACCATCCCATTATTGTTACAAATATGCGAAAGGTTAAATGTTTCACTTAATCATACTCTGATGCCTGAAATTTGGTACAGAGATGAACTATGTCCTATCCTGGATAAATAAGAAGGGTCCCCAACATCCACACTATTTACCCTGAAATTTCAAATAAATCCCGCGTATCGATTAATTAATTCCTGGCGGAAGGGTAACAGACTCCACATTAAATGTGAAAACGAGTACGACATTGGAAATGTGAAAAAAACTATCTTAACAGAGAGATAACAGGTATCCCTTTTTACGACTAAACCGCTGAGCCGATCATATTGAAATTTGGCAGATAGACAGCCAGGAACCTGGAGACGGACAGGCTACTTTAAGATGATATAGAAGATAGCGTGTTCAAGTAATTCCACGTGGACAAAGATGCGGATGGAATGTAAGAAATAAAATGCCATAACTCTGTCTTCATGTCTTCATATTTATTTTAATTTACATCAACAACGTCGACTGAGACACGGCTTTACCAACAAGGTACTGCCGATACCGATCTCGGTGAAAGAGGCGGCGCGCACACACTGGGCTCAGTTGCGAACGACGCGCTTGCTCACGCGCACCCGCGAATACTTCGACGAATCCATTCGCGTTTATCGTTTACTCAGTGATTTTAATGAAGTTTCTATTGTATAGATCTTCTATTGATATTTGTGCAGGTTTTGCTTTGAATTTACTAGGTACAAGAATGAAGTGTTTGATGTGATGCTAGGCTATGTGTAATTGTTATGTCACTTGTGCATCACTGCGGTTTTTACCTTTCAGTAGAATTTTTTGCTTTATATGTATATAATGTAGATTTGTCACCCTAGTACGTTGTAACAAATTTTGCCGTTTAGAAAATGATATTCGTATTCCTAATGTAGATGTCGGTGGTTGGCTTATTTCCCTTAATCCTTTCAAAACTGTCTCGTTGGTCTGTTTAGTTACTGTTCTGTGAGTTGGCACATTGAGGATATAGGTTTAATTTCCTGTTGTAATGTTACATTCAAACGGTGTCTGAAATTCCCCCTAAGTCTGTCTTTCAGCAGTTGTGAACTCCGAAATATTATTCAAATAAACATCTTAGTAATTGACGGACAATATTTAGAATTAGGATCAATCATATCTATAATAAATCATTGGACCGCCAAAAATTGGCAAAACCACCGATTTCAGTAAGGTTTCAGTATCTATCTCCGGAGTTCGTCATCACATCTTAACCAACATTATATGGTATACCAGCCTGGTGATAAACTCCATCAAACAAAAAAAAATATCACAATCGGCAAAAAAATTTCGAAAATATGTGTGCACCTCCTCCGTTTTTGGAGTCGGATAACAAAGAAGTGATTGCTCATCAATGTTTTTTGTTATAAATGTTTTCTTAAATATTTCTGTTCAGAAATCGGATTTTATTCAGAGCTCTTTTATATTAGAAATCATTCATGGTATAAATTATTACAGCATTGTTATGGTTTATACTTATAGCTTACGTCATAGGTTTTCGTTTGTAAAACAACTTCACGATTTGCCATCTACTGTATGCATCAAATGCAATTGTCATCAAAACGAACTACGCGTTTCTTGATGTGGTCTTTTGACAACTTTTCATTTAGATTCACCTGTTCCCGTTGTAATCATATCGCAAGTTAATTTGTACCCATTTGCCGGTGTTCCAGTAATCTGAAATTTTGCATAATTAAGTCAGATGATAATGCAATATTATGTTGCCGTTAAACTGGTCTGATAATGGCACTCGGCCACGGCATAGAGAAAAACTTTCATGTGTGTTTGCTTATGCTACTCGTCCTTGTGAGGAATAATATGTGATGATCAGGGTCTCATTTTTTTTATGATTAGCTGGATACGCGTTTGATCACAATCTCACCAGAGGGCGGAGTATGAGTTTTGTTTCGACTTAACTTTACTACCGCGTTCACGTTTACGTGACGATTTGTATGAAGAAATGTGCAGCGCCTCTAGCGGATAGTTTGCAAAACGATTTTTTTCATAGATACTTTTTGCGTAAACGCGAACGCGATGGTAAAGTTAAAAACGAGACAATACTCACACTTCGCCCTCTGATAGGAAGTGAGGATGTGGCCGAAGATGAAGCACGCGATCTTAGTAGATGCCTATTCACCCTGCTCTTGAAGATCCCAAGCTCCTGAAGCATTGAACGCTTGTTTTTAAAAATATTATTCCGTCAAATCGGCCTTAAACCTCATTTCCTCGTGAACAATAAGTAATAAGTATTTAGATTCGAGTGCGACCTTCGTCGCGTTGTCAATTATCCGTTATCTAAACGCAATTGTAAGTAGTTGCCGGAAGCAATGCTCTTAACCTCGTGTAAGCGAATGAACCGCACCATGTACGGTTGCCACAGTGGTTATAGATGAGCAGTAATTCAACATCAATTAAGGTTGCGTTGATCATGCATAAACCCTTGCCAAGACCGATAGTAGGTACCTACCACTAAACTACAGTCCAGATGGCGACAACAATGGCTTTTTATGTATGACTGATTTCTCCTGTAAGCCTTTGTCAGTGCACGAATTGCATTAGTTTTCATGGAAAGGTTTACAGAAGTCGGAGGATAGCTTGAGTTTAATCCTAAATATATAAAAATTGTAATATTGGAAAATCCTCGAAAGGCTATCATCGATATGTAACAAAAAAGTGTGTTAAAAGCTAAATCAGGCGTCAGTCTTTCCTGAATCCTACAACCTTGGGATCTTCAAGAGCAGAGTGAATAGGAATTTCCTTTGATCGCGTGCTTCGTCTTCAACCACATCGTCACTTTCCATCAGGTGAGATTGTGGTCAAACGCGACTCCAGTCAATCATAAAAAAAATATCTTCGGAACGGCTCAAGCTATTTTCATTAAACATTGCTAAGAACCATTCCCTTCGTTTACTCTTTAATATAAAAAAATCGCACTCAAATCGGACTACGCATTACTGAGATTATGTCCGGACAAAGAGACTGGACACACACACATACACAAACGTACAAACAACATGCCGTAAAACACAACACTAGTCGTTTAGATTTGCGATTTTTATGAGTTCCTTTTTACCATTTGGCTTTGGAACCCTGAATACCTGAAATTAAGTTGCATTACTGCTTTCTACAGATCGTGTTTGTTTGCTCTCATTTGTGTCGTATAAATACCCACGCGGTGAGGGAAATTGCTCATTTACGATGCGTTTACCCCTGTTCAATATAGTGTTGTTAACCTTTAGGTTGTTCAATTTCAATTTATTACGACAATAATGGCGTAAAACTGCGGGTGATATTGCCTCTCTTCGCTTCTGTGTTCCATGACAGATGTGATCATCCTTTGGTTACCCCTTTACGATAAAGTTCACTGTGTTGTGCTTTTGATGCTCATGTCTCCATAAAAAACAGGTTTTGATGGTGTAGGTATTCAGTACCCACTTGCGGTTTTTGCCGAATCTAATTCCTATTCGTATTTATTCGGAAAGATCAAGAGAGAATTCTCAATCCCTTGGAATATATTATTGATAGTAGTATCATCAATTCAGATTTCCGAGCCTGTTTATACTTGGCTCAATAGAATAGATCGACCAATCGCAAGCCAATTGTTGTGTCAATCGATAAAGGTATTACTATCAATTATAAAACTTATTGTCGGCTTATTCATTGACTTCTCAATTCTCTTATCAAGTAAGCATAACGATAAGTGATCTGCGTCACGTCTTATTATTTATATCTCAGACATTGCGGTTAGAGAGACTATACCGTTTTTTTTTACCGGAAAAGATGGTGTCATAACACGGACAATGCACACAATGCCATATAAAAAATGTTTCCTAACTTTTGACTTGGACTGCTTCGTTACAGCGGTCATCGTAAAATGTTTCTTTTATTCATTGTTGGAGTCGTGTAAACCATACAAATACAAAAGTCGTTAATAAGAAATATAAAGTTTTTTGAAGGGTGCTTTTTCTTTTTGAAAATTTTCGTCCGTTATTTTTCCTCTGTAATATCTGCCTACTATTTGGAGAAGTACTCGTGGCGCAGTCGCTTTCGCTATTGATCATTAGTGGCATTTAAATACGTGTGTTTCCATGCTTGAAGGCACGCCGGTCCCAGTTGTGTTCAATTGTGCCAAGTCGGTGGCCTACAGAAGCGGCTTCAAATCTGCTGACGTGGCCACTACTCTGACATAAATCCACCAATCCGCACTGGCTCCCGCGTGGTGGATTACGGCACATGCTCTCTTCGAGTGAGAGGAGGCTGTACCCCAACAGTGGGGACGTGTAAGGCTGATAATGATGAATATCTATTCCTGCCCTGTGGAGTAAGCAATAAATAGCGTACAGATTGAACAACTGAATGACTGGTTACGTAATAACATCAATTTAATACAAGAATGAGAATTTGCATCTGCGTAGGAGACGCAGGTATAGGTAGGTTACCTAGATCGACATTCTATCTGGTGACTGAAGGTTGTTTACGTTCTTGAGTCTAATCTAGGCCTAGGTGACTATTGTTGTTTCGCAACCAGTTAATGCAGTGGCTAGAAAACTGACAGTTGCTAAAATTGTTTTATGCTTAGTCTTACTTCGTTCATTACATTTTTATAATTGGTCAGTTAGGTACACAGAGTATATTATTAGATAAGTTTCTGCATTTTTGTGGAGGTTTCAAGTTGTCTCCTTTGTTATGTGTTCAATTAAATTTAGTAATAATTCAAACTCGAGCTTAGTTTCCCTAATAAGTATTCCATTGAGTTTAGTCACAATCGAAAGTCAAGCTTTATGTCTTGGTTAAATATTCAATTGAGTTATCATCGAAAGTCAATCTTCATTTCTTTGTTAAATATTCAAATGAGTTTTGTCATCATCGAAAGTCAAGCTTCATGGCTTTGTTAAATATTCAATTGATTTAGTCATCCTCGAAAGCCAAACTTTATTTCTTTGTTAAATATTTAATTGAGATTAGCCATCATCGAAAGTCACGCATCATTTCTTTGTTAAATATTCAATTGAGTTTAATAATCATGGAAAGTCAAGCGTCACATCTTTATTCAGTATTCAACTGAGTTTAGTCATCAAACAAACAAACAAAATATTCTTTATTGGACAGCAACAACACAAATATCTTCAAAAATAAAGCTTCTTTTCTTTGATAAGTATTCAACTGACTTTAGTATTCATCGAAAGTTATCGAATGAAAGTAAATTCATCTGTACCTACCTCGTTGCTTGGTTTATGGCTTAGGTTCTTATGTATTCGTATTTCCTTTGTACAGACATTAAATAATTGTAATGGATATTTTCTTTAATGTTGATGAACATTGTAATGCACTTGGGCACCTTGGTCTTGTACTTATCTTGTTCTTCAATAGGATACGTTGTTAAAGTAATTAAATAGTGTTCGGTCATCTCTCTTGTTGCTTATGCGACAGCATAAACTTCATGAGTTGACCTGCAAGTGGAAAATATGAGGATATATTTCAAGGATTACAGGGTTAAAGTGGTAAGTTAAATAAGATTATTCTCATGCATTTTGAACTATAACAACAGTTTTGTAAGATCAATTATAGGATATACGATTCAGCACAGACCACCCCTTAGACCTGAAATACGTTTAGACCGCTGTTCGCCAAAATATCTAGAACGTATAATATTGAACTTCCATATTGCCTTCTATTCTAAATCGAATGCCAATCGAATATGCTATATCTAGCGTTACATACTTATTTATTACAATTTGTTGGTTTCAAAGAAATATGTAGATATGGGGTGGGCTGGGTGTATACCTACATTTACCCAGAATCATAATTTGTTAACTTTCTTAAGAGGGTTTATTACGTCCAGTGGCGATCTCATTGGGTAAATTGAGATTTTCTTTAAAATACACCAACAACAAAAATACCTATTGCTGGAAAAGCCTAAATGCTAATTATAAATAATACATAAATAGCTTTAATTACGTTAGACGTAATAAACCCTCTTAAGTGACATGTATTGTATACCTGTTTGATATCCGTAATAAAATAATTATCTAATCACAAACACACAATATTCGACTTCAAAGGTGGTTTTAACGTTTCCGTGATATAGACTACAGACCCATTTGAATGTTGCCTACATTATCGCTAATATTCTTAAGGTGTTTGTAGTTAGACGCGTGGTCGACTGTACATGTCGATATGTAGCAAAAGTTTAACGATAAAATATCAACGAACGACGATTCATCTTATATACATTTCATTAGGTTTGACGACCTGTTTGGTGTAGTGGTTAGCAACTCTGACCACTATACCAAAAAGTTGCAGGTTCGAATTCCGCTAGGGGCATATGTTTGTGTGATGAATACGGACATGTGTACCCGAGTTATGGATGTTTTCATTTATAATAAGTATTTATTTACAAAAAAATGTATTTATGTAATATAACAACCATATGGTATCCACAACACAAGCCTAAGTTGCTTACTGTGGAACTAGATGGCACTGTGTGCATGTCTAAGGATATTTATTTATTATTAAGTAGTGATGCCTGTTCACGATTTTGATACTTTTAATCAACAGGATATCTTTTAAAACTTTGGTCCGTCCGTTGAGTCAGTAGGATACAAAATGTCAATGACATTCTTCCACTAGATAGATGGATTGTATTTGTCCGTGTTATCCCGAAAGCATAGGGGTAGATACTACTTTTTTTCGTGCCAGGGACGGCATGGTGGTTCCTATCACGGACAAGTAGTGTACGACAAGCTTTGAACTAGATCAGTTGGCCTTCTTTGGCGAGGACCATATACCTACCCAGTTAATATCGTGCCATTCGATAAATATTCCACCTGTACTTCTTACTTTACGTAGTATATAAGAGAAGCCTGATTAACTTTTGATTACTTGGCCCCTACTAAGTTGGTACGCACCAACTTCTGAGAACTTGCTTAAGTATTATTTGTCGTGAGGTAATAAGTAATATTGTGCGAAGTTGAAGCTCTTAGAACAGCAATTACCTGCAGCTTGTTACGTAAAGGACTTCTACGGGATCTTTGAAACTAAAGTGCAAGTTGATGCTTATTAACCGCCTAACCGCCTCCGTGGCTCAATGTAAACAACATTGGGTTTACGATTCGGAGGTCGCGGGTTCGATCCCCAGCGGGGTACATGTTTAAGTACTCGGGTTTGTTGGTGGTAGGGCATTTTAAAATGTCCGCTTGGCTAGCTACCAGCTACCAGCAATGTTAATAGCATTGTTGTGTTCCTGTTGTTAGAGATAAGATAGCTAGTCCCCCAAATATGTTGGGGTTTCCGGGTCAGTACACTTCCACCTGCGACCTCATCTTCACTTAACTTCAGGTGTGATTGAGGTCAAGTACGAACTCGTCGTGCATAAAAAAAAATTCCTTGTCATATTTTGTTCCTGTAAACTTATCAGCCATTATTAAATCTTTGTCTGTCAGTAATTATGCCTGAGTCACCATTTACGATACTCACGGGAAGAAACGGGTTGGTCGTAACCCGGGTGTGCCCAACCTCCCGACCAATGTTGGCTGTGTTAAGAAGGTACTTAATGTCGCAATGCAAGGGACAGAAATAAAGAATTCCCATTTGATATCTATCTTTAAAATTCTACTGTAAACGAGTTTTCTCAAGTAGGTACTTATCTTGTTTCTGAAACAAGCACATGAACCGCGTTTGCTTGAGCAGCACTCACATACTTTCCCCACTGGAAATAGGATGTCAAACTCTTCGCCCTTTGGGATATCGTGCAGTAGGTACATGCAAACCGCTGGTCTATCGAACGAACGAATGACAGATCCCGCCTCCACACTCCTCCCACTGTAACTCCTGTAAGCCAGGATCAACAGTGGTACTCGACACGGCGCCTACTGAAGGTAGTCGGTGCCCTACGTGATTCTATTGCTACCTTGGACCCCAGACTAATTAAAGAAAGGAATAGGGTGTGTAAGTAGGAAAAGATGGTAATGGTAAATCCCTCGGTACCCCTCGGTAAATGGGAGTGTAGCCAATGAAACCATAGGGTTGGCATTACTGCCGTTTGCATTTCACGAACGAATGACAGAAAAGATCTGCAAAGGTTACACTGCTTAATAGTGGGACACTAACCCAGCGCTCTCTACGATAATAATAATATCTTGCTTCTGGCCCATGGTTTATAGACAGAATCATCATCATCATCATATCAGCCACAGGACGTCCACAGGACGGAGGACATAGGCCTCCCCATAGTATTCCAGCGTGTCCGGTTGGAAGCGTCCTGCATCCAGCGATTTCCTGCGAATTTTATCAGGTCGTCTACCCACCGTGTGAGTGGACGTCCAGTTTAATGCCCCACCGGCCATCAGGTCTTCGAGCTATGTGCCCTGACCACTGCCACTTCAACTTATAAATACGCTGGGCTATGTCTGTGGACCTTCTTTCGCCTACGTATTCCTGCATTCCTGTTTCAATCACGTAGTGAAACGCGTCTAGAAAGTATACATATACGTAAACATTTCCTCCGAGCATATAAATAGCCTTGTCGCACTGACCATCACCTGACAAACAAGGGTATGACTGTGCGACAGGGTGGTACGGCCGAAACCCTTTTATTGTCAAAGGTCTGTGCCCTGTATTAGGCTATACTAAGAATCGTAATCGATACCGGTCATGAACTCTATTCGGCCTACACACCTATGTTACGTACGACTCACGAAGCTAGGAATATAAACGTGATATTTCATGTGGCGAATGAATTTTAATCCGACGCATTGGCAAAGTGATTATTCAACTTAGTTCACTTGGTGAATTATTAATTTTCTTTAATCACCTGGATATATAATCACCGTCAAATATATACAGGTGGTATAAAGACATAAAATATGTAAGCTTCATGGATATCGTATCGTAAAATAATCGTGGATATGCTTAATTGTTTAACCCGCAGGATCTACTCACTTTATCGGCATAAAAAATCCAGGGTGTGTTCTACCTATATACCAAATTTCTTCCAAATCTGTTTCGCCGTGATTGAGCAACAATCAAACATCCAAACTTTCGCAGGCATCCAAAAGAGCCAGTGCGAACTTGTGATTTTTAGTCGACCGATAGTCGGGCGATAGTTTTCAAGTGATAATTTTATCCTACGAAATAAATATTATTTGATTTGATTATGGAACTATATGGCAGTGCGCGCATTTGACAAATTGTTCGAACTATCGAAAATGCCTGCAGACTACTATCGGTCGACTAAAAATCATAAGTGTGCATTGGCTCTTATAACATTAGTTAGATAATTGACAAGCAGCAATGTTAATAGCATTGTTGTGATTCTGATTGTTAAATATTACGATAGCTCCAAATATTGTTGGGGGTTCCGGGTGAACACGCTTCTACCTTCGGTCTCATCTTCACTTAATATCAGGTGTGATATAGGTCAGTGTTAATTTAGGGATTTTATACCAAAGCGAACAAATAAGTAATTGGAATTGAATTCATTCCGAGGTGATCAAGAGAGACTACTAATTCCAGGTCAATAAGGTTGAACTATCTTTGGCAAAGTTCACTATGGCATTCCTAAACAATTTTCACTTCTCGCAAACCGCGTATCTGACTACCCCGAGGTCTTCTACACCGATTTAGTGGCGACCCGGCATAATTCTCAAGCCTTTAGGAAATTTTGCCACGATTACTATTGGCATTATTATTCGCGGTAGCCTTTTGCTTCCTAAACATTAACACTCACTGCATTGTGGCGCTGTCCGTGGTGTATCTAAACAGGGTGTCAAGCATAACTTGATCCCCTTCCCCATAAGTTAAGCTTTACTGCTGATTTTGAATTCATTTAGCTTCACTCCCATTTGCCGAGGAGGGGGACTTCTTTCTTACTTCAGACCTTTAACTCTTCTTTAATTAGTCTGGGGCCCAAGGTAGCAATAGAGACACGTAAGGCACCGTCTACCTTCAGTAGGCGCCGTGCATAGTACATTGTTGATCTTGGCTTACAGGAGTTGCAGTGGGAGGAGTGTGGAGGCGGGTAATACCCCGAGATCGTATGCGACAAAACGTAATTTTTCGTTGAAAAAAAAACTATCATTAATTTAACTACCTCATCCAATTGGTATACTGAAGTGTGTCTTTAGACTAATAGTTCATGACTCTTTCGACATGAATCTGTCTAAACGCGTTTAACAGGCAATCAAATGTCCGGCAACGCATCTGTGACCCTTTTGGTGTTGCGGGTGTCCATGGGCGGCGGTGATTGCTTTCCATCAGGTGACCCGTATGCTCGTTTGCCGCCCTCTCATATAAAAAAAAAATGTGCAATATTTTAGGAGGCTGAACCGGGGTCTGTCTCAAAACCCATTTTGATATCCGCAGTCACAGTGCCTTACCATTTGGAAACGGTAGTAGTAAAATTGAATTCAATTTCAAAATTGTGAGACACTGACGTGAAAGTAAAGTTACCTCTATTGGAAATATCTAAGATGGTTGTTTGCAATGTCAAATTGTCAACCTCCTTTTGAAGAAAGATACAAGTAACCAGTGCAAGGTATTATTGTTTCTTTTTTTAACAGCAATGTTGTATTCCGGCTTTTAGATAAGACATCCAGCCCCAAATAAGCTGGCGGTTCCGAATGAGCGTGTTTTCACCCAGGCTTCCATCTCACCTCTTATCATCAGGTGTGATTGGGCTCAAGCGCTAATTTAATTATGTAAGCACAGCGAAGAGCAAGTTTTCTTTCTTCTTACCCAATTCTCAAGTTTCGAAAGGTAACCATGTGCGAGAGGGTATCTAAGTAGGATCACTTACCTACTCGTACTCGCAACAGCTACTCGTACAATAGGTAGGTTTGGTTATCCGAAATTTGACAACCCGACCCGTCTGACAACTGCCAGCGATTCGGCATTGTCTGTTAAGCCTTCCCACTGTAAAGTTAATAGGCTGTGGTGTAACTATCAAAAATATTTAAAAATGATAATGTTAATTACAGCGCAAGACTGCGCCGGAGTGTACCCCGCCCTGTCGGCGCGCGCAACCATCCACCCGAACCACCAGCACGCCGAAACGAGGACCAGCTACCTCCAGCGATGATGGTAAGTGCTTTGTTTTATATGTAATAAGTTTGCTCGCATCCTAGTTCCTTGATATGAATTAACATAAATTATATAAAAAGGGTAAGGATTTTCTTATTTTCGCGGCGAGAAAGCGATGATAATAACATAAATGCAGATTCAGCCTTGGTCGTTCTTCAAAACCGACCTTATTAGACCACTGCTGTTTTATACTAGCTTTCCGCCCGCAACTTCGTCCGCGTGGAAGATTTTATTAAAATCGGTTCAGCAAATAAAATTGCCAATATGTTAATCCGGGTCTTATCTGTCTACCCACCAAGTTTCATCCAAATCCGTCTAGCCGTATAGGCGTGAAGAGGTTACAAACATGTGTATACATACATACACATAAACTTGATTTTTAAATTTTTTGAAGGTAGTTTTAATTAGTGATTACTGTCATTATAACATCTATTTACCTACATCTAAGCTCGTAAATGTAGTTATAAATAGTTTTACGGCGTTTATATTAACTATTAAAATTGCCTGTTTACATTATCGATGCGACAGTCTATGTAACCACACAGAGAAGGGAATAAGACATAACACAGTGTAGTATATCTAATTTAAAGGCATTTGTGGCTCTTTACTCGAGCCGTACTCAGATTCCTCATACACAAGGTATTTAACACCATCCGTTGATTCCCATATTACGACATAATGTACTGCCCTCCTAATTATTTGCTTCCTATCGTACCTTCTTATAAAATAAGGAAGAGTGGACCTGCCTGGCACAGACATTGATTACACATTACTTATGATGTATCTTATATGAACAACTCGCATAATATAAAAGTTAAACTTACGCGTATAATTTAAATAAAATAATTAAATGTCTTATTCAAATCAGTACTTTAATGAAGTTTAGACAAGTGTACTAGTTTTCTCTGTGCCCAGTGGGCAGTTTCTTCCCAAAATTGTCTTAGTTTTAACATAAACAACGCGATATATCATTGATTAAAGAGAAAATTTCAAATTTTTACTTTAAATTAATTAGAGAACAACGAATTTTAAGTTAGCTTATTAGATTAATAGTTAAAAACAAACAGTTTAATGGGAAGCAAGCCAGGAATAAGAGAAAAATATTTAAGACATAATAATTCCTCGAGTTACTACTCGTTGTATTACTCTTTTTGCGCAAGCATACGCTTTATATCTGAAAAATAACGATAGTTCTAAAAATGTCTTTTTAAGTTAGCTTATTAGATTAAGATTAATAGTTACAAACGAACAGTTTGATGGAAAGTAAGCCAAGAATAAGAGAAGAATATTTGAGACATAATATTTCCTCGAGTTACTACTCGTTGCATTACTCTTTTTGCGCAACCTAAGCTTTATATCTGAACAATAACGATAGTTCTAAAAATGTCTTTTATATTCGCGCCGATACTGAATAACTTTTTTATTAAGTCCACCCAATTAAAAAGAGCATTGTATATTTTTTCCTTACTTTTAGTTTTTTTACTAGGAAATAATATTGGCGTTGAAGCATTTGTGGCGCAGTCGCTATTCGTTTTTGATTAACGAATTTAAGCAATATCTGGCGCGGTTTATCCTTGGATGGGTGACCACTAGGTAATGGCATTTTAATACGAGTATTTCTAATTGAAGAGAAGTCGGTAGCCTGTATGGGCGGCTTAAAAAACACTGACAACAGATAGCCACTAATTTGACATAAATCCCCCAATCCGCACTAGTCCCGCGTGGTGGATTATGTTCCATACCCTTTCGGTGAGTGGAGACTGTGCCCTAACCACGGGGACGTGTACGGCTGTTGAATGAATATAGGCCATTTTAAATAAGTAATTTGTATATTTTGACTGTACCTTAGTCAGTGTTAAAGTTGTTTAGTATTTTATGGTTAGGTATTGGTGCATAGAAAACACGTCTTTTTCTCTGGATGAACACTAGCGTCTGGTTCGATAGTCCAGTAAGCGGATAACTTTAAACTTCCGAGAATCTTTTTTTTTTCAATCTTATTTAAAGAGCTTAGTCATTTTAATGATTATGTCGCTCTGTAGTGACTCCGTGAATATTTACACCCTATTATTTATACCGACTCTGACTAATTTATATATTGATTTGGCCATTTCGGATATAGGGAATGCCAATACAATATTACAGCCCCCAACAGCTTCAAGTGGATGGCCATATGTAATATTAATTTGCCTTTTACATGCTTCATTCCGGACACACTCCATCAAGATATGGAAAACGTCTTCTATAACGTCACATTCTGTACAATTTGGCGAAGGTACTTTCCGCATCATGAATGCAAACTTGTTAAGTGGGATGTGTCCGGAGCGAAGTCTGAAAGCCATGATAAGGTCTTGTCTGTCCGAGAATCTTAAAATTCCTAATTTATTTCACATCGAGAGGTAAATGATGGTGATAGGTAGTAAAGTAGATACTAAACATTATAATAGAAAAGAGTACAATTGGGCGGCCTTATCACTATAAGCGTCTTACTTTTTCCAGGCAACTTTTGGGTGTAGGACTGCAATCATTATAGAACAGGCAGGTTGTGTAAAATGAGGATGCAGATATGAAATGGTATATAGGAATATATATACGTTGCCGTCACCTTGGCCTTTGACTCAGCTATGAGATCAACTTGGTTTTATATCAAAGTATATCTAAAGCTAAAGTAATAAAAAGTTACGTTGCACGCCTTTACCTGTACGTACGAATAAATACTCGTAAGGTACGCCGGATATTTTATGATATTTTCATGTAATAAATGTATTTTCATGCCTTATTTAGTAGATATAGCTGCATGTTGGTCGGAGAAGTAATTTCAGCCTTACAGGTATCTAAATGGCAGTTTTGGTATATCCCAGACTAGTTTAAGAAAGAAATAGGGAGAGTAAGTGGCAAAATATCACCCACTTCCCCCTACGGCAAATGGGAGTATAGCCGAAGAATGCAAAATGGCACTAGGGCCCACCCCATGGCAAAGGAAGTCGTATAAACTATAGACCCACTGCTTTCATTGACATCCGACACAAATCAGAATAATTTCATATATTTTTTTTCTTTAATTATTGAATAGTCTTTTTTTCTTGTGTGCAATAAATGATAAATAAATAAAATAAAATAAATAAATAGCAGCAAATCCTATTGAAAGATGTTTGTTTCTGATGTGTGCGTAAATAAAAAAAAAATGTTGTTACTGTAGTCAGGGGCAGGCTGAAAATCAGTGCTGTGTGGCTGCGCCGCCCAGCGTACGCATCTGTTCCCACCACACACGCACGCATATCATTTTTTTTTTGTTTATTATTATCTTTTGTAAAATGGTTTCTTTTTTTTTGAAAACTAAGGGCCGTTTTGACGGGACAGTCTCAGGATTATTTATATATTATATATTTGATACTGTTCAAATTCAGATTAGACGGAAGAAATAGAATAATCTCAAGAAAGAAAGAAAGAAAAAATTCTTTATTGTACACAGCTAAAAAATATACACAGTGACATTATTTTAACAAGTGTACAAAGTATCATTCTATAAGTTTTTCTCAGTCTTTTATTAGTACGAGCCTTCTTTAATGTCTTGTTACACTTATATACAGCTTATATTTATGTGTCTGTGGAAAATAAATGGTATTAATGGTATTTATTTTTCAGGTTCTAAAAAGTAGTATCCTTTCTAATTGTGTCGAATATTCATGGTTAGCGTCTAGGAAGTAGCTAATATAGCGGTAACGTACGGCTCTATCGAGTAATCCTGCCAGTAAAAGGGATTAACCAGTCTACTGATAGGTAATTACAGTAAGTAATTGTTGAACAACTATAATCGATGTTACAATGTCAAGAATTCGCCCTTAGTCTATTTTAGTGTCGCCCAACGTCCGACCATGACCGCTGATCCGCGACGGATTGCGCAAGTTACGCAGGTGTTAGTCTTTGGCAAGTTCCCGTGTCATTGTTACGGGGCAGGGTGACATCAGTAAGTAGGTATTTACAGATTATAATGCGAGCTGTGCTCTCATTTTACAAGGGATGTGTTTTTTTTTATATTTCGGACACTTAGGCCCGTATTTATAAATCATTCTCAAGATTGAGAACAGTCTTGTGACCGGTCTCAAGTAAAGGTGTTGATTAATAAACCGAACTTGAGACCTGAAAAGCACGTGCATACTCAAGCAGTACTCACTTGTGAGGTGCGTGTATTTATAAACGAAACTCAATACTATCACTCATTCGCTGAGGCGAATACTTTGAAGTGATCTCAGCTGAGTAGACCTCAAGATTGGTTTATAAATTAGCACCGAGCTTGAGATAGCGTCAACTGCTTAAGACGCATCTCCGTTGATACAGCCTCAAGACTTGTATTGAGATTGGTTTATTACACCAATCATCTAGTCTCAAACTAAACAAAGCTTGTACTATGGGGTACTAGATATCGGATAAACACATAAATATTTATAAAAACATCCATGACTCGCGAATTCATCACACAAATATTTACTCCTCGCGGGATTCGAAGCCGCAACCGTTGGTTTCGGTGACAGGGTCACTATCCACTACACCAAACGGTCGTCAGTTGTTCTCTCATGGTAAAACAGAACTTAATCGCGTTTTTCATTAGCAAAGTTTAGCAACATCTGGCGCGGTCTGGTGGTTAGTTCTTGGATTTGTGACCACTATCTGTGACATTTACATAGGAAAGTTTCCGTCCTTCAGGGGACACACCATCATTCACAATTGCATTTAATTGATTTAATTGAAGAAGTCGTTGCCTTAGAGCGGTTTGAAAACACTGTACCTGACTTTTGATATAACTCCACCAATCAGCACTGAGCTCACATGGTAAATTATGTCCGATATCCTCTCTCAGTGAGAGGATGTTGTGCCCCTATGAGGCGTAATGATTTAACAAAAAGAGTTTAGCGCTCGAACGCAATTAAGCGAGCTAAACTTCAATGTTGTAATCAAAATCAAATCAAAATCAAAAAATGCTTTATTTTGTAGGTACACAGGGTACACTTAAAATAGTCAGATTTTACATTTTTTAAGCTACTGCTTATTCAAAAGCCACTTTTCCCCTGAGAAGAACAAGCAAGAAACTCGAGAGGTTGCTCTTTTTTAAAAAAAGGTTTTTATGTTACAAAATTATTAATTTTTTATATAAAATTATATTTTAATATTTCATTATTAATTGTGAAATAGCCTGGTTACGCGAACGGCCTGTTCATGTCCATGAATGTTTATCATCTAAATAATCTGATATTTTATAATATGCTTTCTTAATAAGTTTCTGTTTTATAGTATCTTTAAATTTATTGAAAGGAAGATTTTGTATATCAACAGGAACCTTATTAAAAAAGCGTATACATAACCCTTTGAATGAATTACTGACTTTGCGGAGGCGACTTGTGTGACCTGCAAGTTTATCTTTATTTCTTTATTGACATCATGTTTATCACTATTTTTCCTAAATGATGCTATATTTTTTTTGACATATATTAGATTTTCAAAAATGTACTGTGACGAAAAGGTTAGAATATTATACTCTTTAAATCTGTCTCTAAGTGACACTGCAGGTCTCAATTGATAAATTGCGCGAACGGCTCATTTTTGTAAAACAAAGATTGTATTTATATCCGCGGCATTTCCCCACAGCAATGAAACGTAATTTTTTTTACGTGGTACAGCTGCAGAGAATTGTTTAATGTATCTGACGATGATATCTGGTTACGTTCAATGAATTGATGTGTACTGTCATTGACATCGGCTGTGTAATGAAACCGCCCGAAATGTAAGGAATGATTAATTGGACAGCGCAACAATAAAGTATGCGTGTCTGCATTTTGCGCTCCGCCGCTGTTATCAATTAGCGCCATCGAATGTAATGTGAAACTGATTTTTTGTGTCAGGTTTATTTTTTTTACAAAAGTGAAATTCTATGATTGGTTTGTGCCATGTGAAAATAGCTGCTACAGTGTTTAGAAATATTACAATTTCGTGGATAAACAAATACGGAATTGGTGTGTCGATTCGGATGTACACCACCTAAACTAAAACCAGCTTTGGAGTGGTGCCGTCGCATCGTGCTGTTCCAAGGACAAAGAGACAGTACTACTCTAAAACTGGTTTAGGTTAGTTGGTGTACTTCCGAATCGACACCATTGTCACTAACTTTTTGGGTGAAAACGTGGGGAAATGAAAGAGGTGTATATGGGCTGCTGTTCGGCCCATATGAGGATAGAAAATCAGCGTTGAACGTTATAAGCTCAGCATAAAGTGAAGTCGTTTCCCTTTCGTCGTTATTATTTATCCAACAATTTTGCTGTATATTATGTCGCCGAAATATCTGATTTCTATTCCAAATATTGGCCAGCGATCTCTGGCCTCTGGGGGATAGATTTATAATATTGGCATTTCACGCGCAATTCAAAAATTATACAAATCCTATTTAAATTACTGTAAAAAATCTGGTTATATTGCCAGATTTTTTTTTATATTTCAGACACCAATCGTCTAGTCCAAAACTAAGCTAAGCTTGAACTACTTATACTAGATAAACTGATAAACATACATAAATATTTATATAAACATCTATGACTCGGGAATAAATATTCGTATTCATCACACAAACATTTACCCCTCGCGGGAGTCGAACCCGCAAAAACAGACGTCTAAAAATACCATATACACTCATATCAAAATTTATTCCCTTATATGTATAGGGATTTGGCCGCTCGTACAGCTGTAGGCCACCATGTTCAGAATCCTGTTACCACTGCCGCGTCCTGCACTGAAAGAGTAGTCTTTTCTGGGTAATATCAAGTAGAAATCGTCCATATGATATTCGGCAATAATTCCTGATGTACTACAGAAATAAGGCAGCCAGAACAGGGCGTTGAACACATTGTACTATTGTATGCACGTTGGATGTACACCGCCCACATTATAAGCCGTAAATACCCCACAAGTACATTTTTCTATCTATTAAAGAAACTTAAGCCATGAATTAGTAGAATTTAAAATGTCCACAGTTGCCAGTGTAAAAACACAAATATCAATCTCCGGGTCTTATATTATTTAATACGTAATTAAACACATAGGATCACAGGCTTTTCCTTAATAAAATTTTTATTTCCATGTTTTATGTTTTCGTTGAAATACCAGGTTAAACACCCAGTATTTCAGCGAAAATAGACTGATCGTGTATTAACCTACTTTTGCACTCATATATCTCTATAATTCTAGCTTTATCTAAAGCCTATTGTTTGAATAAAAACTGGTGTATAGGTGGTAGATATTTTACATTATATTATAGTAAATTTTAACCTTCTACAAGCGAGTTTTACACATATATTTACAACACCTTTAAGTGTATATGAATTTTTAACACGCCCTTTCTAGGAGGTGCTTCACGCAAGTTTGTACCAGGCTGGCAGAAAATGAACAGAGTGCCCTGAGCAGTAAGCTTGAACAAGCCGTAGGGATGTCATCTATGAGATTAGGCCAATTGCTGTACTACTAATCTCAAAAGAAATTCAGTATCTACGTATTTTTACTTGTTATTAATATCTATAGCGATACTTTTATAACCAACCTCATTCGTGGAATACTCCCTGGATCGATAACCGCCAACTGAACAGACAAGACCTTATCATGGCTTTCAGACTTCGCTCCGGACACAACCCACTTAACAAGTTTGCATTCATGATGCGAAAAGTACCTTCGCCAAATTGTACAGAATGTGACGTTATAGAAGACGTTTTCCATATCTTGATGGAGTGTCTCCGGAATGAAGCATGTAGAAGACAAATTAACATTACATATGGCCATACACTTGACGCTGTTGGGGGCTGTAATATTCTATTGGCATTCCCTATGTCCGAAATGGCCAGGGCAATATATAAATTAGTCAGAGTCGGTATAAATAATAGGGTGTAAATATTCACGGAGTCATTACAGAGCGACATAGTCATTGAAATGACTAAGCTCTTTAAATAAGATTGAAAAAAAAAAACTTTTATAAGAGCAATATTTGATCATTTCTGTCTGAGATAAATCTATTTATATCTATGAAGCGTCAATATGCTATTATACAATCACGATTGTAAGAGCATCTACAGATATTTTCATGTACATATTAGAAAAGACGCAGAAAGTTCTTTTTTCGCTTGAAATCATTATTGATATCAAAACCGACAGACAACCCTGCGTGGGCCATGATGAATTATTTAACACTAGTCTACTGGGAGTTCGCGTCTTACATAGAAATATTATCAGCGTGGGTTTTAGCAAAGTTGGTACTCGTGGCAAGGTTGTAGGCAAGATTCTTTAATAACACTATCGTTTATTGTGGCAATTATAACCGCAAAGCTCTCTAGAGTTGCTAGAAATGTAACGATTCCTGCCAGACGTCTCACAATAATAGTTATGTCTTAAAATTTTGACACCCCCTAAAGATATTTTCGAAACGGCTTAACATATTTTTTCTAACATAGCTAATAACCTCTCTCTTCGTTTAGTCCTTAATATATATATATATATATATATATATATATAAATATATATAACACTATCGTTTATTGTGGCAATTATAACCGCAAAGCTCTCTAGAGTTGCTAGAAATGTAACGATTCCTGCCAGACGTCTCACAATAATAGTTATGTCTTAAAATTTTGACACCCCCTAAAGATATTTTCGAAACGGCTTAACATATTTTTTCTAACATAGCTAATAACCTCTCTCTTCGTTTAGTCCTTAATATATATATATATATATTATATATATATATATATATATATCTATAAATCGAATCACTCATTGCTGAGATACATACGCACAAGGACTAGACACATGCACACACACCCGCCTGCAGTTTTCGGCTGAATTTGGCTATGTGCCTAATAGAAAGTTGTTCGCAATCAGGAGTGTAGTTACATGCCGAAAATTTACCGACTTCCATTGGTTTCAGAATGGTTTATGTATGGGTAAACGAAAATTTTTTGATCGAATTCAACGATGGTTTCTGGGGACAGTTGTTCGTAATCAACAGTGGCGTCACGCAGTTAATGGGAATTACACGGATTGAAACTCTCCCTGTACTTGTATATTCATTTACGGAAAACTTTAGTTATTCATGAAAGAGATAAAAGTTTTAAGCCACTGTTTTGTGATTTATTAACTGTACATCTAAAAAAAGACTATGCTAAAGTCAAACAATTTTGATATTCCAAAGAATTTTTCGATCCATAATTGGAAAAATAGATCCACACATACTCGTACGATAACAACACCGAAACTACTGGCATAAATGCACATCCCACACAATGCAGTGTTGCCAATGAAGTAAATCTAGAAATGTATATTTTCTTAATATTTAATTGAGTGTGGCGAGTAATAACTCAGTGTTACCTACCACAATCCATATTTCAATCATGTTTTGATCTTTTCTAAAAAACTAACTAACTAAACTAAAATATGTGTGTTACGTTTTTAGTTAATCTGTTAGTTTTAGTGCAAGACCGCATTATTAATTTAAATCAGAACAAACTGGCCCAAAGATATATGCATCTGTTTCGTGGTCCTTTATTATGTTCTCCACATTTTGATTTGGATTGTACTAACACCTCGCTGATGAGGACTAAAGCCGCTAGTACCTGAGTATTTGTAATCCAACTCAAGGTTAGGCCTAAATGTAAGCCCATACATACTAATATTTTGACAATTTATTTTCTTTGTTCTTTAATAAATGTTCTATTGTAGGCGTCTAACAAGGTTGATTGTTTGTATTCGCTACTTATGTCGGGGCATGTTGTAATTCTCCAAAGCTTCTGGGATGTCTCAGTGAAGGCAGTTCATGTGATGATTAATGAATGAACCTCTCTCGTTAGTGGATATGATGTTTGTGGCAAAAGTAATTTCATTAAAACATGTCCAACTTTCGAATTACATTAGCTTTGTTGTTATGATTTGTTGGGTTTAAAACAGATGAACCATTACAGGCTTGAATAATACTATTTAGGAATACTTATCATTAACGCTTTTGGAGCAATTTTTATTCAGTTACGGCAATTACAATACACAACAATATAATAAAGTACTATCGATTCATTCATGATTTCCAGAGAAAATTTAATTAGTATGTAAGCAGTTTCCATCTGTAACTTCCCAGAAATGTGGTTTGTCAGTAGATTGTCACTCTGAGGACAAGATGGATGGATCTTAAATCTGAAATTTCACTGGTTCGTGTATCGTTTACACCTGAACATAAAAATGCGGGCATGATGTTGGGCAAATGGAAGAAGGTGGCAGCCACCTGTTATCACCTGGTAAAGAGACAGCACAAAACTGTTGTAATTAGTCGTACCACTGTGGAGGAGTGTTTTGAGGCAGAACATACATACATAACGTCACGACCTTTTTCCCAAACGGGGTGGTCAGGGATTTCCCAAACAATAGTGTTTGGGTGTTCCAAACATTGAGAGTTCAATGTGCACGTGTATTATGGTTACCAGATGGTTGATATATTACACAAATACATTTATTTTTTATAAATAAATACATATACAGGGTGAATTTGAATTCGTGTAATTCCTGTTCATTGGTGACTCCACTCCTGATTACGAACAACTTTTCCACTAGGAACCATAGCCGAATTCAGCTGAAAATTGTTGGACTTCCATACTAAATGTGGTTTCAGAATGGTTTACTGTGTATGTTTAATCGAAAATTTTTTGAGAGAATTCGAATTTGGTCCCTTTGGTGAAAGTTGTTCGTTATCAAGAGTGTCGTGACCAGTTCATGGGAATTATACGAATTCACCCTGTATAAATGAAAAACATCCATAACTCGTGTACATATGTCCGTCTTTATCAGACAAATACCCTGAGCGTGATTGGAACCTGCGATCTTTTATTCAAGAGTCTCGAACCACTATTCCAAAGTCGTCTGGAAATGCTATATATCCATGTAAATTCATCCATAGAGTCTTATATATTTATAATAAAAACCGTCATATGGGTAAATAAATAGGAAACATTCATTCATTACAGTATGGATATCAACAAAATAAGATCGAAATTGGTAGTTAATCTATTTTGACCAAACATAATTGGCCCAGTCAATATTAGACAAGACATGGTTATTAGCGCATTAGACCGACTCTAACGACCGTTCACTTTCAATCGCTCCGAGCGCAACATTGTTGTTTTTATCAACAACGTGTGAATGTCCTCGTAAACTCTCGAGTCACTTCTCGGACATAGACGAGTTGAGTTACTGTATATGTATAGACTGTGGCAAGCTCTTGCAAATGGGCAGCAACGGACCTACTACCCTATTGGCCCACGTTTGCAGTTAACTCGCGGGAAATACATTAAGTAGGTAATATTAAGCAAAATTTGAAAGTTTGATGTGCGTATATACGTAAGGCACTTTGACGACGCAGTTAGTCGATTGTTAGTAGTCGCGGCGAAAGCGCAAACTTAACCCCGGCAGCATCACCTATATTACCAATTCCTTCCTATAGTTGTCGAAGTCAGAGTTATTGACTTGACAACACTATGTCCAAGCGGTATAATTATATGATATACAGGCTGCCACATAAAAGGTTCTCAATTCTATGCCCGACTTGACCTTTGATCAACTAACTCTGAATATTTTTGAAATAAATTTTGTTATCAAGACATGTTCTAAGAATGCTATAGTGCAAGCCTTCGAGACCATTGTCAACATGACACAGTAGGTATAATTAAGTAATAAAGCCTTATTGGTAATTCCATTAAACACGCAAAACGTGAGTGCCACTTGAGTTAATGGGTGAATGTCAGTTCTTAAACTTCGTAGTTTGAAGTAAATATTACATTTACTTGTAACAAAGCTTTAGGCGGCATGAAAATATTACATTCCAGGAAGATAAACATGCGGCAGTGAACTTTGTACCTTGAAAAATGACCGTGACCCTTGAGTACGAGTAAAGTACAGCCTTGGCAGGATTCTTAAACATAACATATTAAAGCTGAGGGGGAACTGTTCTGAGAGGTCTTCGTAGACTGGTCGAGCGGTAAACGGCACAAGGCTAGGACCCTCACCTGAATGCAAGGACGTGCCTTAGATACCAGGAACGCATAACCAACTGAGCGTTAAAACGCAATTTTCACTACCTATTAAGACGGGAAGATAATGTTTTGACGATTTCTCTTTAAACGAAACCACGGTAATTCCGGAAACATTGAAATTTTAACGTCGTACCTGATGATATCGCCATTTTCCTCGAAAACGGAAACAACAAACGAGGTTATTTGGCCAATATTTTCTGTTATCGCAGCACGACTGTCTCTTTAACATTTCAGCTAGTTTTCCGCTGACGACTGCACGTCTGATTTCCTAATTGAATATTTAAATAGTTTTCCACAGAAAACTTTCCAACTCATGTGAAGGTTAAGCTAAAAGGGTCATAATCAACTCAAGTATCCAAATTTATGGTTTATACATAATCTTACAAAGTGATAGGTACCAAGTGTCGGGTTGTTCGCGCCTTGTCAAGTGCAAGGACATGATAACACTCCTGTTTGCTCAAACGAAAGAGCATACCTTTTCCTTTATTATTTTATATCCTGCGGTCGAGGGTCGTGTTGAATGTATTTCCCGGCCTCCCAAAACGGATATAAAACGTGGAGCGTTTTTCGGTGAATTTAATGCAAGATACTATCATTGGTGTACTCGTATAACAGATTATGCGGGCCTGGTACACCTTTCACCTGGAAATTGCCACGGATCGATTGGGTGTTACTTTTTATGTGCGACAAGAGATATAGAAGGCTTCTTATATTATATGGAAAGCTTAATTGAATAGGAGTAAACACGAGCTTTTAGCAAATTATCTTTTGTCATAATTTTCATGAATAGGATGGATGTTTATTCGGAAGAAGCTAATGCACATTTCTTAGAATATTGATTAAATTAAGTAATCTAACAAGAACTCTTATTTTGTGAACACAAAAATATTTGGATTTCAAATATCTATTGCTTACAACTTCAACAGCCAGTGAATAGAGTTCTCAAAGATCGGCAATTGGTGTTGCAAATGTTCATTGAAGGCGTTGTCCGACCACTACTTTCAGATGACCCGTCAGTTCGTTTACCTTCTTACCTATAAAAAGAATGAAATGAAAATTCTAATCCAATAACCATAATCTTATCCTAAAATCTGCGATCACCAACCCGCCTGTCCTTAGGGAAAATCGTCTCTTGATTAGCGCTACCCATCGCTTGGCAAAGGCTGAACAGTTCCCGCTGTGAAAATGTCTATAGCAGTTTCTTCTCGGCTGTACGATAATTGGCCCTCGCAGCTTTCCCTAGCAAATGATAGCAAAAGTTATAACAAATAACGAGCTGCTATTATTGACTGCCATTATTGAGGTGTCGTGTGGATGCACAGCTGTAATGTGTATGTTCAGAGTGCCCAGCGTTTTGTTATTACATGGTCCATTGACAAGAACAACATAATTACAGTTTTTAACCCCTGGCGCAAAGAGGGACCTCCTAAGTTAGAAGATAGTCCTGTGTGTCTGTCTGTGGTATTGCAGCACAAAAATAGCAGTTTTGTTTTTAATAACTCTTCGAAATTTCTTCATTAGTTGGGTTTATATTTTTTTTACTTATTTACTGTATAGTTTTAATATTTTGTTGATATTAAATGGCAGCAACTCAAGCGTAGAATTTGTTTGTTGTTTACTTGTGTCCAACGAGGAAAGGTCGGTCTTTGTTTGGGTTTCCTTCAAATACATAAAAGTGTTCAAGATATTTACACAAGATAATTTGCCAAGATGTTGTGTTGACATGTTTGTTAAATAAGTTACACTTTATTAATTTGTTTAAACGTGGTACAAACATTATAAATTGAACAAATATTTGGACGAAATAAATGCGTAGGATGTTGCAGGTTTTCGTTTTCAATTCAACTCAAAATATTTTAATTCAGAAAATTCCATATGGTTAGTCTAAGTTAGTATAAAATTAGTCATACAAATCGAAATAAAATTTTGAAAAGTGTCAGGTGTCCTATGTCAATTTCTATCCTACTAAAATCGCTGTCCAGTTTCCAAATCTATTTATTTTTAAGTTTGAGTTAAATTTATTTGGCAGAGTATTGTACAACAAAATTCAGTGGTTGTGTACCATAAGGGTGTTACTTAATAAATGTGACTACGCTCATATACTCCCTGGAGATATTATTGCTCTTGACATTGGCAGCAGTTCACTTAACCTCGTTTTTATACTTAAAAAAAATATCAGATTATTTAGATGATAAACATTCATGGACAAACCAGCTCGTTCGCATAACCAGGCTATTTCACAATTAATAATGAAATATTATTGTGCCCTTTTGTAATATAAAAACCTTTTTTTTTAAGAGCAACCTCTCGAGTTTCTTGCTTATTCTTCTCAGGGGAAAATTGCTATTTGAACAAGCAGTAGCTTTAAAAATGTAAAATCTGAATATTTTAAGTGTACCCTGTGTCCAAAATAAAGATAGATAAAGCATTTATTTACGCCACTGCGATCACACAACTACACAATTTTTAAATTACAAAGAAATATACATACAAATAAAAGTAAAGACTAGAAAATACAAAGAGCGAGTGTGTGCCGCAGTAGCACAAATGGGTTATATATGGGTCATACTCAGTGTGGCACATCACTCAAAGAGCGAAACACTGGTTTTCAGTTATAACCCCTACAAGTATACGAGTGCATAAAAGTACGCGCATTTTTGATTTGATTTCCTGAGGTGAAAATATCAAGATTTTAGAAAATATTTGTTGCGGATTTAATATTGTCTACGACGCAATGATTCACAGTATTACTTTTACATTGTAAGTTTTATAACTAAATTAATACCCAAAGCAAACATTCTTTAGAAAAGATTTTGATTCTTTCACTAAGAACTATTATCTATTTGGAAGAAATTAGGACCATAAAATTATAGGAAGTTAAACCCTAAAATTTACTTTTCCTTACTGGGCTACTTTGTTTGTATGTTTTTATTTTACCGTTAGGGGGTTGAAATTACCCTTTTTAACCCCTGACGCATTATATAATTATAATCACAGACATGAATAAGCGTTATCTCAAAGTACACTAGTATGATTACTGCATACTTTCATTCATAGTAGTAGTATACGATTCGTATGCCATAGCCCTAATTCTAAAAGCATTCTTATGTTTTTGCTCAGGAAGTGTAAACGCATGATTTATGTTGAATCGTGACTTAGTTTGCTTCATGACATGAAATGCCAACCCCACGGAATATAGATGTACGATCGAACTGATAAAGTACCGTGTCTATTTTGTAAGATCACAATGTTCGATACTTACGTCTATAGAATAGAGAAGTAGCTTATTTTTCGGTATATATAGGTAGGTTAGTTGCTCAATCACGGCGAAACAGATGAACGGATTTGGCTGAAATTTAGTGTAGAGGTAGAATATACCCTGGATTATAACAGGATACTTTTATAAAGTGAGTAGTTCCCGCGGGATAAACAAATTTCCGCGATAAAGTTATTCCATGCAGGCGAAGCCGCGGGCGGAAAGCTAGTTAATAATATATAAAGCTTTTCTATATATTTCTTAAGGTGAAACATTCACCATTTCAAGGATTAAACTGTTAAAGTTTGGGACATCTTTTACCATCCCATTTGGAATAAAGACACGACCTTTTGTTGTGGCACGACGTTGTGCGTAGGTAAAAAAAGTCTGTTGTAATAATACTATATTTCAATATCACATTAAATATATCGATTTTTTCGATATTTTGCAGATTATTGACGTTTAACTAATATCGATAAATATCGTTCATTCCTAGTCAGGTCACAACGGTGCTTCTGCGGTAGGTATATAGAATTAAAGAAAAAATTGGACTCAATAGGAGTCGCCAGATATACCTATTAGTACATGTTGTGGTTCACATTTTATATTCGATTTCAGACTTGTAAAATAATAAATATTTAGTAGCTTATATCATTGTGATCTGTATATGACAGGCCATTTACCTTTCTTCGTGAGATTCTCAACTCAATAACAAATGAAAAGTCTAGACATGTCTCACAGATTGGTTACGAGAACATCTACGGAGGATGAATATTTCAATACATATAAGTTGTGGTAAATATGACAATACTGGGGTATTTTCTACTTATATACCAATTTCATCCAAATCAGTTCATCCGATTCGCCGTGATTGAGGAACAAACAAACAAACATCCAAACTTTCACATTTATAATATTAGTTAGATGCACACGTGACATAGGTTTTGTTATGGGAAACCACGTTCTATTATATTTATACTTTGTTTTAAAAAACAAAGTTTAAAAAAAAACAAAAAAAAAACCAACTAAAGGACTTTAATATGGAATCTTAGAAAAAATATGTAGTTTAGTTATTATTCAATTATTATACACTTCATTTAACAGTTGAAGTTGATAACGGACTATACTGATACCTATACTGAACTATACTGAGCTATAACTATATCTATGCTACAAAAAAAATTGCGATAATTTATGGTCGATAATATCGATAATTATCATGAAAATATTGAAATCAATATCGACTTCAAAATCGATATTTAATCAATATTGCTCCTCCCTAAATGCATAAAAGGATATAACTACTACGTCTTTGCTCCCCGCTTTGCAGACACGGTTAATAACGTTATTCGAATTTGGAACCCCAATAAATATCTGAAAGACACGGTGAGACGTGAAACCGTTTGAAAGTTAAATTTATGGCCACAAGAGGACTTAGTCAAAAAGACATTTTTAGATTGTTCGAAATTTAAAAGTTTACAAAATTGCGAATGACTTTAGAAAAGAAAAGAAAAAATATATCAAAGCTACTCGTTCGTTGCAGTGAGAATTTACTTTTTTTCTACAAAAAATGTCTTTATCCAAGTGATGAAAGCGAAATAACTGTATTTTTAAAACGTTTTCCCACTTATTTCCTCTTGTATGAGTCGTGAAAGGCATTACTTAACAAAATTATTTCTATCGGGTGCAGTTTACGGTCGGGATTCGATTAAAGAATCCACTTGCCGTAGGTAAATAATATTTTTAGGTACCTATTCTGTATTTTCGACCACTTACAACCGAGATTGGACTTCTAAGAGACTACATAATGTAATAAAATTATCATAAGCATTAATTAAAGTAGGGCTAATTTAATAGATCACATTTTTAACCGCCTCCATGGCTCAATGTAAACCACATTGGGTTTACGATTCGGAGGTCGCCGGTTCGATCCCCAGGGGGGTACTTGTTTAAAGTACTCGGTTTGGTTGGTGGTAAGGCATTTTAAATGTCCGCCTGGCTAGCTACCACCATCTTATCTAAATCAGCCGCCAAGCAGCAATGTTAATAACATTATTGTGTTCCGGTTGTCCAGAGATAAGATAGCCATGCAGTCCCCCAAATGTGTTGGGGTTTCCGGGTCAGTACGCTTCCACCTTCAACCTCATCTTCACTTAACATCAGGTATGATTAAGGTCAAGTGCGAACCCGTCGTGCATAAAAAAAAAATAATTGACATCTGTCCATCTTAGCTTCAAGCTGCTAATTATGGTAAAATTCACGCATGTGTAAAGTTAGATGTGTAGTAGATGATCGAAGGCCCGCCGTTACAAGGTTAGGTTGTTGAATATTGATGAAGTTGTCAAATGTGATCTTGAATTGGGCCTATTTTACTACTACTAATAAATACATATTTGAAAACATCCATATCTCGGGAACACATGTCTGTATTCATCATACAAACATATTGCCCTAGCGGGATTCGAACCCGCGACGTTTTGGTATAGTGGTCAGAGTTTCTAACCACTACACCAAACAGTCGTTCAAGCTTAGCTCATTGGCCCTTGGTTCAGTCGCCTTGTACATACTCCACCCCGTTGTTGCAGTAACATGTCATGTTTGTGGAAAACACTCATTTACTTTTGAGGGTTACCGCATTGCGAGCTGGCAACATCGCATTTTAAAGCCCCGACGAAAAACGACGGATGTTATGTGTTTGACGGTGGCGTTCGTGTTTGTGTTAATGTGCGTGTGTATGGTCCCGTCTTTAACTTTCACGCCTAAACCTACTGACCAGATAATATTTAAATTTGGCAGAGAAGCAGCCTGTGATCCCGAGAATAACAGGCCCTGAAAAAGTCTGTGATAAATTACATTTACGCGGACGATGCTGCGGACGGAAAACTAGCGATTTTGTTTACTTAAACGTCATTGTACCAATGGGTAGATATCGTCTGGACATCATTTGTAAATTACTTGAATTACTAAACCTTATATACGATCGGCATACAAAGCCACGTTCTATTAGTACATTGACATCTCGTTTGATCTTGAACGTCATTGCTATAATTACCTTTGGATATTTCTCGTTTTTTTTGCCTTTTCTCCTTGGGAGGCGTGTTTTATTTTTGGTTATCATTTACGGGAGTATTGTACTGGCACATGCACGGTTCGGTGGACTCGGTGGCTCAGGCGCAGACCGTATGCCAGTCGACACGCCGGGAGCGGCGCGCGCGCTTATCTGATCAATGTTCTACTCACATCGATATCTGTCTCGATTTATTTTTAATCGGGAGTCTTGAATGATCTTTTTTTTATGTAAATCGGGTGTGAAATATGTTAGTGGCGATTGACTGATTACTAATGTAGTGGCTAGTGGTTGTTGACTGTTTAAATCTGTTAATTTGACTTGATAAGTTTAAACTCAAATAGTTTGTCAGTACAATATTGAAATGATTTTGTGCTAAAACATGTTCACGGTGCAGCTGGAAATAAGTAACACTGAAACAACAAACTAATTAAATTAGCTCTTTGTTTGTTCTTTGGATCGTGACTCCCGCGCATGTGCCAAACGGTGGAACGGGACGCATTTCTTTAATGTCAGCTAAATGACATCGACCCGGCATGCGCCTACCCGCATGCGATATTCATTCACTGTATTCAAATTTGGAACTCCTTTCTACCATTAATATTTAATTTTGTAATTTTACAAACGTAGTGATTTCTAAAGTTTCACTACCGCTCTGGTGAACAATTAATGAACAGTGTTACGATATTACAAATTGTCAGTGAAAACATCGTATGTAAATATGGAAGTGCTTTTTGTGCAAGACGGTCCTATAGTTGTGTCGTGGATTGTTTTCCTACTGTTGATATTCTGGTGCTATTATCAAATCGGTGCGATAAAGATTCCCGGTAAGTGTTGATCTATTATTTAATCTGTGAAACGGTAAATATTGTCATTGTCATACGCCTGTGCATAGACTTACAATACTTACAAATAGACCGAACATGAATATTAAATAGCGTGACAAGTTTTACAAAAGAATAAGCTAATGTATACCGGATGAGTTTTTTTACCATAAGGAAAACAAATAGGCATATTGGGTAAGTGAAATAGAAGTTATTGGCATAAGTAGTTTTTTTTTTCAAAACCATCGTCGACCCAATCCCCGGCCGGAGATTGATATGCGACTGGCGGGATTCATAGGGTTCCTACCATGTGAAATTTATTTGGAACTCATGTTTTCTGCCATTTTTTAAATTTATTTTATTTAATGATATAATTATGTGCAACAGGCTTACAAACGCTTACAAATGACACAATGCCTCATTCGAGTGTGGTTTTGAAAACAAACAAAAATCGAACTCAATGTATTTATTACATATCACAAGTAGTTCATATACATACAGTTTAATTTTTTTTTTTTTTTACTGACAACGATTGCCGGCCTTGCGGGCGGGCAGCCTATAAGTCTGTGATTTTTGGTATAATAGTGAATTCGCAGAGCGATCGCTGATTGCAAGCGATATTACTGACAATAGTGTTATTTTGTATTGAATGGATATATTCCTGAAGAATACGATAACAATCTTGATCTCTTGAGGTTACGCCGTTTCCTTTGGATACAAACAGTATACTTGAAAACCTGTCAGTTCAGGGCCTTTGGTAGCATCGTATTACAAACGACATCGGGATATCAGCAAACAAAGAGGAGGCTTAGAATTTCTACCTATTGTTATAATAATCAATAAGGAAGTATTCCATTATTAATTTATTATAAAGGATTGTATACCTATTGGGTAAAGGGAAACTATCTACCTTAATTATATTGAAGATAACGAATTTTACTCCAAGAACAATTATTTCATATTTAGGTATATACATAGATATGCCCCTCAGGTTAAAGGGTAAAATTTATAAATTCATAATTAGACCTGTCGTAATGTATGGATAGTAGTGTTGGGCCATGAAGAAGACGGATGAAAGACAATTGCATGCAGCAGAGATGAGAATGTTGAGATGGATGAGTGGAGTAACGAGGAAGGATAAAATAAGGAATGAGCATGTAAGAGGGAGTTTAAAAGTGGCAACCGTGACAGAAACGTTGAAAGGAAACCGTTTGGCTTGGTATGGACATGTTATGAAAGAGAGTAATGATATGGATGTCGATGGTAGGAAAGGAGAGTAAGACCATGGAAAAGATGGATGGATTGTGTGAGGGGTATATTAACGAAAAGGGCGTGAATGATGGTGTAACGACTGATAGAGGAGATTGCATGGAAGAAAAATACGTACTACGCCGACCCCAAATAAATTGGGACTAGGGCAAGAAGCTGATTATAGATTGGAGCATTCATTACTTTTTTAAAAACTTTCATACAATAATACCTTGAGATAAAATCTAAAGGTTCGTTATCTTCCTTTAATTTGAAACACAATATTGATTCTTTATTAGTGACACTATCGCCACAATGATGTTCTTTTTTTTTTTCAACATTTTTGTCTATTCGATTTCGGGCATACTAAGTTAGGATACTTTTCCATTTTTTTTTAAAGAAGGTATTCCTTTAGTGATATCGATCTTTAATATTTAGGGTACGACGGTGTACCACAGTAAAGAACTTTAAGATTATAGAAAGATACACCACAAAAGTTACATCTTTTTACTGGACTACCTTATACCTATCATTTATATTTTAACTCTGAAATTCCTACTGGCTAGCTTCCATCTTGCTAAAATCCGTGCTATATTGCTAAGGGGTAGCAAGAGTTATGTTTCGGTTGTTTAAGGCAAGATAGTCAGTCCACCTTAAATAAGTTGGGAGTTTCCACCAGCATCATTTTCAATTAAGTCTTTGAATTAAGTCAAGCGTTGACCTATTGTTCATATAAAATAACTGTACATGTTATGACTATGTAAAATATGGGATAGTGCACATCAAATTGTTTATAACGGTGTCGTTAAGGTAACAAGTAGGTCGTGGGTGTCATGTAACAGCAATACCTATACTTTAAAATAGACGCACGCGCCGATCTAATTATTATAACGTCGCGAAATTGAGTCGACGCTCCCTTGTTGCAGGAAGTTATAAAATTGTAATGTAGATATTTGATACGGTTTCCATTTAGAAATAGTTTCACTCTAAGACTGTTGACTAAACATCGGGAAGTTCGGAATGTGGCCAGGCTCGGTATGTGAGTCGGCCAAGGAACAAAGCGTATCGTTTGTTACTTTGTCTTTCTAAAGTACATAACATGGTCGGTGCCCCAAGTTAACTGACCACTTTGACATTCAAGACTTGCCAGCTTGGGCAATTAACCTTGAGATCCAACTGCACCTACCTCCTTTCTACCTATGTGTGTGTATAGGTAGCAAGGGAAGATCCGTCGGTGCAGTTTTTCATCAGACCCATTGCTCGTTCACTTCCGCTCCCTCGCTGCACCAGAGCTACAAAATATATGTAAAAAGTTCAATCAGTATATTTCTGAGTAATTGTTTGAAAAAATATCTAACATCCAAGGCTTAAGCTGAAGCGAAGCTTAGGCTTAATCGATCCGTGTCGTTTCTGCTCCGATCCATTTTGCTCGTTCGCTGCACCAGACCTACAAATATGAGAAGGTATACATTTAGAACTTCGAGATTTCCACCAAAATTCGGTCATATGATTTCAGTATTTTGAACTCTAGACATAATGACCATCAAATACTTTAAATTTCAGTATTTTCAGCTTCCGTAATTAATATCTTTGATATTGAAATACTTATTCAATAAATGTGAAATCGTCAGACCTCCATCCTGCTCTTTTGCGTGCATGTTTGCATAAATCTACGAGTATACCGCTCATATAGCATTTCTCGCGCACACAAAAATGTGTTATTTCCTTTTTAATCCGAAACTAATGTATATTTCGAAAATGTTAAAGATAATATCACTAGACCATATCTAAATTAATTATCACTCAATGTTTCGTGCTTCTACCTAAAGTATTTACGTAATGTCTGCCGTTTATCGTACTTTCAGAAGTAAGTTTGGATTTTTTTTTGCTATCAAGAAAATATCAGGGAATCACATTATCACTAGCATAACCCCTGTTTTTTTAGCTAATTGATACAAGGAGCATACTTGACACATTGTCGCTAAAACTGGGCTAGTCCTGAGTCACGTGTGGTCTAATCGACCCTTAAGTTGCAGGCAACCTTGTAGGAATACTGTCCATACTGATGACGTCACCATCTCATTTGAAATCACATTATCACTAGCATACTGTTTTTTTACCTAATTAATACAAAGTGAATGCTTGACACATTGTCGCTAAAACTGGGCTAGTCCTGAGTCACGTGTGGTTTAATCGACCCTTAAGTTGCAGGCAACCTTGTAGGAATACTGACCATACTGATGACGTCACCATCTCATTTGAAATTGCGAACGCGCTCTAGGTAATAAATGCAATTGTTGTTGTTTTATTTTGCTTATTGGTGGTGCATTATTTATCGGTGAATGATACGGTTAGCATTAGCCCTGTTTATTAGATTATTGCCGAGCAACAGATTTATTAGTCGTGCGATTCAGTACGAGTTGGTACGGAGGCAAACTCACTCGCTAATTGGGCTTCTCAATGTGCCACTTCTGCCAAGTCTTCTATCTACCCGACTCTGAACTTTACAAGTCAAAGTTCCCCTATTTACCTAAGTCGCTATAAAATTATCTGAACCAATATTTCGTATTAATACTAATACAGTATAGTACAGTGCACACGGTAGCACGGTAAAACATTCTATCTTGTCAAGCCACACTTATGTTATTGGATTTCTAAAATTGTTTTAAACTGTTTTATTATAAACATTGACAATAACCAAAAGTATTAAGTAAACGAGCCGCAATGCAATATATTCAACAATGAAGTATGTACATTAATTGCAGTGACATTCCCTAGATTACCCAAAGTTATTTCCAGAAGCGTGCTTGCGGTTTCCACTAGAGAGGTTCCTACGTAAAAAATATATCTTAATCAATATTGTGATACGTATCTTTTTAACTCACGAAGAAAAACAGTGGGTGTGAAGTAGCGTGCCAAGGGTTTTATATTAGGGCAAGCCCGAGTATATTTGATGAATGATTTGTGTTTTTTACGCAGTTAATAAAGTGAAATACATCTGCTTGCCTCTTTTTTTTTCAATCTGAAGGGTCATATTCAATTCCTGTACTGTTTATAGATCAATAAGGTTTGAAGTTTAATATTCCTGATTGAGTATTTCATTAAGGCAAAGGCATGCCGGGCTTTTAGGCCAGCGCCAGGTGTTTCATTATATCCATCTCAATGATGCCTGGCCCGATTTGACTTGCCGTTTCTTTTTATTTAAGATATATAAACTAAAGGAAAGCTTCTTAGGTATGTGTATGAAAAACGGTTCAGCTGTTTTTAACTTTTAACACAATTACTTTTATACTTGAATGATATTATTTTGTTTAGTTTCGGGAGTCTCAAAATTTTCAACTTATGTTATTAACTTAAATTATAATTTTCTGTTCCTGTTTAGTTCATTCTGGAACAAAGAGTAGAAATGTTTTTATCGTAATTAATTTGTGAGAGAGTCATTTACCTCAATCCGCCTACGTGGCTCAATGTAAACGATATTGGGTTTACGATTCGGAGGTCGCGGGTTCGATCCCCAGCGGGGTACATATTTAGTATTCGGTTTGGTTGGTGGTAGGGCATATTAAATGTCCGCCTGGCTAGCTACCACCATCTTATCTAAATCTGCCGCCAAACAGCAAATGTTAATATCATTGTTGTGTTCCGGTTGTCAGAGATAAGATAGCCAGTCCCCCAAATAAGAAGGGGTTTCCGGGTCATTACGCTACCACCTTCGACCTCATCTTCACTTAACATCAGGTGTAATTGAGGTCAAGTGCTAACCCGTTGTGCATAAAAAAATCGTTGATCCTACTAACTAGTTACTGTGTGGAGAGAAACGCGATTAAGATTTTGAGACAGCAAGCTTAGGTATACTCACTTTTGTTTGCGAGTTGCGAGCTGGGAAGAACTAGTTCATTTTAGTCTTTCGTTCTCGTGTGAGATACCCAAGTCTAGACGCTTCGGTATGACATGGTACTCGGAACCGGATCTGGGTGACCTGGTTTCCGTAGACTCGGTGCAATCGATGCACATAAAAAATTCATAGTTTTATCGTTTAATTAAACGTACATGGTGAACAACGACATGGGTTAGATGGATAAAAACCTACGATTCCTTACATCAGATGTGTATTTCAATGTATTTATTTATCATTTCTTAAAATTTTTAAAGTCAAATTTATAAAGATTTCTAATTTACAATTTAAATATTAACGGGTACTCAACTAATTTTGATAGTATAACACAGAGAAAAAAAACAAATAAAATATTTGAAACAAATCTAAAAATTAAGGTATTGCTTTACAGCTTTGTGTGTATTTGTAAGTGAGAGTGTTTTAAAAAATTATAATTTTTTTTAATACTCTTTGATTCCTTTTTCCAAACTCGAGTTGCGTAAACTCTTTGCAGTCGTTAAATTATTTTTAACTGGATTTCAAATAGTTTGTTGTAGATAAAATAGCTCACAGATGTGTATAAAGAGGGTCGAGTCAATAATGCAATGTAGAGTAACTACCGGCATCAAGAAGCCAAATGGGTCTCTCTAAAAATACTGTGTGCATTTTGTATCTAACTGTACAACCGAGCCGACAACTGTTATGTGTGAAATAAAAAATTGGAAAGAAAAAAGTAAATTAGAAGCCACCTGACACATTGAAGTAAACATTTTTGAGCCCAAACTACTATTTCTATAGTAACTACGAATAGAAACTTTTGAAAACTCCTCGAGAGATATCATTTAATTATAACCATACAAAATGGCTCCGCCTACGAAATTTAACCGCCTCCGTGGCTCAATGTAAACAACATTAGGTTTACGATGCAGCGGTCGCGGGTTCGATCCCCAGCGGGGTACATGTTTAAGTACTCGGTTTGGTGGGTGGTAGGGCATTTTAGATAAGATGGTGGTAGCTAGCCACCACCATCTTATCTAAATCTGCCGCCAAGCAGCAATGTTAATAGCATTGTTGTGTTCCGCTTGCCAGAGATAAGATAGCCAGTCTCCCAAATGTGTTTGGGTTTCCGGGTCAGTACGCTTCCACCTTCGACCTCATCTTCACTTAACACCAGGTGTGATTGAGGTCAAGTACCAACCCGTTGACCATAAAAAAAAAACCTTTACGTAATAATAATAACGGTAGGATATTAAAGTTCTATTGGAGACCGGCAAGCACAGCGTAGGACGTCCACTCACAACGTGGACTTTGCACCTGCATCCATTTAAATAAATAACAATATTAGTTTAAAAAAGCAAAAACCTGACAGCATATTTTGTATTTTGCGCACGCCACGTTGCATTAAATACCATAAAATGTATCCTATGGTACTCCGGGTACCAGACGAATCTAACGACACCATGCACTTCGAAATTGGTCAAGCCGTTTAGGTTACAGGGTGCGCCGAAGAAACGGACATACATACATACATACCTACACACGAAAAATGTTACCCTCCTTGGGCAGTCGGGTAAAAAATTTGCTTTCAATCTCTAAATACGCGCCGTAGAAGTAATACTTATAGTAAGAAATAAGTTATAGTAACTCGATACGTTTATCCGTTTGACGTTTATATCCTTACTTCTGGGGCGCTATCGATCAAACGCAAATTTTTATTTGTTACGACGTCTGATAAAGGTCGAGGGTAATCGCTGGATGCAGGCCACCGGTTTCCTAACCGGTCGCTTAGGAATTTTATGGGGGAGGCCTATGTTCAGCAGTGGACGTAATTAATTTTTTTTTATGAACTAAGGGTTGGTATGGTACTTGACCTCAATCACACCTGATGTTAAGTGAAGATGAGGTCGATGGTGGAAGCGTACTGACCCGGAAACCCCAACACGTTTGGGGGGCTATCTTATCTCTGACAACCGGAACATAACAATTTGGTTACAACCTTCTCGACATTTCTTTCAGTGTAATAGGTATGTTGTACAATTTACTGGTCTAATTAATGAAACGGTTGAACCGACTTGGATTGTGTGATTTTAAGCTGTCGTCCCTATGGCCAAACCATTCAATTAAAGACAACCGGGAATAACTATTTAACATACCCTCCGAAGGACGGAGACACTCGTATGTAACACAGTATGTAAATTAAATATAGTTTAAAATAAAAGAAGTAGTTTTTTCCGGACGAATTTTCTTTCGAAGTAGTGCGGGTAGGAGAAAAAGATGGCTGGTCGCTGAATAATCGATGAGGCGGGGCGAGTCAATAACTAATTCATTTAGGTTTGCGATCGCGCGACTTAATTTATTGTTCGAGTAGTTCACATTGTTTGTCTACAGCATACACGTGTTTCACAATATAATGTCAGATGACTTAGTTTGAAAACTTAGTGACCAATTTTTACAGCTTGAAGGTCAACATAATAAGTGAATTGTATAGATGTAGTTTAAATACATATCAGCAGGCAGATGTTCCCACTGCTGGATCACAGCCTCCTCTCACTAGGAGAAGGTATTCATTTTTATGTTCCGCCGAGACATGAAACATTATGTGATCCAACTGAGGAATTTCTGGTTCGAACTGTACTAAATGTGCTATGCACTCAACCCCACCAGTACTCAGGTTGAGCCCGTACGTGTTTTCAGGGAATCCATTTAATCTTTTGCCTTATTAATTCTACACTGTTTGACCACGTTCAACTTTTGCAGGCATTATTATTCAGGCGATGTTCGGGTAATTTTAGTTTTTGAATTAAATTGCATACTGTTATTTGCGAAAGCTTGCTTGTTATGTGAGTGAGGATCGTAATGGACAAGACTATAATACTGTCTAGACTGCAAAGAGAGTTTTACATTTAGAACAAGCGATGTAATTTTATTTTACCTGTTTAGCTTTATGACCCAGACTGCAACATGCAACTAGAGCTGGATAGTTGTAATACATGGATTGTATATACGTACATACCTGCGAATTAAAAAAAAAATCGAAGGCATGTGAAGTCTCTAACTCGCACTGGGCCAGCGTGGTAGACTATGGCCTATACTCCCTCAATATGAGGGAAGGTCTATATCCCTACAGTGAGATGTTTACGGACTGATGATGTTTGTACGTGGGAGTTGCAAGATATGATGCAATTTTATTCTATTAATTCCACTTGAAAACAAAAAAAAAAGGGCAGACTATTGAGCGAAAAAGTTGTTTAATGAGCAAGCTACGGATTGCTGATCTCTCGAACCCTCGCAATAACGAGTTACATTAACTATGTTTTTTTCTGCTTTAGCATTTCATTTACAAAAAGAATCGTTGTGACCTGAGTTCACTATATGAACCTCCTTGGAGTCTTATAAATGATTCGAAATAGAACTCGTAGGACTGCAGGTAATCTGTTCTGTACTATAAAATAATGCCGGTCGACCAACGATGTCGCATTCATAGTTACTGTCGCTCGAAACTTACCTGGAAGAAGTCTTTCCCCTTGCCCGAAGGCCTGTTGGGTAGGTTCTTATTGAACAAATATTCCCGTAATTTTGAGATCCGGCGTGGAAGGATAAGAGATTCGGTGAAATCACAGGCCTAAAAGGCATCCCATCTTAGTCCTCAGGGTGATGACGTATCTGTAACAGCTGTATTTGAAGTATATCGGTTTTATTTTTAGAAAGTTACAAGAGATGTAGTAATCATTTTCCACCAGGTTATTTCGATACTTTTAAAAATAATGTGTTGGGACATTGGCGGTACCCTTTAAACTTACAAAGCCTATAACTAGGACGCTCTTCCATATCAATTAAATACAGGACAACTGCTGGGTTCTAAAGGAATTAGGCAAATCGCTCTTTGGACAGGCTTATTGGCGAGTTTTGGGAGCACCTCACTAATGCTGATGCAATCTAACGCGCCAGAACAGGACACTTACCATTTATTTCTTTGGAATATGAACATCGTTGATATTATTAGGTAGTTGAATTGTAGAATAAGTAATAATTTCTCGTCCATATATACTAACGGGTTATCAGAATGTGGGCGTACTCTGTGGTCGCTGCAAAAGGCATGGCCTGCGAGTGATCGACGCCATAACTAATTAGAAGTGCTCATCGCTGTCCCCTGCATTGACGGGTTATCGTTTTGTTCGCGATGAAAGCTGATTACACCGCATTTGTATCTAGTTTGACTACAATCTAGCTAGATCTCGATCTCTCGATGATTCCTGTAATATTCCGAATGATTTTCTTATAAATTTTCCGTTTTCGCCCCGTGGATTATACCTTATTATACCTTTTATGCTCCCAAACTTGGGCAAGCAAAATCAAATCAATCCATTTCTGGGCAATGCTAGGGCACAATTTTAAAATTGTCTGCGAGGAGTGGCCGACACGGAGATATAAACGAACGCCTATGCCATGTACTGGACCCGTATGTAGACTAATAATGCATCAAATGTAACTTATTGATTCGTTTCTGCTCTGCTCGTATTATTTCTGTTGGATCCACTCCTAGTTAGCGTCGCCGAGACATAACGTCAAGTGTTCTATTTATCGCTCGAAGAACGGATGGCCGGTGGGCATTAAAGTTTTCGAGTGGAGAACACGCATCGGCAAGCGCAGCGTAGGACTTGCACTAACAAGATGGTCAGACGACTTGATATATTTTTTTTTATGGACATCGGGGTTATCACTTGACCTCAATCATACCTGATGTTAAGTGAAGATGAGGCCGAAGGTGGAAGCGTACTGACCCGGAAAGCCCAACATTGGGGAACTGGCTATCTTATCTTTGACAACAGAAACACAATAATGCTATTAACATTGCTGTTTGGCAACAGATTTAGATAAGATTAAGATGGTGGTAGCTAGCCAGGCGGAAGGTAATGGTCGCGGGAAGTCACTGGATGCAGCTCGCTTCCAACGGGTTGCTCTGGAAATCTATGGGGGAGGCCAATATTCAGCAGTGGACGTTCTCTGGCAGATATGATGTTGATGATACCCATAGGTACAGTCGACTACACGACGACCGCGGTATCAGTGTAAGCTGGTCCGCGTGACGCTACCGGAAATATGAACGCAGCGAGACCAGCTTAAACTGAAGTGTTACCTTCGCCAGGTCATAACCTATCCGATGCCACCCCATTACTTCAACAATGGTCACTAACCGTGTCCTATGAGCAAGTGAAGATGACGTCACACTGTGCCGACCTTCGCGGTCGGTCGTCGACCCGTACGTACCGTTAGTAATGCAAATGCGGATTGTGAGACGCAGTGGTACTCGGATAAGTACGTCTGATACCCTACCTGTTTTGGTTGCATTGCATTGACTGGATAAAATTCGGGAAAACAATGTCTGTGGGGAAGTTTTTCAATGGAGTTTGTTTTTTTTGCTTGTGGGGAAAAATCTGTGGGGAAGTTTTGCTGCTGTACAGAATTTCTTTAAAACACAATTGCATCGATAAAAAAAGAAGGAAGGATATCCGTTTTTCGATATCAAAATTATTATACGAGTATTGTATTTTGTCTTACGTTTTCTTAAACAGTATTTAGGTTAACGATTCAAACTGCTGTCCCCTACCCAACCTATCGTCAAAAGCATCACTTAGAAAATTAGGAAAAGAAATATGAAAATCGGAAATAATGTGTAGAAGGAAAATTTAAATGCAATTATCAAAGTTTGTAAATAATCGATATTTTAGGTAGTTTTAAAAGAGCAATAAAACAACTGTCAGACAGTACAGAACATTTACTCAAATCCCGACTCACATATATGGCGGGATTTTCTTTACAAATTAATCACATTTTTTTTTATTTGTTAAAGGAACACAACATATGCCTAGCTCAAAATAATTGCTACATAAATCAGCAATGGGATTTATTTTTCTCTGTATAAGAACCCTTTTTATTTAAACGTGTCTTTTAAGGCTTAAAAATGATCCCCAAGTTGCCCCGGCCCGTGAAGTAGGTAATTTATTGAACTGCTCACCCAAGTTACATGCTATTCTAATATGATCAACGATTATTGCTCCTCTGAGTGTACCAGACGCTGGCCTGGCATTTTTGCACATTCATTTGTTTGTCCATCAATTTCCAAGTTTCACATTTATCATTCATATACGACGATTGCGTTTGGACGAAATTGAGACGTGGATATCGATTTTTGAATTCAAAATGCAAGTTGCAAATCAGAAAAATATACACTATAGGCACAGGTACCTGAAACGGATAATTTTGTTTAAGTGTTTTAAAGAATGCTATTTTTGAGAAGTTACGTTTTAAATATCAGTTTTGCATGTGTTGAGATTCTAAAATATGTAAAAATTGTGAACAGATCCTAATTTCCAGATTGCCTGTATAAACCAACTTTCCAATAATCAGTAAAACGTTTAATCAGGGTGCGGCCACAAAATAAAATAAAAATAAAATAAAATAATATTTATTTCAAAACAGCTTATTCAATTACTACACTAGTAATAGGGTTCTCCTAGTAGGCAAGTCGAAAAACTTGCCTGTGTCAGGAGGGCCCACTCATTCATAAAACTATATTTACTTTAAGCTGGTGTACATCGGTTCCGATACAGCAGGCGACAGACTATGTTACAAGAACCACATTATTATAACTAAATGTTCCTATATTCTATAATCATAAAAGTAAGAGAGAGATTGTGTGTGTGTGTGTGTGTGTGTGTGTGTGTGTGTGTGTGTGTGTGTGTGTGTGTGTGTGTGTGTGTGTGTGTGTGTGTGTGTGTGTGTGTGTGTGTGTGTGTGTGTGTGTGTGTGTGTGTGTGTGTGTGTGTGTGTGTGTGTGTGTGTGTGGGTGTGTCTGCGTGTGTGGGTATGGCTGTGTGTGTGTGTGCGCGAGTGCTATATATGTATGTGTATATTATACAGGGTGTAACGGTTAAGTGTAGTCATATTTTAAGGGCTTGTTCTACCCATCAATACGAACAACTTTTACTATGGGGGCAACTTCGAAATCGCGAAAAAAAAATCAGCTGTTTCATACATTGCATCGGGAGGTTATTGAAATTTTCTATGGAACAGCTCATTTTTTTTTCGCGATTTCGAAGTTGCCCCCATAGTAAAAGTTGTTCGTATTGATGGGTAGAACAAGCCCTTAAAATATGACTACACTTAACCGTTACACGGTGTATATATATATGTATATGATGTGTGTTATGTTATATATTTCAGCATACTTTTAGTAGATAGATAAACATTCGTTTTTATCCAATCAGTGATAACTATTTTACAATCATAGTATTGATATATGATGTATGTTATGTTACATATTTTAGCATACTTTCAGTAGATAAATAATCATTAGTTTTTAACCATTCAGTGATAACTATTTTACAATCATAGTATTTCAAATTGTAAATATTCAGAATATTATTTAGCTGGTTGTAAAATCGGGGAATAACGTGGAAAGTCGGGGGAAAAAATTAAAGTAACTTGCAACAATTATGACTATTATATGCAATTATGCAACGTATTATGACGAGCTCACTCACAATTTAATAAGATAAACTTCTCCGTTTGTTCCATTATTCATGGCTCAAGTACATAAGGGTCGATACTTTTGCTTTTCCTTAACTAAGACGTTTATGACTATGTTTTATGGTCTCTTATTATCAACATCTAATAATCAAAAATCGTTGGACTATTTTGTTGACGTTCAGAGGGCGGAGTGTGAGTTTTGTTTCGACTTAACTTTACTACCGCGTTCACGTTTACGTGACGATTTGTATGGAGAAATGTGCAGCGCCTCTAGCGGATAATTTGCAAAACGATTTTTTTCATAGGGACTTTTTTCGTAAACGCGAACGCGATGGTAAAGTTAAAAACGAGACAAAACTCACACTTCGCACACTGTAACTTTACAGAACTTTATTGGTGGTCTAACTCGTATTTTCTACAGATAACAAAAATAATAGTTGCTGGACCAAAAATTTTTTGATTTTGATTTTGACTTTAGGTACCTACCTACTCTTAGCGTTTTGGTTACTTTACTACAGACTTGCCCCCGTATTGTCTAACTTCAATGGTTAGGAATGAATGGCGAAGGAGATAGCAATGACATTTATTACCATTGATGTAAGAACAAAAGCCTCGCTTTGCTGATCTGAATAAAGTGGGTTCTTTTGATGTATTGTTTTCAATGTGTAAACCAGTTAGAATTTGTTTATCATATCAGAGAATAGAGAGCAGGTATACAGATCAGTAATATTTTATATTGTTTGGTTTTATATAAATTATAAAACGTGTTTGGTTAGCTCTTAATTTGACCGCGTATTAGTCCTCAAAACTACGATATTTTTGCCGTCGACTCGCAAAGAAGATTTATTACCATCATCACAGCCACAGGATGTCCACTCCTAAACATAGGCCTCTTCCATAGAATTCCATGGGGACCTGTTGATAGTGGCCTGCAACCAGTGATTTCCCGCGACCTTGATCACGTCGGCCCTCCGCCTTGTGAGTGAACATCCTACGCTGCACTTGCTGGTGTGTGATCTCCACTCGAGAATGCCCCACCGGCCGTCAGTTCTTCGAGCCATGAATTACAAGAAGATGCTCTTATTAAGGCTTAAATCTTCAAATTTTAAGGAGGGCTGTTCTACCTGCGATTCTTTCGGCATTTGTATTTGACCGCCCTGATGATGGAAATCCTAAAACTAATAGTCTTTGTTCAGCACAGAGCTTCAAGTCTTTCGAACTCGAGGTTTTTGTAGAGGATTCGTGAGGGCCAAAGTGTTTTTTACGGTTCGAGTTGTTGGTCGGAGAACTTCCGCTTGATGGGAGACTCTCGAGTTTTTTCGCGGTCACAGAGCTCTACATAATCGAGTAGAGTCTACGTGATGTCGTGGAGGAGTGGCCGGCACGAAGGTATAAACGAACGCCTATGTCATGTATGTCCTGGACCTTTTAGGCTGATGCATCAAATACAACTAGTTCATTCTTTTATGCTTGTATTATTTCTCTTGGATTCAGTCCTAGTGAACGTCCCCGAGACCTAATGTCAACTGTTCCATTTATAATGTGCGCTCATTAAATAAAAGGATTATTCTTGTCTCTGTGCCACAGCCAGACGGTGATATTTTAGTCCTGCCGGCGTCGCATTGTCGACCGTGTTCCTGAAACTTTAATGATATCTACGTGCCTGTCCACAGCTATAGACTATTTGTGTTGAAAACGTAGGTATACAGAGAGGAGAAATAAAGTTTAGCTTAATTTCAATCGATATTGTACATTTCTGTTTATGATAAACTTTGGTAGCAATTTGAAAATGCTATTAAATATAGATGATAGTCTTCCTCAAGTTTAAAATCAAAAGAGAATATAAGTAAATTGGTAAATAAATAAAGAAATATGTCGATTCACTTAGCTTACGCTTAAACTAAAAAGCTGGTCTATCGGACCTAACACACCTCTTTTACATCATTGGCTCATTATAAACGATTGAGGATTAATTTTAAAAGCATGTTGACAATTTGCTTTATTTTGCCAAAGGATAACCGACGACAAATTTAAGCAAGCAGTCCCTTCTCTTCGTGCATTGATATGATATCCAGATACTCCTTTATAAATCTGAGATGAAAGATGTGTGACACTTTTGTGTAGGTATACCTACTCACCTAAAATATTTCTTTTAATAAGGGCAAGATATGTATGTATATTAGTATCTACCTTAAGTCAGCTGTCGACATTGCGCTAAGTCCTTTTTCACTCAATTAGCATTGCGCTCAGTTCTAATTATATATAAACAGTGGGCCGCACTTTTGTGCCGCTGTGTTTGCGTTTAATTTCATAACTGAGAGGGAACCTATAGAGTACCTCTTGGTGAAAGGCTCAATGTAAATGTAAGGGCTTACAAAACGGAGGTCGCGGGTTCGATTTCCAGCGGTTTGTGGTCATGTTTAGTACTCGATTGATTGGTAGCCAATTGTAGACCATTTTTATTGCCACCAAAGTATATCAATGTATATAGTATTGATGTTATTTTGTTTGAGATAAAATAGACAGTAGATAAAGTTTTACCTGGCGCATTTCCAGGCCTCCACCTTCTCTTTGGTTATTTACTATGATTATTTTTATCAAATGTTCGATCATAACATAAGTATTGTAGAACCAAATAACGACTAGAATTGGGATTACATTTTGCGGAATAATTTATTTTTGATCCTATTTTTGAAAAAGTTCAGCATTACCGATAACGGTATATTATATTATATAACATTCAACACCTTTTAAATTAACAAAGTGGTCTTGGTTGTGGAATTTAATTAGGCCTTCAGACCTTCAAGTCATCTATCATATTGTCTCCTTAGTTAATTCCTTATCGGACAATGAGTATGTATATATGTGTACCTTTAAACTTTACACTAACCTTGAACACTTACACCAATCATCTAGTCCCAAACTAAGCAAACCATGTGCTCTGAATACTAGATAACGGATAAACGTACATAAATATTTATACAAACATCCAAGATTCGGGAATAACAATGTTTGTATTCATCACACAAACATTTACACTTCGCGGGATTCGAACATGCAACCGTTAATTTCGAAGGCAGCGTCGCGGATACTACACCAATCAGTGAATTACCTTGTCTTACACCGCTTTTTTTCCACATGATTTCCTTTTCCGAAGCTGTAGTAGTATGGATATACTGACTGACAGATATAATGCATAAACATTATTTCCAATAGACTTAAATTGAAGTTTGAAGTCAATTTCATATCCGTCTTAGCTATGAAAATATTTTTCTTTGTTACGGTTGCGTTCTGTCTTATTTTAAAAAGTTGTAAGTTATTAATGTCCGCCTTGCTCCATTGTGCTTGTTATTTTCTTATTTAAACCCCACTCGCCTCGGGGGGATAATATTCTTTCAGTATAATCTAGTGTATCCTTGTTCTTACGAAGCGTATACACTAGCAGCTTATTCTAACGGCTTATAGTCCTATATAAAGAGCGCTTAAACAAACCAAAACCTGTGCCCAACAGTGCCGCCGAAATATACAAGTTCCATAGCTATGGTATTTCAAAAACAACGGAGTTATTAAGATATACAAAAAAAAAAAACAAATCGGAAAATATTGTACGCAACAAGTGAGAATTTTGACGTCAAGTATTGCTGGAATCCTCATTCCTCATACAGAAAGGTTTAATTACTTATGTGCATTTATCCGACTGCTTTAAAACGGCGAAGGAAAAAGTCGTGTGTAAACCTGCATGCCTGTGAAATTAAAATTCAAAGGCATGCGAAGTTCCCAACCAGCCTGGTACCAGTGTAGTGAACTATGGCCCATACTCCCTCGTGTACGAGGGAAGACCTACATCCCTGCTGTGGGATGTTTACGGGCTGAAGATCAATACTATGATGATATGATTGATGCTTAAATTCTTTTAATCGTGTTTCGGTTTACCAGTGTAAAAACCAAACATATTTAAAAATCATTTTCTTAACATAAATTTTGAAATGCTGTGTCATATAAATATTGATTGCAACAGCTGTGTGGGGCGATCAAGCTGACCCTGTTTTCGAGTTCACAAGAACATTGAAAGAAAGTACGAGAGTTTATGTGCCGTTTTAACGTATACGTCTAAAGCAATTTGTTATATTAAGTCCTTGTAAGTCACACAATAAGTACACAGAAGTATCTCAGCTGCAAAAAGGAAACGACTCTGTATTGTCTCTTAGAGATAAGTTTAAGGAAATTAATATCTTAACAATGGCATCTCAATACATTTATGAGAATTTGTTGTATGCAAAAACAAATATTTTCGCTTTCGCTAAAAATAGTGATAGGCAAAATTAATACAGGTCCTTACCTATGAAATTGACGTTTTGTAAGAAGAATTTCATTAAGACTGTTTTCTCCATACAAACATTTTTGATTTTTTTTTGGGAACGGCATATCCAAATTTAGCTAAACTTTGTGTGTATTATTGGATAACATTAAGTTAAGTATAGGCAGCGTTCATTTTTATAAGTAACCGCTTTATAAAAGTTTCAGCGAATCTAAGAAATAATTATGGGAAGCACATGAAAAGAGCTCTGTTCAAATTTTTTTTATTATGTGATTTAGCCCAGAAATTAAAAAATATTTCACGTGAAACCTTGAAATAATATTCCATTTTCCAAATAAAAAAACAAATTTGGATATAGCTTTGAATATCGCAGGAATTGGTACATTATGATTAACGAAGAAAAAAAACTCCAATTTCATAGGTAAAGACCCAATATAAAAAATCGGACCACGCATTACTGAGATACGTCCGGACAATGACGCAAATATATAACACGTGTCTTTTCTTCGTCGGGGGTTAAATAGAAGATACATTGTGCACCCCACTCTTTATAATAGATTGTAGGTAGCGTAACTTATGAATAACTCACTTCATAATAGTCATCTTTCCCTACTCAGTTGTATCGTGATCACAAAATCGATATGCTCGTAGCACTGCCTCATTTTCATTTGGGTCCCGGTGGGGAAATTCTTCGCCATTATTTGTTGCCCGCTTGAATAAAGATTTACTGTCTGCGTTTATCTTCAAATTAGGCCGATGTGTGTTTTGTTTACCTTGTTTACCAATCTTGTTTATATAACTCTATAGTTTTGACGCGTGGGAGGTTTGATGATACAAACGTGATTAATCAATATCAGTGGGTTGTATTACAAATATTTGTTTGTCCTTCTCGTCATTGTGACTTTTGTTTTTACAAGGATGGTTCATGGATATGGGAAGGACATGGTGCTACTTTTCATCCTGGAGAAATAAAAAGAAAGTACCTAGTAATACATAATGTACCAACATACTATATCGTGTTCGATCTAAAATTATACTAGGATTAGTAAGTATATGAAGCAGCAAAACAAGTCAAGTACTTCTCCGTTTCAAGCTTATTCGTAGTTGAATGAAACCATATTATAATCATCACGCTCAGGCGGCATGTTGTCATTTTGTTCGACAATTAATGACTCACAATTACCCTTTTGCAATAACCAGGAAGTGACGATCATGTCCTATTCATATATGTACGCACTTTCCCAAAAATGTTACTTCACAATGCAAGCGGAACGGAATGTACTTTTCAAAAGTACCGGCTTCGTGGCTCAGTGTAAACAACGTAAGGTTTACAAAACGGAGATCGCAGGTTCGCTTCCCAGCGGGGTACGTGTTTAATACTCTGTTTGGGTGGTGGTTGAGCATTTTAAAAGTATCTGCAGGACTAGCTAATATTAGTTTATCTAAGTCTGACATCAAGTTGCAATGATATAGCCAGGCCCTAAATAGGGTTGACGTTCAGGGTGAACGCGCTTTTGGCCTCAGGTGTGATTTGAGATCAAACGATGGTCTGTCATGCATAAAAAAACCTACTTGCGCCTCATTACCACTACTATGAGATACCTACTTATGAGTTAAATAATATAATAATAGATTTTTTTTCCTCGTTAATCATATTACCAACGCCTACGATTCTATAGCTATTTCCAAATTTGTTTTTTTTTTATTTGGAAAATGGAATATATTTTCGAGGTTTCACATGAAATATTTTTTAATGTCTGGGCTAAAGAACATAATAAAAAAAACTTGAACACAGCTGTTTTCATGTGCTTCCCAAATTATTTCTTAGATTCGCTGTAACTTTTATAAAGCGGTTACTTTTTAAAATTAACACTGCCTATACTTGACTTAATGTTATCCGACAATACACACAAAGTTTTGCTATATTTGGATTGGCCGTTCCCAAAAAAATTACAAAATGGTTTGTATGGAGAAAGCAGTCTTAATGAAATTCTTCATACAAATCGCCAATTTAATAGGTAAGGACCTAATATGATACAGTGAAAATGTTTTCACCATAGATTACCCCTACCTAACTCAAAAGGTATGACGTTGGTGAATGTACTCCGTGTTATTGTATCAATAATATCTATTAAAATAACTCTCTGTGCTGTGTGGTTTCGGCACTTAAATAGAATAGAACCAACCCGTCTCTTCACGTGGATGACTTAAAAGGCGACTAAGGGACTTTCCACCAAAAAACATCTATAGATTTGCACGTTTCAACGGCGATGGGCTCGCCCCCTGTCACGTGTGCATTTCTGTATTCCGTGGATGTTGTTTCAATCTTTAAAGTTTTAATGTTTGGAATAACCAAACATTATTCTTTGGGATATCTTTGACCACCCCTTTTGGGATGAAGGTCGTGACGTTATGTAAAATAACTCTCTCAAATACAATACGACTCATTATAACTATATCAGGCTCAGGACATCTATTCCTGATAAATGGGCCTTCCGACAGATTACCAAAGCGACCAGTACTACACACTTAATTATTAACAGCCTTACACGTCCCCATTTTTGGGGCACAGCCTCTTCTCACTGGGAGAGGGGTATGGGCCACAATTAACCACGCGGGCTCAATGCGGATTGGTGAATTTGTGTCGGACTAGTCGGTACCTACGCACTAGATCTATTGTGTTAATAATATCGTGCAAGGTATAAGAAGCTATGGGTATCAAAATTTCATGTCCTGACAGTACTCATGCAAGTTGCTTTACACACCGGCTTGATTTTATTCATCAAGAGGCTTACACGTCTCCCTATTGGGGCACTGTCCCCGCTCACAGGGAGAGGGTATGATCCATAATGCACCACGCGGGTCTAGTGGATCTCTGACAGACTGGTGACCATTTGACAGTCAGTGTTTAGGCCTGTAGGCCACCGACTTAGTTTAACGACTACCTTCCATTGAAAACAACCGGGAGCGACAATTCAACGTGCCTCAGAAGCACGGAAACACTCGTATTAAAATGCCACTAATGGTCACCCATCTAAGGACTAACCGCGCCAGACATTGCTTAACTTCGCTAATCGAAAACGAATAGCGAATGCGCCACGAATGTTTCCTATTACTGGATACATATTAGTTTATTTTTATGCCAGGCGAGGAATTTAGCTTACCATTATTATTTTGCGTTCATAAATTTTTGTTGATTATACAATATTTTGTATATGAAAGGGTAGGAACAGAGTTGGTCGTATTATGTTACGCAAGGTATACGTGGACCTTCTCCGGGTTAATAACTCATTAAATCCGAATTAATGGAGCACCTAGACTTGCCTACTAACGAAAATATTGAATTTCCGTACCTAAATGTTACCTACATTTGAAATGACTTGACTTGTTCGTATCTATGAAAGACATGTGGATACGCTAATAGTAAGGCAATATCTAACTAATATTATAAAATGCGAAAGTTTGGATGTTTATTTGTTTGTTTGTTGCTCAATTACGGCGATAGGGTTGAACCGATTTTGATAAAATTTAGTATATAGGTAGAATATACCCTGGATTAAAACATAGGACTAAACATACTTTTTATCCCGATAAAATGAGTGGTTCTTGCGGGATAAATAAATGAAACATATAAAGCTATATAAAATTTAGAGAACCTCCGAGAAAACAAATGATTTATATTATCATCCTGGATCGAGTTATAGTATTATGAGAAACGAAATAAACATTTTTAATTTTTTTTTTTAATATTATCTACATAGACGAAACCAACTGTTAAAACCTAAATATCTTCCGAACGGCTTAGCCGATTTCCATCAAACTTAGAACGTCCAGAGTAAACTTTTAAATATAAAGAAATTGAAAATTTAGAAAACCCTTGAAAGACTACAATATCATAGAAATACACCAAAAAAAACTGCGTTCAAAATTTTCATCAGACATGGTATTCACTATTTTATTAATATTTCAAGTAAAAAGTACAACTTCACGCCCGTCAAGTCACCATTTCGTCATCTACGGACTTTTTCTCCTGTTTTCTTCCATCTCTGTCATGGCTTAGTCGGCCAACGTCAGCCAGGTTTCAAAAGTCCTCAACACAAGTTGAGAAACTGTACCCTCGTTTAGTCTTTTTATCGGACAACGCATTACTTAGATACGCCCATACGAGGACTCAACGCCGTCAGGCACACAACATGCGTCGTTTTGCGTCGGGGGTTAATTAAAATAGTGGCTAATTATCATTTCGTCGTTTTGAATGTCAACGACATGAAAGTGAACATGATATATAAAGGGTTCTTAATGTTAAGAACTTGAGTATTCGGGTATAAAATTTTTATTTATTGGAAGATAAGAATGTCACTTGACAGTCAATGAGACTTGACATTTTGAAAACATAAATTGTAATTTATTGGCACTGTAGTACAAATTTCACTTCACAGGACACTTAACCGTTTATCCAATGATCTCGCTCACCAAAGTGAGGCACTCGAATATATCGATGCTTTCACGAAACTATATGAATTAATACTAGGTAATAGTTGTGGTGCACCTAATAACTTTCACGGTCGATCTGTCGGTCACGGTTGTTAGGCTCAGGTTACATTACTCGACTTTGCCGCGCTGTTATATGACACGACTCAGATTAATTCCTATGCCTGTTTTTGAACTATAACGTAGCGTGAAACGACATTGATGGACTCTACAACATCCGCAGCAGCTACAACAGCAGGTACGTTTCAACTTTAGGGGCATGACCTCTTCTCACTAGAGGGTCTGGTCCATAATTCATCACATGAGCTCCTTAGATTTGTGTCAGACCACTGGCAGTCAGGTGACTGTCAGTTAAACCGCTCCTATAGATCACCGACTTAGATTTGTGACTCCCTCCAATTAAAAGGACCGGAACCGACTGTTTAACACACCCCCCGAAACACTGAAATACTCGTATGAAGCCACAAATGGTCACCCATCCGAGGATTGACCGCACCAGATGTTGCTTAATGGGCCCAACTCTGCTTAATGTTTGTTGTAGGGAAAAGAATCAATAGATAACAGTTAAACTATTTAAAAAACCCGACAGCTTATTTTGTGAATGACATGTTGGATTTTTGACCATAAGATGTATCCCAAGACACTAAGGATCCTTCCTAAGGCAGTTGGGTAAAAAGAATAATGTAAAATACTCATATAACTCAAGTTCCACTTTTGGGCCGGAGAATGAAAGGAAATGCCTGGATATGGAAAAGTAAGCACTGCTTGGCGGCCGCTCTGAAGTGTGGACTTAAACACCTCGAGTGATTACTGATGATGATGACATTAAAACAGCGTATTAGATGATCGCTTTCAGTTGGCAGACTGATCTAGGTTTGTTCAATTTCACATTACCAAAGTAGTAGCGTTAATGAGGGTACATTTTGATTGAGAGACGAGCTGCAGTCAGGCCGATGCCCAGGACACTTAGATGCCCCCCCCCTCTCAACCCGTATCCCCAGCATGGTTACCCATCGCAACTCGAAAGTTGAGTACCTGTAGAATGAAGGTTGGTTTTGTTTAATTATTCTAACTGTATGCAAAAAGCATGCAAGCTTACTGGTTTGGAGGTACGCAGACGTCTCCCATTTATTCCACAACTCGTCTGACATTGTCTGAATGGGAACGTCATAACGTTTCTCGATTACAGTACCTTGTCTCCGCCATGGATAGCCTCTGTGTGTACCGGGCCTTACTAGTAACTAGTTAGTGCTTTATTTATGCAATGCGTTCTGCATTGACTGCGCTGGCTGTGCCCTTGGCCGGTGGTTAGAAACGTCTGTTTAGCCTTGGGGTAACGTTCGCAGCGAAATTGTTTTTAGCTTTGTTTTGGTGGCCTCTGCTGAAATCCGGACACTAGTTTTTAGTTTGCGGTGTTAATAAGGTAGTTGGATGAAATTGAAGTTTCCCTGCTTTTGTAACGACGCTTTTATTCCAAGTTTTTAGCTATTGGACCGCTGAAGTGGTCCACTGGATACTGGAAATGTTTATTTTCTGTTCTGTGGGTATATAAAAGTGTTTTGTTCTTTTATTGGCCGTCAGTAGTACCTCTATCTACCATTTCATAAGTGTATACCTACCTACCTGTATATATCTTTTTTTTTATCCACATCGGGTTATCACTTGACCCCAATCACATCTGATGTTAACCCCATCTTATTTGGGGGACTGCCTATCTTATCTCTGACAACCGGAACACAACAATGCTATTTAACATTGTTGTTTGGCGGCAGATTTAGATAAGATGGTGGTAGCTAGCCAGGCGGACATTTAAGATGCCCTAATTATTTATATCTTAAACACTTAGGCCGTATTTATGAAGCGATTTCATTTCTAGATCGAATTTGAGTTTTTATTGATTTTTTTAATTTATCAACAAAATTGACAGCGTATCTTATATATATTATTTAAAATAATTACATAATAAATAAACCAATGATAAAGTTTGACATATACAACAGTGTCTCAAGTGCCAACCTTTAAAATCGATCTCACTACTGATCGCTTTATTAATAAGTGTAATATGGAAGATAGTGTTCATAGGTTATATCTATATTATCTGTATGTTGGCGACCCAACATTAATATTTCCACATTTTTCTTATTAATTTCGTGGCCATCTAAAGTATTGTGATCTCGTTGTACTGTTTGTCGCAAATATATTGATTATTGAACAAATTATAGTGATCCGTTTAAATCAAGAAACCAGCCCAACCCCAGCTACGCACTCCTACACTGTATTCTTCTGTAACTTTCTATAACTGTTTTTCTTTTCTGTTGTGCAATATTTGTATTGTATTGTATTGTATAATTTTGTATGCATACAGGTCTGTACCTATGTATATCTATGTGGCTAAGATGGTATCGGCATTTAAAAATGTAACGAATACTGGGAAGTAATACACTGGTTTCGGCACGTACCTGTCTCTTCCCGCGACTAAGGAACTTCACATCAAAAAATATCCATCCACTTGCATGCTCAAAACGTGACCGTGGATGATGTTTCAAGCATTAAACTTTTAATTTGGGACATATCTATCCACTCCATTTCCGATAAAGGTCGTGACATTGTGTACGTTCCTATATGAGACTTTTACACACATTTAACTTAATTATAATATGTTATATATGTCAGTAAGTGGTATGTAGAGGGTGACTAATTCACATTTATTTAATAGTAAAACGCATCTATCATTTTTACGACTAAATTCCATTCTTCTTGAGTATGTGACCTATCTATAAAGTATTACTAAAAAACCCAACTCAACAAAGCACAATATCACAAATAATTAAGCTAATTTACACCTAAGCGACACCATGGAAAATGCGTGGCATCCGAAAGAGGAGCAAGCATCAAGCGTAACTCAAGTGTCATCCCTTGTCATTGTATACCGCATCAATTAACTAGGCATTTCATACCTCTTCGCCCTCATACCTACCTGGTGGCTGCACTCGGAGTCTCGGAGAGGCAGACGGCCAGTCAGTCGTGAGCTGCCGTGGAGGACGCACGCCCTTCGTCCTCTATACGATCGAAACGTACGCGACCCCATAATCTTTTAAAACAACTATATTTTTAGTCGACGGAAATCGCGTGTCACATACAATTTTGGACCAAGTGTGCACAAAGGAAGTTTGTTTATAGTTGAAAATCGAACGTTTTGTGCGTCGATGTGATAGTGTTTACAATGACACTTAGGTGAGTGTATATACTGTCGATCAGCTGTAAACATGCAGTAAAGTGTTTGACGGCACTCGACAAATGATCGCTGTATGTAATACCAGTATTTGAAATGGTTTTTTAATGCTCTCCGATATACGCAGTGTTAAAAAGTTTTGTAATGAACTAATGTAACCTGAGCGTTTGTCTCCTTCAAGACTTGGATGTAAAGGTACTGAATTTCGTATTAACAAAGAAGTTAACACCTAACACGCTATTGTATAACAAAGTAAAGTTATATGAATGACGTAGATTATTTTAACAACCGGTTCTATGTTAATTTATAACTGAGCGTAATTTTAACTGAGACGGTTAATACCACGATGTGAATAAAAAACTACGAACGAACGCTCATAAACTACTTAGCTATTAATTAGGTAGGTATAAATTTTTGTTGATCATACATAATAATACTTATGTAATTTGTAAATTACTTCTCAAACTTTGAAATTGCATAGTCATTCAAATTTGTCTAAAAGCTCTAAATAACATTATATAGCTTTTCTAATGATTTGTTTCTTGGAATACTCATAATTATGATTAGAGATTCATTAGCTTAAGTAGTGTTTTGTCCTTGTCACACAACTGTACAAATTGATGTGACAGTGAGGGAGAAACGTTTCTTCGGTTACGATCACAACATAACTTTTATACCGTAACGTTCGTACAAGTTATTTCTGGAAAGGTCTAAGAAAGTTATTTCCGAGTTTATTCTTCCATCATCCATCACTTTGTTATCTAAAGGAAGAGGCGTATTACAAATTTATTTTGAGTTAATTAAGAATTTTGATGTTTTTGCGAAGATGGCGTTAGCTCACGTGGATTAGGATAGCTAGCACTAAAGAGATTAATTAAAAAAAAAAATAATATTGAATGTCTTTGGCTAGTATTATATCGAAAGCTTCAGAAAGTGGAGCAAGTATCTTTGAACAAGGAGTTTATTAATATAGAAAATTGTGTAGTCAATCAGCCCTATTTGATTTTTTTTACATCTGATCGAAAAACTTTTCACCTACGAACGCTTGATCGAAAGAACTCTTGGTTTTTCTATCAGTGGCAGAACGAATACTAACTACTAACGTTTTACATGAAGAACCTCTCGGAATTTTCGTAAAAATTCGTAATTGTAGGTCGACACATCTTTCAAAAACATGATATTTATATAATATATTAATTATATATCTAATTAAATGTTTTATTTAGTATTATATTCATGTAGTTATATTTAGTTATTTACAAGTATTTATGTATTATAGACTTTCTTACTTAATCACCATTGCGTTGTACGCCCTTTTTTTTATTTCGCGTTATACACTGTCTAACCGCTTATAGGGTTGATTGGAAGAGATCTCTCTTAGAGATAAGCTCGCCTTTGTATCTTTGTATCTGACAAATGTATCTTTTGTGTTTATTTGCAATAAAGAATATGACTTTTTCATCAAATAAATTCATTTAATTGACAAGGCCCTAAAATTAGGACTAGAGGACAAGCGTACCAGTGCTATTTCTCTATGTATGTAGGTATATTCTAATAACAAATTAGATGCTTTCCACGTAATCTCTTGGTTCTCCAATAGGCTTTTGCCTGTTGAATAGGCCGACCGCGTAAGCCTACACAAATGACTACGTTTCTATGGTACCCTGAATTGATTTTCAAAGAGTAGGTAAACCATAATAAAACCGTCCAATTCCGAGACTCTGGTAATGAGTGTTCCGTGTTATTTAAATCTTTTTAACCGGCCTCAAAAAAGGCCTCAATTTGATTTTATTGTATGTTACGCGTTATCTTCTTCGTGTTAATCAATTTTTATTGATTATTTTTTTGTTTGATATGGTTTATGTTGCTTGTATTACCCAAAGTCTATCTACAATGACACGATATAAAGAATTATTTCAAGTTTTAACTCGCATAAAACTTGCGTATCGTTGTAGTGTCATGCTAGCCCCGCCGCGAGACAGAAGTGGCTCAGTGAGCCCACATCGAACAAGGCGAGCTGTGATGAAATATTCTGTCCTAGTCTGATTATAGTTCGATGCTATTTTCAATCGGGAACTTAACTCACGGAAGCGCGCCGAAGATTATGTTTAGATCAAGATACTATGGGACGTTGCTTGTGCAAGCTATGTGCAGTTTTCCCACGTGATTTCTGGCGATAATGCGAACAAACAAACGGAAGATAAAGTAGATAATGTGATATAATTATAGGGTTACCACCTATGCATTAAAAGAACTGGGCACATGGGACTGTAGTTAGGTTTTGAAAGCAGGAACTTATTACCAAATGACAGCAGAGTTCGTTATGGGAAAGGTGGCTGAATTGAGGTGTTACGAAGTACTGGCTAGATGATGGGCAATGTATACTATTTTATAATAAGGTTTCAGTAGACATTCAAAATTTGCCTTTAAATAAATTTAAAGCAATCATAAAACAGAAATTATTAACAAAAGGCTATTATAAAATCACTGACTATTTGAATGATAAGCAAGCATGGACATAGCTGTTTTATTATTCATATAATTATCAAATCGCAACCCATAATCTGTTTAAAAGAGCAACCCTAGAGTTTCTTGCTCGTTCTTCTCTGGGGAGTCAGCTTTGTGAATGAGTAGTAAATTTAAAATTAAAATGTAATATTAATATTAATATTGACGTTTTAAAATGATAATTTTATCCTATGAAATAAAATATTTTGATTGGATGATATGAGATCGAAAGGAAGAAGCGAAGGAAGGCCTTTGTAATGTAGTGAGGCACAGTACTCTAATTAGTAGTGAGCACTCTAATTCTACAATATTTTATTTTCAACAATTTTGTTTAGATTACAACAGGATTTCTAGTGAGTACATCTTATGACATGCATTCAGAGGGCTTAGTCCGTCCAGTGGCGCCCTCATTGGATAAATTAAGATCTCCCTTTAAATACAGCATAAATCAAAACCTGCACTTGAAAAACCTAAAAGCTAATGATAAATAATACCTCAATAGCTTTAGTTACGGTTATTTTCGGGAATTTCTAATTATTGATTAAATCGGCCACTTTTTTTATAATTGTGAATTCTGGAAAATAACCGTCATTATAAGCTTTTAGGGTTTTCGAGTAGGTCAGTGCGATTTTTTTTATTTATAGATACTGCATTAAAAAGAAACTTAATTTATCCAATGGGCGGAATAAACCCTCTTAAGATTCGCTTCGCTTTCATTCCGTCAAAAAATAAGTTTAACGTCACGACCCAGTTAACATTAAAAGATTAATGCTTGAAACTGGATCCACGAAATAAGTATACACCACATATTATGACTCTTCGCACACCTTCCGTCGAAAAATTAGTTTATAGTACCTATGTTACATATCGCAAGAGTGCTATAATTTGTATAGAACATAAAAAGGTAGCAACCCTAAAGATAATCAATTCTTTAAAGCCTAATGTTATGATCTGTTTACTTTCATATCGAGCGAGAGTTCTATCGAGCGGTTTACTACTTTCAAAGATGATTGGTAACATTTAACAAATATGTATCTATAGGTACCTCCTACTTACGCAGCTATGATATTAAAGAGAATGTTGATCTTATGAAACTCTCAAGTTCCCAAAGGGGCCTCATTTCGAGCTATACATGTATAAACAGTTATTTACTATTCTGGATTTTAGTTCTGGAGCGGTTCAACTTATAATGGAAATTTAATAATTGATGTCTTGATATTGTGCTTTTCCACTTTAGGAAGAGGAAATGTATAAGATGTTGTCTTTTTCGTGTCGTGTGGTAGAAATGAATTTGACCAACTCTTTCTCCGGTGTCATGAGATTTAATCATTGCATGTAAGCAACAATGTGGACTTTTCATCTGCGTGGGATTACTTTTCATAAATAAATATAATTGGTATGTCCAACTACCTAAATCCACCTAATACCTAGGCTTGTAATATGGATACCAGATGGTTTGATATATGATATATATATGTCATTACTTTTAGATTGCTGTTCTATATTTTTATGCAGTATTATGTAGTCTATACAACCCGATCAAATTATCTGTAATGTATGTGTGTCGCTAAATGGATCAAATAAAGTTTTCTTGTTGTTATACTACAGGAATGTAATTTTTTATATATAAATATGAAATATTTAACCGCCTCCGTGGCTCAATGTAAACAACATTGGATTTACGATTCGGAGGTCGCGGGTTCGAACCCCAGCGGGGTACATGTTTAAGTACTCGGTTTGGTTGGTGGTAGGGCATTTTAAATGTCCGCCTGGCTAGCTACCACCATCTTATCTAAATCTGCCGCCAAGCAGCAATGTTAATAGTATTGTTGTAAACGGCCATTTTCTTGAAACATTTAATAAAGTGTTGTAAATGTAGTAACAATTGCTAAAAATTAAGCATTAGTAAGAAACGCAAGTACTAAGTAACTAAATAAGCTAAGGTTGAAAAATGTCTTTCTTTTAAAAATGCAGCTCGACGACATTTTCAGCTAAAACACATGCATGCCTTAACATAACATGCTGAGTTTTTTATCCATCAATAAGTTAACTATGTTTAACAATAGCCTGCCTAATCAAATATCAGTTAGTATTTATTGTTTTTAAGATACAAATTAAAAATAGGGTTTTCAAAAAAAATCTACACTAAGCGCTCGATTATGTCTAGCTGAGCTAATTTTTTTACCGTATTTTCCCTGGGCTATGATGATCGGTGCAGAGGTTTAGTTGCATTAAACCCTTACATAGGTGCGTGGATGTGGATTAGTGTGGATTAATGCGCAGTACCGTAATTGGTAATTAGTAAGGCAATTTACGCATTGCAACCTGAAGGTGGTGATTAGGGCAATAACTCATGAATAGCAGTTCAAATTCGGTAGAGACGTTTGTCTAGCAGTTGATTACATCCAGTTTGCCCAGCAGTAGATCCTGAAGCACACATAAGCATAGGTGAGCATTTTTTATATGAGTATTTTCGAGTTTCGCAGTCAAGTTTTGCCTTGATGTTGATATCAGTCAAATAATCATTTTCTATATCTTAAGGATTTGTTTCATCACTTGCAGGTTTAGTTTCAGATAGTGTGGCTGATAAATTTTTCTGTTTCACCAGTATGCTCAAGTAACGTCAAAATTATCCCATACTCGCTCTATGTAAACAATTCCTTATCAGACACATGAAAGAAATATGAAGTATACCTACAAGATTTATAGTTAACTTATTTTTAGGTCGACGAAGCTATGGAGAGCTATGTTGCACTAAGAGGCAAGTTCTGGAACAAGTTGATCGGCAAAATCCCAGTGTCGTCGACACTGAACGTAATCAGGCTGAAACAATGGGCAGATCATATCTATTGCAGAACGTGTCGCTTCATCCAGCTGGGGGCGTGATAGTGACCCTGACTTCGAAACCAATATTTGCTAGATGTAAATGTTTGTGTGATGAAAACGAACATTCCCTGTTATACATGATAATTTATAATGAATAATATGAATACCCTCCGCCTCCGTGGTTCAATGTGAACAACATAGGGTTTACGTATCGGAAGTCGCGGGTTCGATCCCCAGCGGGGTACATGTTTAGTACTCGGTTTGGTTGGTGTTACGGCATTTTAAAAACCGACTGGCAGCTACCACCGTCTTATCTAAGTCTGCCGCCGAACAGCAATGTTAATAGTATTGTTTTGTTTTAGTTGACAGAGATAAGATAGCCAGTCCCTCAAATAAGAACGCGTCCACCTTCGCCCTCAACGTCATTTAACATCAGATATGATTGCGGTCAAATGCTAACCCGTTGTGCAAAAAAAAATGTGTTTTGCATAATTATACAGACTTGGTCTAGTTTGGGTCCAGGTGACCTAGGTGTAAGTGTCCGTAATATTTATTTATGCAGTCGAATATCAGGCCCTGTGGCAGGCCTATGTCCAACAGTGGACAAGTGATGGGCTACTGATGATGTATATCAGCACCGACAGTTTCATCACGACAGTTCCGTGTTGACCCATTCATGACTAACTTCCGAATACCTAATTGAAATGCGTCTCAACCGGCCCGAAAAATTGAATGCGATCTGCGTGGCTACAGAAATAATGTTTACTACTCCGCCAGTAACACGCAACTGTGTTTACATTCCTTAACTGAATGGTTGAACGAATTGTTTTATTTTGCCTCGCGACATCATGACGTAAGAATTCGGATCGATTCCCCTCCAGAGTGATTTTTAAGGACAAGTAAAGGAGAAGGTAGATAGATAATTTGTTTATTTATCTCTAATAATTAGGTAATGGTGTCTAATCGGATGTACAACAACTAAACTAAAAGCAGTTTTGGAGTGGTGCCGTCGCATCGTACTGTTCCAGGGAGAAGAGACGGTACTACTTTAAAACTGGTTTTAGTTTAGTTGGTGTAGATCCAAAACGACACCAATGGTTGAATTTTTAAGTACACTTGAATCACTTTGGTGTCTGTCCATTCATATTTCATAAACCATTAGTCGCAGTGAATTAAAATTAGGTACAGTTTTAAAAACTGTGGTCCATATTACAGAGTTGTCGTTAGAAACGTTACATTTGGATAAAAAGTTGCTAAAACTAACCCCTGAAACCGAAATATTACGAGAATATTTTTAATGTGAAAGCTTATTTCAAAAATGTATAACATGTTGTTTCTTTCTACTACAGTTACTTAATTAGTCTATCCCTTTCACTCAACGCACGGTCCACACTGAACTATCTAATTTACAATATTTCCATACATTCTATCTGCTTCGCACCTGAATATTTTTATAATAAATCTGTCCCTTTCATGCTTGCGTCGTCCAATTTTAATTTCCTCCATACAATACCTTACAATAATGTTTGATATTGCCAGTGTAAAGTTTACGAATCTTGGAAATTGTTGTCCCTCAACGCATGTCTAAAAAGTATAGTTTAAATAATTCTGCAAAACTCATAATCATTGCAGAATAAGTATACATTGAAAATTTATGAAAAGCCCTGAGAAAACAACGATTAAAACAAAACGGGTGAACCGAATTTGATAAAATATGTCTTATAACTAGCGCTAGAAAACCTTCTTTCAAATAAAAAAAAACGCATCGTAATCGGTTCACCCGTTTAAGAGTTACTGTGCCACAGACAGACACGCACGCACACTTAGCGATCAAACTTATAACACCTCTCTTTTTGCGTCTGGGGTTACTAAGACGGACCACATGGCCGGTTTTGAGCATGTTTTGCGAGTAACATTCTAGAAGGTGCTCATCGAGACTTCGAAATTTATACTCGAATAAAGCATAGCACGAAAATAAAACCAAGCTTAATGTTATTCACATTCTAACGTCATGCAACATAAATATAGTGTAACCGAGTATGATGTCATTTTATTCTAAATACAAATGAAGATTACACGTTATTTGAGTAGGTATCCCTATTCACTTTTGTTGGAAATATTTTCTTTGGCATGCGCCTGGTGTCCGACCATTTGGCAGAGAATTGTTTATTTTGTTGTCTAACCCTTGTCTTCCGCTTGGCAGGCGGATAATATTGCTGATTTAATTTTATTCTTATGAATTAAATTGATTGTGGTGATGACTTTGTGTTATAGTTTTTATTAACAAAGGCACAAAACTAAAAACATTCTACTTTATCGGTTCGTAAAAATAATACAGTTTTCGATTTCTACACTGTGGTGCAATTGGTACACCTATTGTTGAAAGTGGGTACCGATACACTTGCTGCGGAAAAATCAATAAACGTTCCAAATAGACTTAGAATGCATGGAGGGTGTGTCAATTTTTTTGGCTACAGAGCTATGTGGAGTTGTTAGGAGGTAAACATACTAAAAGTCCTCGATATAGGAGGTGAGAGAGCGGGGTGAAGGGAGAGAGGGAGTTTGTAGAGAAACATTTTAAGTAGGGAGGTATACTTGACTTGATATAATAGAACAAATACTACACAACACGTCTTTCAGTTATTCCCAAAATTCACACCATAAGACAACATTCTAGAAGACTCTAATACGCTCGAATGAATTTTAATTTAATTACAATAATTAAATTAAATTAAATAAATTTTAAACAATAATATCAACAAATAACAAAATATTCTTTATTGTACAACAATAAGAAGCGTAACAACGATAAATAAGAAAAAGGGGATAGTACAATTTGGCGGCCTTATCACTAAAAGCGGTCTCTTCCAGGCAACCTTTGGGTTAGGAAGCATTGCGCACATGATATGTAGGTAGCGTGACATGGTAGGTAATAATACCTACCATGCGGGTAAACCCGCGTCAGGGACCTAGTATTTATTAAAGGTTAGACATTGAAAAAACTTAATAAAAAAAAAACGGTCTGTTTGCTAAGTCGCTAGACGTGTGCGGTGTATCACCATTTTTCCTCTTAACGACTCCATAGAAAGTTCTGAATAGGCTCAATGTTAATTATGTTTATAAAATATTGACAAACTTGAATAATTTAATAACATTGACAGTGAAAGACTAACTAATCTTATATAAATGCGAAAGTTTGGATGTGTGTTTGTTGCTCAATCATGGCGAAACGGATGAAGAGATTTGGATGAAATTTGGTATATAGGTAGAATATACCCTGGATTGACACATAGATTTTTTTTTATCCCGACAAAGTGAGTAGTTCCCGGGGGATAAACAAATTTCTGCGATGAAATTATTTCACGCAGGCGAAGCCGCGCGCGGAAAGCTAGTTACAAATTAATCTAAATCTGATACTTTCCATGTAATCTATAATAAATATAACAATAATAAATATCCTTAGACATACAACAATGCCATCTAGTTCCACTTTAAGCAACTATAGGCTTGTGTTGTGGATACCAGATGGTTGATATACTACATAAATATATTTTTTTTTTGTAAATAAATACTTATTATAAATGAAAACATCCATAACTCGGGTACACATGTGCGTATTCATCATACAAACATATGCCTCTAGCGGGATTCGAATCCGCGACCTTTTGATATAGTGGTCAGAGTTTCTAACCACTACACCAAACAGGTCGTCAACTCCTTTATGACTATGACAATAATAGTTACCTCTTTATTATGTTTCAATATCCATTGGGAAGCACACAACTAGGGAAAGCATAATTAAATCACATCTTACGTTTCCTCGAATACAAGGCAACCTTAACTACCCAGCCCTTGATGCTTCCGAATTTGCTACGAAATGTCTTAATTAATTTGCCCGTTCAATATCACTCAACCTTCAGCCGGATTAGTGAACCAAACTATGAAAATATTCATCTATTTATAGTGCGATCTTGTGGTCAGATTTGACATATATGCGCAATTAACAAGGCCCCAGGGCTTACTAATATCAAAGTTTAACAGACATGAAAGTAAGGCTTTGAACCTTCGGATTTGCGTATCCTTTCAATTACTGAAAGGATGCGACGGTTGGGTGATCGCTCTTAATGAGCTCTGCCATTATTAGGAGCACCTCTGTTAAGGGTAAAATTTTCTTCAAAATATTTCAAATTTAACTTGCGTACGTATTTGTACTGTTTACTCTTTCGTTCTATTTAGTGATAGAATTAGAAAGAAACAAAGAAACTGTTTATTCGCCACTTCTACACATATAAAAGCAATTAATAAAATAACAGAACACTCAGATAAGTGTCGCAGCAGCGAAAGGGAAACGACTCAGCTATATGCTGAGCTTATAAGAGCTCAGCGCTGGTTTGCTGTCGCACCCTTTACAACTAGTTTTGAGCGATCTGTAAAAATCTCAGTTAGACATATTTTTTTCATTTTTTTACATACTTTAAGTATGATACTTATATATATATTTATTAAGTATGAGTACCCTTCCATCTTCGGCCTCATCTTCAATTAACATCAGGTGTGATTGAGGTCAAGCGCTAACCCGTTGTGTATAAAAAAAAATTTAGCACCCAATCAATATTAATTATGATTAACAAAAACTTGTAAATAGTATTGATTTACATATTTAGAAGAATTTCCTCGAATGAAAGGAACTATTGTTTAATTTTTAGGAAATAGTTTTAGATTTATTTTTTTGTTTTTTTTTAACTGGATACGCATTTGACCACAATCTCACCTGATGGAAAGTGACGATGTGGCCGAAAATGAAGCACGCGATCTCAGTTGATTCCTATTCACCCTACTCTTGAAAATCCCAAGCTTGTAGGATTCAGGAAAGACTGACGCCTGAAGGGATTTCCATGCCTTGGCTGTTCTGATTGTGAATGAACAGTCGAACCGCTTAGTGCGAATGTTCAGTATGATAATTACACGCGGGTGGAATCCCTCTCCGCGCCTCAGAAGTCCGAAGATGAAATGGCGATGGTGGAATAAGATTATGTAATTCCAACGCACACTCACCGAAGTGCATCTGTAGCGAGCTTGCGACGGTGTTCGAGGCTCTGCAATTTAGCAGTGATCGAATGATCCCGAATTTTAATTTAATATTTTAGGTTTAATAATTAAATACCTTCACTATACCTAGAGCAAGCTACTGATTCGTTAGAAATCATTTTTTTTTTATTCTATTACTGATATTATGTACTCCATTCATGTGCAAAAAATTAGGACTTTAAGGTTTGGATACCCCATGATTTACGTAGGCTTATAGTGTATCAATAGCCTTTTTAGAGCTGCGGCACATTATTAATCTAATAAATAAACTTCAGCTTTAAAATAGCCTTTGCTAATAGATGTTACAGTTTAATTAACGTTTTTTTTTTATTTGGGTTAGTTGCTATTTTAATTATTGTTTGAGAGGTCAATAAATAACTAAAAGTCATTCCTATAAAGGCAGGCCATGTCATGACTGCTCGTAATGCACTTGAGAAAACTTTCCAGACAAATTAATTTTGTTCAGACGTAGTGAACCTTTGTCTCGCTCGGACATTCAAACAACTTATTTATAGGTTTATGATTTTTTTTTGTGTTGCGTATCAAATTGGCAAAACTTCACGTAGAAAATTTGACATTTTGTTTACCTAACTATTGTAGAAAATGGTGGGGCAATACATACTTAGGTATTAGTTATAACTTCATAGAGATGTAAACTTGTCAGAGATAAGATAGCCAGTCCCCCAAATAAGATGGGGTTTCCGGGTCAGTATGCTACCACCTTCGGCCTCATCTTCACTTAACATCAGGTGTGACTGAGGTCAAGTGCAAACCCGTTGCGCATAAAAAATAACTTAAAATAGTAAATTTTGATTAGAACATATTAAAGAAAATTTTAGTTTATTTTTGACATATTTATTGCTACCTATGCTATTTACTACAACGCCGGTTTTCAATTGAGTCTCCAAATGATGACCGATATGTTACACCAAAAACATAACTAATTATAATTAAAAAGATTAGCTACCTATAAAATGCTTTAATTACGCAAATGTTTTAACAATGATTTTTTTCTTTATTTTCAGGTAAGGATCAGAGATAAAAATCTATTTTACATCTACGTATGTAAGTACTATCTACTCTTTTACACCATCTGGCAAATTCGTGACGTTTTTATCTATTTGAGTTTTACATTTTGAAAAAGTTAAGAGAACTGGAAGCTATTTTATAAAAAAAAATCAAATACATTTTTTCATTAAAAAGGTATTGTTCTACCTTTGTTTATTTGTAAACGCTCTGTTGTATGCCTAGTTCATAAAATGACACATTTTATATAATTTTCCTATTCATTTTGTCTTAATTTTCTAATTACAACACCTTGTAATATAACCTTAAATGAACTATAAAATTATGTTCGATAAAATGGTTGCTTTAGCCAAATGTTTTACTTATCTGCCTGTATGCCCAATAATTTTTCGACACGATTATTCAGTTTCCAAATTCCACATCTCTTAGAAATCCCATCGTCAGATTGACGAGGATTAGATTGGAAGGTGTTGACAGGTTGCGTCCGTTCGTATATAAAAATTGATTAATCCTGTTTGTTACACATTGTATAATATGTCGATATTATATCTATTTAGTATATGTCTAATATGGGATACATGTTATCATTGAACGTGAATCGAATTACCGTGTTAGAAATTTACGAGTGCTCGATATGTCGGCAGCATTGTGTTTGCCGTTTTATGATACCTTATTTAATAATAGCTAACGGGGTAAAATCCAATTTAGCCTCATTGCCCGCGGCGGTAATCCTAATATTCTTAGAAATTCTTGTTTCCAATGATAAAACAAGAATTCACTTGTATGTAATAAAAAATAGTCTTGTAACCTGCTTGCGAAATCATCACCGGTGCGGATTCGAATCCCGCTAGTGGTAGGAAATATATGATGCATACGAGCAATTATTCCTGAAATATGGATGTTTACATAAATTATCTAGTAGCGTCGGTGGCTCAACGGTTAAGACGCGGTCTCCCAATTTAGGAAGTCCGGGTTCGAACCCCAGGCAGGCCATGTACCAATGAGTTTTAAATTAAATTACTTATGTACATTTATCCGACTGCTCTTAAACGGGGAATGATAACATCGTGAGGAAACCTGCAAAATTTAGAAAATCCCCGAGAGAACCATGATTATATCATTTAGTTATGAAAACCATTAACGCGCAAGAACCAGCTTTCGTATTTAAAATCAGTTTTGTTCTTCAGTACCAAAGAACAGATACATAGACACGCAGACATAGTCTTTAAACTTCTATGAACTTCTCAAAAAATCGTATCCACGTCCGAGTACGTACCACATGTTTTTCGTATTTTAATGTTTTAGAAAATTTATAACGCCTTTGTACACTTTATCATTTATGTTAAATGTTCTTTGTATTTTATTTTTGTGTGCAATAAAGAATTTAATAATAACGCCCTAAATGACAATCAGCTTATAAGAAAAAGCTTTTTAGTAAAGACAAAGTAGATAACGTAATTTAATGTAATCACTTACAAAATTCGAGTCCCCTAACAACATTTGAACCTACATTCTTGGAAGCAACCCAGGGATTAGGTAATTCGAAAAGTTGGAGCTATTACATTGAAATGAGTGCTGTTACGTACAATATACTTGTAATATTTGGAAGCGTACAGAATTTTATAATTGGGAGACTTGGGTCATTTACAGCAGTTAAGTATATAATTCCCAGACATTAATTAACTTTTCTTTAAATTAAATAAATTGTCTGCCCTGCTAGCTTCTGATAATATAAATTTTGGTAAAATATTTGAAAATGATTTATTTATTTTCTTTACTAGATATAATAACGGTTTTATTTTATTTTTTTATTATTATAGATATGTGAAACGAATACGTAGCATAGCATGTTCCCGTGTATGGTCTGGCAAAGAAAAACTAACTTAACACTTTCGCGGACATTGAACGCCTATAGACGATATAACTATAAAACTTCTATTGTGTCTGGTTCACTACACGTGAAAGGGTTAACTCGTCATTCACCAGATTAAGCGGACAATAAATAATGCTTTAGTCAAAAGATTTGAATGGTTTAAATACGTTTCTAATCTAGTGTAAATCATGGATTTCCATTCTAAAAATGATACATCTCCCTTAATTCGCTAGCTATGATCAACGGGACCCACAAGTTGTTGCAAAGGGGCTTGGCAGAGGTTTCTAAGACTAAACGGTAAATTATTCAAGACAGCTTGTCTTCAGTCCTTAAAACAATTGTACCAATTTGCTCCTTTCATCGCGTTAAACGTGCTGATAACTTTGAAATTTTTGGTTTTGCTACTACCTTGCCTGGCATTTCATTAACGTTTGTAATTAAATCAGTTTGTGATTTTCTCTCATGATTTTGTCTCTTAGGTATACCATCGTCAAATGAAGGATACGTTGATAAAAGTGTTACGGATGGTAGTAACTACGATTCTCGCTATTGATTCCATTCTGACGTGTGATTCGTTGACTCATTTCTCATTCGGCAATTTGACGTTTGGTTCTTTTCTTATTTGTTGGTAAACATTATCGATGATAATAATGATGAAGTTACCTAAAGTCCGACCGACCGAGTCACCGACCGCCGTAGTCTCTCCCTTCCTAGATTGTCATCCACACTCGCCTCGTATATCTCTTTCGTTAGTCTTCTTTCAATTATTCTCAACATAAAGTAGTTTAAGTATTGAACTTAGGTTAGCGACTACCTTAATTCTTTCCGAATTCTAGACTATTTGGCATATTGTTTATGAGCAGAAGAACGGCCTCGATACCTATGGTTTCTATATCACTTTTGTATTTAGCATGTAATTTCGTCACATAATATTATACAAAATCAAGGTTGTGCACGATACCATCTAACTTTGCCTTTGTTAGGTAATAAAATAAATAATGGGTCAGTTAAGGGTTGCCACTTTGTGATATTTCTAATTTGTAGTATAATGCAAACCCTATATTTTAGGGCAAAGTAATGTCATTATCATAATTTCAGATTTCCAAACGATTTGTGTTTTGGTGTATTCGAAAACCTTTGTGATATGAAAGCTTGGACATAATCATCCCATAAACAGTTCGGCAGACCACTCAAGGCACAGAACCAGAATTGTTGTATGTTGTATTTTCTTACCCATTTCTAAACAATAATGCTTTCTGTCATCGTCGGCTAAATTGGGTTAACAAAAACGTTATCTAGCTTGATCCCTTTTCATAGATAGAGCTAGAAAGGCGCCCAGAGAGTCTAAAACCCGACCTTTTAATATTTATTGCATATTACTATACACATACATTAAACAAACATGTCTTATGTTTTTCTTAAAGCAAACCCTGGGAAGGCGAAACAATTGAGATGCTTTACGAGTAAACAAAGATCATAGACAAGACAAAACAAACAATACATTAACAGAACATCACTATTATAGGATCACAATTGAGGCTCTTTCGTTTCTACTACTATGAACCTCCACGTAAATGATCTAGATAAAAAAGTGGTGAGATATACATTAATAATAATTAACCTAGTAACTGAGTCGACCTACATATTCTGCGGGGAGTATATTTTGATGGATGAGGAGCTAAGTACACGATGACTTTAAATAATTCAACACTTCGCTAAAAGTATTACTTCGCAGTAAACGATTTGCAAAAATGAATCGACCTTCTTCTCTCTCTATCTAAAAAACTCTATCGGAGTTAAGCTCGCCTTTGTACATTTTATATACAATGCATATTTCTGTAACAATTTTGTGTACAATTAAGATATTAAGACCTTTTATGTTTGTGTAAGATGTTTCAAAATAAACTGAGCGTTGTTATGTTCCTAGACAACCAAGCCAGCCCCTTACCTAATTCCACCTCCATTGTTATTTTCTTTCCCTCTAATCGAAACAAAATCCAACTAATATTATAAATGCGAAAGTTTGAATGTTTGTTGCTCAATCACGGCTAAATGGAAGGACGGAGAAACAGGGCTTAGGATTCCTTCGGGATAAACAAATTACAAATTATTTATATAAACGAATTCCATGCGGGCGCAGCGAATAACATATGAATTGAAACTTTTAGAAAACTTTCGAAACCGAGAAATCATTAATATGAAATGTAAAAATATCTTGGTGTATCAAAAACATCTAAGTAAACAAGCCAACCGTTTAATACAATTCTAAATATCTTGGAAACGGCTGAACCAATTTCCATCAACTATGGCTAAGAACCACAAACACCAACTTTTGTAAAGCGACCCCGTTTTCAAACCGGTTTAGCTGTTTTAGTGATACAGTGCCACAGAGAGACATACACTTGAAATTTATTAAACCGTTTTTGCGACGGGCGGGGTGTTACAAATAACGTCACTGTTAGTTGAGTCCATCTGAAATATACTTATAATATATACTGCTACCATCGTACAGTATAACAGTGCTTACAGGTGTAAGATCGACATAGATCTGTAGTATTGATCAACGTCATTGTGTGTTTATTCCACAACCAGCCACCGGTCAGCGATTGATCAAGAATCGATCTATAGTATCGATGAAATGGATACTGTGCAAGTAATTCTAGATTTATCATTGTTTTCATGTATTACGAGCCGCAGTCGTCGAACATCCTGAGCTGTTTAACCCCTTTCTTAAATACTTACTTGTTCTCAGGGAAAAATAGTCTTCAGACCAAGCGGTCGCTTAAAAATCGCTTAAAATCTGACTATTTTAGGGTGGGGCGAAATACCTACAAAATAAAAATTTTTTTACTTGATTACATCTACGCGATCGACGTTGATTGTAACATCGATGCCAGATAGATCGTGCAGGTGTAATAACACACATTCACAGTTCAAACACCACTTTGTTAGACGCATGCTTTAAAAATATGTTGCCAATTGAACAGCTGTTAAATGTAATGAAATGACAAAAGATGTTTAAGTGACGCAAATTGAACAACCTGCTATACGTGACACCAGGGTTAAATATTTGTTCAGTTCGTTGAGCACACACCCCTGTGATGTTCATTATTAATTTCGTTGAATTCGCATCATATTGTCTGCCAGACTAGGTACTCGATTTTCCTAAGCCAAGTGGATTCGCCCACTTTAAATTTCATCACATTAATTTGCTCCTTTATCTACCTTTAGCTTTTCATGGAGAAATTAAAATGTACAATGTAGATACGTACCTGTATCACAAAGTTACTCTTAGCTGTTTTCATCTAACTCTGAATGGAACGTATTTTTAAAGTTGCTTGAATAAATTCTGGAATATTCTTTCGATGCTTCGAATTTATTTCACCGAAGCACACGGTACATCATTCAGACAGATCTGCGAGGCTAAACTTATATGAGTTGACATAGCGGCACACAAAATTTGTGTAGCTCAGCTCTTGTCTTTTCGTAGCATAACTTGAGGGAAGAAAATTAGTATTAGGTCACACAGCTATCTCGACAGCGATTCTTTATCATTCTGGTGGCGCTAAGCTGTACTGCTTTGGTCGGGGACAAGTAATCTCATCGTCATCATCTCATTCATCATTGCGCACTGCTGAGATTAGGCCTCCTTTAACGCCTTGTCCCAACAGGTTCCTGCGGTCTTTGTCCGCCACTCCACCTGTGGTAAGAATCGTTTACTAAGGATTACCTTAGCGTAAACGGATAGTCTCGAGCATATTTATATTCGACCCAATAATCTAGTTTATATAATCGTTGCGTTACCGATCAAAATTGTACACGCGCCGCTCCGCCTGAGCCGCTGCTGTCACTTTTATGTAATTTTGAATCGTATTGCAACACACTTGTAAGACTGAGTTTTAGTTGCAAAAATGTAATGCTCGAAGTTAAGCTGGTGGCTCAGAATGTAGCCAGATGCGGCTCTGAATATTATAAAACGTTTTCTGTAAACGGAAAAGTCGTTACACATATAATATTGTTAACACATATATAAAGTCATGTCTGTTCCCGTGGAGGGTAGGAGGCAGAACCCACTAACTTCCATTTGCTACGATCCTGACACCTCTTTCGCTTCATTCACTGTCGTGGAAATTGTTCGGGCGCGCTTAGAGTACTCTTGACCTTTCCTTAAGACGTCTTAGTTTTGATCATGGTACGTTAGCCGTGGTTTGCGCCTTCCCTAAGCATATTTGTCTACATCTTCTTTCACACCGCAAACCCCCTAATTACACTATTCCTTATTTTAATTATTCCTTCAAGTTCCAATACTCCGCAGCATCTTGTTACATTCTTAATAATTCTGCACGATTGTATATGACATTCTTTCCAGTTCATTCTTTCTATGGACCACCGATTGGTGTAGTGGATAGTGACCCGTCAGCGAAACCAACGGTTGCGGGTTCGAATGTTCGAATTAATATACGTTTATCCGTTATCTAATATTCATAGTACAAGCTTTGCTTAGTTTGGGACTAGATGATTGGTGTAAGTGTCCGAAAATTTTTTTTTTATTAATATGCTTATTAAGCAACACCATGTCAAACAATGTTACGAGTGTATAATGTATCTAATATAAGATGATAAAGGTCATTTTATGCAGTATCTAGCTTTCGTCTAAAACAATGTAGGTATGCGTGTGGGTGTATTACCTACTGCTTTTATTAAACCTTCATATCACATTGACGGACTTGCCCACATAGTAATAGCAAACATTCTTTGGTTATATCCTTGTCAAAGCCTCAGTAGATACAGTCGGCTCGAAGATTCATCATACAGGAACTCTTTTACATGGTTAATGGTAGCATATTTTAAACTGTACCATCCGTAATTCTCTAAAATTATAGTCTAGTCATGTATGAATAGCTATAATGTTGACTGTACCTGCAGGCCAATAAGCAAGGAGGTCTGCATGCGAAGTGTGAATTTTATTCCGGACTCTACTACTGCGTTCGTGCAAAACTTTTGTATGAAAATTGCATCTGGCGGACAGTTTAGACCCTAAACTCCTCCTCTACTCTACTACCCTATGAACTAACAACGTCGCAATTTCTGTAATTCGAAAATCGTCGTCGTGCGAAATATCTATAAATTTAGCTAAATAATCCACAACATTTAACGGACAAATGACCATATCATCCAGCTAGAATAGACCAAAAGATAGTATTAAAAGCTAAATATCTTCAAAACGGCTTAACCGATATTCATCAAACACGGCTAAGAACCTGCATCGTTTAGTCTTTCATGTAAAAAAAACCACGCATTACATAGGTTGGCTCTAGCACCAGCCTACCTATGTAACCTTACAGCACTTGTAGCCCTTACATGTAGGTAGATACTTAAATCAATTTGTATAGTGACTATCGCTGAATCAATCCTTATTTCGTCCCATTCAATCTTGTTCGATGTGGATTTGGTTGGAGACATCTTCCCAACTATCTGTGTAATCATCTTGATTAAATTTGGTTTATCTCGGCGGATACGTCAAGGTTCGCTAACTATATCTACGGCTGCTTCTGTTATTTCCAATATGACGATTTCTCGAGGACCACCCCTGGATATCTATGTAGGTACCTTCTGTCTAGTATGTAGGATATGGTAATACAGAAATTTAGCTGTTCTGATTTTTATAATTTATTGCATGCTACATGTTATAAAATATAAACTACCACTTATATTATTCATAAAAACCTTCCGGGAAAAAATTTCTAAATGACAATGAAAACCGCATCAAAATTCGACGTGTAGTTTAGAAAACCTAAGCGAACAAACGGACAGACGCGAAGCGATCTATTTCGAGATATGACGCCCATGTAAGGGCACTGCAATAAGTCTACTTATATATAATTTTTGGTTGGAAGGTTGGAAACCTTGACTGAATCACACCGATTATAAACCGACCAGTTTGATATTATTAGATAATTTTTATACTAATTCAATTAAGATTTATTCCGTAGGATAAAATTATCACCTAAAATTACTGTTCATTCACAAACCTGACTCCACGAAAGAGCTAGCAACTCAAGGGTTGCTCGCTTTAGTAGGGATTACCGTGTGTAATATTATTATTGTATATTAGACTGAATATCGCCGACCGGTCTATGTCCATGCTTGCTTATCATCCAGATAGTCAAACGTTTTATAATAGCCTTTTGTAAATAATGTCTGTTGATGGTTTTCAATTTCAATAAAGGCAAATTTTGAATGTCAACTGAAGTTTATTACAATTACTAATGAGTTTTCAAAAAATTACAGTAATTTTTGTTAATTTTGTGTTGGAAAATTAACAAAAATTTAAGTTATTTCTGTTAATTGGCGAAAAGCTGGTTTATCGGCTGGAAAAACCAGCTTTTCGCCCGGATTTATTTAAAATAGCGGGATATAAAATCTAAATCCAGTAATAATCTCTGTAGCAAAATTTCATACAAAACTGCTCAGGCGTTATAGCATAGCATGATTGAGTTACAAAATATACAAACTTTCGAATTTATAATACAAGTGGAATGACTTTGGAATTTTCAAATCGTATGAACTTCGTGAGAAAGTTGTTAACCTTAAAATACTCCCCCACTGTCAAGTTTTAATACCAAAAACTGAATTAAGAATTGAAGGTTACTATGAAAGTAATTAAATTAACACCTTAGCACCTTACTCAATGGCTCTAAAGTCTATATTGGCAGAACATTGCGTGGACATTATTAAAGGGTCGGTCACATTGACTTGTGTTTACTAGAGCGAGTCAAGCGCCGAATCTATCTGCTAACATATGGTTTTACGAGTATATTCTTCTCTTTGCACAGTTTAATTACATGTTTTTTGTTACTACGTGACTGATGCTAGACTTGACAGTCTGACTCTGATACACCTGCACTAATTTGATTTGGATGGGTACAGTGGTGACTATGTCTTACATTATTAGGCTAATTTTATCTTCTCCTTGAGCCTTCACCTCCTTCGGATAAAATAATTAGGGCTATTTATAACCATTTTTAGTATTTATTTGATTTTTTTTTATTTGATTTGTCTAATAGGTATGTATAATTATTGGAGTATTTACCTTGTATAATTCATATAACAAAATTTCTCTTATACAATTACAAAGGGGTTATTGTATAAGACAATGTTGTATAAATACAATATTTTTTTTATTTTTTATACTTTTTCATACAGTCGCAAAGGAACCTACAGATGATCGGCCTCTTTTGTATGGGAAGTCGGAAGTTTCTTCTTCGAAATATACATTTTCAATTATGGTAATGTGTTCTATTAACGATAGGTACCTAATAACAATTGACCTTGTATTTACGTCTTTCTATGACACTTAATTTGTCTAATGAATGAATTCACATTTAAACACTCCTTACTTTTAAGCCGCGACACAAAAAGAGGCGAATTATAAGTTAGAAGTCTGTGGCTTTGTAGAGCTAAAACGGTTAAACCGATTTGAAAATGGTTTTCGAAAACTAGCTGGTTTATTTATATGGATGACATATTCTATTATAAACATAATTTGACGACCGATTGGTGTAGTGGATAGTGACCCTATATCAGCGAAACCAACGGGGCAAATGTTTGTGTGATGTATACGAACATTTATTCCCGAGTCTTGGATATTTATATAAATATTTATGTATGTTTATCCCTTATGTAGTATCCATAGCACAAGCTTTGCTTAGTTTGGGACTAGATGATTGGTGTAACGGTCGGAAATATTTCAATTCATAGTTATGTGATAAGTAATGTGTACAGTCTGAAACAGTTATTTTCCACGCTGTCGGAAGGTAAATAATAAAGGGATATATTTTCTGCCCGTATCCAGCCCATTGCTGGTTATAACCAGCCTATAGGCTGGAAGGGGTTCCGTATCACGCCATCCTTTCCGGTCCCTCGTCAATATTGTCGCAACGATTTTCGACTGCCTTCACAATGTCATGTGGTGTGTTTACTCGCTTATTTTGCTTATTGACAACCTTTACTCGTGACGTAATCGCATTCGCTAGTCGTTTTCGATTAGTAGGTATGTTAAGCAATATCTGGCGCGGTAAGCTCTTGGATGGGTGACCACTTTTTCAATTATAGGATGGATAGTGGCCTACAGGGCCTAAAACCTGTGACAGTTAGTCAGGTGGCCACTTGTCTGACAAAAATCTAGCAAGCCGCACGGGGCCCGCGTGGTGATTAAAATAAATAAATATATATTTACTCATCCCAAAATTAACGTAATTAATTAGCAAACTAACTTTATTAGAACTAGGACAAAGCTGAGATAAATGGGTTGAGTAGTTGCTGCCACTAAAGTATGTATTATTATTTTATTTTATTAGGTACACCAACAGTATAACATATCACACTCTTATGATAGCTTACACAGTAGTTTTGTTCTGATATGAATACCTATTACAGGCGTACACAACATTGATAACAAAGTTACAGTAGTTACATAAGGTAGGTAGGTACCTACAATATATTATTTTAAAGTACTTAATTATTTAATTATAAATAAGGTATTATCGTAATAATATTATGGTCAGAATTACCAAGGCAGTTACAATAGTAATTATGGTAAAATGTTATAATTAATGTTAATAAGTATTTTTAATGTTATTAAAGTAGAACTTATTCTAATAGGACGATGTTTGCTTTGGAGCTGAGGAAAGCTGAGGACTCTAACAAAAGAAGTAGTAAATAAAGGTGCTTGGCAGAATTAATATTGTGACCCATAACCTCTCCCAGCGAGAGGAGACCGTGCCCCAACAGTGAGGACGTGTAAGCTGTTAATGATAATGATATTTATGTTACTTATCTCTAAAATTGCAGCTGTATTAAACATATGAATATACATTATGAATTGTTGGTTGTAAAACCGTAGCCTACGTGTTGTACTCGTTAAATTGATAACCTTTTGTAAACTAAACCTCATCCAGCCTTAAAAAAGATTTTGTCCTGTCATGTTATTCGTTATATTGCACAGATTGTCAATATTTTTAAAATTATTTCGATATTAAACAAGATATACAAACAGGTTAACCCTACAGGTGGTTTGAATTTTACATGGGAGCCCTCACAACAATCAAATAAAAATAACCCAATTAAGAATTCTTCGACATGTTATTGAAAATAAATTATTTTGTTTTTGTACGCACGCTCTATTTGTATTTAGATTCGTTTACACTTAAATAAATTTTATGTTATCTTATTTGGAAAAGTTATTTATTTTCACGAGTAACTACAGTGCTAAGGCCCGTATTACAGATTGTTACTTAAGCATTGGTCTCCGCTTGAGGACAGTTAAAAAGGGACAGCTTTATGTAAATTGTGTGACGTCATCTCTTTCTAACTATACTCAAGCGCTGATGTACGCTTGAGCAAAATTTTGAAATACGGGTCTTAGTCAACGCAAACAAAACCAGTGACATTTCACGTTGTTATATTAAGTACCTACTAATTCGCAATGTAGCAATAAGAAAGTAAATAGGTATATTTTCGAACACTTACTCCAATTATTTCTAGTCCGAAACTAGACCGCCTCCGTGGCTCAATGTAAACAACATTGGGTTTACGTTTCGGAGGTCGCGGGTTCGAACGAAAATAAATAAATAAATATTTCGGACACTTACACCAATAATCTAGTTCCAAACTGAGGAAAGCTTGTGCTATGGATAAATATACATAAATATTTATATAAACATACATGACTCCGGAATAAATGTTCGTATTCATCACACAAACATTTACCCCTCGCGGGATTCAAACCCGCAACCGTTGGTCTCGCTGACTATCCACTACACCAACCGGTCATCGAATATAAAAATAAGAAAATATTATTATGTAATAATAAGTACGTAATTAAGAGTGTTTATCGCTCACGGTTTTCCATACAAACTTACAAATCCGAATTTGTAAGTTTGTATGTAATGAAACTATATAGATACGTATAAGTAGGACACAGATCTAAAAATTCGAACCCGCAACCATATCCTTTCCAAGGCGCCAAAGATCAAAGTAGACAAATCGTCCAAATATTGAAAATATAACCCTATGTCAAATGGTACGTTCATTATGAGTAGGTATTTCAAATATTGCGTTGCGTGACTTGTGTTGTTTTATGGGATTACGTATATATTTCGTCTAGATTGTTATAGGTACCTATGTTTAGACTTACCTACTAATTTTAGGAAACCTTAGAACGAGGTAGTATATAGAAGATAGTAAAAAGTATGCTATAAAAAATACTTGTACTTAATATTTGCACACCATAGACCATTGCTAGAATGATTGCACGGAACTTTCAATTATATATTTTTTTTTTTTCATAGAATCAACAGCATTATTACAAATTCTTATTCAGAAAACTAATACCAAACTTATGCCAATTAAAGATTCTTACTAAGTTACTGACAAAGGTTACTTTAACATTGAATGGGTTGTCTTAATTAAATTACAATAAAATGTATAAATAATATATAATAAATTGTTCAATCTTACCTATACTATACCAACACCACCTAGACAGTTGGAAATCCACCACGGTGCGGTTCAGTAGACATTTCCTTCCACGTACCGTTACTTTTTGGAATAAGCTCCCAGCGGATGTCTTTCCGAACCGATACGATCTGGGAACCTTCAAGAAGCGAGCATATTCCTTCCTTAAAGGCCGGCAACGCCACTGCGGATCTTCCGTTTCCGTAGATGGTTATGGGCAGCGGTGACACTTACCATCAGGTGCGCCTCTTGCTCGTTTGCCCACCTCTTCAATAAAAAAAAAAAAAAAAATACTAAGGGCCATTAATAAAGCAATCTTAAGATCGAGGTGAACTTAAATTGAAACTTGAGATAAAACATTAAAAAAAAAATCTACTGAAAGTCTCGATCTCAAATCTTAGACAAGTTTTGGATTGCTAGAAGTTGTTAGGCAAGTATACCTAGGGTTGTCAAATCTCACACTACCAAAGTAAGCTCTGTAAGAATAGCTGTTAGTACACCTCGTCTTAGGGACAAACTGCAATGCATCCCTATTTAGATACTCCCGCAAACTGGAGAGTTGATTTTGCCATTCAATTTCGTTACTCAACAACATTTAGTTTGGCATGAAGTGACTCCCAGTCGGTGTGTCATCATTTCCGTGATTAAATGTTTTTGTTGTAGATTCATCGGTATAGCGAACATTCGGCGAACATAATTGACTATATCATTCGGTATTTAATATTAATAATAAAAATTATTTATTGCCTTAGTTCTCATTTAACTTAATGCTATTGATGTTGTTTTATTTTGGAAGGTCTGTAGCGAACTCGATATGACCTCAAATCTAAGACTTCAGCATTTTTTGCAATTCTCTTTAAAAGCAACGAAATCTTTAGGCTATTTTATGGCAACGTTCTAAATAAATGCTAGATGGCGCTAGAGTAATTGTTTTCTGTAATAACAATTGGTTTTTATTTGGAAATCAAGGCGGACGAAGTCGCGCACGCAAATCTATAATGTTTAAATATTTGTACCTGCAGTCACCGACAGATTCGTCATTATAAAACCGCACCGCGTAAAAACAATCATGTTTACATGCGTCCAAGGAATGTTCTATACAAAGGTTCAAAACAGTGGTCGTCCCAACACCATTTAGCGTCCGATCCTTAGCATTATTCCGATTCAGTGAAGTATAAGTACTCACAAAAACACTTATTCCTCTGAACGAGTAAAATTTAATTAACTGTGAATGAGTAATTTTCAATAAAACTTGCTTTGTTGCGAATATTGCGAAAGTAGGTAGATTCATAACGGTGTGGAAAAGGATCAGTTTCATTGGAATTTAATTATTTAAGCAATACATACAGTTGAGTGTTAGATGCGTATTATTAAAAACTGTGGAAAAAAATATGTGAATCTATAGGATAGGGTAACAACCTGAAACTTGGTTTCCCCAGTCACCTCACTCACTCTTATACCAAGTCCTTTACTGTCCAGGCTGTACGATTGTGAAACCAACTGCCGCTGCATGTGAGAAAGTCTCCATCACTAAATGCTTTTAAAACTAGCATCAAAAAGCTCTCTGGTTGTAACGCGTTTTGAGCGGTAGCTACTTTTGATGAATGACAACTTAGTGTTAAATCCTCTCTTTAAGTATTTCCTTATTTGTATACATATTTATTTATATGTATTATTAGTATGTAGGTATATATTTTATTAAGGTATAGTTTTGTATATATATAATATATATTTATTAGTGTGTAGTGTAGGTATTTGCTTTAATTGGAATTTGCTGTAATTTGTATACGCCCAATCTGCTGTTTTCTAACTAACCCTATGGTTGATGGAAGAAATCCCTCTTTGGGATAAGTCCGCCGTTGTACTCAATTTATGTATCAATGCAAAATTAATGTATTGCCTTTTTGTACAATAAAGCGTTTACAAACAAACAAACAGACAATGCCATATTCCGCCCGCGGCTTCGCCTGCGTGGAATAACTTTATCGGGGAAATTTGTTTGGCCCGAGGGAACTCCTCACTTTATCGGGATAAAAAATGTCCTATGTCTTAATTCAGGGTATATTGTAGCTATATACGAAATTTCATCCAAATCCGTTCATCTGTTTCGCCGTGATTGAGCAACAAACAAACAAATACACAAACAAACATCCAAACTTTCGCAATTTATAATATTAGGTTAGATATGCACATAAAATTCCCTGCTCCAAAGTACGAACACTGCATTATCCGGTGAAAAAATTTCAAAGCTCCCTCTCAAAGGTTATTAATTAAATTCTCTATTGATTGGTATCTATAAAGTAATTGTTCTTATGGCGGGCTATAAAATCCATTATTTCTTAGCCCAATGATAGATACCTATTATAAAATATAGATATGTTACGTACCTATAAATCTGCAAGTTTTGTTCACAAATTACTGAGTGAGAACAATGATACGGAAAGTACGTGAGAAAAAGAGATAGCAGCTATCTTAAAATTGCGCTTCAATTAATTGTATCATCCCGAGACTTATTTTTCGAACAGAGTGACAAAATGCTACAATTGGAACATATCCGCGTCTTCACTTTACACGAATAACCTACCTCTTTGTTTATATATAAATCTACGTCTATGTCTGTATATAATATTATTTTCTCATTTCCCAAGCGACATAGGTTCACGTGACACAGTTTTATGTATGACGGACACGCATAAAAGTCACCTTTGATAGCCACTAGGCGACCCGAGAAATCGGCCCTCCGAGAAATAAGCGTAATGGTTCATGAAAGGAAGATAATTTGACCATGAGCCAGGAATGCCCCAATCTCAATAATGAGCGGCCCAAGAGAGAGTCGGCGTGGCGTTAAATTGAGAATTCGTCACCGCAGACGTGATTAATGTCGACGCGAATCTTTCCCAGTTAATGGAAGACGTTGATTGTCTATTTTAAACTGAACAAGACTGATTTATTATTATTATTAGGAGCCCATATTGTTCCACTGCTGGGCATTATAATAACAATATTTATTGGTTTTCGAATAGCGAAGTTAAGCAATGTCTGGCGCGGTCAATTCACTGACCACATAGTGGGCATTTAAATACGAGTGTTACCGTGCTTCGGAAGGCACGTTAAATATTGTTTTCAATTGAAGGCACTTGTTAAGCCAAGTCGTTGGCCTATAGGTAGCTTTACACTGACTGTCAGGTGACCACTATGAAGATTTGTAAGGTTGTTGATGATGATACGATTGTTATACTAAAAGGTTATCTATAGACCGCAGACTGACCACGGAGAGCCAGTCTTCATAACTCTCTTGATAAGCGACGCAAATTGCGTCTTGGGAAACGCTTACGTTCATCTGTCGTCTTAGGATGATAGGCTGTCGTCAGACAAAGAGGGTAAACAATCTGAAATAGGAAACTGCAAAAACCTCGCTTTCGTGTAGGTACTAAAATGAAATGATAAAGTCTAGGCCATAATATTTATCCTGCGTGCAGGCGTTCAAATATAAAAACAATTTTCATTCAGACCTTTTATTATTTACGCATGGATCTAACAATGGTAATATCAATTCTGCGTGACTCTTTTCAAATCAATCTCAATTCTCTAAACTAAAACAAGTTTTACATTGGTATTATCGCGTCTTAATATTATGACGTATGAGTAGGTATAATACATTGTAATATCTGGAATCGGATGAAATAATTTTTGTAATTTTGTAATTTCATTTAAACGACTTATTTTCTTGTGAGAAAATAGAATTCCATTATTTGCCAACTTAATGTGATTGGACAGATTTGATGCAGTTTTGGACTACCAAGTTACTAAACTATTAAGTAACTATGAGGGTGGCATAGTCTGTTATAAATAAAACTGTCTATAAATAAATAAAGATTTAAAAAGAAACTATAAAGTAATCTGTGGTTTTGATCACACTGTTCATTCGACGTTAATAATAATAATAAAATAGTTTATTGCATAGCCCAACAAGATGGTTAGAAGAGATACATAGGGTACATCTTTTTGACGACCTGTTTGGTGTAGTGGTTAGCAACTCTGGCCACTATACCAAAAAGTTGCGGGTTCGAATCCCGCTAGGGGCATATATGTGTGTGATGAATGCGAACATTTGTACCCGAATTATGGATGTTTTCATTTATAATAAGTATTTATTTACAAGAAAAAAATATTTATATAATATATCAACCATCTGGTATCTACAACACAAGCGTATAGTTGCTTACTGTGGAACTAGATGGCGCTGTGTGTATGTCCAAGGATATTTTATTATTTTTATATTATCAGTGAGTACTAATCCAATCCATACTAACAACATTCGTTTTTAAAAAACCAATTAATTTTGAAATTCAACTAAAACCGCCGTACAATCTACTCTCGAGGGATCACTTTATAAAATACATCGATGCGTCAAGTGATAATACTATTACTATATAGGTTTTTTGTTGGCAACATTATTGCTAAATATCTTGGGGAGGTTATCGGCCGTGCAAGCGGACTGTGAACTTGCAACCCCGTGTCATTGGAACCATTATTCGCCACGCGTTCGTGCGGGCGAAATAAAATTTTGCCTTTGTAGAACAGTTAAAATTGTTACGTGGGACGCGGGAGGTCATTTAGTCTGAACTCTGGCAGCAAAAAAAATCAGCAGTTTCATACATTTCAGTTGGGTGAGCATTGAACTTTTATAACATTAGATCATTTATTTTCCAGACAATAATGTCCATTTTTGTTTGTACAGTCACCTATATGTTAGTAAACAGTATTAGACATTGAAAATTTAAAATAACAATTATAAATTCAAATGGCGTTGCGAAGAGACGTCGCGTCCCTCTGCATTCTCTATCGCATATTTCATGGGGAGTGTTCTGAAGAACTGTTTTAAAAGCTGTTTGTAAGCTGAATAAATGTTTTTCTTTCTTTCTTTTCTTTCTTTGCTTACTCGTTTCTGATTTCTCCTGTCAAACCGTTGGTAAATGTACGGAACAGGTTTACGTAGCGTTTCGTTTTCATCGAGAAGTGTATCGGTTAAAGGTTTGCTAAGTTATTTAAAATCTATCTATATTCTAATTACCCCGCTCACTAAACGTTATTGCAAAATGTATTCTACCTATACTAAAGTAAACGTAACTACTTTGTATTGATATTTGTATTGATACTGTTAATATTCCCGTGCTGTGTGGTTTTGGCAGTCAAATAGAATAGAACTAAGGGAGTTTCCACCAAAAAAACATCATAGATTTGCACATTTTAACGGCGATGGGCTCACACCCTCACGTATGCATTTCTGTATATTTTATAAATGAAACCGTGGATGTTGTTTTTATCATTAAACTCTTAATGTTTGGAACGCCCAAGCACTATTGTTTGGGATATCGTTGACCACCCCATTTGGGATAAAGGTCGTGACTATGTATTATGTATTCCCACAGACAAACCGATCAATTTGGTTATGTAGGGTTACCCTATATGTATCTGTGTGATATAGAAAAATGAGGAAAAATGAATAATAAAAAACCAAACGCCCATAAAAAGGTTTCGGACATTATAGCACCCTTTTTGAGTGGGAAGTTTTTATTTCAAATTATTGTGTTGTTGAGGCGTTAACGCTGTAAATCCCCTCCTCTAGGTTTATCTGCGCACTTATTTTATTCCGTATTACCCGTGTTTAATTCCGTAAGTACGATGCTATTACAATTTGGAAATTGTTAACCAATATTTATTGGCATTGGGGTAAGTTGGCTTATTATCAAAGGGAAGGGTTTATTCAGTCCGGTGGCCGCCCCGTTGGATAAAATAAAATCGCTCTGCTACCTGCATTCGAGAAGCCTAAAAGCTAAATAATACCTAAATAGCTTTGATGGGGGTTATTATCCAGAATTCATGATTATAAAAAGAAGTGTCCGTTTTTATCAATAATTTGAAATTCTCGAAAATAACCGTAATTAAAGCTATTTATTTATTTATTTATTTGACGACCTGTTTGGTATAGTGGTTAGAAACTGCTGCTATACCAAAAGGTCGCGGATTCGAATCCCGCTAGGGACATATGTTGGTATGATGAATACAGACATATGTTCCCGAGTTATGGATGTTTTTCATTTATATATGTATTTATTTACAAAAAAATATGTATTTGTGTAGTTTATCAACCATCTGGTATCTATAATACAAGTTGAAGTTGAAGTAGTTGCTTAGTGTGGAACTAGATGGCGCTGTGTGTATGTGCAAGATATTTATTTATAGTTAGCTTATAAGCTTCTCGAATGCAGGTTAAAACGTTTTTATTGATTTATTCTGTACTAGTTCTCCGCCCGTGGCTTCGCCTGCGTGGAATAGCTTTATCGCGGATAGGTTTAATTTCTTTAAGGAACTACTCACTTTATCGGGATAAAAAGTATCCTATGTCTTAATCCATAGTATATTCTACCTCCTCTATAAATTTCATCCAAATCCGTTAATCCGTTGATTTAGCTACAAACATCCAAACTTTCGCATTTATAATATTAATTAGATTTAAAAATATATCTAAAATATCTAATAAGGGAGCCACTAGACGGAATAAATAGCCGTTTCATTATCGTTCTGCCTTATCATCGTTCTGAAATATAATAATCCTCCCTTTGACATGTTCCTCGGCTCGTCGGTCCGACGGTAATACAATACAATACAATACAATACAAATACACTTTATTATACAAGAGGACCTCTTCGGCGGTAATCTCGGAGACCGTTCGCCGATATGTGATATGTAGCGTCCTCAACCCTCCCCAGTAGCGCTAAGCCTCCCATTTTATGACTTCACTTTATTACAATAATAATATTATTCGTATACATCTTTACGTCATTTGTTACTTGGACTGCCATCGCGTCGTTATTTCACGGCAAATGACCGGAGTTAAATGTTTTACGAGTTGAAAATTTATGTTACACATTTTGCGATCTCGCGACTTATATACGATACGGCGTTCGCTTTAATGAGGCGAATTTCGAGGAATTGGTGCTTGTGAGTTTCGTATAAGGATGAAACTTGACATTTTGTCCGTGCTCGAAAATTATAATTATCGAAAACGCCCACCATACCCTTTCTACGGTAAAGGTCTATAGAAGGTTAATAATTTCCTTGAAGTTTATTCTTTGTTATCTTTATGTTAAGTGGGCAGTAGGAACTGGCGGTGGGCAAATCGTCTGTAGAACTGATGGCCGTTGGGGCATTTAAGTTCTAGTATGGAAACTACGCAAAGTGGACGAATGGTCTATTAAAGATGGCGGTAAGATGCTGATTGCGGGCCCCTTCCAACGACTCACTCTGGAAGTGGAGACCTGTGTTCTGCTGTGGACGTCCTCGATGAATATACAGAGTGTAATTCCCATTAACAGCTGACGCCACTCTTGAGTAGTAGGTAGTTAATTTTATATCATCTAAGAATATTGTATACGTATTTGACATTTGATCTAAATAATAATGGTCATCAAGTTAATAGGAAATTATTTATGCATATACACCGAATAGGATACGATTGCGTCAGCCGAGCTTAGCATAACGTCAATTTCTATGATATATTTGACAGAATTTGTCACGACAACGTTTTCATTTCAAATTTCCACTAAGTGCTTAGTTGAGCTCTTTCTGACCCAGATTCAGTTTGATAAAGTGGTCTAATCCAAACCTAACCCTAGATATTTCATCGGAAATCTGAAATGAACGACGCCATCGCTGTGATATTCCCCATCCCATTCTTATTTTTATTAGCCCTTCCAAGTCGCAGCGGAAACTTTGCCCTTATGCTTTTACTGCGTCATGTTATTGTTCTTACTATATCGACCGGCTGGGTCATCTATTTCATTTGACCGTATAATATAGGGCGACTTTTCCGCTTTAGAACAAGATGGTGCCTATGTTACATTGTGACTAACAAACTAATGACTCAGTGCCTAGTGACTGTGCTAGACCTAATCTAGATAAGTCTTCTATTGTAATCTTCTATTGTATTTTCTAGAACGTGTACCTAATTAGTTAAGTTCCTGAGATAAACCACCACCACAATCCCCTCGCGCCTCGTCCCAAGTCAACTCCTGTCCTTTAAATACCCCATCCTGCCCCGTCCAAATCAGTTCTACTCCAACCTCCACCGCGACTACACTAATTTTGTACTTACTCTTAGTTCAATAAATAAATTAGTTTTTAAAAAGTTGTTTTGTCGCTCGGCCACGTAACACCTATGCCTTTTTTGAATAAGGAGTACTTGCTGTATTGACTCGATTATCCACAAAAATATGTAATATGCGGAAATTTGTCGTATCTGTTTGTTACCTCATTACGACTTAACATCTGAACTGATGTATTGAACTTTAGTGGAGAGGTAGCCTGCGACTCGCAGAAATACACAAAATGACAAAACTACAAAAACCATAAAAAATAAAGGACAAAGAAAAAGTATGTAAGTCCACTCTGATAAAGGTTAACACTAAACGACATCTAGTCTGTTATAATAAAGATTAGTGATCAATTTTTTTTTATTTATTTTGAAACTAAAAATTGTGTAAATATTAAAACAGAAGCAAACAAAAACACTTCTACATAAGGGGTTCATAGTGAGTCCTTTCTCACGGTGGGAAATAATGAAAACCTCGATTGGGGTGAATCTGAAAACAAATTTTAAGTTTTTTAATTACAGGGTAGCAAGGAATTCGTCGAATTGTTTCGCTTTTCGCTTTACGAGCTAAAACATTTTGTTTGACACAGTTTACTAAAGGTAAATCGATATTGACTGAATTCATTACGAATGGGTAACTTTACAAACATAGTCGTGGCTGAATTGACGACACTGACATCCGGTATAAGTTCTCGCTGCGTTCACATTTGCAGTACCGTCATTCACGTGGCCAGTTTTCATTGATGTTGTGCCATCGACTGTACATGTTATCCACTGCAACATTTAAAAAAAAACGGTCAAGTGTGTGTCGGACCACGCACAGTGTAGGGTTCCGTACTTGCCCGTCACTAGATGCGGACTCTGAAAAACGGCTTTTTATTGTTTGATAGATAATTTTCAACGGAAAATACATTTTTTCTATATCTTTTTCGATTACTCATCTATTCAGCTGTGATAGTTTTCCTCTTGCATTGTGCATGTTTACTACCGTATGAATGTAATAATACAGTCATGACTCTATATAAAAGCGAAAGGTCTGACTGAATACGAAATCTCGAAAACTACTTGATATATGAAGCTCAAATTTGGCATGTAGTTAATTTGTCTCAGACTTGCACGTTTTAAAAGCGATGGCCGAACTCCTATCACAAAATTTTCTGTCATATTTCTAAATGTGAACAGTTGATATTTTGAATGTTTGGAATGTGGAACACCCTAACTAATGCATATATTAGAGATATAACGCTAACCATACTACGAATCGGATGTCGCGGGTTCGACTCTCAGCGGGATATATGTTTAGTATTACTCGGTTTAGTTGGTGGTAGAGCATTTTATGTGTCCGCCTGCCTAGCTACCGCATCTTATCTAAGTCTGCCGCCAAACAGCAATTTTAACAGCATTGTTGTGTTCCGGTTGTTATAGATAAGTTCCCCAACATAACATTGGGGTTCCGGGTGAGCATGCTTCCACCTTCGGCCTCATCTTCACTTTACATCAGGTGTGATTGAGGTCAAGTGCAAATTCGTTGCGCATAAAAAAATTGGTCTATACTAATATTATGAATGCTAATGTCTGGTCGGACAGACATCGACTGTACATGTTATCCACTGCAACATTTAAAAAAAACGGTCAAGTGTGTGTCGGACCACGCACAGTGTAGGGTTCCGTACTTGCCCGTCACTAGATGCGGACTCTGAAAAACGGCTTTTTATTGTTTGATAGATAATTTTCAACGGAAAATACATTTTTTACTATATCTTTTTCGATTACTCATCTATTCAGCTGTGATAGTTTTCCTCTTGCATTGTGCATGTTTACTACCGTATGAATGTAATAATACAGTCATGACTCTATATAAAAGCGAAAGGTCTGACTGAATACGAAATCTCGAAAACTACTTGATATATGAAGCTGAAATTTGGCATGTAGTTAATTTGTCTCAGACTTGCACGTTTTAAAGGCGATGGCCGAACTCCTATCACTAAATTTTCTGTCATATTTCTAAATGTGAACAGTTGATATTTTGAATGTTTGGAATGTGGAACACACTAACTAATGCATATATTAGAGATATAACGCTAACCATACTACGAATCGGATGTCGCGGGTTCGACTCTCAGCGGGATATATGTTTAGTATTACTCGGTTTAGTTGGTGGTAGAGCATTTTATGTGTCCGCCTGCCTAGCTACCGCATCTTATCTAAGTCTGCCGCCAAACAGCAATTTTAACAGCATTGTTGTGTTCCGGTTGTTATAGATAAGTTCCCCAACATAACATTGGGGTTCCGGGTGAGCATGCTTCCACCTTCGGCCTCATCTTCACTTTACATCACGTGTGATTGAGGTCAAGTGCAAATTCGTTGCGCATAAAAAAATTGGTCTATACTAATATTATGAATGCTAATGTCTGTCCGACCGCCTAAACCGATGAACCGATCATATTGAAATTTGGCAGAGAGGTAGACTGGGACTCGGAGAAGGAAACAGTCCTCAATAAAGTTATGCCACGCAGGTGAAGCCGCGGGCGGAAAGTTAGTGATAATATGAATCTTCAATTCCTTTTACTCGCCAAGATCCACACGACACCATTATTTTATTGATTATTTTGTTATTAAATATTTTACAATGGCTTCAGTTAAGCAATGCACCCACAAAACCGTTAGCTGTTATAGCCTGTCGGAACTCGACTCTCAAAGGGAAATTACAAATTATCTAGTTACAATGTAGACGTAGCTATTAATCAAGCAAATAACAAATTATCAGGTTACAATGTGGACGAAGGTATTGGTTAAGTATCTACCTATTGCGTTGGTGGTTACCTAAAAGTTTTGTTTTAATATTTTTTCACCATTAATAATGAAATTGTGCCTTTTTATAATATAAAGAAACTGTTTTTAACAAAGAAACCCAACGTTTCTTTGGTCTTCTCAGAGGAAAATTGCCTTTTGAACAAGTAAAATATGTAAAATCTGGCTATTTAAGTGTACACTGTGTACCTATAAAATAAAGCATTTTTGTATTTCAATAGTTTGGCGAATCTGCCTTTCCTGGGCTCATTTCGAATATGGATAGTGTAACTATTAAGAAGGTAAAGCACGTGTTTATTAAGGGTTCTATGACCGTAATAGTTATTCATTCGGGAGCCTTGTTTCCCTAATGACATGGATCCATTTTTATGGGGCAATTAGGAAGTAACGCGCCTATGATGGCTGTTTATAAGAAATAGATATCTATATTTTAAGCATTCTACAAACTTTGTTACAGCATTCCATAATCACATTTCCAAACCTTTTTTGTTTTCTTGTTTACAATTAGTTTCAAGTCTTATTTGCAAAGATTCTAGTTTGTGCATTTAACTTTAAAGGTAATAGTAGCTATCAAGGGCGTAACTCAATTTTGAGTGTACTAAGAAGATTTTAGACTAGAGGAAACGTTGAAATTTCAATAATAACATTTACCTAATTACATTCTTAGCTTGTTTCTTTTATGTTCTATATGGTTAGCTCGTGAGAAGTTTGGATCAACTTTCATATCGCGATAAGAAACACAGTATTTAGTATGAATTAGGTGTATATGTTAGACCCAAAGGACGAAAACGCTCATTGAGGCGAAATAACAGGTCATAACGCGTTGTGGTTTTGTGAAACATCCACATCGGGAAATTTGTGTTATGACTGCTATAAAAAAACCCACGATGCTTTCTGGCAAACACAGAAGGACCACATAGCGAAATTCGAATATGACTACAATGCGTTTCGGCGATGACGAAAAACTATTACGTGGAACGTAGAATTTCGCGAAATCTCACAGAAACCACAACGCGTTGTGAGTTATTTTTTCGCTCAATGAGCGTTTTCGTTCTTTGATCTAACATATAATAAATAAATATCCTTGGACACACACACAGCGCCATCTAGTTCTACTTTAAGCAACTATAGGCTTGTGTTGTGGATACCAGATGGTTGGTTGATATACTACATAAATATTTTTTTTGTAAATAAATACTTATTATAAATGAAAACTTCCATAACTCGGGTACATATGTCCGTATTCATCACACAAACATGTGCCCCTTGCGGGATTCGAACCCGCGACCTATTGGTATAGTGGTCAGAGTTTCTAACCACTACACCAAACAGGTCGACATATAGATAGTATAATATTATCTGTTAATACTATAGTGGTCAGAAACTGACTGCTACACCAAAAGGTTACGTTAGGGGCATATGTTAATAGCGTTAATACGGACGTGTCTACCGGAGTTATAAATGTTTTCATTTTAACAAAAAAAAGTGTATTTGTGTAGTATCTACAATTAGGTATCCATACCGTAATATAAGTTGTATTTTAATTATAGTTGCTCAGTACGGAACTAGATGGCGCTGTGTGTACGTCCAAGGTTATATATTTGAATGCCAGAGTGATTTCCTCAGAGTGCTCTGGTCAAAGTGAAAAAGTATTTCCTTACTTTACTACTCGTATGTATAAAATGAGGTTATCTATGTAGGTTCAACTTTTTTGACGGACTATACCTTGTTATATTGTCGGACGCCTTATTGTGGTTATTGTGGTTCCTATATCACTTGGGATGTAGTCATAAATCTAGGATCAGCCCTCGGTCGACTCGTGTGAGATAGTGATTTTATGTAACCCCAGTTGCCTCCGCCTGCAGATGGTGTCTCCTACGTGCACCCATTCCGTTTTACGCGGCTTTTATTGTTTGACCCATTTTATATCCCAGCCATTTCCTGGTGTATCACTTGGCCAACGTTGCAACCGAGACTGTTCGGATTTTATGTCCTACAAAGCCACAATTGTGTCTTTTCAATTTGTGATGTTTACGCGAAACGTGGTAAAGCTTTAAGTTCGGACATAGAATTATTGGTTTCCGGATGCAGATAATGAGATTTCAACCGCCTCCGTGGCTTAATGTAAACAACGTTGGGTTTACGATTCGGAGGTCGCGGGTTCGATCCCCAGAGGGGTACGTTTAAGTACTCTGTTTGGTTGGTGGTAGAGCATTTTAAATGTCCGCTTGGCTAGCTACCACCATCTTATCTAAATCTGCCGCCAAGCAACATGGTTAATAGCATTGTTGTGTTCCGGTTGTCAGAGATAAGATAGCCGTCCCCCAAATGTGTTGGGGTTTCCGGGTCAGTACGCTTCCACCTTCGACATCATCTTCACTTAACATCAGGTGTGATTGAGGTCAAGTACCAATCCGGGAAAAAAAAAAAAGATTTCTGTCACTGAAGTGTATTACCTACTCACAGTATTATTTTGTACAGATAAAACCAATTACATAAGTGACATTTATCTAAATAATTTTCTTTTGAAATTCTCAGGTTACTTACGATATAGTGCCCTTGGGTGGCCTGCAGAAACGGAAACTCCTCAATATCGGCTTAGCAAATTATGATATCCAAAAGTATATGAAATCTCTTGTGCTAATTGACAACTAACAAAATCCTGACAACAACGGATGTTAACCAGCCAGTACCCATTGAGTAAGAAAATAATTAATATTTAAAAAGTCAATTTGACAGAGCACTCGTTCTCTAAGGTTATTTTAATGTTACTTTCAAGATTATAGGTGTCACAATAAGTACTGTAAAATGGAAAATAGGTAGAATCTTCGCGCTCTTTTTTTTACAGTTCAAACATTTCGTAACCTCTCTTGTAAACCTTAGTCAAAATTAAATATAAGATGGGTTTTATCATTTTAGCACCTGAAATGTATAGTACCTTTTGTTTAATTATATAGTCTCCTTTCACGATACCCACTGGAAGAAATCGGTTGGTTATATTCTACTCCGCTGGGTATCACACGGATAACTGTTCGTTTATCATCATCATCATATCAGCTGAAATACGTCCTGCTGCTGCTGCTGCTGCTGACTGCTGGACTGAGGCCTCCCTCCAAAGATCTCCACAACAATCGGTCCTGCGCTGACCGGCTTCCCGCGATCTTCACCAAATTGCCGGTCCACCTCGTAGGGCCTGCCCACGCTGTGACTTCCGGTGTGTGGTCGCCACTCGAGATCCTTTCCGCCCCAACGGCCGTCGATCCTACGAGCATGTGCCCCGCCCACTGCCACTTAAGTTTGGCAATTCTTTGGGCTATAGGTATCAGTTCACTTTGGTTCTCCTGCGGATCTCCTCATTTCTGATTCGTTCCCGCAGGCAGAGTGAGCGTAGCTACTGTTTGTTTATACTCTTTCCTAATAAATTCTTAATAGTTGATACACGAATTAAAATGCCAAGAATGTATCGGATATCTTTCACAGATCTAATATATTAATAATTACTAATAATACCTATATTATTAAATCGTTCAGAATTTTGGAGAGCCGCCAAGAATGCTCGGTCGTTCGGGACAGTTTGCCGCTGAACCTCAAACAGTCATAATAGGTATTATGTCCAACTACCAAGTAATGAGCCATTATAATGCGAGTGCTTTATACACAATAGACATCGCGAGTCGCTGGCTACGCATTTAGATTATCTACATTACTTTTTCTACGATCACACAAAGATAAAACAGCAAATGGTATTATGATTCCCCAAAAATTGGCAAAACAACCAACTTCACTAAGGTTCTGTTCTCTCTATCTCCGACGTGCATCATCAGATCTCCACCACATGTATACGGGACCACGGCACCGCCCTGACAGTATACCCTTTTAAACAAAAAATAATCAGCAAAATTGGTGGTAGGCCATTTTAAATGTCCGCCTGGCTCCTCCTCCTCCTCCATCTTATATAAATCTGCCGCCAAACAGCAATGTTAATATGATTGTTGTGTTCCGGTTGTCAGAAATAAGAGAGTCCGCTCCCAGTTCCCCAAATAAGATGGGGTTTCCGGGTCAGTATACGCTTCCACCAGCGCGTCACCTTCACTTAGCATCAGGTGTGATTGAGGTCAAGTGCTAACCCGTTGTGAATGAAAAAAAATCGGATAAGTTTTTTTAGGGAATAGGGAAAAACTTCTGTCATACTGTGGTTGATTTAGGGTGTTTAGGTTAAAATCTGAGTAATACAAAACTAATTGCAGTACGCGCGCCGGCGCGGCTGATCAAGCAGCTCGATCGACGTCGACTATTCTATTCTACCATCGATCGATGCCGTCGATCGACAATCGATCGATTGGTCTGGTAACACCCTTGATTTCAATATTTTAAAGTACTGCAATTAGTTTTGTATTACTCAGATTTTCCACAATCCTTAAAATGGATCACGGTGACCACTAAAAATCGAATTAACGATTAGGTTATCTGAGTATCAAAGAACTGTGTGCAATACTTTAAAATATCGGAATCTAAATCAACTCCAGCTTGACATTCTTGTTTTTTCGTGTTAAGGCTTTTGTTTAAGTGATATATCTAGACACGCGGTAGCGTGTCAAGCCAAGTTCAAGGGAACTGTCGACGAAGCAATCGTGTGTTATATTACACGAACCTTTTGACACCTTAATAACTAAAAATCTAATTAACCTAGACACATTGAAATTTGCTTTGTTTTTAGCCCCTTAGATTGACTAGAATCTAAAATATTATAACAGTTATTGATATATTAACGTCTAAAAAACGGGATTTTTATCATTGACTGACTTGGGCATCAAAATTGTAACCCACTTACAGATAATCTAGAAACTTGTTATTTGACAAGAAGCAAGGTCTTATAGCGGCGTAAAGGAATAAATATGAAAAGTGTTATTTTATTGTTGTATCACATTAAATATACTTTTTTCTAGTTGACCCCTGGTACTTGTGAAAAGTAATGCACTGGAATTTTTCAACCAAAAAAAAATTATCAAAATTGGTTCACAGTTGGCGAAGATATGGGTGATGTCCACCCATATTTTCGTCATATACTGGATGGGGTTTTTTATGATAAGGAAAAACTAGTGCATACCTATTAGGTAAGTAAAATAGAAGGTATGGGCATAGATAGTTGATTTTGTTTTCAAAACTGTCATCGAATAAAACGTTAATTGTGTCATTTGACGGTGGCGTTTGTAGCCTATTCCACAGAATTACGTCATTAAATTAAATAAATAAAGAAAATTTGGACTTGAATGACTTCTAAATAAATTTCGCATTATAGGAACCTTAAAAATCCCGCCAGTCGCAAATCAAGATCCGGCACGTGCGTTTTTGAAAAAAAAAAAAGAAAAACTACTTATGTCAACTTCCATTTCACTTACCTTCCTAATATTATGCCCTATTTTTTCCTGACGAACATAGAACCTCCTCTTTTTTTGAGATGGTTAAATGGCTTTAATGTAGTTACACATTAGCTGCTGCTTATTACGTCGTAATGTCTGTCCATTGCATTATTTCCAAGAGAGTGACTTCGTCGCTCACGCCTCATCCACACTGTTCACTATGCGAATATGGGGTTGAAAATAGAAACGAAGAGTGTATTATACTTTGTTTTTACCCGACTGCTCAAGAAAGGAGGGTCATGTTTTCCGAGTGTTGTATGCATAAGTATGTCGGTTCGTTTGGCGCATCCTGTAGCCTCAACGGCTTGACCGATGTTGAAATGCATCGTGTCGTTAGATTGGTCTTAATACCTGAAGTGTCATATAGGATACATTTTATGGTAGTGTTACACTTGCAATAAGTGTTATTATGTAGATTAATAAATATATTTGATTTGATGGTAAAAAAATCATCATGGCGTCCGCACTATACAATTTATGCTGTCGAGTTTTTTGCTTTTAAATACTTAAATATAGTTATTGCTCAATAAACTTTGTTTGTTTGTAAGCGCTTTATTGTACTTCATATGAATAAATATACATCGATAAATTAAATAACTTTATTCTGTATTTAAATATTTCTTTCATATATCCCAACTAATATTATAAATGCGAAAGTTTTTGGCTAACGCATCAGTGTTGCCATTCAACGAGGTAATGCTGCCAGCACTCTAGACGCCCTCCAGCATGCCAGCGATCTTGAACACGTTTTCTACCTTGCTTAGATTTCGGGGCTGACGAGTTTTGGAGACTTTGGATTGATTAGTTTTCTCCTATTTTTCTAGTTTTATACCGGTTCTGAATTTTAGTGTATATAAGTAGTTTCATTTATTTTATTAGAGCTTTAGCCCTATATAGTAGTCCTACAATACAATATATTTATACACTGTCTGTACCTAAGTATAAACAGTTAACTTTGTTGTGTGTATTATACCGCCCACTCACTACTGGGAATTAAGTCTGAAATAATACGTAATAGACAAGGCACCTAAGTAAATATATTTTAATAAGCTCACCAAACTGTGATAATGAAATGAGTTACAGACACGAAATGGCAACATCCAGTTAAAAGATGTATGAAATGAATAGGTCGAGTCGATAAATAAATAGTAAATAAATAAAAGGTATTTAAAAAGAATGTAAAAAGAAAACACAAGCATACATAGAATCGAGAACCACAGTATTGTGATGAATGGGTACTCAGCAATGTTGCTGATTTTCAGTCCCCCCCCCTGCAGTGTAGTTGCTGCCACCAAATAAAGTATGGGCGACGTTCTAATGGCTAACGATTTTTTTTAATATTTTTGTTTTTAAGCTTAGGCGTGGCTCTGGACAATGGAGAATTTTTTTTTTATATGAGAGGGCGGCAAACGAGCATACGGGTCACCTATTGGAAAGCTGATGGAACGTTGAAGGAAATATGGAAATTAAATTAAAATGTTAAGAAATAAGAGGCCCCATCTGTTAGCGCCATCTTTCGAGCCACTTTGAACCACCTTACTAAGCGATCAGAAAATCGGCCACTAGAACTATATATATAACGTCCTACTTTATTAGTCCCGATCCCTTTAACACATGATTGGGTCAGTTAAATATATTCATTTGAACTTAAAAATAAATCAGTACCGTTAACTAAAAAAACTTCAACTACAAAAACTTCCTAGTGGTACTACTCTGAATAATGCCTATACGATGGCATTAATGCTAGCAGTGTGTATGTGTGTGTGCGTCAGGTCCGCCTGCAGCGGAATGGCAACAACGCGTTGCCTACGCGCGCCCGCCCGTAGACAGGTACTTGCCGCCCGACCCGAGTCGACCGACGACCCGAATCAGCTGTTCATGGGAGTATTGAACTTGATTTTATTTCGCGAAATCAGAGTAATTCCCCCTCTATCGCCTCCATCTAATACATCGAATTTTTGGTGTTTGCACCACAACCACCATGGGTCACCATCACATAACTAATAATAATGTCGGACAAACACATTGATTACCCGACCTCAAATTACGATACCCTTACTATGAGTTACTAGGTAAGTTTCCTGAGGTCAGAACATCCAGATCATAGAAAATTTTAAAAAGGAACTCGGTACCTATAACCTCTTGCTGCGAACAAATCTCATACAGCTCCAGTCATCAGAATAACAACATGTTAAATACTAGTAAATACCTACCTACCTGAGAAATAATTGCTGAACTTTGTTCACTTCGGGATACAACAGCTAGCGGTCGCCAAATGACTACGATTAGCCTGTCTACTTACAAAATTATCCTTTTTTTTATGCACTACGGGTTAGCACTTGACCTCAATCACGCCTGATGTTAAGTGAGGATGAAGATGAAGGTGGACGCGTGCTTACCCGAAAGCATTCGGTAAATTAATAAAAATAATAATAATATCGGAAAAATACTGATTACCTGGCTTCAAACTATGATTCAGGTTGATAAGTAATTTACCTATCATTCATACATAGCAGTCGATTTTGGAGGTAACCTACATTCATTCGGTTAATTATACCATACCATTATCAGATTGAACCACTGTTTTAGTTAGCTAAATAACTTAGGTACATAATCTCGGAGTCGCCTATCGCTAATTAAGATAGCTTAGCATACCTATCTACAGAATAATTCGTTTTGTTTAACCTGTCGGTCCGCCAAGCTCCAATATGGCGTTCCTGCGCATTCCAATGCCGCGTGGACACGCCAACAAACATCCATTCACGGCACAGAACAGCAATTCACCTAGTATAACAATAATTAATATCCAAACTAAGACACTCCGCGTAACAATTCGCTTCCAACCACGTGTTGGTGCGCGAGCGCAACTAGCGGCGCGGAGGCGTGCGTACGGTCTCCCGGCGGAGAGGAACTGCTCGAGTGCGGGAGCCCGTCCGCCCGTGAGGCCCGCGGCACAACTCACCCCGCGTCCCCGCTTCGCCTCTCCATGCATTCAAACAAACTAATACGAAACTAAACATAAATAAAACCAAATCTTTTGAAACATTTTCACAATTTATTTAAGTAATTCTGATAAACATCACACACAATTAAAACAAAGCTTACCTATCATACATAACGCACGTCTGTCTTTCAAAATGAGTGGCTGGTCGAACGAAGAGAGTTTATTGTTTTTAGAATATTACCAAAACCAAAAAAGAGATATTGATGGCAACTTTTGTTCTTTGCTTGTATTTCAAATAAAAGTAGGTTAAACCAAACGTAATTGCCGATACAAGTTCGGTGTCCGCCATGCTTGGATGTACGTAGCATACTGGCGCATTCACAAGCATGTAAACGAGTTCCAAATGCCAAGCGAGATTTGTGGACGCTTGGGGCTTGTAGATGCTTGTCGAGCCTTGGCAAGCGTGGAAGACTTCGGGCCGAGTTTGTCAAGCGAGCGGCCAATGACCCTGTTACAGGCCAACGACTTATAGCACCAGCTGATTCATTGCGCGTTTGTAAGAACTAAATTTTGTGTTTTGACTTAAAATAATAGTTTATTAAACTGTTTTAAAATAACGATCGTTATACTCACTCTGTAGGTACCTATAACTACGTATTATGTAAACAAATCTAGGAAGTACATTTTAATCGATGACAACAAAATAATTTGGTAAGTAGGTAGGTATAGGTCCAACTAGGTATCGAGATAATCTGATAATGAATCCGGGAGTTGGATAGTGGAACTCTTAGATGGCTAGTGGCTGCTAGTTTGAGCTTATTTGATTTGTTTTGACAAGTTCAACACATTTCACTTGGTGACCAGGGTCTGATGATGGAATAGGTAGATAGTAGAACTCTTCAACAGCGTAGTGTGCTTTGTCGACATTATATCGAACTAATACTAGATAGGTACCTACCTACCTAACTATTACATGCTTTTTTGAGCATTGAACTTTGTAGGTAATTCCGTTTCTGCGTTACTGACGAAAGTGTGATTATTCATTATGTATCTTAAATAACTTTATTGAAGTTAGGTACCTACCTACTTTTAGTGCGTTAACTGATGAAAGCGTGTACCTACCTATTTTAGTTTTTTAAATATCCTCCAAACCCTCTTGGCACGTATTTAGTAGTCACGTTTACTTATGTAAGTAAAGGCCATGTGGCCTGCATGGGGATCGAACCCAACCCATCGATATCATTACATCTCAGTAGACGAAAACTTTCAGACGTTCCGAGTCTGCTGTATCCCGCGTGCATTTCGCTCCCGAACAATGAAATGACTGGTAGTAGTAGCAGTAGTAGACAGACAAGACAGAGACAGAGCCACGCGCGGCGGCAGAGACAGAGAATTCGCGCGATCTGGCAATGTCGCCAACCGCGGATTTTCTGTCTCTGTTTTTCTAATTGCTTTTATGTTATGCGCTCTCGTCATACAAGCAAATTCTTTTTGATCGGTTGAAGGCTGCGGTGTGCGTGTGTGTGTAAACAATTCGTCCGCCTTCCAGTAAAGTAATGAACAGGCAGGAAAGGAATAATGTTTATGGTTAATTATTTTTAATGTTATTTTATTTTTATTTTTCTTTTTTTATAACTATACTTTTTTTTGAACCCTTTGGACTAGCACTATCATGTGTTGACGGGATCGGGGTTAATAAATTAGGACCTTATATATCACAAGCATTATTTACTGTCGACCCTATGTGGGAGATGGGAACTTCTTTTCCTACTTACACACTCTATTTTTTCTTTCTGGTAAGGCACCTACTGCCTTCAGTAGGCGCCGTGTCGTGTACCTCTGTTGATCCTGGTTAATCGGAGTTACAGTGGGTAGAGTGTGGAGGCGGGATTATCGATCTTATGTAGGACAATTGTGAGTTGAAAGTCTGTCGCTAAACTTGGAAGTTAAGGGGAAATAAGCCGTTGTAATGACAATATTCGTGGTGCAGTCGCATTCACTTGTGACAAGCCGAAGTACCGAGGCCCGTACCGGGCCCGAATGGTAGGTTAGGGCCCGTAGAGTCCGTCTTTCTTTAATGAGAGATACGGTTACAAAGTCATTTAATGGGCAAAGTTCTGCTCTTTTATCTCAAGGTTCCGACATTCAAAATTTGCCTTAAGATAAATTTAAGACTATCATAAAATGGAAACTATGTGCAAAACAGTACTATCAATTTCTAACTAGATCGATGATAATTAGTGTTGCCGAACTATCGATAGTTTTATTATCGACAGTTTTAATCGAAACATGCCAAACTATCGATCTCTTAGTACAATACTATCTGCAAGCAGCAATACTATCCATAGTATCGATAGTATTTCTATCTAATATTGCATAAACTATCCATACTATTGAAAGTATTGTTCCCGAAAGTTAAGAAATCTATCGATAGTTTATTTAATATTGAAAAGCACTACTATCGAGACTATTGATACTCTCGATAGTTTATTCGCCGTCAGAGATCGATAGTATCTATAGTATTGGTTGTTCACCGATAGTATTGCACTAAGAGACAGATCGAAAGTATCGATACTATTGTTTTTGCATAAACTATCAATAGACTATCGAAATGCTATCGATAGTGGTCTATCGAGCGGCAACACTATGATAATCAGGCGTGGACTTAAATTGCTCGGTAATATTCAGTTCTTATGCAGTATTATTCTTCGAATCAGAAATTGTAAAAATATTTAGGTATTTTGAAGCGCAAACTCAGGGGGAGGTCTTGCTCGTTCTTCTCAGGAGAATCAGCCTTGTGAATATTCAGTATTTTTTTTATTATTTGGTTTATGCCCAAGTAGTGTGGGGACAGAAGGCTGTTGATGTGTTCCGTTGATAAAGCGTGTCCATTGTAGTGATCGAAATCGGAAGACCGAGTTGAAAATCAGCGCTGAGGTCATACTACCTCAACCCAAATTCGAATTCTTGTATCACAGCTTTTTCTAGATAATTATTATATCAACGCAGACAAAGTCACGGGTAAAATCTAGTAATACACTCTAGGGCATAACATTGTATATGCGGGATCCATCCATATGTCCATTAATTTGTGACCTATATGCCTACACAGGAGTAGGTATCCCATTTGCATGACAACTAGATGTTACCGTAAGGTCATAGGGTCATACGGTCAAGGGCGCAATCATTCGGCAAAGGCCCGTTGGGTTTTAGTTAGACATGTTGATACATATAGATTTTAGTCAACGCTCACATGCGTTTGTGCATAATTCCACAATCCACAGACTATAAAATCTGCAAAATTTTTTGACGGATGACGCGCGACGATACCTTAGCTGGCAACATTCAATACTGAGTTTCATTAAGAAAGCACCCGAGAGACAATTTATAGGTATCATCAACAAAAATAATCCAACTGTGTTAAAAGCTAAATATCTCCTAAACGGCTTAACCGATTTACATCAAACATAGGTCAGAACCATCTCGCATTCACAAGCTTTCGAAAATAGAAAACCGTTTTCAAATCGGTTCCGACGTTTTGGCGCTAGAATGCCATAGACAGAGACGTAGGTCTTATAATTTTGAAATTATAATATATTTCTTTGGGTCGGGATTAATAAAATTAAAAGCACTATAATTATAACTAGCTCTCCGACGGCGGATTCGTCTGCGTGGAATAACTTTATCTCACTCACTTTATCGGGATAAAATATAATCCTATGCCTTATCCAAGGTATGTATAGGTAGAACGTACGGAACCAAACAATCCATTTTTTTTAGTTAGAGATAGATGTATTGGTTTAATGCATGGCTCTTGAGTAAAATACTTATCCTGTGTGCTCAGGTAGTACTGTACGGTAATGTGCTCAGTGTGCTAGACCCCTATTTTATGCCGATAGGTAATCGCTTGATGCTGTGACCTCACCCCTGTTGATTCACTAGTGCGACACCATTGTTTACGTTCTGTCTAGGGCGATGGCATTGGATTACTCAGGTTTAGTGTTTCGTCGAAATTAAAATGGCAGTTTTTATTCAGCGTATAGATAACTAACTGCTACCCGCGACTTCGTCCGCATGGAATTCCTTCTATCTACTACCATATGCGACACTCTATGACTCAAAATCAATCCCACTCATAATACGTCTGCTACAGGAATCAGTAACTTTTCCGGGATAAAATGTAGCCTATATTTTATTCCAGGTCTTAATCTGTCTACCAACCAAATTTCACCCAATGCCCTTAGATTATGTAACTTCATCAGTATCGTCATCGATTACGTTGACCAATAAGAAACCGCCAATTGCCGAGCGACCAAAGAGCCAACCAATTACATGTCAGAACGAAACCGACGACGATAACGATGAAATTGTGTAATATATATATATATTTTTTATTGCCTTAGTTCCTATTTAACTTAATAATAATAATAAATATTTCGGACACTTACACCAATCATCTAGTCCCAAACTAATCAAAGCTTGTGCTATGGATACTAGGTAACGGATAAACATGCATAAATATTTATATAAACATCCAAGACTCGGGAATAAATGTTCGTATTCATCATACAAACATTTACACCTCGCGGGATTCGAACCCGCAACCGTTGGTTTCGCTGATAGGGTAACTATCCACTACACCAATCGGTCGTCAATAACCCCTCATTCAATAGAACCCCTCATGTCCAGCCATTTAGGCGCGAAGAGGTATACACATACACACACACATACACACACACATACACACACACATACACACACACACATACACACACACACATACACACACATACACACACATACACACACATACACAAACTTTCACATGTATAATATTAGTTGGGATAAGTTGGGATGTGCTTTCCGTAGAAAATAAGTGAATAAATAAAACAGAACCTAGTTATAGAACTAGACTATTTGTATATGGGCATAATAATTGATACCATGAAGCTCTCGTGGCGCAGTCGCATTCGTTATTCATTTACGATTCGCGAAGTTAAGCAATTCCGATGTCGTCAATCCTTGGTTAGGTTAGTGGTCAACTAATGGCATTTTAATACGAGCGTTCCATGCTTTGGAGGGCATGTTAAATAGTCGTTAAGCCAAGTCGGTGGCTTAAAGGGTGGCTTAAAAACATTTCTCTTAGCCTTGACGGCAGCAATATAACATTTTTGAGCACTAAACTTTGCCCAGGCGTACGGCTTAGTAAGTCTGACTGACAGTGATCACTAGACTGACACAAATCTAACGGCGGATCCAAAGGGAGGGTCATGGCGGTCATGGCCCGCCCTTGTCCACTAGGACCTAGATCAATCACTGGTAATGTTTCTAAGATTTCTGTTTAATTTTGCAAAAACATGTACCTGATTTAGTACATGTTCAACTTTCTAATTATGCTAGATTAAATGTCCATCATCATCAGCTCGTAAACATCCCACTGCAGGGATGTAGGCCTCCCCTCGTAATTTGATTGAGTATAGTCCACCACGCTGGCCCAATGCGGGTCCACATGTACAGACACAATTTACAAAAATATATAATTATTACACCCTAATGCGCTGGCTGGATCCACCCTTGCACAAATCGAGCAATCCGCTCTGGGCCCGCGTAGTGGATTATGTATGACTGACCTATATTGGTATAGGTTACCGAGTCATAAACGAGAGTGGGCTGTGCCCCAGCATTGGGGGCGTAAAGCTGTTGACGTAGATCAAGAGATTACCGGTTCTCTTCAATTCGAAAGACAATTATCTATTCTATTTCATAACATAAAACAACTATAGAATAGTAAGTTAATAATTAATCCATTTCTGCGAATTGCACTCCTATACTATTGTTTCTGCAGATGTTATTGCGCAGACATCGGTGCGTTTGATAACAGTATTGTTCGAGCATGTCTTGTTATGAACCCCGGCCCGGTGAAGTTGTGGGTTTAGTTTAGTTTTTTTAGTTTATTTATTTTTCAAAAAAATAATTACAAGTAACAGTCTAATACTAAAGTGCTTATAAATTCTAATGCTTGGACTCTGATCCTCAAACTAGGTCAAACCTGTATCTTGAGGATCAGTTCCTTCCCTATGCACATAGGTAGTAAATATTTGAATTATACACTTAAAATTTATAAATTTCGTAAATAGTAAAGTACCTAAATATTTTGTAATAACCATATGTTTTAATCTATAATACCAGTCACACTCACTTTTACTACGATACGGGTTGTGCTACTAGATAGATAGATAGATAGATAAAGCCTTTATTTGTTTCCACAGTCACACACATACATTTAGCTTATACATATTGATACACAGATAAGGTAACACATCAACAACAATAACATAAAATTGTAACACTACGCCTAATGTCAAAATATTTGTGTAAACTGATTTACTAGTACCAAATAACTTCATATCATCTATTAGGATTATTATGGAACTCGAACTGGAAAATATTTATGGAAAATAAATATGGAAAATACAAGTATCTAATATATTTAATAAGCTCCCGAACAGTTTAGATCGTAACAACTTAAATATGAATATATTTAAAAGTAGCAATAACTTTCCTAGCATTAAGATGGTTTTTCCAGCACATTTATTCTATAAAGACTTTCAAGTTAAAAAAGCACGTAGGTACCTACATAGATCCAAAAAGTTGGTAGGGAATATTTTTCAATATGATCATAAGATTTGTTATTTAAGGACACATTAACGTGAAATCTAACTAATATTATAAATGCGAAATTTTGGATTGTTGCACAATCACGACGAAACGGATAGACGGATTTAGATGAATTATATATAGCTAGAATATACCCTGGATTGAAACAAGGATATTTTTTATCCTGATAAAGTGAATAGTTCCCGCGGGATAAATACATTTCTTCGATAAAGATACTATTCTAGCTACTATTCTAGAAAGCTAGTCGATACTAAACAAATTAAAAAAATAAAAAGGCAAGGTTTGAGTTGCCTCCAAACACGTTGTAATTCAGTCGCATAGGAAGGCAAAGGTGCTCACCATTCTTACACTTTGCAGCTACATAACGGAAAATCACGCTCCATTTCTCATTTCATTCCGTATCCGAACGTTGACGTGACATAAAGTTAATTCAAAATAATAAAGATGGAAAATGCCATATCGTGCTGTTAAACGTTGTGCCTTACACACCTGACAGTTGTTTTGAAGTAATTTTATTATGCACGACGGGTTAGTGCCTGACCTCAATCATACCTGATCTTAAGTGAAGATGAGGCCGTAGTAGGTAGTGTAAGTGTATGTATACCAAGAGCCTGAGCATGTATGTGTAACCCATTTACTGTTCCGCGAATCCGTTGCGGGTTCGCATACCGCGGAGGGTAAATGTTTGTAATGAATACGAACATTTATACCCGAGTCATGGATGTTTATATAAATATTTATGTACGTTTAACCATTGCCTAGTAACCATAGTACAAGCTTTGCTTAGTTTGGGACTAGATGATTGGTGTAAGTGTCCGAAATATTTATTATTATTAATTATTCATGTCGGCTCTTCAGTCCCATCCTCATAATAGTGCGCTTACCCGGAACTCCCAAATTATACAGCTGTAAGGCAACAACATTGCTGCTTAGCGGCAGACTTCGCGAAGATAACTGACCAGCAGGGCTACTGTGACCCGTAATATCTCTACAAAAACACGAGACAGGAGCATGCTAGCACAACTCGCTCCTTATGAGAGTAAAAGACAAGTAAAACTTCTTTTTCGTGCCATGGGGGTTTCTAGCCCGGTTGGCAGACATTTAAATGTTCTAAAACAAACCCGAGTACTATCGAATCCGCGGCTTCACGTAAACCTTATGTTGTTTATGTGTACGTTTAATACGTATTTGGTGATTACAAAAGCGTTGAGCACATTTCTTCCAGTTGGCATTTAAATTATATGTTTCAAGTATTAGATGTTTGTGAAAATCGTAGTTCTTAACGCTATGACCCTGTGGTTCCCATCAGAGAAGAATCTCTTCCCGTGGTTGTCGTAAATGGCGACTGAGGGATAGTGAACATAACACCACAGACCCATTAATGGGTAGTCAGCGTCGTTGCGGACTTACAAGAAATCTGCTATCACCAACTTTCATATACAGGGTTACAGGTAACTGACATTTTAACCGTACTGTCTGAGATTTAACAATTTTGAAAAACAGTATGAGATCATTTAGTAGTGTGAGTGGGGTAACTTTGAAAGATAGAATCAGGCATAGTGTAATTAGGAGTTAGGCAATGTGAAAGAAGACGTAGTGACAAAGATTGACAAAGGTATTCTGAGATGGATTTAGACATGTGGAGGGGATGAATAATAATAATAATAATAATAATAAATATTTCGAACACTTACACCAATCATCTAGTCCCAAACTAAGCAAAGCTTGTACTATGGATACTAGATAACGGATAAACATACATAAATATTTATATAAACATCCATGACTCAGGAATAAATGTTCGTATTCATCACACAAACATTTACCCGTCGCGGGATTCGAACCCGCAACCGTTGGTTTCGCTGACAGGGTCACTATCCACTACACCAATCGGTCGTCAAATGAAAGAAGACTAACGTAAGAGGTATACGAAACGAATGTGGATAGCAGTGTTGGTAAGGGAAGACCACAGCGAACGTAACATGATTAAGTCGGTGACGTCTTAAAGAAAGGCCAATTCATGAGTACCCTAAACCGACGAGCATGAATGAACAACCTTATGAGAGTGAATGGAGCAAAAGAGGTCTGTTCGGATCGTAACAAGTGGAAGGCTGTGGTCTCCGCCTACCTCTACAGGAAACAGGCGTGTCTTATGTATGTATGTGTTTTAGACTCAGTCTAATCATGTTTTATTGTAAAACCGTGATCCTTTATGAGTTAAATGCTGAAATTTAAAATAGATTGCAATCTTTTTTCAGCGGAAAATGGCAACTGAAATTACAGAAGGTATGCTTATAATTTATATTAAACTACGTCAATTAACTGTCGCCTAATGGTTTTCCATGAAATGAATGACTGCGTGACATCATCACTGGGGAATTGGGGTAGTGGGTCTGTTCATTTTTCCTTTATATGAATAGATGTACGGATGTAGATAGTTGAAGCATTCATGGCGCAGTCGCACTCATTAAACGGCGTCTGCTGTTTTTACTCGACTGCCCAAGGAAGGGGGAGTTAGATGGGGGCTTTTTATTATTTGACAAATAATTTTCAACGGAAGGTACCTTTTTTCAATTGTTTCTACAATTACTCATTAACTTCTAAAACCTACTTACCTGAATAGTATCATTGTATGGTACTACTCCCGTTAATTTTTTTACCTGTCCATTAGCTTTTAGGAGGGGGATACGACTCAAACGAAAATTTGCAATTTAAAGCCCTAAAGCCTTTACAGCCCTAAATTGGAAAACTGTTCCTACCTACTGTGTAACCTATCCAACAATACCCCATACGATGAGGTATAAAAATAAAAGAAAATTCATCCCCACATTACGCGTAGGGGATGTGATTAATATGTAGGTATATCCATGCCAAATTACAGCTTCCTAGTACTAAGAGCCTCTGAGTTAAGCCTTGGACAGACAGACAGACCGACAGCGAAACTATAAGGGTTCGTTGTTGACTACGGAACCCTAAAATTGTGATTGCATAAATTTGTGTTAACAAAAATTATTTCAATTTGAATGAAATTAAAAGGGATTGAATCCCAGTTGAGCAGTCACGTTCAAACAGATTTCACTTACAAAGGCTTTTATATCTAACATCCATTTATAGACACTCTCATTTTATTCCTTTTTATATTTTACTCAAAATACCTTTTACATAATACTCTGTGGTGGTAAATGTACAGTCAGCTGCAGCTAAAAGTATACCCTCATCTGTCTACGTCAAATCACACGTGCACTCGTGGCGTAGCCGGATTCGCTATTCGTTTGCGGTTAGCGATGTTAAGCGATGTTAGCGATGGTAAGCGATACCTTTCGCAATCAGTTCTTGGATGGGTGACCACCAGTTTTAATATGAGTGTTTCCATGCTTCGGAGGGCACGTTAAATAGTCGGTCCCGGTTGTTTTCAATTGAAGGCAGTCGTTAAACCAAGTCTGTGGACTACAGAGGGGGCTTAAAACACTGACTGTCAAATGGTCACCAATCTGACAGAAATCCACTGGGCCCGCGTGGTGGATTATGGCTCATACCCTCTCCCTGTGAGCGGGGACTGTGCCCCCAATAGCGGAGACGTGTAAGCCTGGTGATGAAAAAAATCAATCCGGTTCGTAAGGCAACTTGCATGAGTACTGTCAGGACATGAAATTTTTATACCCTTGCACGATATTATGAACACAATAGATCTAGTGCGTTAGGTCTATACTTTTGGCTGCAGCTGACTGTACCATGATCAAATCGGGGACGTCTTAAAGAAAGGCCAATTCAAGAGTAGGTACCCTAAACCAACGAGCATGTATGAACAACCTTATAAGAGGGAATGAAGCAAAAGAGGTGTGTCAGGATCGTAGCAAGTGGAAGTCTGTGGTCTCTACCTACCCCTACGGGACACACGCGTGACATTACGTATGTATGTGGTGCGATTTCTCTTTGTATTTTAATGTAGTATGTCAATGACTAAATGTGATGGACTTTTTCTGTAACCAATTTACCACCATAATGTACCACATTTAACAATAAAATTTCATTTCTTTTCGGGTAAAAATGGGTACTTGTTTGCGTCTTTTATTATTCCTAGGAATCCTTTCAACGTTTATTAGCTTCGCACATTCAAATATTCGCATATTCCTCGGTGAATAGTAAAAGCTACCCAGAAAGTCAATCTGTTTGGACGACGTTTTAGAAATGCTCAAATGAAAAATATGTTTCCATTCCGATTTACCTTCAGCGTGACTTACAAGTATACATACATTCGTTAACGGGCTTTTGAATAGAAGTGATTTGTTTTTTAGTGATCCGTACGGAAATTGGCAAAACGGAACCGGGAAAAAAACCGGTTTTCTTAAGGAGCGAATCCAAATGTGTTTTGAATAGTGTTTTCATTTCGCTCTTACCGAGACGACGCCGTCTCATCACTACTAACTTCAAACGACACCGAAGCGTGCACTGTCTGTCTGGATTCAACAGGTTTATTAAGGTTTTAGGTAGCGCTCTCATTTCGGCAGCACTCCGAACGAAACCTTTTCTAAAATCCGGTATAAACGTTTATTTACCGGTATTTTGGAAACCGGTTACAAGCCTTGCCTCCGTTGCTGCCTGTCCGTCTGTCACAAACAAGTCTCAAATTTTAACCGATCCCAAAAAAGGAAGAGGTTCCATGTTCGTCTGTATGTATTTCTTTAAATGTAGGTATACTCATATTTTCTTCAATGGTTAACTAATTTTGATATATTTTTTTTTATTTCATAAGATTTACTGCCGTCGCCGGACTGGTCCCATATAACAGATCTTAATATCTGGTGATGCCCTCCGGATATAGAGAATGGAATCTCAGTGAAGTTGGTTAGTCTGCCAATTTTTATTCATTTATTTAGAGACTGTTCGAAATGGAAAGTTGAAATTGGCAGAACTAATTACAGTTGGAATAGAAAATTGAGTATTTTGATTTTAGTAGGAGGTTAGTTTCGGTGGTACCGGAGTTTGTGAAGTAAAAAATTATTTAAGGCTATATCGCATCTGGGGTGGCCAGATCGGAAAACTGAATTGTCTGGTCAATTTTTCAAAATATGTGGATTTTGTGGTTAATAAATGTTATGAATAAAAACGTACTCTTTATTTTTTTTTGTTTGAGATCAATCAAACTCGTACATAATTATTTCAGTACTATCTTTCCGCCCACGGCTTCGCCTGCGTGGTATAGCGTTATGGCGGAAATTTGTTTATCCCGCGGGAACTACTTACTCTATCGGGATAAAAAATATCCTATATACCAAATTTCATCGAAATTCGTTCATCCATTTCGCCGTGATTGAGCAACAAACAAACAAACCATCCAAACTTTCGCATTTATCATATAATTTGTGCATAAAACTACGATAAACTGTTTGTCTGGAGATTTAGTATTTTGTCTGGAATCTGGATATCATATAAAATATCTGGAGAATCCAGATGAATCCAGACCATCTGGTAACCCTAATCGTATCGCCCGCGTGGTGGACGCGCCCTCTCCCAGTAAGAGGAGGCTGTGCCCCAATAGTGGGGACTTGTAAGGTTGTTGATGATGATCTTATAATAATTGATGATGATCTTATAATTGATGATGATCTTATAATTGATGATGATCTTGTAATTGATGATGATCTTATAATTGATGATGATCTTATAATTAATGATGATCTTATAATTAATGATGATCTTATAATTGATGATTACTATCTGAACTGATTACTGTTTAATTAAGGAAATCCTGTTATTTGCCGTGCTATTGAGAACACAATGCATGTTAAAGTATACATTATGTGTACTCTAATACTATATTTTAAACAAAATGTCACACCGTGCGCCGTTGGATTTCCTATAATTAAATTAATAAATAAGGGGTTATTGAACGAAAGTTTAAAAAAATATAGATATCACGTCTTTTTTTTATCTTTCCTAACACTTATCATTAAAAGTAAATGTGGCTCAGAAAATTTTTAAAAAGAAAATCATAGATATAAAAAGTGACGATAAGGTGTGCGGGAAAATTATATGGTATTGGAATATTTGGATGATATCAAAGTCACTTAGGAGTTTTCAAAATTTTTTGTAGATATAATTATTTACAACGAAGACAAAATCCTTTCTTGCCAATAGAGATAATTATCAGTAAGTTACACTCTCGACCTTTCATACTATAGGCTCTATTCATGTATTCAGATAAAAAGTGACGATAAGTTGTGCGTGAAAATTATATATGGTATATATATGGTTGGAATATTTTAATGATATCAAAGTGTTTTAGGAGTATTCTAAACTTTTTATAGATTTAGTTATTTACGATGAAGTCAAAATCCTTCCTTGCCAGTAGAGATAATTAGGTGACACTCTCGACCTTTCATACTATAGGCTCTATTCATGTATTCAGATAGGTGCACATTAGTATACACTTATTTAAATTTTGTTTAAAATGTCCCTGATCAGTTACAATTACTTGTATGGTGTCCATTTGTTGATTATACATCGTCGTTAATATGTATGCGGTTTAAAGCCACACAAACCACAGCCTTCGATGGTTCGCACGTGATTGACGATTGCGTTCTCTTTAATAACCACGGCTCTACGACGTGATAGGAAATAATCTGTCGGTGGTAATGTATGGCCTTAAGTACCGATATTGACGATTCATGGTTTCTCATATGCATATTATGTCCGGCTGCTTACATTTTTTTTTATGCACAACGGGTTGGTACTTGATCTCAATCACACCTGATGTTAAGCGAAGATGAGGTCGAAGGTGGAAGCGTACTGACCCGGAAACCCTAACACAATTGGAGGACTGGCTATCTTATCTCTGACAACCGGAACACAACAATTCTATGAAAATTGCTGCTTGGCGGCAGATTTAGATAAGATGGTGGTAGCTAGCCAGGCGGACATTTAAATATTCCCTACCACCAACCAAACCGAGTGTTAAATATGTACCCCGCTGGGGTTCGAACCCGCGACCTCCGAATCGTAAACCCAATGTTGTGTACATTGAGCCACGGAGGCGGTTAAATTTAATTAAATAAATTAATAAAATTAATAATTAAATGTTAATTCGGTTAAGTACATTTCATACTATCAAATTCAAAATATTCGAAATGAATGTTGTATTGAAACTTTTACATGCATCAGCAGGATACTCGTACGTAGGGCTAAATACAATGAATTTTAGAAAAGACAATTATACATCTCTGTTATTATGGAAAATTTATAATCGCTTTAAGTTGTTTTGAATAGATATACTTGAAACGTTGGGCTCCTTTGAAAACCAGCGCTGTAGCAATTGCTACAGCATTATGCTGACACGGAGTCCATTTTTACATAACACCGCCACATTTCAAAATATCCTTGTTTTCTGTATATTGACGACCTGTTTGGTGTAGTGGTTAGAAACTCTGCTACTATACCAAATGGTCGCAGGTTCGAATCCCGCTAGGGGCATAATGTTTGTATGATGAATACAGACATGTGTTCCCGAGTTATGGATGTTTTTCATTTATACATGTATTTATTTACAAAAGAAAAATGTTATATTGTAGCTCTTATAGTGTGGTGTCAAATAAATATATGTCTATGTGTATGTCTATATTTCGAAAATGTTCTCTACTAACTTTAGTGCATCCTGCTTATTTCATTAGAACCAGTTTATTCACTTCGAAGATTTTGAAATTTAAATTTATATGGAATGCCGTTTGGCGTAAATGCTCTTAATGGATGGTACATTTAACAAGCATATAAAAGTTAAATTACAACCCGCGAATAGCGTTATGAAGTCTCGAAATTTGCATCCGTTGTTCATTTTATTGCCCACAATAGCTAGAGGATTTATGACTTTGCGATCACTCTGCGCCATTTGTGATAGCCTTCCAATTTACGGTCTGAACCATGTGTTACTTTGATAGCCGTTATCTTACACGTATGTTGTGTGTGACTACGTCATTGTTTGATCGTTTTTCTGCGCGTGTCACTTGTGTTAGTATTATACAATGCGCTCAGTAGCGTTATGTTTAGTAACAATGGCATCATTCGCCATATCGCGCGAAACGTCAAGCGAATCGCGTACGCCGCAGTCAGTGAACTTGCGTAGAACAATACTCACGCGCAGGTCAACAGCTTCCTCTTCCGTCTTATTTTGTGGGTTACCATAAACTATTTCAATTGAACGGCGTTTTAATTGGTGTCTATAAAATTTATTTTTCTTTGTTTCAGGAACTGCAGCAAAATCGAGAACTCGTCGTTCCCTTGAATCACCACATCTCAAGACTGAAAGTTCACTGCCGTCTTCCAAAGTATCTCCTAAAAGTACTTTTCATTTATCCTTCGGAATTAAATCATCTCCACATAAGTCTTCTTCTATTCCCTCTCACAAGCCCTATGAGAGGCGACGCAGTTCAGAAACCAATACCAAACCTAGCTGCATACCGCTCTCCAAGAAGACTCCAGAGAAAAAATCTCGACCCTCATCATCACCAGTTAAGCAGGACTTAACGAAAGATACTTCTAAATCAGACACAAAAGTAAAGGTAGAAACATCTAGAGGTAGACCTGTACGTAGAAGCCCTGAGAAAGCAAAAAGTGATACTGAAAATAATCGTATCGAGAGAAGACATCGAGCTCAAAAGGATAGTGAGAATCTTAGCGAAAAATATCATTATTCAAAGAAAAGACTGACTAGTTTAGATAATTCTCCAAGAGACTCGAGCGATGTTAAGAAAACTTCACCTAAATTACTAAATGATTCAAAAGGAAATTCTAAATTAAATATTAATACAAGTGTAGGTTCTAAAGAAAATACCAAGATGTCTACGCTTCATGAAACTGTTAGACCACACAGTTCCAGACTTTCGCAGGAGATGGATAGCTTAGCAGCGTTGACTAAACAGACATTAGATAGGGTTAACAAATTGTCGAATAACTTAACTAGCAATAAGATACATTTAGACGCGTCGGAACCACGATATGATTCTTTATTTGGAGCCACATCTGAACAAAAAGTTAATAGTCATCCATATAATTATGGCCTGACCAACGAAAGATCAACACCAAACAGAGGAGTCACTGAGAGGTTGAGAGATATAGACACGGCGGCTCAGAGACTGATCGACTTTGAAAAGCAAAGTGCAATGTTTTCTGATCTCAATAATGATATGTCTAGTCAAAATCGCCGGCTCGATACTTCGTCGACGTTCTGTGGTCACACACCTGTGTCTATTTTGAAGAGGAAATCTATTCATGAAGACAATATTGTATCTAATACACCGAATCATTCAATTGCTTCTCCACCAGTAACATTTTCGCCTAATGTTGTCGAGCCTGGTAATTGTCGCTCTGATAAACGTCAAGGCATATTAAAAAAGCGGCGCAGCTTAGATGAATCACAAGTTGCCAGGAGAAGATCTTGTAGTCCAGAAGTTTCTTTCGCTGATGATGGATCGGCAGACACAAGCAAACCAATTTTGAAAAACAGAAGATCCTCTTTGGAAGATGTTGTACGTAACAGATCGCCTGATGGTCAAATTCAAGGTATTCTAAAGAGAAAAATGAGCCGAGAAGAAGATCACACTACTGATGATCTATCTCATAGTTCACCCGAACCTCACGGAATTTTGAAACGGAAATCTAATTCTAGCTCAAGTAGTAGTACAACTTCGTCTCATGTTTCTATTGCTCAAGCTGTTTTGTTAGCAGCCGCTGGCGGCGCTGAGATAATTGATGATGATAAAGAAACAGTGAGACCTATACTAAAGAAAAAGAGTTTCTCAGAGGAACGACCATGTATAGATGTAATGGCATCTGATACGCCAAAGCCTATTCTGAAGAAAAAATCAATAGAATACGACGACTTTGATTTCGAACTGCCTAAAAAACCGATCCTAAAGTCATCGAAAAAGTTGTCTGGAGACGAAGGCCACACTTCTAGTTTCGAATTGAGCGAAGACGATCGTAGTTCACGAAGGTCTTCTCTACTCAGGTCTCGTACATCTGACCATTCTGGATCGGAATGCGAAGCGACGGTTAGGCCCATATTGAAACAAAGAGGTTCGAGTCTCACAAGGGAACGTAGCCAATCGCCGCGCCCACGACTCTCATTTTGCTCGGACAACGATGCGAACACTAGTGTGACGAATTTCAGTTGCGATTCGAACGACTTGTCGGCGGCTGGACCGCGACGAATTTTGAATCTCGCGGGTGAACCGGTGGATACTTATCCAAGTGCGGTACTACGACGTAGAAACTTGCGTCCAAAATCGAATCCCCGATCAAGAAGTCTCGCGTGTGATGTGAATGATGAGTTGCTTTCAATATTGAATAACCGGCGATTAAAAGTGGAGGAAAATTGTGAAAACGGACACTGTGAACCGTGGGAACATTTGGATAGTGAAGAAACAGGTGAAGAAAAACCTAAGACGTTCCCATCTATCGCAGCTAGAATAAAAAGCATGGAACAGGCTCTCACTAAAGAAACATTACAGAAAGAGCAACCTTCAACATTTAGAGCCAGAAATCGTGACAAAGAACGATATAAGACTCAACCCGTAACCATCGAAGAAATGCGATCTATCACTTCTAGGTAAGTTCACCATTTTATATTGCTTTATATATTCCTGATATATTTATTGCATTCATCCAAAACTCGACGTAGAAATGTATCTATCAAACGACGAGTTTTTCCCTTGGGGAAATTTCTTTAATATAGCTGAGTAAATTGACCTTTTGATTGTTTTGTTTCATAAAAACGTGGCGATGACCTGACTATCCAAAGTTCACGAGTTGTTTATGACTAGGCAATTTTCTTTGACGCTTGACCGGCTTTTTTAAAAATATGACTTTTCCCGTGTAAAGGTGATTGTGCTCTGTACCGGCCTCTGTTACAAGTTGGGCTGAGTCTTGGCTCGCCGCCATTATTTTGATGGGCACGCGTAGCGTGGGCAGCCCCCGAAAGTTTTGTTCCAACGTGTTAGATTTCCTAGTCTTTGTACTTGTTTGCTCATTAGTATCGCCTTTGTGACATTTATGTAATTATTTGTCATATTTACGTTTTATTTTGGCGTATTTGCGACCTAAATCTGTCCAATAGCAAGGAAGTAAGTAATAATCGAATAATATTATACTCGTATTGTTTCGTTTAAACCTATGTTTGGCATTTTTGGAGATGAGACTGACATTGTTGTGGATTGACTGACATTATTTCGCTCACGCAAGCGTACAGAGCCTTCAACCTTTGTGGTTCGGGCATTGCACTATCACATTTATATCCATTTGTAACAGTCGTGGATTGTTAACACGCTGAATCATATAATTCAGTAACCATCTGAATTAATATCTCGTAATCATCACAGATAAATTATTTTCATTCGACTACACCAGAAGGTTTCATGGATATAAAATTTATTTCCACCTTTAAATGTTGTGTGTAGACTTAAACGTATCGCAGGACGTAAAATAGGAATATTATAAGTTTGACCCCTATGTCTTTCTGTGGCATTATAACACCAAACATTTGAATCGATTTGGAAATGATTTTTTTATTATCGAGATGCTGTGGTTGTTGAGAGATGGTTCTGAATAATTTTTGATGAAAATTTTGAAGTTATTTAGCTTTTAATATAGTTTGTTTCTCTATAAAGAGGATGGATCTCTATGAGAATGGATGAAAGAAGACTAACGAAAGAAATATACGAAGCGAATGTGGATGGTAGTGTTGGTAGGGGAAGACCACGGCGAACGTACCATAATCAAATCGGGGATGGAAACCAACGAGCATGTCTGAATAACTTTATAAGAGTGAATGAAGCAAAATAGATGTGTCAGGATCGTAGCAAGTGAAGTCTCTGCCTACACCTACGGGAAACAGGCGCGACATTATCTCTATCGGAATGATGTAATCAAACATAGTATCTCGAGGATTTTCTAAAATTTCAATATATAGTTATAACATTTACGTCTACACATAGCATAATGCAAGATCGTGGAGCTTGTTTTTCTCTTAACAGTTTCGGGCATTCAGGATTTCGGTTTTTTAATAATTTTATTGTACATTTAAACATCGCTGCAAACTGTCATTCAAATTGATTTTTGTAAGTTTTCAACTGCATTACGATTAATCTATGTCATGTAATTTTCCCTGAAATAATACTAGCTTCCCAAGTATCCATTCTTTTGCTATTCATTCTAATATTTTATTGCGATAATCCGTCGATCGTAAAGGAGTCTCATTTTTTCGCAATTAGCAATTCTCGAAACTGTTTAGTTTTGTGTTAATTTTGTGTTCTTCAGATGTCTGACATCATCTGCGCTCGTTCAGTTTACTGTTTGCATCACGTTCAGCCTGTAGACAGCGTAAGAATTTAATTTTGGACGGTTCAGTTTTAGTTTTCACTAAGATTTCCTGTCTATTAACATATAGGCCATTAATTTGTCGTAAAGAAAAGGCGCAATGGATCGCTTGCTGAATTGGCTCTCAGAATAGTAAGTGTTTCTTTATCAAAACAATTAGGGAGAATAGAAAACTATTGGAAATAAATAGCAGTTCGTAGACAGGTTTACCAAAAAAATAAGGACGCGTGCTAAGTAAGAATATAACTTCATCTAGGTAGTCATCTCAGATACCTACCTACCTTATACGTAAAGGTTTAGTTTAAAAGTGTATTAGAATTCGTGTCGAGAACGACTGAACCGCACACTTTTATTACCTACTTTCCTAAATTATTTATTTTATTTATTTGGTTCATTCTTATTGTGCAGCATTTTTACAATTGAGTCAAATGAATGTCATACGTAGTTTCTAAGAAAAATAACTCTGACACACTTATCAATAACAGACATATCTTTTTCAATGTTATCAAAAGATAAACCTTAGAAATTAAATGTCGTTTCTATCTCGGAGCCAACGGACGTATTACATTTCATAGTTATTTTTTGCAGAAAGTTTGTTATAATTACACTTCCAACGTAGATTAAAACAACTCGCACCGCTCTCAAACATTCATTGCACAATGTTATTATAGTTTCAGTTATACTGTTGTTTATTGTACACGTATTTAATTATATTTTGTCGATGCTTATATAGCGTTTTTTGGTTATTCTTTTGTAGCTACATACTTTACGTAATTGTAAAAGAAGTTTATGCTCTTTTGAACTTCATTTAACAACAGTAATAAAAATACTTTGCCTTGTTTGTTCGCGTTACGATCGATTCCGCATAATTTGGCCTTGCAACTTGGCGACTTCGGTTTGTTTAAAAATATCCATATAGGTGACTAATGCTTCTTGTATGCCCCCCTTACATAATGAGCTCGTTCTGTTGCATCTTTTTCGTAGCTACATCATTTAGCTATGGTCATGGTCAATATTATGTCACTGTAAGTCATAAAACATCTTAGGTATCCACAACTTTCGTAACATGGTTTAAAAGAAACCGATGAGAATTTGTGTAAGTGAATAATCCATTTGTTTTTGTTAGGCATGTCTTTGATGAAATTTTCTTAAATCAAAATATGTTGTCATTGTTGTATGTCTATCATATATCTCCGACATCATTAATTTTTATGAATTTTAAGGTGGTGATTTCAGTATGAAAAAAAATAATTAGGGCTCGATAAAATAGTTACAAACATACCTCTATAGTACCTACTTAAATTAAAATAGTTTTCTAAATATGTCCTACATCTAATGGTATTTTATATTTTACCTAAATATTGTTTTCGTAATTTGGAACAATGTTATAAAGCTGTTTTCTTAAAATATACTTTTTTTTCTGAACAGCGCCTAATCATACTAGACTCTGCGCTCGAAATTTTGAGCCTTAACTTTAAGTCCAAAAATATGTTTATCAACTGTCCGATATATAGTCTATGTTGTACATCAAACTGTGCAGTTGCATTAATCTTTGCGATTACATCGCCACAGCCATTTGCAGTCGACTCATGCGACAGTCGATGTGGCTTGTTGATGACGGAAATAAGCACTCCAGCCGTTACTGGGTCAAGCACTATTTCTGGCGCTGTTGTGTTCTACAGCACGCATCAAGAGCTATGGCCACGCTGTCTGTTGCCCCATCCTACCCTTAATTACTTACATGGAGATGCTTCATGTGCAGTGGCATAATGAAATTAGATCATTAATTTAAAGATAATCAAAGTTTATTTCATTTTGTCTCTTTTAGTAAATTAAATTATTTAATGATGAACAGAAAGTCTTTTTTACAATTAATTTGTTGAGTTGTCAGAGTATAACTGATATACGAGTATAATAGATAAAATAAACTGCGTTGCAATTTATGTAAATAATTTCGCTTAACGATCGAGTCCCGATCGATCGCTCCGCAATTGAGAGCAGACATATACGAGTATATTTAGATCTTTATTACCAATGGTGTCAAACTACCTTAAACCGATAGATCGGAGACGCCTATCCTGATCAGTCATACCATGCCATAATTTATTGAAATTTATGAAAGCGTCTCGAAACAGCGCCCGTCTCTGTCTAGTGTACGGCTGCGTTCTACATTAGCACGTTTCTTTTCTCATTTCGCAGTTTGGAGCCGGGCCAAGCGAGTTTCCAAGCGTTCGGTGCCGCTGGCTGTAGTTTTCCGACCCGTCCCGTTGAGTTCGGTGCTGCTCCCTCGTTCAGGGCCCCCTTTGCGGGGGAACCTGAGAGAGATCCCTTCGTTGATTTCGCGAAGACCTTGGACTCCCCACCGTTCGGAGCCAACGGCTTCGGTGCCAAATCGCCAGCTGTGAACGGCCTCTCGGATGATGCTATTACCAAGGACGACAGTTTTGGGGAGGCCACGTTTCTGGACTTCGAAAACATCGGTGTGAACACCGAAAGGAAACAGTCTACACTGGATGAGATAGAGCAAGAGGTTAACAAAGTTAGAGTGGCACTAGACGAGGACAGCCGCGCTCTAGAGGAAGACGAAAGACAGCAGGCCGAAGCGGACAACTGGAGCCTAAACGTGTCCTGTGACAGTGGGGTGTACAACCGTGCCTCCTCTAGAGACTCAGGACCTCATTCTGGTGAGTAACTCATACAAACAGTTATTAATCACACCGAGAAATAACTTGCAGCTGAGCTTGAATAAACTCATAAAATTATTTTTATCGAACCGAGCGGCGAATGCGCAAGTAACTTTGACTTATTTAGTGAGTGCAATCAGAACTAACTGTGTAGTGTCGTAAAGTAAACATATGGGGGAAAATGGACCAGTTCAGTATGCATTGCTGGCGTTTGTTTATGTTGTGTATGGTAAATTTAGATTGGTGTATGCGCCACAGCTCATATTGGGACGGATTTGAGAATAAACACGTTGTAACCTTGCAGATGTCTCTCGGCCCTATTATTTAGGTCAATGTAATGCACGTTTTCGTTGACAGCCCGCCCGTTGCAATGATCACTGTCATTTTCTGCTTGTTAACCAATTTGTATCGCATTTTCTGCTATTATTTCGAGGCATTGATTTGGAAATAATAACCGAATCGTGCGCAAAAAGCGAAGTAACGTTCAAATACCCCTAAATCTGATATCGTCAATTCGAGTTCGCTTTATAAACAATCACTATTGTTAAAATTACAGGTGAAGAATTGGGCCTGATTGAGAGCCAAGAGATACGTGAGAACCACGCTAGCAACAGCAGCGGTAACGAGTGGTCATCACCATCAATCGAACGTGGTCTCTTAGCCATGGATCGAGTCAGGAAATCCACTGAGAGCGAGCCTCTGAGGAGTCCGGAAGACCAGGGAAGCGACGATGACGGAAAGAATAACCAAGTCGGATTCGCTTTGGGCTTGGTGAAGAGCAACAGTGTGGTCGCTCGAGCGAGCATGTGGCAGCAACTGCAACAGCAAGCAAAAGGTTGGTAAATCTCTTCTAAACACAAGAAAATGCTTTGTTTTCATCTAACACGTGCTCAGGTATGTTACGTGTACACGTATGAAACTCGGCCTGCTTCCTATTTCATTAATTATCTCTGGATCTCAATTCAATATATACAGACTGACCCGGCAAAGCAGTTACTAACTAAAAGTTTCCGGAACCGACCACTCATTACTTAAGATGTCTATGCTTACAATGGGAATACTTCATACAGAAGTCAAAATACATGTCAGCTTGTTACTACAACGTTAGGCCATGGGCTTTTGACAACACTCAGTTTTTAGCCAGCTGAAAGGAGCCTTGCCTGTCTCTTTAGTGTACACAATATCCTTTCTTACACACAGCGCCATCCAGTTCCATACTGAGCAATTAGGCTTGTATTATGGATATCAGATGCAGATAGTTTATCAACATAAACTACACAAATAACTAATACATCATTAAAATTAAATACCCATAGTCCGTATTCATTATACAAATATATGTTGCCCGGGATTCGAATCCGCGGCCTCTACTCATAGTGGTCAGGGCCTCTAACCACAACACCAAAAACGTCAGTAATTACATTCAGGCTTCTATCTCGTTCTTTCAAAGAGAAGCTTCGGATCATGATCCGTGCAAGCCCAGCTCACCAGTTTTTGCTAATTTGTTAGCCCAGGGAAAATACGGTAGAAAATTAGCTTAGCTAGACAATTCAGTACCGACTTATATAATTGCTATCTTATAGAGGTATATTGGAGATGTAAATTTGAATAATTAAGCCAAAAATAAGAGCGCTTAGTCTAGAATTTTTTAGAAAACCCTATTTTTAATTTGTATCTTAATAACTGATATTTAATTAGGTAGACTTTTGTTAAACACAGTTAACTTATTGATGGATAAAAAACTAAGCAGGTTATAGTTAGGCATGCATGTGTTTTAGCTGAAAATGTCATCGAGCTGCATTGCTTAGGAATTAAAAATGAGAACTAATATTTTGTTATGATAGTTTCCCGAAATGTTTTGAATTTAAAGAAATACCCATCAATTGACTTTAGCTTTCAACTTTAGCTTATTTAGTTATATATTTAATACTTCCGTTTCTTAAAAATGCTTTATTTTTAGCAATTGTTACTAAATTTTTTACACTTTATTAAATGTTTCAAGAAAATCGCAGCTATTCGTTTTTCCGAGGTCAAACCGTTTTTTTCCCTGGGCTATGTTAAGATGCCACGAAAGAAGCTGTTTGGACACAAATAAGTGAACATTGGAGCCCAGAGTCGAAATTAGGACATGTTTATTTAAATATGGCGCTTGATAAGGTTTAGTTGTTTACGGTGATTAATACTATGTACACAGGACCGTACGATTTGAATCTGGGTTATGTTGAACTCTCATACTAACATGTATGTAAAGTTGGTACTGCATTGCCAATCTACATCCAGATTAATATTTAAATGCAAAGGTAACTTTGTCTGTTACCTTTCATGATTCATATCATATCGAAATTAAACAGTGAGGCAGCATGAGACTTGGAGAAGTACATCGACTATTTATCATTTAGAAAAAGTCCGATGGAAAGCCAGTAGTCAGACAGGGGGTACAAAGACGAAACGGGGATTCTTCAACGTGGACCCGTCTTATTTATCTTCTTTATGTATTGAGTGAATTTGAATTCGGGTAATTCTCTTTAACTGGTGACGCCACTCTTGATAACGAACAAGTTTCCCGAAGGAATATATGATAAAGATCTATATTTAAAGAATATAAAGATCAAAAAACCGAAAGTAAACTAATTTACTTAGTAAAGGGAGATAAAGCAAGTCACTGTGGTGAAGTCATCCCATACGGATTAGTCATGCATCTTGTGAACATACATCAGAATCAGGATTCTATAAATGCAGATTACAATACATAAACAAAATCAACATTACATTGGTAATGAATATTATTTATGAATGGTATTGCAAAGAGAAAAAAAATCACGTTTCCCTACATCAGTACCTACAGCTGATGAGACTTTTTGTACTTATGGGAAGTCGAAATATTGTTCATAAATAGTTTGCTCCATGGTAATGTGTTCTACTAACAATACCTAGGAATTTATAAACAGAGTGAAATTTAATTCGTTCGTGTGATTCCTGTTTACTGGTGACTCCACACCTGATTACGAACAACTTTTCACTGGGAACCATAGCCGAATTCAGCTGAAAATTATTGCACTTTCAGGTGGTTTCAGAACGGTTTATTCTGTATCGGTAATTGAAAATTATTTGATCGAATTCGACTATGGTTCACTGGGGAAAGTTGTTCGTAATCAGGAGTGGCGCCACCAGGTAATGGCAATTACACGAATTGAAATTCACCCTGTATATCTCGCTAACATTTCGACTTTCGAACAAAAAGCTGTTTGCAAATGGGTTCAGTCGTTTTGGTGCTACAATACCACAGACAAACAGTCATAGGCTTCAAACTTATGACACTCCTCTTTGCTGAAAATAGCCATTTATTCGCGATTTTGACAGCCAAAAACACCCACTAAATATTATATTATCAGTATATCGAAGTCCACTGCTGGCCAAGACGCGAATTGCATCGATTAATATAAATATATCAAACTCATTCGCCAGAAAACCTCCACTTGTATTTTCGTTGAGCTTACTGTGAGATTTCTCAACACATTAGCATTTTTACTTCAATACTATTCTTCTACTAGCGAGATGTATTTAACCACACTGAAGTTTATCTTTTGTTTACGTTATTTCGTTCTCAATTCCAGGGACCCCGAAGCCGCTTCTACGTCACAGCCGCTCCAAAGTCAAGGAGGGTCCCACAGTAGCAGATCGCTTCAAGACTCAGCCGATTGCCTTCACGCCCCCCGCAGATCCTATCGAGGCCCCAAAAGAAGGCTTCTCTCTCACTCAATCCAAAAGCACCGCAAACGTGTTGGATAGGGACGAAGATGGTAAATTGTTGCTCCGATATTTTTATTATTCAAATATGTTTGAGTAATGTTAATTTGTTGCATAGTTTAGATATACAAAGTGTTTGATACGGTCATTTAAGACGTTTTTTTTGGAAATGGAATAAATGGAAACAGGCTTAACTTTTTATTAATTTTTTAATATAAAGTAAAATCAATGGCATGTAAATTTGCATAATGTACCAAATGAATACAGAACAAAAACGCTTCCTGTCTTTTGATTGTCGGCTTTTGTTTCTTTTTTGCATGTCCTCGACTACTCTACTATGTGTATGTCCGGGCTCTATCGTAAACACTGCACAATGTAATGTAAATACGCACACACTCACGGTGGCAGCTAAGTTAGACGAAGACGATCCGGCCAAGTTATCTCTGATGGAGAAAATGAAGATGTTCAACTCGAAGCTAACACACAAACCGCCGGTGGCCGGACTACCTAGGCCCAAGGAGGAAAGAGTTACAAGAACATCGCGGCTCAGGACGATGCCAGTTTTAGCCAGCCAAGTGCAAGAGGCCATGGAACAAAACGAGAGACTTACGAAATCGTTGACCAACGACGATGTGCCGCGTAATCCCGATTTTCAACTGAAAATGGAATTGTTCCGTTCAGCCAGCGCGAAGAATACGTCTCTTGAGTATCTAATGAGACAGAACGCCAAGTTTAGGAGCTTAGGTCTGATTTTGTTATTTACCTTTGAGTTTGGTTTTGTTGTTATGCTTGAGTCGTTTCGCTTTGTCGGGTTTAGAAACTAATCCCTGTTGAAACCCTTGTTCTAGGTCACAAGGTAAGTTCTCCTTTGCATGCCGTATACAAATGCATGAAGTAGGTAATCCATAAATGCGTGAAAAGCACGAATTGTCGATTTTACTTTGTATTGACAGAGGTTTGTATTTTGAAGTCTTTGTAATGTAAAGTGAGCACTTTTGTTGATTTTGAAAGGATTTTTAACGGCTGTCGTTTAACAGGTATTAACAATGGTAGTTTACTTCATAACACTCGGATAGCTGCAGTCGGTCCAAACGTTTTCAGTGCAACACGATCTGTCTGCTATTTCCGAAGCTTGGGTAAATTGTTTCCTCTTAATAGCATGAACTGTCGACGCTGGCATCATAAAAATAATAAGTCATCTTTTGAAATTGCACAAACGATTTCATAAATCATTCTCTTTTAACAACCAGTGGATGCTTTATTTCTTGAGTAATATTTATTTTGAGCTCGATATTGAAGTTTAGTCATCCGCTTACTCAATGTGTTACTCAGAGAATTATCCTCGCTCCAATAAGTTTTGTATTATGTATTTCTTTCGCTATAATTCCGTACATAAAACTATAAGGCAGATATTTAAAATGTGGATAAAGTGAAGACAACTGAACAGTGTTCAACTGCGTACAAAGCATACGTGTGGGCGTATGTAGGCAGTAATTAAAAATAAATGGGTGCTAAATACGTGGCTTACTAATAGCATGTGTAAATATTTACAGATCCATGCTAAATTGTAAAGGACAACAGAAATCTGAACGATTAACACGGATTTGTCAGAAAACTTTGTCGTCGCGAATGGGAATTCTACATATAAGGCAGTAGTTATTTCTACAAACTTGCCTCAGTGATATATTGGTGTTTTTATATGTATAGCCTTCACGATATATCGTTTTTATATTACCCGGGTAGATAATAATTCATATTATATATTTTATTATAATATAACTATGACTAGCGTCAACCCTGTTAGATTATTTTAATTTAAGGACGAATCCCCGTATTTTTCGAACGGTCGTGAGCGTTATAAACACTGCATAAGCTCTCAAGTAACCCATGCCATGCCAAAAAATTAACCATGCATACTTATTGCCATTAAATATCATGAATAAACTTGAGGTATATATGTTCTCCCTGGCATTCGTATGAAAAATTTAGGTTGTCCGCTGAGCAATCGATAATTTGATCTAAAAAATTTGTTAATATAAATGAGTTATCATAATAATCAATCACTTAATATTTGAGGGAAACAAGAAATAATAGATTGATCGAATTGTGAATCCCATGACTTGATAATGCATTTAATTTTGCGCTCTCGTTACACATGACCTTCATTTATATCGTGTTGACCTAATGACACCTCTCTACTATTATAGTAAGTAGTATTTGACAGTGAGTGTTATATCTTACAGACTATGATGACGATACACCGCCGGAGCGAGCCCAGAGGATGATCACGCCCGAAGTACGGGGCATTTTGAAGTCTGGAACCACAGTCGTGCCTTCGAAGACCAAGACCTTGGCTAAGGGGGAGAGCTCCGAAGTTAGTATGAATTTGTTGATAATTTTAAGTAAATGTACGATAGCATACTTTCTCCTTGTAGACGAGGCTGTGCACCAGCACTGGGTTGTAGGTCTGCTGATTATGTACTGTAGCATATTGTGCATCATTAATTTTTATTAATGTTATTGCTGTCGTATTTTAAATTATGTATGAAATTTTTTTTTCATAAACTATTTGCATGTGTTCTTGATTTGTTAGTTTACTTGTAAGCAATAAATAAATAAAGTCCGGCTTCAACTGTCAAAATTGACCAAAAGTGTGTCTCCAAATTCGACCAATGACGATGAAGTACATGATCACTGAAGTTAGACAATAACTGTGCCCGTCAATTAAGCCAAAAGAGATATATAAACCGGGACTGCAGTTTGATACCTTATTAAAAGAATGTTTTAGGCTGTAATATTCAGATCGATCTTTCGCTACTAATACAAGCTTTTAGCAAAATTAAAATGGTATCGCTGCTTGTACGCGTTTACCACATGATAAGATTTTAATACTCGTCATAATGTATTCAACATCTACTGTGGGGTCTTGTGGCCCCCGAGTTACAGTCTAGCTCAAAACGTCTGTCCGGTTGCCAGAGATAAGATAGCTCCCAAAAATAAGCTTTTTCATTATTCATATTTTGCATTAGCGTGGTCGATAATGTATGAAATCTCTGTAGTAAACAGAAAGATCACGAAATCTATCATAAAAATAAGCTTTTTCATTATTCATATTTTGCATTAGCGTGGTCGATAATGTATGAAATCTCTGTAGTAAACAGAAAGATCACGAAATCTATCATACTCCTTTTGTTTCTTTAAATTTTATTTGAAATGGTATTATTCCTCCGTTGTCCTTGTTTGACTCGTTCTGTAGGTATCAATCGACACCCGATTGACCAATATGGTAACGGTGATCCTCTTGAAGAACACTTTGAACGCTCCGTAAGCCAGTCGGGAATGTTGTGAAGGATGCCGATGCTAAATATAATATTATTATTTCCAGGGCCTAAAAGATGAAGGCATCGACAGCTCATCGGATGAGGAATCCGCAACAGTGTCGATCTCGTCCTCATCAGAGAAAAGTTGCTCCTCGTCAGACAGCTCCGACGAGATCCCAGGTCCCAAAGCCAGAAGGTTCCAGCGGAAAAACAACAAACTAAAGAACTCCAGGACAGATTCAGATCTGACCAGACTGCAAGACCCATTCCGACTCGACGCAAGGAAAATACAGCTACCAGGAGCTAATGAATTTAAAGAGCGTCTCGTTCAAGCAAAGAACGCTGAAATTAAAGCGCCGTTGCTTGGTAAATTGGGACGGAAACCCTCCCAAGAAGAAAATAAAGAAGATGATACAACTAGATATAGGAGGTTCGTTAAGAAGCTCGACGAACCGATCCAGCTAGGTAAATTGAGGCGGCCAGTTGATAAATTGGTACCTCAACAAGTGGAGGAGAAGCCGCCGCCGGTTTTGAAAATATCGGCTTTAAATCAAGCCGCGAAGAATAAGTTCTTCGGTTTGGATTCTGCTAAGAAGGAGAAGAGCATTGATGAATTAACTGCAGCTGTTAGGAAATACATTCCGCCGGTAAGAGAATTTTTGCTATAAGCAATCATACTTTTTTATCTTTGCCGCCAAGCGTCAGTACTCCCAATATGATGTGTTCCAAGGGCCGCAAGTAAAATTATGTAATTTACTAATATAATAGGACCTATTATGCCTGTAAACTTAGTTTCATTGTCGTTTACAAATCGCAAGATCAATTGAAATGAAATTTTATATGGACAATCTTATTATGTTACATGTCTAAGCATGTGATTGGTTCATATTGCATGTTTATAAACATGAATAAAAAGCGACGAAGATTACCAGGGCTCACGTGCCCCAGTGCTCGCCGGGGTTGTCACCAAAGTTGGCTAAATTAGCCTCTTTCGGTGGCAATAGTTCTGACATAATGCAGCCTGAGGCGAGATCGCTATGGCCGAAATTGGTCGAGGGACATCATCATAAATTGAGGCTAATTTAGAAGAAAGTAAATTTTACTATAGAAGTATAGGAAATCAATATAATTTTGTTGCATTATGGGCCTTGGAGCTCTTTATCTACAATAACCTGGCGATGGGACTTGTTCTTTTGTTTTGTGCAAATACCATCCAGTGAGTTGATACAGCGATTACCTTGGGGACTCTCCCACATGAGTCGAACCTGTACAACCTTCTAAACTAAGATCCGTATTACAGAACCATACTAAAGCCATGAACTGTACTTAATACCAAATTTCGTATTTGCTTGTATATAATTTACCCACATACTATAATATATAAAAAATATAACCTATAAACACCATAGAGAATTTAAATGATAGTGTTAAAAACTTTTAAAAAAGTTCTAAAGAAATATTACATAGATATATAATGTGACGCCTGTTTACCGTAGGGGTTCGCAGAGACCACATACTTCCACTTGCTATGATCCGGACACACCTCTTTTGCTTCATTCACTCTCATAAGTTTGTTCATACATGCTCGTCGGTTTAGGGTACTCTTGACTTGGACTTTCTTTAAGACGTCCCCGATTTGATCATGGTACGTTCGCCGTGGTCTTCCTCTACCAACACTACCATCCACATTCGCTTCGTATATCTCTTTCGTAAGTCTTCTCCACATGTCTAAACTATCTCAGCATACCTTTTTCAATCGTTGTCACTACTTCTTCATTCACACTGCTTAACTCCCTAATTACACTATCCCTGATTCTGTCTTTCAAAGTCACCCCATTCATACTTCTCAATGATCTCATTTCCACTGCATTAATTCTACTTTCATTCTTCTTTTGCCATACTCAGCATTCACTCCCGTAAATCAGTGTTGGAACCAGCACTCCGCCATGAACAGCCAGACGACCTTTTTTAGACACATTCTGGTTCCTCATAAAGGCATGCAGTGCTCCATTCACCTGATTTCCGCCATTCACTGTTCTTCCGATGTCCTTCTCACACTTTCCATACCTTGTAAACAGCGAACCCAAATACATAAGAGATATTATATTACTTATATACATGAAATGTTTGTAATAATATGTAGGAAATTAATACATATAAATAATGTAAAGTGTATTGAGTACATATAGAACTCACCACACCATAGATAAACCCAGCCGTTTGGGCGGATGGTAAAATTGTATACAAATAGTCGTACTACTGTTGTAGAAAAAAAAAACAAAAAAAAAATTAAAGTGATTCATGGATTAACTTTTCCCAGCAAGTATTCGAGTATTATTGATATCCCCAGTAATACTCGGATTTGAGAGACGTTCCGTAATATAGACCTTAGTGATGAAGTGGCACAGACCTTTGGATTGGTTGTTTATGGTTACCTTTGTAGTTACTCATATCATTATATTGTATTTTTGACGTACAATCAGCATCAATTAGATGGGCGGGAAAGGTAGTCAACTAAATTGGCTTCTAAGAAAAATATGATCGTCTTCGTGAGGATTAGTACTTTACGATTATGCATTTTTACAGTTTGTAGTGATATTTCGAATATGATTCCAATATAAATATGATTCCATTATAAATTTTCATATTTTTTTATCGATATCTTATGTTATACGCGGTTTTTAGTAATCTAGAAAAATATTTTCTGTGTTCGTTTTTATATTGTTATAATCCTTCACCGATACTCACATATATTTTTTGAGTTGAATGGTTAGAGGCCCACACGTCCCGGGACACAATGTTGTGAGACGTGCTCAGAAATTCAAAGCAACATGACACAACGTCCTATGACGATTGCCTTCGAACTTCAATAATGGCCAAATCGTCGACGAACGGCTGACGGCAATTAGAAATATAGGAGCGACGTATTAGTGTCTTATAGCGAGGTTTTCCAGTCTCGTAGTACCGTATCGTTAAGTTATGGAGGTCTTAAGACATACCTGCACTCACACTTGCAAGTGTTCATTATTAGGAGCCCATATTGTCCCACTGCTGGGTAAAGGCTTTCCTCCTCTCTCTCCACGCCTCTTTGTCCCTAGTTTCCTCCGACCAGTTGTTGAGGAACTTATAGCCAGCTCGTCCCGCCATCTCATTTTCCGTCTGCGGCTATGCCTTTTTTGTATGGTCAAAGTGAATGGGAAATTCATTTGTCAATTTGGTTGAGTTTTTAGGTCACGTTGCGTTGCGTCCGTTAATACAATGAATTTGTCCCTGTCTTATCCTGTTTTTATTTAGTATGGTATGATAATTTAGAAATGTTGTTTTCATAGGTCAACAAGTCAATATCAACTCACACGATGGAGGTAGCCGGTTCTGGAAGCGACGGGGAAAGCAGCGGGGGGCGGGAGGTGCGGCACATCAACAGCAGGGTGCGAAATAGGTCAGTGAACTTTTTTACACAACTTTTTCTTCAGCTTCAGTAGGCGAATAAAGTACTGTTGTGAAAAGTCAAGAATCTCATAGATGCACAAATAACTTATTGTTAAAATATTACTTCTTTAATTACAATTAAAGAAGTAATATTTAATGCTAATTTAACATTGCTACAAAGTATCAGACGTTAAGAAGGTGGCAGCTAGTCCGGTGGCGGTGGACGTATATACATCTGACGCAATTAGATTTTGTTCTAACACAAAATAGCTATAACCCTATTGAAGTATTGTATTTGGAACGTATGTAGAGGATTTATATCGTGGTAATCTTGACAGAATAATCTACGTTTATACAGTGCAGACATACTGATTATGTAGGAATATATGCCAATGATCTTAAGTTTCTCGTTTTTTAGTCGAGTCGGCTTTTAGCTGGGAGCGGTAATTGATGATTTCACATGTTATTTTTATAAAGTACGAAATTAAAAATTTTGAAATTAAGCAGCATCTAAATCGTTCATTGCTTAGTAAATTCCTAAATTGCCATCATCGGATACTATACTGCCTTGTATTTTCTTTCATCGTTGAGTTCGAGATGTGTTCGATCATTATCCAATCAACAGAGTATAAAGGGCACAGTGGGTACTGTCATTGTCCAATTGTAATACCTGGAACATCACGAAGGGCCTAGACGTATAATGAAATGGCCGCAGTTCACGACAATTTATTCGTGACTTTAATGCAAGGTGTATATTTTATGAATTGTTTGACCACAATCTCACCTGGTGGAAAGTCACGATGTATCCGAATTTTAGCACGCGATCCCATATAGTACATGCTTATCTAAACTAATTAATAAAAATTGTTCGACATACAGCGCCATCTAGTTCCACACTAAGCAACTAGGTAACATCATAACTCTTAAGCCGCGCCCCGCTAAGCGACGTTTGTATCCCCGAAGACATCGGTCGACATCACCCCACGTCGCCCGATCCATCCACATCAGTTTAGTAGAACCTATCATGTCGCCGGAATGTGTAGTGTTGTTCATTACAGCTTTTATGTCATTGTCGTTAATCTATCTAATTTCGACGATGTCACGAGATATGTTGGGCCAAGTCTGGCAACGTCGCCCGATATCTCCGGGGACACATGTCGCTCGACAAATGTTGCCTAGTGCTAGTCGTTATACCCAATATACACACACATACTATAACATTAATCTTGTAATATATTGTAATACTTGTTGTATCGATCTACAGTTATTGGCTACAATAAAGCCGCCAAATCCTGCCAGAAGGTGTTACGTCAGGCACGCTTCGACCACATCGACCAGATAGGAAATAGACTCGCCAAATTGGTCAAATCGATTTTTTGTCGGCCAAAACTGCCACCTCTGTTTAAACCTGACGGATCACTTGCACTTACTGCGATAGAGAAAGTAGATTTATATGCGTCCCTCTTCGCCAACAATTCACGTCTATATACTGCGAACCAAGCTCCACCAGTCACCCCTTGCTGTGATTCTGTGATGCCAGAGGTATATATTCGCCAAACGTAGGTGCTTAAGACACTTCGCACTATTGTTTTGAGGCATTGCGCTCCTGAGTTGTCTTTTAATCTTGACACGCCTGTTCCGTCTCTCCTTAAAAACGGGTCAAGTTCCTAAGTACTGGAAAATTGTTAACGTGCAACCAGTGCCCAAAAAGCGTAGTCGGGCGAACCCTGTCAACTACAGATCGCAATAACCTCCATACTCGAGCGTCTTTCTATTGCATATCAACAATCTGCAACCCGGGTATACAGGACGATATGCGTCCAGTGAATAGTCCAGAGGTAAAGACATCCGTTAACACAGGAAGTCCATGGTTGAGCGCACGAATTTGGCATTAAAGGCAGTATCCGATCCGATCCTTGTCAAATTCAATGCCACCAAGACACGGGCGTATCTGTTCACCAGCAAACGGAGTCCATTCCACCTGATCCCGACTTTTCGGGATATATTCTTACCAATTTCTGACCATCTCAATCTTTTCAAGAAGCTTGACATGCTCCTCAATTTTAAAGACATTGGGCTCGTAATCAGACGTAGTATTAATGCTCTGGCACAGAAGTAATATAGTACTAACGCCTCTGGTCCATTTTCAAAACTTCAAAAAAACAAGAATATTATAACTGGATATATCGAGTAGATAGATGCAAAGCGTCTATCTCGTGTTTTTATAGATAAACTATGGGTCATGCTAGCTATGCAGGAGCTTTGGTATATTACCGACATTATTGTTCAAAAAAGGAACACACACACATCAACATCCTATAAAAGTTCACTGCTCGACATAAGTCTATCTCAGAGAGCGATTTGTATCGCTTTTCATAGGATGATTTGCCTTAATCGCCACATTGGGCAGGCGTTTTGAGTGCTCTATACTAAAGACGCTGCTGCCCGTCACTTGTCTATGCTCTGATGCTCACGATCCCTTAGTCTCCTTTTATCATAAGAACCCACGGGAAAAGAATACTCTATTGTAATAATAAGTTGCCAAAAGTGATCAGACGAATAACTTTTAATATTGCCTGTTTTTATAGTATAATGGCAGCGTTAATTTCCAGTTATCATTCATTACGTCCTCATTAACATAAATACTTACTATATAATCACACAGAGCCCCAAAACTTTTCGCTCTAAAAGTCTATAGAAACAACATTTCATTCTCTATCCTACTTCTACATTCAACTCCATCATAGGAATGAGTCGACAGTATAATGACTTATTGGAGAGTAATGACGACACAATTTGATATTTATAATACATCCTACGTAACTTCACGACCCTTATCCCAAATGGGTGGTCAGCGACATCCCAAACAAGCGTTTGGATGTTTGAAATGTAGTATATTGATAACCACGTGTTTAACCGTAGCGTAATGGTTTACTGCAACATAACCGCATATCGCTGAGTCAACGCCGATACCAATATTATATACACTTGTAAAGAATTAAAGGGCCTTGTTCGTGCAACATCACAATAGACAACTAGTCTTATTTACGGAACCCTCCGTCCTCGACGTAACCACCATCTTTAATACCACATGGCCAACAACATTACCACAAAAATATAACGTCCACAATTTACCTTTAGTAATGCACACGTGACAGAAGTGAGCCCATCGACGATGAAACGTGCAAGTCTATAGATATTTTTTGGAGGAAAGTTCTTTGTCGCCTCGTACGACACCCACACGGTAAGAGATGGGAGTGGTTAGAGTTGGTTCTATGCTTTTTATGTGCCGAAACCACAATATTTCTAAAAGTCAAAATTGACCTCTCCTGATTCCTAAAATAAAAGATGAATAATTATTAATAGTGAGTAGTTGAGTTCATGTTACGGTGGATAGAAAAATAGAAAAATTATCTTACCTATTTCTTTACTACTTAACCCAGTTCTTACTGAAACTATTTTTTGCCTCGTATCGTCGTAATTTTTTGATGTTGTTACTTTAATACATATAGGTAATAGGGAAAACAAAAATAAAAATTCTAGGTTTTCTGGAAAGCTCGGAAAATGAGGGTCTTTTTAACGATCAGTAGTAATAGGCGGGTAGGTTAACGTTCATACAAGTATCAGTTTATCAATTATATCCTGTATTATAATAAATAAAAACTGTTTTATTACGGAAAAGGCTTTATTGTGTTAATGGAAACTATTACTTAACTGAAGGTCTCTCTGTAGGGGTATGATAAGTTACAAAACATGTTTTAGGGTGCAAATGGATTTTACATTTTTGACACGTGAAGTTTGTATTTTTCTTGCAAAGCGAACATCGAAGCTGGGAGTCATTGTACTCTACTATATGATCAATTCTATCATACCGTGAAGTTTCACGAATTATACAAGAATATTTCATTCAGCATACCAAATATTGGCCTCAACTTTGCAAATTTATCACTATCGGTAGTTATTTGAGCATTATCACAGCAGTGGAGATGTGTCATGATAAATGTAAATCTGTCCCTTGACATGGCGTTATATATTAGACTGAAATCAGTGTCTGAAGATTTTTCCCAATACATATATCTTCGGGGTACTGCGATATATCCACTGTAAAGAAGTATGGCCAGAAAACATTTCATTTCACTGGTTGTCACATTACCAACTTTATTCTTTTGAACTGCGTAGGTGTTTGTATATTTGACCAATAATTCGATAATGCCGTCATCAAATATACATTCGAAGTAATACAAGGGCGTTTGCAGATATTTTGGTCCATGGTATTCTTGCCATTGTAGTCAATCTCTTGGATTATGGCGATTTCTCCAAGTGTATTTTTGATTTTTTGATATGGTTGGATCAACAAATGGAACGGCTGACGAACTGCTGATAACCGGAGTTGAATTGGATGAAGATGGCTCTGGTTGATGATCTTCTTCAACAAGCGGTTCTTCGGTGACTCGCCTTCGTTGCCGTTGCTAAAGAAGACAAGGGTTCATTGTCGTGGTCACTATCGGAGACATATATTCTAGATAGAATCCGGATCCGGATAGAATAAAAAAAACCGGAGATCCGCAGTAGCTCTTAGTTGAGAACCTAGATGAAAAAATAATTTATTATGAGAATAACTCAACATACGATGAATTTAAACATTTTATATAAGATCTTTATCAAACCTGGAAGATTGTTCAAAGTTACAAACTCTTCATCACCAGAATCTTCATCAGTGATATCAGCATTTGCGTTGTCCGGTGGTAATGTGGTTATATTTCTTGGCGATGGGTCATCATCATCTAATTGTTCCAATTCGTCGATTATTTCATTGAGAGACAATGGTTTGTTATTTCTGGGCCTGGAAGTTGAAAATACATCCCCAAATTACTACCGATCGTTTTAACGATCATCAAAAGTATCGTCATTTATTTTGTAGAAAAATAGTAAAAGGTTATAACTTTATTTCTTAGATGCGTTGGATAGGTAGTAAATTTATAAAAAACATGCATAAAATAACTATATAGCATATGAAAATTCGTAAAAACTTACCGCTTTGAACACATAATGAAAGTTTATTCCGCCGATATAAATTAAAACACTAGAACACTTCAAAATTAAGATAATAATGTATGCGCCAAAACACTGTCAAATGATCACTGCGACGATTTGCAAATAAAGAACCACATATTTCCGCTTGTAAATATTTTTAAATTTAGGGTACTTTTAATATGTTTTTCTGATCGTTTATAACGATCAATCGCCGTAAATGGGTTAAGTAATTGGTTCTATTAGAGTTATAACCTGCATGTTATTATTTCTCTTTCTTTTTATGCGCAATGGGTTGGTACTTGACCTCAATCACACCTGATGTTAAGTGAAGATGAGGTCGAAGGTGGAAGCGTACTGACCCGAAAACCCCAACACATTTGGGGGACTGGCTATCTTTCTGACAACAAGAACACAATAATGCTATTAACATTGCTGCTTGGCGGCAGATTTAGATAAGATGGTGGTAGCTAGCCAGGCGGACATTTAAAATGCCGTACCACCAACCAAACCGATTACTTAAACATATTCCCCGCTGGGGATCGAACCCGCACCTCCGAGTCGTAACCCCAATGTTGTTTACATTGAGCCACTGAGGCGGTTTAAAAAGCTTTTTAGCTTTTGTGAACTCTTCATTGCTGTTTGACGAATATATTCTCTGTGTATGTCTATTAAAAAATTTACTAAATAATTTATTTCCCAACAGAATATGATCTAAACGTTATCCAGTCATATACCTACCTTCTCAAGTATCATAATTCCATTTACATATCACTAGGTTTAATTTTACCTAACCAGTTTGCAAAGTACTAAAAATTCCCACAAATAAATACATAAAAGCGGCATATTTAAATATGCAGTTGACTTTTGCTAACAACAATACCGGTTATCGCTGTCGTCGATAAGTTTTTGCCTGTTAGCTATGTTAGTGAGTATTCAGTCACACGTGCAACTATTAAGTAGTACCACGATAAGGAATATAGTATATTAACATTACATTCTACCTACCTAATCTAAGTCATTGCCAGTATGATTCGGATATAATTTAAATTTGTTAAATTAGTAATAATAATTTGAGAACAATTAAATTCACTCGCACATTCACACATAAGCATTTAAATTTTACCAAATACCGACCTATATGATACCTCTCGTTTTAAGATTTATCACTTGCAGTTGTTTTAAGTTGATTTTAGATATAGAATTTTGTTTTTGTTTACATTTAGTTGATGTTTAAATTTATTCATAGAGTAATAGTAATTAATTCCTTGGTGGCAGCAACTACTCTACTTGGGGGGGACTGAAAATCAGCAAATCTGCTGAGTCCCTACCTTTTCATCACAATTTGACCTAATTTATTATCATTAATTAATTACTTGTTAAATTAACTTTGTGGTGAATAAATACCTTTTATTTATTTATTTATTTATTATTATTACTACTTTATATTCTTAGAAAGGTCATAAGTAACTTTGTGTTCATCGTAAGTAATTATAGGGGTCTCTTCTGTGCTGCCCTTTGCAAATATCGTCTAAGGGCTTTCGTCGGCGGCGGGTAAATATATCAAATGATCACGGGTTTGTCCTACCTTCTTTCGGCAACCATTTATTGGCCGATAGATGCGACACGACCGTCGTCGCCGGTCTTGACTAAAGACGGCTACGAGCTGGCAATATCGCTATCTCTGTCATTTCGGAGACATATTTGCATCTTGCGAAATATCTTATTAAAAACTAGATTATACATGGAACTGAAGAATATACATGGAACTAAATACCTACCTAATAAGATAAAATAAAATTCTAATCTATAAGCTAATACCAATTTTAAAAAACTAATTTAAAATATAAGAATAGAATAATTTAGAATAGAATAAGAATAATTTTATTGGATACAGAAATAAATATACACAGTACAAAATAGCGATGATAGCTACTGTAGTTGAAAACTGTAGTGTAGCTATAAATAAATAAATAGAAAATTTAACTAAAACCATCTTACTAAAAACATTAAGGCTGCCCGTTCACGTCAGTCGTACTCTAATATAACAATTAAATACATATTACAAGTAACAAAGTTTGGGAGAAAATAAACAAATTATTATTAATATTGCAATCTATCGGTTAAATTTTTTGCATAATACAGAATTAAGGTATCCTCAATCAAAACAACTACGATACTTGACTGGCTTTACATTTCGAAAACGATAATTTCTTATTTTTATAGCCTCCTATTAACACTAATAATCCTGTGACGAATTCACGACAACTCATGTATCAAAGTTGGTCCAGTAGTTTCATCGCTACGGCGGAACTCTATGGATCCCTTGCTTTTCGCCTTACCGTAGTCGAGTTTTAAGCCGCGTCTACAAAAGTAGACGTTTCCATAAAAATGGAAACTGCTTCTTATTTGATTGTCAGATCTCCATAAATTTAAGATTTTTAAAACCTTACGTTTTACGGTTGCAAATTAGCATTAGTACAAACAAGAATAAGGTACAATTATCGTAACTACAGTTTCCATCGTTTATTAATAAGGATTTTCAAAAATAGGTGGAAAAATTAGAAAATTCGAATCTGCCACCATGTACAGTCGATGCCGTCTTAATCCCCGATATTCAAATACAGATACATCCAATCTCGTTTTGCGTCGAATCTTGAAAACCCGTGTTAATTAACAAAGTAGGTTAAGTCACTAAGATTTCTATGAAACTGTGTGGGGTTAAAGGAAAGCTATCAATTACCGTCGAAGCTGGAAATCGAGTGTAGCGGTGCGTTAAATATGACAGAGTACTGCGATGTGACAGTTACTGCAGCTGTTTTCACCTCAATCGGCTGTGGTAATGCGAAAGCACGTCTTTAGCATAGCGGTAATAAGATGGGTTCTTTGGAATTGTTTGTATTTTAGAATTGCACACTACAAAGATATCCAATACCTACTTATAATTTGTTTGCTCTATCCAAGCGATATGCTTTCGTTAAAAAGAAAGATAAAGAAAAATATACGCCTAATTTATAGTATTACGCACAATAGACTTTTTAATTGTTATGATTGCTAAAGGACATAGGTCCGTTGACGTGTTAAGATCACTTTTATATCGCAAGATATGTAGTATAGAATTAATTTGTTTATAAACGCTTTCATACGACAAAAGGGCCAGGTCATAGGAGAGTCGCCTATTCGTGGGTCGTAAGTATCAGTGATGGGCAGCAGCCTCAATAGCGCGGATCTCCCAACATCCAGGCATGGGGGAGGCTTAACTCCAGCAATAGGTTTCGATAGGCTGTTGACATGAGTATCGCTGTGTTATTACAATCGACCTACAGCTGGTTATACATATTGTTTTTATTATCAATTTCCGAATGGCCGCCCAAAATCGGGGTCGCGGCATGCATAAATACTTATTTAATAATTCAAGTCACGTCGCGCATTTTCACCACGTGCTCTACGATCGAAAGTGCCGGTGTCGTGTGATATCATTGGTCACTCCGCCTCTGTCGAGAGGCGGCGGCTCTTCGTGAAGGTAGTGAAACTCGTTGCAAATTGCCTTCACGTGCATTACGTAGATGATTATTTTGATTCTGATCTCAGAACCCACCTGTATTAAATATATTTGAGACGATGTTCGATTAAACGTTATGTACAAACAAATAAGTATCTCACTTCTACAGAAGGGTTATACCCTGCAACACAACAATAGCTATGCGTCCACAAAGATACCATCGACTTTAGAAAACACGCGTTTCGGCACTCATATTATTTTACATGACCACGAAACAAGACTATATTACCATATATGGAAATCTAACACACGCTTTATCATTTGGATACACAGTTAAACAATTGTAGCTCTTATGTAACTCAACGTTAGAAGTGCGAATCTGACGGCCCGGAAGCGATGCGGCCAAGTGGCACGGTTTATGAAATTGGTAGGAAGAGATTACGACGCGTGGAGAAATATAAGAACAGGTCAAGGGTATTTCGCTAGTAATCTCTCTTGCTCATGACTCATCATAAAGTTGTTTAAAACCGACTGTTTAGAAGAGTAAGATCGAAACTAGATACCTAAATAAAATATGATTAGATCTGCAATATTGAAATAAATAAATTTTTGTATATTTATAATATTATGGTCAGGGAATTTAAAACATTTGTACTCTTATACAAACTCGCTAATTTCAAAAACCTTCACTTGCATCTGAATTAGAATTCCTACTTATAATCTGGACGTTTCATCTAACTCAATGTGAATTACAGAAATATTTAAAAAAAAAATAGGCAAACCCAGCAATATTGTTCAGGCTACATAACAGTGGTATTTGATTTGAAAAGATACAGACATACAGTGGTACAGATATGGACAAGTCAATTTCGTTTGCAAATATCCGCCGTGTGTCTTCTATCTATATTTGTTTGTTTTGCTTCATCACGACCGTGCGACGCAACTAAGAAGTATTCAAAGCAGTGGAAGATGATTTGGAATGTTTCGTGAAATTATTAATGCTAGTGTCGTTGCACTACGTTTCTCATAACGTCATAAACACTTGGATGTATTTTTATGATGAACTAACTGTACACGCATTTGATGCCTATTCATCCTGCTCTTGATGAAGAGAACATTGTAGAATTTCGGAAGAACTGACACCAAATAAGGGACTTGGCAGTTCGCATTATGAATGAAGAACCAGAACACTTGCGGGGAATGCTATAACTAAAATTTACTAATCTAGAAGTATTTACGTCATCATGCGTGCAATTTTCTGATGCAGCCCAGGCACATCTTATTCAGATATACTCTGTCACATTCTCAAAATTTTACCTGAATGTCAATTTGACTTTATTGACATTAGATGAAACACATGCAATTATAAATTTTAGTGGTGATAGTAGTTTTTACAGCCTCACTATGTCTTTCTTTTAAATTGTCCAATAAAGAACATGTTATGGGTTGATTGAGTATAATCTTTTGCATATCGATACAATTAACATACCAATTTATGTTGGGGAACCTCGTGCGAAATTCACGACATTGACTAATTTTGTATTGTGATTTTTTGCCATTCGCAAATAGATTCATTGAATGAACACGGATGTAGATTGAATCGTGCGACAGAGTTCGTATCGCTATGAAATCGACACATATTTTATAATAGGTCCATTGTGTTTTTTTACAGTTAGTCTTTTATTGTACCTAAATTCCAATTTTTCATGTAAACATTTCATGTTATCAAAAGCTATTCGTTTTGGGTGACTAATTGAAAAGTTGGTATACATACTTATTGATCTATTTTATGGGTAGAATACATAGCCTACTCTAACTTTACCCTCAATTTCCATCCTACAATTCTACGTACTAAGTGCTAAGCTACTTTCCTGGTATTTATTTCTGCCACCAAGCATCGTTGTGTTCGGGTGGAAAGAATCAAGAATGCTAAGAATATAACAGGCCGGCATCAGGCTGACAACGCATTTATGACCCCTGTATTATATATATCGATATATATATATATCGATATATATATATATTGAGCAGTGGCGTGCCCTCAATACAGGCAGAAAGGCAGTGCCTACCCTAAAAATTTTCCTCGAAATGCATTGTAAAGATAGCTGATGAATCTGAATCTGATGTGAACAGAAATATTCTAAACAGTTGCGAGGAAAGCTATAACAGTAAGTTATTATTTTGTAGTTGTATTTTTTCTCATCATCATCTCAGCCCGTGAACATCCCACTATAGTGATATAGGCCTATAGTATAATGAGGGAGTATGGGCCATAGTCCACCACACTGGCCCAATGCGGGTTGGGGACTTCACATTCCTTAGAATTTTTGTTTCTCAGGCATGCAGGTTTCCTCACGATGTTTTCCTTCACCGTTTAAAAGCAGTCAGATAAATGCACATAAGTAATTATATTTTAAAAACTCGTTAGTACGTGGCCTGCCTGGGAATCAAACCAGGACCTCCCAATTTGGGAGACCGCGTCTTAACCGCTGAGCCACGCTATTTTTCTTATTTGATAGCTAATTTTATCATTCTTCCTACCCTGTGACAAAACGATATGCACGCCACTGCTCTTGAGGTCGAAAGTTACTGGAAAGTAAATGTCATGGACATAAGTAATCACTTTTCACCAGGAGAGCTGCTTGCTCGTTTGTTTTACCATAACATACAATGTAGAAAGGATGGATAAGAGAAAGAAAATCATGGAGTCAATGTTTGTGAACTGTTTGAAAGGGAGGACAAACGAACGCATCGTGGTCAAATCGAGGACATGTTGTAAAACGGCTTAGTCGAAAAAGCTCGAAAATTAATTTATTGCATATAGTACATCAGATGTTGCCTTATTCGTATAAAGATTAAAATATTACCAAGTAACAAATCACTATGAAACGCTCAGTAATCAGTATAATCTCTAAGTCTTAGTCAACGAGAAGCTAACGTAATTTTAGTAGGTCAAGTACGCCAGATGCTCATTGCTCACACAATGAACAATGAATGCATTCGGTTGCATCAGTAGTGTAGTGAAATTTAGCAACCAATCCTAAGATATTTATTTACCTCTATTTCTGTATATTTAACTGTTCTATTTAACTCTATTTCTGTATATTATCCAGATTAATTTTCCAGTTAAATAACTTCCGTAATTTAGATCAAAATCAGAACTAACGTAAAATTATCAGTAGTTTCGAACATGATAAAACTTTTTGCAAATGTATCAATCAATCAATCAAATCCGCTTTATTGTTTAAATAAGGAATGTACATTTAAATATCTTTTATTGTAAAATGTATTTTAAATATAACAAAGTTATACATACCAAAGTACATACATACATAAACTCACGCCTGTTTCCCATAGGGGTAGGCAGAGATCACAGACGTCCACTTGCTACGATACTGTGGAAAGAATAGTCTCTTCAATTTCAGAGCACTCCCCTTGACGTTAAGCTGAGTATTGGGATTCTCGGAGTGAACATCTCCAGTAGCGTTCAATTCCGCGGTCATCTGGAGGATAAGGCCAAGTTGGCCTCCAAAAAGTTAGGTGTCCTCAGTAGAGCGGCTCGTTACTTCACGCCGGCTCACCGCCTCCAACTTTATAAGGCGCAAGTTCGGCCGCACGTGGAGTTTTGTTCTCACCTATGGGCTGGGGCACCTCAGTACCAGCTTCTTCCTTTTGACCGCGTTCAACGTCGCGCAGTCCGAATTGTCGGCCAAGAGAGTCTCACCGAGCGACTGGATCCCCTGGCGTTGCGAAGAGACGTCGCGTTCCTCTGCATTCTCTATCGCATATTTCATGGGGAGTGTTCTGAAGAACTGTTCGAGCTAATACCCGCTGCTCAATTTAACCGATACACTTCTCGGAGAAAATTAAATTTCCATCCACATCACGTGGATGAGTGGAAGTCTACCACTGTACGTTTCTCAAGAAATTTCTTGCCACGTACGACCACCCTGTGGAACGGACTTCCGGCAGCGGTATTCCCGAACGAGTACGACATTGGAACCTTCAAGAAGCGAGCCTACACCTTCCTCAAAGGCCGGCAACGCATCTGTGACCCTTTTGGTGTTGCGGGTGTCCATGGGCGGCGGTGATTACTTTCCATCAGGTGACCCGCATGCTCGTTTGCCGCTCTCTCATATAAAAAAAAAAAAAAAAAAAAAAGTAATACTGACTAAACCAACCATCAGATCAACAAGTGGGATTCGCATATTACGACGAACGAGCTTGATGTGAGATGCGTAGAGCATGCCGTATGCCTTGTTGAAAGCCCTAGCGAAAGAGAGCCACTCCATTGTACATAACTTGCCACCAAAGTAACCTTATATGTTATTGTTATATTATTTCAATAGAGACTAGAATAACACCCACTACAATGTTGAATTTCAATCTATAAAAGCATAGAACTAGATCCTTATTGTCGCTATGCTATGTTAATGGGGGAATTGCTTTCATTGTGGCGTAATGCATGACACCCATCCCTATTGGAAAGACTGCACTATTACAAAAATACTATAAATACTGTATTTCTTGACCGAAATACACAAATTGAGAAATAGTTTTCTTAATCAACTAAATTACTCAAATTATAAATAACATTGCAAAAATGTTATTAATTTTATAGGTATCGGATAGGTAACCAACACTTAAGCAATTAAGCTAGTCATGACACATCGAGGATGCTTTCACTTTGTGTATATCCCACGTGGTTGTAATGTAATCTCCTACTTCCAGTGTATGACTCATACCGAGGTCGACCGAACCAGTCCATCCTATCTAAAACATCTCATTTTTTTACTATTGTCGAGTATCGAGACACACTTTTCCTGTTTGTTTTTTTAGAATACATATAGGTATTTGTTATCCAGTAACAGTTATACTTCGTCCAACATCGGATCACGCGCACCTATAATATATCCAGTGCAATTATTCGTTACACAATAACGCACAATAGCACTCTATTATTCACGTGCCGAGTTGTGCGCACGAGTGGCACACAAACCCACCTTTGTCGACACGGCTCCGCGCAGCTCTCGCGTTAATTAAACTACCTTGTTGCTCAGTGGAAGTACTAATTTATAACATTGTTCCAATCATTGTTTTGGTAAACTAACGGCATTTAAGTTCACTGTTATGATTCGTTCAACTCTGAGAGGATCCTAAACTTTGTCGACGCATCCGGTTGGAAATTCTCCCTTCGTCTTGATGTAGCGCACAATATTTGACGTGAAAGCTATTACTAAAGTGTAATTTGATTAATGCAAAATTTGACCTATGAACAGTGGAAGTTGAAATAATCCAAAATCATTTAGGAAAGTACAAGTTAACATATAAATTGATAAGAAAGTTCCCGATGACATACCATACAAACACTAACTCACATTTTATGGCTTTCGAAATCCGAGAAGATTAGATTGTCACAAATGGTAAAGAACTTTGTTGTGAGGTGTTTACGGAGATTCCTTAATGCCATAATAAACGCGTCGAAGACAGAGGTCAGAGTTACACCAGTTAAAATTTCGAAGCTACAAAGGCGAGAGCGGTTATTGCTATTACTGGCGCGTGCGCATATAACGGCTTTAAAATTAACGTAAATTCTGACTCAGCCTCTTAGGCTTCTGATGCTAGTTTTCCCGTTCACCTACCTTACTAAGTAATGAAATGCTTGTGTTTCAAATTATTGTCTTACAAGACATTGTATAAGTTAAATACGAGATTAGACCTTTAAAAATAGATGTAGAAAAGAACAGTGTAATAACTTTTACATAATCATGCTGTATTGAAGTATAGTACTGTCATTTAGCGGTCAGCGACTATTACATGTCGACACAGCTCAATAATGCGTTCTTACATGGTTCTCTTCCGTTATGACAATTATCAATCGCAGGAAGTACGAGTAAGCCAATAATTTAGTGGAACGAGTTGAATTACGTACGAGACTGAGCAAGTTGTTATGAGTTGGTAAGGACGCATGCATAACTCAAGTTAACGGAATCGTCGGATTTCATTGGCAGTGTTTAGGATGCAAATTTTTGTCACATCAAGAGTAGTTTATTGGCAGTATTTTAAGGATAGTATTCGCATAAACGTCATTTGTATAAATTATTCCTATTAACAAAAATACGAGTAGAAGTTAAAAATATGCGTATGTTTTTTTTATGCACAACGGGTTGATACTTGACCTCAATCAAAAATCAATTAATGTATTTTCATCGAGAAACATGAATTAACTAGAAAACGTTTTCCAAAAGCCATATGTTCTGAAATTTTACTCGCAACTTTTAGTTTCATAGTTCCGTATCTAATAGCATATAAAATGTCTTTACGTTACACGCAAAAATATTAAAGCAGGCGGTACTTCTAAAATTCACTTGTGATTGGCAGCAATACATGAACTAGTTTCTCTTATCCGTGTATCCTGATTGGCCCAATAAAATGGGTGCATCTATGCGATTAAATTTATTCCACAAGCATTCAACGAAACTCTCGTTAATAATTATAATGAGAAGTTCCTGATGCCGTTTCTCTATATTTACTAATTAAGTTATGTATCAATTATGATTTATGTCTGTTCTTCATCTGTTAATAGTTTTCATAATCATTCCTCCAGGTATAACAGATAATCATTAGTCCAGGAATTTACATTTTTTATAATAATAATTTTGATTACTTTTTCGATATATTCTTCTACCTCTACTATCTTCTAAATATATATTATTATCATTAACACTGTATTTATGTTTTTTTAACGTAATCTGTATACATAAACTCTCCACTGCCCATTTCCCGTGTCTCCAATTTTCCGTCTTTGCCTATTGATTTTCGTGTAGAGTCATAATAAAGTCCCCTAACAGACGGAAATGTCTAGACAAAGTCTAGACTACTCCAACGACCAACATCCCTGAACGGATCCAGATTCAAGATCACGTTTCCTCTTTTTAGCGTAATTTAGTTTCCGTATTAATACTTAAACTTTTATTGTGTAGGTGTCTAGACTAGGTAATTCGGATCAAATCCTGCAAAGCAAGGGAGTAACGTTGAATCGTGCCGTTGTATCACATTTTGGTCTGTCCAATAATATTTGAAAGTTGCCTCGACTCGAAAAGAAAAAGAATATCATATTTTAGCAAATAAAATATTTTCACCGTGCAATGCCGTATCGAATTACAGATCTTTTTCAAATCGATCCGAAGAACGTTTTGGACGACGCCAACATTATACTATCAGTCAACCTAATGCGCATTACGTCAAAATTAAGGTGGATAGGTATATTCGACTTAACGTTCCATAACATAGATGCTACTGTTTTAACGTTACGACTCTCAGTTTCAACACAAATGTGTAAAGCTAACTCCGGATCACGGTGCACGGATTTCGTTCCGACTTCATACGCAATCTGTTATGAGTTACGACTGAAATGTAGGTTAATGCTGCAGATTACACGTGGTTGCTGGAGGGTTTCTGTTCTATAATTAATTTTTTATCTTACGCTCTTGAATGTTGATATCTGTACTTACTGATGTATGTTTATCTTGTTCCAGGTATGTATTTTCATCAAATGTGATCTGGCTCAATGATCTCAATTTATGGAATAGGGCAAGTAATACCAGAACATTATATAATACCATCAAAATTAAAATTTACTGATGTAGCATAATTTAAGTATTAAGAAGACGCTTCTAGAGCCCTTCGAAATGCATTAACAGAGTACTTATCAACGATTTTCAACAATTACAAAAACTTTCAAGTAATACAAAGAAACACTTAGTTACTGCGTGTCTTACTGAGATATTTTGTAGCAACTAATGCATAACGGATCTCAGGCAATGACCGCATCTACGTGATACGTAATGGTCCCCGATTTATTCGAAACGTTCGATAAAAACCGGATTGTGACGACCTCCCCGACTCCAGACTTGTGCCCACGCAGTTTTCCCACGTTTCCTTCACACAATACATTTTTTACGTTCGATCCTATATAGGTATAGGATTCATTAACTGTTTCAAAAGCTAATTCCACCTACAGTAACTTTTACTAGGTCTATAGTGTGATTGCAGCTTTTGACCTTTCATATAACCAACAAAGGCAATAACTTTATCTTATTTTGAATTCCAGTAAATGTCGAAGCGTATCTTTACTAAAACCTTCCTTATAATGTTTTGGAAGCGCACGTGTTGCTTCGGGAAGCAGACGGTAACATGCACAAAGGTCACTTGGTGAATAGAATAGCTGACAGATGCTATTACACAATGACTTTCTTAACAACTTTAATAACAATCTGTCTTTACTCTTCTAGTTGGTATATAATAGGTAGATGACAGTAGATGTTAAGTGTTAACTGATTATTTCTTGTGTAGATGCAATGAATATAATAATATTATATTTTTACCGACTTCTTTGTACTGATTTTCATAATATTCCGTTTCATTGGCCTATTGTTTCATGAAGACTATTTTATCGATAACCTTTATGGCGGTCTTCATTGTTTATTCAGCGCTGTATATCTGTAATATTTATAAAGCCCTTTTGTTTTCAATAGCTTTATGATGTTGCGTTGTTGCAAAGAATGCGTTCACTTGTGTATAGATGGATGCTCCAAATGCTTTATTGCATGCAATTGTTTTATCATGTGTTTCGCACTTAGGAATTCCACGCTCTGGGAACATTTGTACTGTTGATTCTTTCTTAATGAGTTTAAACATTGCATTCTTCGACAGTAATTTTTTCGATAGTTTACCTAATGTTACTAAATAGCGTGGTGTACCTAAAATGACAATGACACAAAAGATCAAATTGCGGCCCACTTTGCGGAAGCTCGTGAGATTTCGTTCCTTCATTGTTAACATTGTTCCCTAACTCCGGTTTGTTTTAACGTAATTTTTTATCCGATGATGAAATTGTAACGTTATGGTGTTCGGTTTAAAATACATTTTAAACTTAAGTAGAATTGCCATAGTCTTGACTAATAATAATTAAAAAAAAAAAAATAGTTTGAACTTCATTCAAATTAATGTCACCCGCGTGACAATTTTAATTGAATCATGACAAGTCTTTATTTTGTGTAAAAAGTAAAGAACACGTTTGTTTGTTTACTTATTGCGCCGTAGAGTATCCGTGTGTAGTCTGCCGGCTCCAACCGCGAAGACGAGCCCAGACCCAACGAAAACAAGTAGTGTCAGTCAGTCGCGCGCGGCATTCCCGCCCGGACGTACCGTGCGTTTCAATATTTGTAACGCAACAGCTGATCGCTAACCTCTACTACAACTAAACAAACATCACACAAAATAAAATATTCGAATAAAATCGATTGAAACGAATTAGGTTTTTATTGTAAATGAAAATATAAAAAGGGCAAGTAGGACGAGGAACTGCAGCGCGCCAGGACACAGATCGATATCCCAAAAACGGTGCGACCTACAGCGATATAGCTGAGCAATATTTCGGTGCAATACTTTAAAGTTTTTGATAATTATATTTACACGATAACAGACTGATTTTAATTAGTGATTCAGTTGATGAGTAGGGAACTGGGAAAACCGCAAGTGTTCACTTTACAAGTGTGTTGTGTGAGAATGGATTTCCTTGGTTGACTGTGATATCAGGTGTGTGTTGCATCTACAACGATTGTTTAACCTGAGTGAGTATCTATACCTAATATTTACATTGCAACCAAAGTTTACAACTACCTGTTGTTGATTCGATTGTCCAATGTTGACATATTTGTACGTATACTGTAGTAGGTATTGTTGCGTTGTAAATCCTTATCAAACTCTAGGTAGGTAATACAATCAACGAAACAGTTTGTAATCTTTTTCTTATGTCGTAATGTATGTCATTATATTACATTATACTCTTATTATGCACGAGTAGCTATGTTATATGTATCAATACCATTTGTAATACGATTGATCGAACCCCTGGCGTTACATTTGATCCTATCGGTGTATTCAATTTAATGATACTTTGCAAGCAGTCTATCATATCATGCTATATGTTTGCAAAAATTTGTTATTGTTAATGAAGTATTTCTAATCATGATGATCGACATCGTCTATTACTCCCTCTACTTTCTTTGTTATTCATTTGCAATTTTCGCGCAAATCAATTCCCTGTCCCTGCAATTGTGTTAGATTTAATAGAGGGTTGTTCGTGTGTGTGCGTCGGGGCTGCGCCGCCGTCGAGACGTCCCGGGGGTTGATCCTGACTTGGGGTGCGTTACCCTCTCTGTGAACAGAGAGGTCATCCAACCTATACTGATCAACTTTCAATTTCATTTAATTTTAAGTCTGTTCTTTGATGTTATCGCTTATTGAGAATTATACTTATATTATTTGACGACCGATTGGTGTAATGGATAGTGACCCTATCAGCGAAACCAACGGTTGCGGGTTCGAATCCCGCGACGGGTAAATGTTTGTATGATGAATACGAACATTTATTCCCGAGTCTTGGATGTTTATATAAATATTTATGTATGTTTATCCGTTATCTAGTATCCATAGCACAAGCTTTGCTTAGTTTGGGACTAGATGATTGGTGTAAGTGTCCGAAATATTTATTTATTTATTTATTTATTATCGCTCATAATGAATGAAAGCTACCTTATTTTTTTTAGGATTGTAAAAATTTGGTTTGTTCGTTTTTTTTATACAATCAATTCATCATTTTTAGAAAGTATAATAATATTAAAAGCTATTTCATATGGTGTTAATATCTCATCATTGGTGTAATATAAAGTCAAACGTGATTTAACTATTACAACACTCAAGCCAGAGCAAGGACTTTCACTGTCGAAGCGTATCATGCGTCAGCAACTGGTATCACTAAACCCAGATACTTGTCTAATAAATTATAATTAATTTTATCTGCTAGCAAGCTCATAAGTGCCAAATTAATTTCGCCAGCTATCAATATCAATGTGCTTGTATGAATGGTACATTGGTTACATTATTGTTAATCAATTGTAGACCTATATTTTATTGCACAACATTAACGTATTACATTGGATAAACAAAGTTTACACATAACTCTACAATCGGACGAGCCTAATGAACAAATTTCTACCAGAAAACCTTTTAATTTTATTTTAATGAGTTTTCATTAAATGTAATCGTTGCTGACCGCTATCGCTAACCGTATTTTCATGCACGGAGTCAAACGTTTGTTTGACATAACCTATAATGTTGTTCTCACTTATGGGTTCAGAGAACGCGTGACGTCCGTTACCATCAGAAAGTGGTCAGATCAGTTTGATTCATTCGGAGTTTCACCTTCTTTTGTATTCGAGGTACATACTCTCAGGAAGGAAGCCTTAAAGAAAGTTATTTCCTATCTATAAGCCGTTTTTCACCTCTTTCGTAATAAACGGAGACTGCTAATCTCTGTCTGCATTCAATTCAAACGACAAAATCATTCTTTTTTAATAGTATTTAAGGTAGGCTATAATTCCTAATCTATATTTGAATCTGGTTGTTTTGAATGCCTATAGTATCTTTATTGTAATCGTCTACGTTTGGTTTATGGTTGTAACTATCTGACTCTTTCCGTGGTCGTGTGCTTCGGACCGTGACTCCATTTATTTTTTGTACGTGTCCCGTACCTTTTCATTCGAAAGTGTTCCTTATCTGGAAGCTTTTGGAATTTAAAATAACATGCACCAGTAAATTGTTTCCGTCTAATTATTGATTGTGTGGATCGATAATGGTCATCGAAACATTGACCGTGCAGGTAAAACACTATTTTAGGACAATCGTTTTGTAATAATGCTAGTTATTTTTGTTAGTCGTTATCGAAGTTATATTTCAGATTCTTTAAATTGAAATAGGGATCACAGTAGGTGTACTCGGTAAATAATGAATGAGTCATCCCGTTGAGCTATATGATAATAATATTCTGTATCATGTGCGGCGATTATATTTTTTAAAGTTAGCTACGATTAATTCAAGGTCAATTTGGCTTTTGTTGCTGTGCTATTTTTCAATGTTTTATTCCTTGGTTAATGCAGTAGCTTGTAATAAGGTACACAGAAGAATGGTCACGTCTCGAGCAAGCTTGTCATTCGCTGGGTGATTGTATTTATTATTATAACCTTCGCGGACTGTGTCACTGCCGCTGTGTCGATTCCTTTGACTGTATCTAATCGATCCTCGAAATCATTAATCTTTTCTTCTTATTCTAAAAAAATTTTTGAAAATAATATCTTAAAGTGCCTCATGAGCATCATTCAACATTATCATTACCGCTGAATTCTTCATTAAACGAGTCTAAATTAAGAACTCGACTTCACCGGTCCTCTCGCGACCGCATTTGAACTTTTCAAGTGTTGTTTCGAGTGCCTAAATCCATTAGGTGGAGTTGAGGTGTGGTCCAAATTTAGGATAACGAGTGTCTGTGTTGTTGTCACGGCAATTAAGTGGTGTGCCCGGGTTGACTTCCGGATCCACTATTTTTGGCTCGCTGATGGATATGCTCAACTAGCTTTGTTAGGGTGGTTTCGAAATTTGTCTATTCTTGGAGATACTTAGTTTTGGTTGAAATTTTGATTTTTAACCCGCCACTATAACCGACGGGTGTTATGTGTGTGACGGCATTGTGTGTCCGTCCAATCTTTGTTGGATGTATCTCTATATTGCGTGGTCCCATTTGAGTGCGGTATTTTTTATATTTAAGATTAAACATGGGGAAAGGTTTTTACCAAGTTTGATGAAAATTGGTTCAGCCGTTTCGAACATATTTAACTTTTATAGATTAATAGGCGGCCAGCAGATGCTGATATGCCAGTATCCGTACTGGTGTATTGTTAAAAAAAAGTAAAACAATTTTGGATTAATAGTCATCATCAGAATTTGTTCTCTTTAAACCACTTATCATGTCTATTCTTAAAACTTCACGGAGTGGGCATCAACAATCTCTTGAGTTGCTCTGTATACCTGGACGATATTATTAGTTTTTCGGGGGGGATTTCTTTTACAGTTTATGTTATAATGAACATTAATAGTCTCAAGCGTGTCGCCTGATAGATAGCGCCTACTACCTATATTTATGGTACCTGTATTGTCCCTTTAAATATACGGTTAACTTTTTGTTCTACTAGGTGGGTACCTAGTTTTTTTTTAACATTACCTAATTTAGAATATTCTGTAATGTCGGCTTTTCGTTACTCTACAATAGTATCGTTACTTACACTTAAATGTCGATTTATTAAAATTAACCTTTTTATATGATTAGTAATCCCTTTCTGCTCTTTCTCATGATGATTAATTGTGATAAAGACCTGTTTATTTCTAGATAAATAATGTACTTGTGTGATACAAGAGTGATAAATTACTTTTGTGTTGATAGATCTTGCGTGTCACTGTTAAAATGCAGACAAGTAAATTTTTCAAGTAGATTAATGATTATAAAAGAACGTGCATGGTTGTCTTCCCGTGGGTTAGCAACAGCCAAATAGCAGACAAGATTTTGACAACTCGTTTCGCATTTTACACCTGCTCTGTTTGCATGGGGTTCCGGGTTTAATTCCTATTACCGGTCAAGTATTTGCATATAGTTACCGGTCGGTGTTCGTATACTATTGTTATTTCATCACCCTACCATAAGTATCTCGGCTTTAAGGATTTCATCGCGTATATTTCCGCTAGTTGTAAATCGCTTTAGATAATTCTTTTTTTGCTTGAAAAAGTGTATTTTCGAGGTTGTCTTATATAAACTTGATGATGATCTGATGAGGCACTCCGGAAATAGAGAACGGTAACACATTTAAATTGGTTGTTTTGCCAATTTTCTGGAAGTACAGTCGGTTGCATAATTATTCATACAGGACTATTTTAGATTAAAGGTAGTATGCTGGCTATTAAAACTTCTCTACAATCATGGTCTAGCTACACAAGAGGGTCATTTTAGAGAACTGCGGTACTGGTACAGCTTGAATAGGCATCACGCTATCATTAATTATGTAAAACAGCCCTATATGAATAACTATGAAGTACAGTAAAACCTTTACAAGTAGGTACAAGCTATTGAGGAAGGTATCCTTAGAAACTGAAAGTTTTTTCTATGCACTACGGGTTAGCGTTTCACCGCAATCAACCTACAAATTAGATAAGATGGTGGTTGCGATTTTAAAATTGCCCTACCTAACCGAGTACTAAACAGCCGAGAATCTTAGCCGCGACGTACGTTTTGTAATAATGGAAAGAAGAGACCTGCATTATTACCTTATATTTAGCCTCTATATATGAACAGGCTATTATCCCTAGACACAAATTTGCAGTTGAATTAATAGCTGTTGAAATGGAGTGATTTGTTCTGACATATTATTTACTATGACTATCACGGATGTTACAAATGTTACGTGCACGTAATAATACATAATTATGCCTTTTGCATTTAGAGCATAACACCTGTGTACCTATAGGTACGTACATGTGTTGTCACAAGTGATTTATTTCTCAAAAAATGTACAGAATGACGTCTGCCATTTTGAGGGTTACCACCAGTTCGTCCACGTAGCAATTTGTCAAATACACTTGCAATTAGTACAAGACCACAAGTAGGAATATTAATCTATCCAAGGAGCAGGTAGTCCAAACACCAATTTGCCCAAATACAATTACTCCAAATCAGGACAAACCCTAGTATCAGACAGTTCAAATGTAATTTACTTAAATACCAGCCCAAACAGGCATCAATTTGCCCGATAATTAACTTGGCAATTTTTAAGAACAGAACATTGATTCAATTCATTGATAATAATGTTGTCCTCAAAAGCTTGGTGGTCGCGCTATTGCGATAGTGATGAGCTTATTAATGATGGGATAGATGCTCCGATCTTCCAGTAGTAGTATCATGTACTATTTTATCAAAGAGAAGAGTAGCTGTGAATCTACGTAGCACATACTTCTCAATACTTGTCGTTGCTAAAATTTTACCTTCCAGTCCTAACTGTATTTTAACCTTGTTTCTTGTAAACTTATCGTCTTACCTCAATTTTTGAGTTTCCATTCGCAAGACACCATTTCAATGTTTTAAGTCATTTCTTTTATTCAAGTAGACATGCTGTCCGACTAATACTTACATTTTCTATACTACGAAAATCTCACGAAACTAGTTCGAGGGAACGGAAATGTAACGGTATTTACATGAATCGTGAGAATAAGATCATGGTTTATTGTGAATCACCATGGGGTAAGTAGCTGCGAAACGTTTTTTGAAGTGTATCGATATTATCATGCCATGGATTGTGGTCACAGCATTGCTTAGTGATTTTTTTTAGAGTTTCTGAGCGCTAAACGTAAAATTACTCGTGCGTATTTGTTCTTCCAGTCTATATTCAACTGTAGAATCGTTGCGATTCGTTTTGTATACCCTCCTCCGTTTTGAGCCGCTGTCAGCTTCACGTAATTTTAAAGTTTGTGTAAAGTTAAATTCTCAGGTAATCGGGTAAATATCATCTTCAAATTTTTTCCTTCAATTTATTTAGATAATTCGTATATCTTCTTGAGTTGCGTGCTCTTATTACTTATTAAATGAATGCTTATGCATGCCTCCTTACTGATATTAACTGACGTTCTTATTATATATCTCGTTATCGATTTGGAATTTCATCGTTATGTGCATTAGAACGCGACAAATATAACCTATATTAATCTAAATTACCCATATCAACAAAAATTTTTATCTTTTCTTGGCGCTAAACTTTTACAAAGAGCGTCGCGTGTACTTTTGAGTTCTCATATTTTTGCAGAATGACTCCGATGTCTAAATCTAGATTACGTTGCAGATATGTGAATTTATTTATTCTTTAATTAGACATCAAGACTTGAGCATGGTTTTGCAATAAAATGGAACACATTTGTTCACACACAAACCACGACACATGTAATTAACGCTGTAAAATGTAATAATAGTACTACGCTTACTTATCTAATTCTAAATAAATATCTAAATCAAAATCTAATCAAACTATACGTCTCGTGTCGTGGGCCTGTGAGCAAAACGACTACACTGCCCTTTATGCCGTATGTAATACGGCCTAAATAACATCTTCTAACGCATTAACTGAATAAATTATTTATGCATTGTCTCTGATTTAGTATGGACCCGTGAAACGATATATGATGAATCGGTTTTATTATGTGTCCAATTATTGTTAATTTTCAATGGACTGTTAAACAATAACTTCATGAATTTTCTAAGCATGCTACAAAACGGATGCTGTGAAATATTTAATTAAAACTCCAGGGAATTGTGAATGTAACTGTATTGCTTGCCAGCGTTCGATTTGTTCCTGTACTATTGTGGACGCTGACAATGTGTTGGATGCATGCATAGTCAGTCTCAAAAATCGCTAAAGATAATTAAATTACAAAATTATAAAGCACAATAACTCACCATAACTTGATGAACAGACTAATGTACAAATTTGATGCTAAAGCGTTAAAGGCTTTACCAAAACTTGTATCCATATAGTCACAGTAAACAGGAATTACACGAATTAAATTTCACCCTGTTTATGAACTGTACTAGGAGACGACTTTACCCAGAGGGAATGGCACAATAGGTCTTTTTTTTTTATACACGACGGGTTCGTACTTGACCTCAATCACACCTGATGTTAAGTGAAGATGTTATAAAGGGATACTAGCCTGTCCTCTTTAAAACCGCCTCCGACGACCAATGTAAACAACATAGGGTATTCGAATCGGAGGTCGCCGGTCGATCCTCAGCGGTGTACATGTTTACTACTCGGTTTGGTTGGTGGTAGGGCATTTTAAATGTCCGCTTAGCTAGCACCACCACCATCTGCCGCCAAATAGAATTATTCTGAAGTTCTCCGCCGCCGTGGCTCAATGTAAACGACATTGGGTTTACGATTCGGAGGTCGCGGGTTCGATCCCCAGCGGGGTACATGTTTAAGTACTCGGTTTGGTTGGTGGAAGGGCATTTTAAATGTCCACCTGGCTAGCTACCACCATCTTATCTAAATCTGCCGCCAAGCAGCAATGTTAATAGCATTGTTGTGTTCCGGTTGTCAGAGATAAGATAGCCAGTCCCTCAAATGTGTTAGGGTTTCCGGGTCAGTACGTTCCTTCGACCTCATCTTCACTTAACATCAGGTGTGATTGAGGTCAAGTACTGTGCATAAAAAAAAATTGCGCGTAACTATTATTTTGAATAGCTTCACGCTGTTTTTGTGAACTGACTAAGCTTGATAGCCGGGGTCAGTACAAGAGAGTTTTGGGGCTTTTGTTTGTCTGTCAGCCGTCGCACTTCCGTCCGTGTGAAAGCCACTTTCTCTCAAATGATATAGTGCAGTTATGGTGATGAGAGGTCAAAGGGTCCGTTCCGTTCTCAAAGCCGCTTGTACGTAATTGGAGCAAAAAGTTGTTAGCAAAAAGATTTACTTCCCGTGACAATCTTTTCAAGATTCTTTCTTTCAAAGATTCTTTTTTCAAGATTTTTCTTTCTATAAAGGAAGGGTTATAATTTTAGCAGTCTACGTACGGGTCTGAAAATAGATGTTCCATTGTAGCGATTAAACAATGTACTAATTTTGATAAATGAGGTGTCGTTGAGTTGGTTATAGCGTCACGAGTAGTTGTTATAGTGTCTATAAAAAAAATATAGTACCCATACCATGGCTAATTCATGTTTAATGAAGTATCAAGTCAACCAATCGCAGTAATTTATGTGATTGAGAATCTCTGTTAATATTTTCAGCAGTGGACGTCCTGTGACTGATATGATGGTGATTAATTTTTTTAGTGGTCAGATTTTAGTGAAATTTTCAATTTACTTTTATTTGGTTTTAGTATCATCTCTTTTTACCTGACGCCTCCCTAACAAGAGGATGGTTTTTCGGGCTTTTTGGCGGGATCTCGGCGAGTGAAGTTGCATTTTTCTTTATAATTCTTATAATTTGTGCATTCTATGTTTTGAAGCTTAATAATGGCAGAATATTGTGCAGCAAACGTTAGTGATGGTGTACAAGTGAAGGGAAGTGTAAATTAAAGTGCGTAACGGAGCTTTCGGGTTCCCACAAGAAGCCGCCAAAATCTTTTGTAAAGCATTCTGCCAGTTTACTGAAGAATAACTTGACCATGACTAGACTCTGTATACGCCAAGTATAGGACGGACGAATCATCTTTGAACCCAAGGAATTTAATGAATTTTGAGAAATATGTTATCGTTAGTCATTCGATTCGTCTTGATTCGATGCAGTCAAGTATTTTTTTCATATCACTGGTTTGTAACATATTACAATATCTACATAGCGGTTATATTTTCGTATCTATGCAATAAGTGTATGGAACAAGAATTGCGAGGTCCTTCTCACAGTTCCCACTGCTATTGAAATGGGTCATTGTTGTCTATGGTTGATGTTACCTGTGCCGTCCCGTGATACACGATGCACACGTTTTCAAAATGTATGTTTTTTCCATGCGATTAGGTACATTATGAAAACTCGACACGTACTGACTTGCTTAAATTAAATAAAAGAATTCTTGTAATACCTATAACATTTTATTACCAAAATACTTTTGCAAGTGATAATAGTATGCACCATGATATATATCCTTTATATTATCACGTTCTTTCTAATATCAATGTTTTGTTATTCAAATCACAATACAGATCAGCTATAGATAGGGAACAAATTATTTATTACCTTATGACCGAAATAAATAAAACATGAAGGTAATACATGATCTGTGGCTGACATGATGACGGTGAAACAATACCTACGGTACATATGAGTATTATACCATATTATGGTACGTATAAATAGTAAAACTGCTAACCTAACAGATACGACAAGACAAGACAAGACCCAAACTACATTTAAATAATGTTTGAGGAAGTGACTGGAATAAAATGTAAAACACAATCAAAACATTAACATAAAGGTTAATTTGAAAGAATGACAGCAATCAATATTATCAATGAAAAAGATTCAATACAAGAAAAAAATTGTAGCTCCATTTCAAATTATTTGAGAAAGTGCTCGCAACAGAAGTTACTTACGAAGATTTCTCTCAGGCTTTTCTTTTAAAATTTAAATTAAGTATTCGAAATTTCGAATAGTGTGTAGTTGAAGTAATCGAAGTATATGAAATGAAATGAAAATCATTTTATTCATGTAGGCAATACAATATGCGCTTATGAACATCACTTGATTTTTAAATTACCCAACCACTACTGAGAAGAGCTAGCGAGAAACTCAGAGGGTTTGTCTTTTTTCAATCAGTCATTTACAATCAGTCATTTACAATCTAGAAAGGTTACAACAATTTTTATATATCGTGCTAGAGAGGAGCCGTTTAATAGGTCACAGAGGTACAAAAACTTCCACTTATTTACAAAGTCTTATAAACATAAATAACAGAGCAAACTCGTGACAGACTGCATCATTTGTGTGTCATGGCATCGATATCAGTTGTATAGCAGGTATATAGTGGAGTTCATTGAGACTGGATCTGATATGGTTACTGGGTATACTTTTTTACCCATTGCTTGTTACCTAATGTAATTGTTAATTTGCGTAGCTAGTATTACATCATAATGCGTACCCATACATATACATACATGCAAATAAAATTCGAAATAACTCGTGCGATATGAACTAACCTATTATTACGAACTTATAAAAAGCTATTACCACTTCATAGTATTTGGAGAGATTGCATAACCTAACAATTATCATAATTATTAGGGATATTAAAGACTGCTCTTCCGTTTGGTCGTTGTTTTTGCTTTATGATAGCGATCTCTGTTTATTCTTTACTTTACACTCGTATAAATACAGTGTTTGTATTAATCATGATGAGTCGGAGACTTCAATCAAAAAGTTATATAATTTTTAAGGTTACATTTTTTTTATTGAAAGTATGTCACACTGCTTCGGCTCAACATTTTAACTTATAAGGTCCCTTTTGTTATTAACCTTTCCCTTAATAAGGTCCCTTTTGTTAGTAGCCTTTTGTTATTGTGAAATCGTTTCGATGGCTTTTATATCCGATAGAGGCCCTTACTTTATATATTTAAACAATTAATATGGTAAACATGTCCACTTCGATCTCACTACTTTCGTTAAAGCATTGAGAGACAAAACACTGCACTCTGTTAATCTAGCATTACTTAACACGTTCCGGGACACATCACCAGACACAATAGAAGTTTTATTGTTATTACGTCTAGAGGCGTGATGTTTCCCGGAACGTGTTAATTTCTTTAAGTTATTTTTCTATTTTAATTACAGTGTGTGAATAAAATACTTAGTTAAGTTTGAAATCACTGTAAATTGAAAGTTTAGAAAATCCCGAGAAGACAAGCGATTATATCATCTACATAAACGAAACAACTGTTTTAAAGCTAAATATCTTCGAAACAGCTTAACTGATTTTCAAATTACTGATTTAAAACATGCTAAAAGTCTATCTCCGAGTTTAATCATAAATACAGAAAAAAATGTACACGACAAAAATCGGACCACGCGTTACTGAGATATATCCGAAAATAGACGCACCTACAGCGCAAGCGTCGCCGGAAAAAAGTTTAGGTACTTCTGATGACAGTGGAATATCTAATCAATTACTTGAACAATTTCAATATACCTCCGTTATCTATGAGATTCTCAAAGTCATCGCTCCTGAATTGATAATAAATTCTGCTACGATAGGAGGCTGTTTGTTGTCCGATGCTGTGATAATCGCCACTTGCGCCGACCGAACGGAAATCATTTTGTTGTCTGACACGAAATTATTGCTAGTGGTGTGCCATTATACTCTTATACTCGTAGAGCTGTAGTTTTTGTGTACTTCTTGTGGCTAGTATTATATGATTCAATGTTCCAGAGGCTTACAAAAAAAGATGTAAAAATTATAATGTACTTTGTAGTGACAAAGGAGCATATTGCGTTTTCCTTATACGTGATAGATAACAGTAATACTCGTATTTTTGTGATCTCATTATAATTTTGTAAGAACCTTTTGCCTACTTCAAGCCAAATTAATTAATGATCCCTTTAATATTAAGTTCAAATTTAATCTAAAACAGCACGGCACATTAATGACATTCGAATCATTGAAGGCAATTATGTCCTACCTTGTTACTGTCCATTCACTTGTCTAGGTATAGACAAAGACAAATGTAGGGGCAGTTGTACTTGAATGGTAGTCACAGTATATATATTTTTAGCATCCAGTATCACAAATTCATTTCGATTCCATCCCATATATTGAATTAAAAAGGACCTAATATTGAACCTTGCGGCACGCCTGCTCACCTTAGTCTTGGGATTTAAAACCATATCATTTATATTTCTATCAGAATGCTATTTAAAAGATACAAATGAGTTATTTGATGTCTCGACTTTCGTCCTTAAAAGCTAATAGTTTACTTAATAACTATGATTTAGTTATTACAATGCTTGTCAAACGCTTACCTTTAAAACCTTATAGGTCACAAATAATTTATATATTTATTATCTATTGCCGGGAAATTATAGTAGTTTAACAATTTACTTACTTTACTTGTGTAATAGTCGGTTTACACTGCAGTTAGTGTGTTAGTTAAGTCACTGCTGATCTAGTGCCCTGTTGCGGAGTTGACCCCTAACGTGGGAGGCGGGCGTCCTCTCTAACGGTGTAAAAGGGAATTTTCAATGTGTTTGCAGATGGGCGCTCTGTAACGGTACTGGGTAGAGTTTGAGTGGATATTACTCGTGCCGTATTTGAATGGGCTCAATCAAATTGATTTACTGGTTTGTTATATTATAATCTTCCAAATTCTCTGCGTTTGCTCTTTATTTTTAAAGTTATAATAAACTTTTAAGATACCAACCAGAAACATGATGACGATTTTATCTTAGTGTCGTTCGTCATCCATAATTCAGCAATTGCATGATCTCGTAATCGCATTCTAAATTGCAATTTTGATATTTTGAAATCTTGACATTTAGTTCCGATCGAACTAAACTACGAGTATCTAGGAACGTTGTTCCGTCGTCGTCGAGCGTTTACGTCGTATCTGTACATCTTAGATACTGTAGGTATAACAAACAGCAGCCACTACAACATAGCAAGTATGGGATACTCACTCCTGCATTATGGTAATGTGAACAAGAACTTACGTCTCGGCTTTCTATCAACACTGCATGTACGTGACCTGCCTCGCATTTAAAAGGTCGAAAGTCGGCTTGCATTTTGCAGACGTTTCGCACATAATGGTGGAGCAGTAATTGCATGCATGTTTAGATACGGTCTAGAGGACAGTACGAGTATATTCAGTTGGCAAGTCTATTGTATACCGCCTGTCTAAATTTTGGATATGAAAATAAATTTCGTTTTGGCTCATTTTAATAGACTATAATTTCAATAACTATAAAAAGAAAATTTAGAAAACACCCGTGAATACATAAAAGCTGAAGGTCTCGACTTTTTCGATTGTCATCAAAGATGGCTAAAAACATTAATCTTTAATATAAAAAAAAAAAAGAAATACGTCCCGAATACAGAACCTCCTCCTTTTTTGAAGTCGTTTAAAAAGAAGCCTCATTCAAATATGTAGCTACATCAGGACAAACACTGGACATACCAACACACACACACAATAATGCCGTCAAACAAACAATCGTATTTCGTCGGGGGATGAAAACATAGTTTTATCATGGTTTGGATGATATTGCGCATCGTAACATACACGTTACTAATAATAGTTAGTGTTTTTAAGTACACATGTTCATAAGACGACGTAACACTTCCAATATAAGCAGCCTCCAAGTTAAGTACACTGTTACCCGGAGAACTCAGAAAGAACGCCTCTTAAACCGGTTGTCATATATTCATTTAAAACAAGAAAAACGCATTCGACGCCATAATATGACCCAAGATTACTTACTGATGATATAGTACTAACTTACGGAGTCGGACCAGCTGGGAGTCGGCCACCTGCCGCGCCTGATAGAATACCATGGAGGTCAGGTCAGGGTACTAACTCAGATTTTAATATGACAAAGCACCGGATTGCAACTTTGTGGTTTTGAGTTTATTTTTATTGACACTGAGGTCGGACTTTATTTATTAGAAGAGCGTTCAGTAAATGCTTTCGTTTCTGGAGCTAATAGAATATAAATAAATATCCTTGGACATACACACATCGCCATTTAGTTCCACACTGAGCAACTAGGGTTGTATTATGTATACCAGCCTGGTTGATATACTATACAAATATATTTTTTTGTAAATAAATACATATATAAATGGAAAACATCCATAACTCGGGTACACACATGACTGTATTCATAATACAAAGATATGCCACTAGCGGGATTCGAACCCGCGACCTCTTGGTATAGCAGTCAGCGTTTCTAACCACTAAACCAAGCAGGTCGTCTTCTTAGCTCTGTTTCTTTTTTCGTCTTCACCAGACCACGTTTCTAACATAAATATACAGGGTAAACGACGGTTCCATATATTTGCAAACTCGTTTGCAAAGTCGCATTTGGTTTGCGATGAGTGAAGTTAAGCAATGTCTGCCGTGGTCAGCCCGTAGATGGGTGACCATTTAAGGGTTTTCATTCGAATGTTTCACGTTACGCACGTTAAATAGTCAGTTCCTGTCGTTTTTACAAGCTTTTATTTAGTTTGCAATGTCCGTATGTATGTAAGTTGTCCGTTTCAAAATTTGCAAATCATTTTTCAACCACTTGAGCTGAAATTTGCCATATTTATGTAAATTCAGTGACAATACAATATTATGGTACCATCGAGCTGATCTGATGATGGAGCCGGTATATACGGACTGAAACTCGCTGATAGCAAAAGGCAAGATAGTCGAATTTCACCTAGTTCGTTTTGTTGCCATGAACACTTTTATTACAAGATGTCGTCGAACGTCTGAATGTGGAACCAGAAGTTTGCCACTGGACATCCTTGATGGACTTTATGTTACTCGCTTTATAATAGAATAATATGTGATAATCATGATGGAGTATTAAAAGCTTGTTTTTAAAAGTATCATTAATAAGTTGGGCGGTTTGAAAACGCCGACAAAATGTCTGCTTAAAGATTGAATGCGATGAGATTTGATGATCTCTTGGTGTAGTGGTTAGAAACTGGCCCGCTAGGGGCATATGTTTGTGTGATGAATACGGACATTTGTACCCGAGTTATTGGATGTTTTCATTTATAATAAGTATTTATTTACAAAAAAAATGTATTTATGTAGTATATCAACCATCTGGTATCCACAACACAAGTCTATAGTTGCTTAATGTGGAAAACTGAGATTAAAAAATATGCGTTTATGACTAAGAAAAAGTGAGATTTAAAAAAGTGAATTTATAACTAATTGCGGCTAGAAAAACTGACATTATGAAATGGGAGACTAAGGTAAAAATCGATTATACATAAAGCACACGTGACAAAACACGATTGTGGCAAAATGCGATTAGGGAGAAAATCCTACCGATGAAAAATGCGTTCGACGCACCCTCCTACCAAATCGGCTGAGCTAGGTCCGCGTTGTGCCTTATATGTTATATTTTCATCTAGTAAGTGAATGCTGGGCCCCAACAGTGAGTAAAACTCAAGTTTCTAGTATCTTTTTTCGCCGTAGGTGTGACAGAATTGCTAATAGAATAGTTGAAAGGTGGCAACTGGCACCTGTTTCGTTATGAAATCGAAGCGTGGGAGTTAATTCTGTGTTCAGTTTACGCAATATGCCCTTTTTAGCTGGAACAGGATATCTGAATTAATTTGGGTTACTGGTCATATGGAAACATGTTTATCGATGGATTCCGTTTGCTGTAAAACTAACATGCATTGATTTCCTCATTCGGTACGGTCGGTATTGATCAGTTTTGATGCGTGCCTGTCTACTGGAGAATATCGTTTAGATATTCAAATTCAAATGTTGAATATTCAATATGTGTATAATGATAACTTTATTACAATAAGATAAAGACTCTAATATCGACAGGTCGTTCAATCTAACTAATATTATAAATGCGCAAAATTTGGATGTTTGTTTGTTTTTTGCTTATTTGTTTGTTTGTTGTTCAATCACGGCGAAACGGACGAACGAATTTGTATGAAATTTGGTATAGAGGTAGAATACCTACCCTGGATTAAGCCATAGGATATTTTTTATCCCGATAATGTGAGTAGTACCCAGGGGTTTAACAAATTTCCGCGATAAAGTTATTCCGCGCAAGCGAAGCCGCGAGCGGAAAGCTAGTAATATATAATATTATCAATCAGTAATATATAAGATATTTAGAAAAACTAAAAAAAAATAGGGACATTACATGACGAAATTCAAGATATAAAAATTAACGATAAGTCCGCCGTTGTACTCAATTTATGTATCAATGCAAAATTAATGTATTGCCTTTTTGTACAATAAAGCGTTTACAAACAAACAAACAAACAAACGTGTTGTTCCTGTTAGTCGTTGACACAATATCGCTAAGTCATTAAAGGGGAATTAAATACACTTTTATAATAAAGTTCTAATAGACATTCAAAATTTACCTTTATTTAAATAAATTCAAAACCATCATACTAAACAGAAGTGATGTACAAATGGTATAATGTCTGACTGATTGAATGATAAGCAAGTATGGACATAGCCGCTCGCCGATATTCAGTCTAATTATACATTAAATATACATTTTTTCCCTGTTTTGTCGAATTACAAATTGTAATCAAAAACCTACTTAAAAAGTGCAACGCTTGAGTTTCCTCGTCGTTCTTGTATGAGGAGCCAGCTTTGAATTTTAATATTATGTTAAAAAATTTAACGTTTTCAAGTGATATTTTTATCCTATGAAATAAAAGTTTTTACTTTGAATCAAAAACACTTGTAAGAGATATTCGACAGTGGAATGGTAACTTTATTTGCGAACCATAACGTGCATGTACCTAGTTATTAGAGCAGTTCTGTGGTTGATATAGGAAAAGATTGAGTAGAAGCTAGTTGTTTAGGAGGTAATAGATCTGAAAGGTGTGACGAATTTTAAAAAGAATATTACATACATTTTATTGTAGCGCTACTGAATTGTTGCCGATTAGATAATAAGGGATTCGACAAAACAAAGAAAACTATTCTGTTTCATGATAGTTGTGAATGTCTGCTAGAACCTTATTTCAACAGCCTACATTCGTATCTCAAGAGAATATAAGGTATTTGGGACGAGTATTTGGCTGTTCCAATCATTAAAAACTTAATGCTTGAAACTGTCAGGGTTCAGAATGTCCCAACATCCACGGTTCACTTTTCGAAATATACAGAAATGCACACGCGACATGCGATGAGCCCATCGCTGTTAAAACGTTTAAATCTACAAATGTTTCTGGTGAAAAGTTCCATAGCCGCCTTTTACGACACCCACGGGAAGACACGGGTTGGTTCTAATACTTTTATATGTCAATACACAGCACTATACCTTTATTGTTACAAAACGCCAAGGATAAACAAAGGGATATTATAAATGATTCATAAATAGTGCAATTTGCAAACTTTTACAATCAACAGGAAAATGAGGCAACAACGTTGTTTCTCACTTTAAAGAGTCATAAATTTTCTTTTATCTCGTTAGGTACCACCTGTTCCAAGTTTAATGCTTGTTGATTTTTATCGGCCTCCTTGTTGAAAATGCCATTAATTCAGTCGTGACGCAATCTATTTAACCCCCGTCGCAAAAAGAGCAGTGTTACAAGTTTGAAGTAGTCTCGTCTGTCTTTGGTATTGTAGCGCCAAAAGTTATGAACCGATTTGACAACGGTTTTTTTTTGTCGAAGGCTGGTTATGACATAAGAATAACAATCGTTTATTTGACTTATTCAGCGACACGCATATACATGACATGTATAAGTGAAAAAATTGCCAATTAACACAGTAAAAGTGAAACCGGAGGTAAAACTAATCAGTTATTTTACGTATTTGCGTATAACGTATATGGTTTGTTGTCTTAGACCATTGAATGAAGGGTTTTCAGGGCGACAACTCAACTCATTATTTAATCTATGCCTTAATTCTTTCATCAATCAATCACAGAATATACAATTCAAATTGTTTGATTTACTAAGTAAATAATATGCTTAATGGTTCTTAGCTATGTTTGATGGAAAGCCATTAAGCTGTTTCGAACATATTTACCGTTTTATTCGTTTGTAAATTTTTATGAATAAAAGGGTTAGCTTTTAACACCCATGGCCCCGTAGGATGATATCGTTAATCGCGCGCGACGTGAAAATGAGAGTGGGATGGTTGTACATTTCGTCCAAGCGAATGAGCAGAACAAATATGTTGTAGCTTGTATCTTTACCCTAAGGTTTGCATGGAAGAGATCGCTGTTAGCGATAAGGCCGCCTTTTTGTGCGATTAATGATGTACGCTGTATTCTTCGTGTAGCTTTTGTTAATTGTGCAATAAAGAGTATTTGATTGATTGATTGATTTTGCGCGACAAACGTTTATCAGGCCTGTCATGCTACTAATGCTGGTTTGTTTATATGGATAATATAACCGTTGTTTCTCGGGAGTTTTCAAAATTTTCATTATAATTATGGCATATGATTTCCATTAAGACATAAGGTATATTGAAATCTCATTATCCGGAATACCAGGTTAATAATATCGATTATTAAATATTATATTTAATGTTAAAATTTCGTGTGAATAACAAAATAATAAAGAAAGTCCTACTGGTATATTATGGTAAGCCTTTCTTATTGGCCCATGCAACACGTCGGCCCAGTGCATGTTGGCGAATATTTTCGCGTGTCCATGAATTAGTACTCCCTAGCAAAAATTCTCTATCTATTGACGCGTTCCCACATTGTCGGTGGTAGATTATCTAATCCTGTGACAATGTTCTTTCTTCTGAAATTCATATCGATCTACTCTCTTCTTTCATATACTCGTATACATGTACTCGTATGTGTAATGCTCATCATAATTCAGTGGTCAACCTCCGTGGATTGATGTTGGACCTCCGGGTGGTGGTGCCTTAGCCGCAACCTGGCTTATTTTCCTAGCCGACCATTGTAAATGTCAGTTGATGTCCCTGAGATATTAATAATGGACATGACCACTCCATTTGGTCGTGTAGATTATGACTGCATAGGTTTTATGGCGTGTCGAAGTAGTATACTACAATCGGACCAAGGTCGCATGCGCATTTAACGGACGATTGTTAAATGGTTGCGGTTGTTGGGAATGGTGCCTCGAAATTTAAATGTAGTCGTTAATTATAAACAAATGAACTAACTGTCGCGGCGTATAATTCATCCACTAGTAGGAGATGTCATGTAGACTACCACTAACCAAACCGAATACTGAACAAGTATCCCGTTGGGAATCGAACTCGCAACTCCCATTTTGCAAACCTTATGTTGTTTACATTGAGCCACGGAGGCAGTTAAATAGAAGAATAGTGAAGTTTAATAACTATAAGAGTACGGACATCATATTGGTTGTTTTTTAATTCATATTTGATTACTACCTAATGGTTTGTTTCCCCTTAATGACACATGACTTATTTCGTCCTACGTGTTTTACGTACTCACCTTTGCCTACTTCGTGTGTACATTATGTATTTTATATAATAATAGTAGGTGTTCTCTGAATATTGTATCTAACTATGTAATTAGCATATTCTTATTTATTACAAACATCGCTTGATTAGAGATTTCCGTGAAATTAACTTTCCCATTGTAGCTTATTTGATAAATCATTATCCGACTTTCTAAGCCATTGAAGGGCCGTGTCTGGCACTGAGGCGTAAACGTGAATTTTGAACGGACTATTGGTTGATTTATTTTGAGGTATTATACTTGGGTTACACAAAGCGCGGCGCCACATTAGCAACGGTTTGGGTTTGGCATACGTACCTACTACTTAAAAGTTTTCACCGCGTGGTTAATTTTTTGTAGAGAGCCGCGGATCTCATTCTGGTTTGATTAACTTGGTATATGCTGTCATGGAATCAGTATCGGACTTCTCTTACAATGAAACGGATGTGTCATAAATGTCTTGACTGGTCCCACATCCACTAGGTGATGTAAGTAGGTACTCATATAGCCCAATATGTATGAGGATTCATCAAACTGCCAGAGTGGGTAATAAAGAATGAATATATATTTATCGAGCGCGTCGGTGGCTCAGCGGTTAAGACGTGGTCTCCTAATTTAGGAGGTTCGGGTTCGATTCCCACCAGGTATTTATCCGATTGCTCTTAAACGGTGAAGGAAAACATCGGGAGGAAACCTTCATGCCTGAGAAAAAAAAAGTCAATGGCATGTTAAGCCCCCAACCCGCATTGGGCCAGTGTGGTGGACTATGACCCATACTCCCTCATTATACGAAGGAAGCCCTATATCCCTGCAGTGGGATGTTTACGGGCTGATGATGATATATTTATTATCGCAAACATTTTGATGTACCTACCTAGAATCTGCTTAAGAGTAATTATTTATAAATAAAGAAGTACACTGTTCCCTAGAATATAAAGGGTACTTAAAACTTCAGCAGCAGAAGTTGTGATAAAGGGATCCAAGTTCAGCTTTGTACCAGTGTTGATTTTTAACTTAGTCCTTTTATAAAACCATCACCAAATTTGGGCCACATGAGTTTATCTGATCTGCCATTTCTTGTTCACATAACATGCTATTGACCGTTGGCAGTTAAATGAAACTGCTACATGTAATGTCTGAATTCATTTTAATTGCAAGGGCGGATCCCGCCTTTGAGTGAAGAGGGGAACACATTCTTGAGTTCCAGTCTGGGCATGGCCCAAAATAAGAAAATAATCTAACTAAAGGAATAATAGACGAAAGCTTACCGCAAAAACGTACCTTAAACAAGATTTTAATACATATTAAGAGAATTATGTATTGAATATGTTATCACAAAGACTTGGAGGTCGTGCGCCCATGAGCCCCCGATCCGCCGCAGCTGCCCTGTGTACCTACAATGAATGGTCAAAAACATATAATTGAATCACAAACTCCCGACCCTAATCAATATATTGTGTATAGATACATGTTTCTGATGGTACACTTTGTACCGGCGTCTGCGTTGTGTGACCCAAACTTTATATCGATGAAGAGAAAATGGTCGGGAAATGATCGGAGTGCGGTGAATTAGTGCGTTCGATTTGGTGCGGCTGAGCGCGTTACCGCCTTCGGGGCGAGTCGGTCTCCGCCTCTATAATAACCAAGTATCGTCCAATTTCTTTAGAAATAGGAATATTTTGATAATATTGACACACATCGTTGATACATGTTGTAACTTAGTACTTAAATTTTGTGTATACAGGAACATAGTACAGTCAAAAGCAATTATTTTTATGTATTTTCCTTCTAATTTTACAATATTTCAAAGCTATGTCTTTGTACTATTTGTTTCTTTTTACTAAAACCGAAACGACTGTTACTAAATTTTTCCCAGAAGTTTGTAGTTAGTATGTACTTATACTCTACCAGGTATCCAAACGTTGTTCACGTTATGATTAAGTTCTTTTTAGTGTATCCTATAATAGGCAAATCGTATTTGTTTTTTGGTTTTACGACTCCATCATGTTTAGCGACGATTCTGCCGAAGGAGAAACTGAGTAAATTGTCCATAGTTCTCTGGTATACTACCAAAATCTAGATAACCTTGCGGCTGTAGATTACTAAATAGCTTATTTGGCTCCTTACATTTATGCATTTACTTTTACAACACTTCGTAATGATTTAAGCTTCCTTTGTAGATTCTAATAACAATAGATCGCTAATGGACTTCTAAAGTACGCTAAGTAAACGTAGGTACGTATAGTTTAAAACCACATTGACCTTACTTAAGCCTACAGGAAGTCACGCAGAAATTTCTGCACGGGCTACATTGTAATTCCAGCCTATCTCGAGAGCTTGGCCGACCATTTCGAAGTCATTAAAGTGCACTAAACATTAACTTATTGACTAATACAACGTGTGAAGATTGCAAGTAGGATTTTCTCAGCTGTATAGGAAATAAATATCCAGAAATCCCACCAAGATGTGAGAAAATATAGGTAAATAAGGCATTTTCTGAATTTCCCCGACTGGAAAACGGATTGGGCGTCTTTGCGCCCTTTTCGATCTAAAGTCGACCAAGTCCAGGAAGGATATTTTTATAGGTATTTGGTAATTTCTTGATCAATAGCAAGGGATTTAATAAAATAATAATAAATATTTCGGACAGTTACACCAATAGTCTAGTCCCAAACTAAGCAAAGCTTGTGCTATGGATACTAGATAACGGATAAACATACATAAATATTTATATAAACGTCCAGACTCGGGGATAAATGTTCGTATTCTTCACACAAACAGTTACCCCTCGCGAGATTCGAACCCGCAACCGTTGGTTTCGCTTGTAGGGTCACTATCCACTACACCAATTGGTCGTCAAATTAAATATTACTAATTGTGAATTGAATGTTTTCCAATGCTCTCTTCCGTGAGTATTGTAAAAACTAAACGATAGTGAGCATTACACACAAATGATGGGCAGCAGCGTCATTGCTCCAGAGCTATCAGAAATCTGCCACCGCCTACCCGCCTCACCAGCGTGGCAATAGGGAAAATCCTCCCATGAATTACGATGCAAATCGCTCCACGGAAGAGGCTTATGTCCACCTACCTACTCGTAGTTGATTTTTATAGGCTGTATGTGAGATTGGATCTTTTGGAAAAAAATCGGTTCCGGTTAGATCATAACTGCACCCGTGGCGCAGTTGCATTCGCTACTTGTTTCCGATTAGCGAAGTTAAGCAATGTTTGGCGCGGTCAGCCCTTGGATGGGTGACCACTAATGACATAGGTATTAATATTTTTAATACGAGTGTTTCCGTGCTTGTCCGTTCCGGTTGTTTTCAATTGAAGGCCACTGTAGGCTACAAGGGCTGCTTAAAAATACTGACCGTCCATGTGACCACTATAGTCTGATACAAATCTACCGATCCGCACTGGGTCCGCATGCTTGATTAGGTATAGCCCATTCCCTTTCCCAGTGAGAGTATACTGAGCCCCAACAGTGGGGGACCTGTAAGGCTGATGGTGATGAAGATCATAACAGTGTTTGAATTATGAAAGTAAAGAATTTTTTATACAATTGACAGTGATTTTTACTTAGAAAGCAATCAACCTTCGATTGTTTGACTAAAAACAACATTTATAAACTTGATAGGTACAAAGACCTATCAGATTTTTGTTATAATTCCAAAGCTTAACATAAGCGGTCATTCACTGTAATGTCTATTTACATAATACGTGCGTAGGAAGAATTCCGTGTTCCACTTGACAAATGAACGCGATATCTCATCCAGATATGCAATCTCATCCCGTCTGTGTGCGAGTTTGTAAATATAAAGCGTTCTCTCCATTGGGACATTTCGTGTGCCAGGTTTATCGTCCACAAGGATATCACAAAGATTTGGGTTATACCCGATGCTCGGAGAAGCTGAACTTCGGAGAGTATGTTTTCTTTACAATGGGTTGACTGACCAAATACATCTGACTAAAGATCAGCCTATAGATTATGTAAATTCATCGGTATCGTCATCGATTACGTTGACCAATGCTAAGCCGTCAAATTGCCGTCAAGCGAGCGATGAGCCAACCAATCAGATGTCAGAACTGGTTATAGGTAAATTACACGCTCACTCAAAACCCCTAATTCATTAAAAAGAATCAAACCTTCAGCATTTATTTCAACGTAAGATGCGTGATATCATTTGTTGAATGTCAATTTAAATCTACAGGAATATTTATTGACTTTCTGTCAGTCAGTATGTCGGAAAGAGAAATCACCTGTGGTAAAATAAGCGGCGTAAGATACCGACAGGATCATAGTTGTCCTTTTTTAAATAAAAAGTATACAAGTAATATAATAATTTAATAATTTGGGACCTGGTCGCAGTACACCAAGCGACTAAGAAAGCTTATATTGTCAGAAACTGCTAGAAAACTACAATGCTTATTCACATGTTGCTTGGCGGAAGATACAGAACATTTTCACTAAACTATTCGGCTCTTTATTTATTTACTTTAGGTACATTAACAGTACTACATATATTATAATTCGATGTGACATGGTTTGTGGTACAGTTCTTATATGTCTACCAATTACAAATGTACTCAGCATTGATGATAGAAGACAACGTTTGATTTAGAACATAAGTGAATAATGATGAATAATAGACGAATGAAAATCAGTCAACATTATTTATTTATACTGGGAGAGCGAAGTGTGTAAGTATATCTCTTCTCGTGCTCTTCGTTCATAATGCTAAAAGCTAAGACGTGGAAACCTTCCAGGGTCAGTCTTTCCAAAATCCTACAAACTTGGATCATCAAGAGTCGCGTGAATAGGCATTTACACATCGTCACTTTACAGCAGTGAAATTGTGACACGTCTGGTCACAATCCTAAAAAAATCTTTTCCTCACACTAATTTACATAATCGCCTGGTAAGTTGTTATTTGTAAAATCCATATATAGTAGGTAGCTATTAGCTTGCTTTGATCGTACATATATTAATTACATTACTTAAATTGGATTAATTTCATTTCATTAAACATTACAAAGCATTAAGTTTCTTATGGAAGCTAGAATAAGTGTATCAACCGCTTAAGGGTTCATTCAGATCATAGTAGCTATAGTAGAATGCAGTAACACAACTACAAAGGTTCGATTTCGCTCCTAGTCCTCCTATTGTCATGTCATACACATACATGCTCATTTCATATAAACGTTGAAAATTAAAAACCAATCCTTTTTTTGATTGTCTCCTGCGTAAATTGCATCCAGGACTTTTGTGTGTTCAAGCGGCCTCGATCGTGAATTATATGGATACAGAGATCGGAGACAGGCTGTAGTGATGGCTTGCTTTGCTCCCTCATAAATGCACAAGTGTATATGATTTTAATTGTGTATTATATGCTTATGTTATTATGAGTTATCCAGTACCTACAACCGGACTGTTCGTCAAGGGTACCAAGTTGAGTTACTGTTAACAATACCACCTACTGTGGCCGAAGCATGTCATTTACACCGAGAGTGCATTGGAGTGCAAAGTGCAACCTGGTGCATCGGGCTTCGTAGTTATGGCATCAAGAAGCCTAGCTAGTGCGTCGGCAAATGTTCACTTGTATTAGTTGCACTAGCTGCACTAAGGGCTTGTTCAGAGGAAGAGATTAGACTCGCGCGTTTGTGACCGCCTCCGTGGCTCAATGTAAACAAACGATTCGGAGGTCGCGGGTTCAATCCCCAGCGGGGTACATATTTAAGTACTCGGTTTGGTTGGTGGTTGGGCATTTTAAATGTCCGCCTGGCTAGCTACCATCATCTTATCTAAATCTGCCGCCAAACAGCAATGTTAATAGCATTGTTGTGTTCCGGTGGTCAGAGATAAGATAGCCAGTCCCCCAAATGTGTTGGGATTTCCGGGTCAGTACGCTTCCACCTTCGACCTCATCTTCATTTAACATCAGGTGTGATTGAGGTCAATTACCCGTCGTGCATAAAACAAAATTACATATCTACTCGAATTTACACCTACATTCTTTGTAGTTCAGCGTATTTGATGAATCTAGTACAGCATATTTGTATCAAAGTTGCAATGAAGATTTGAATTCAGGCTATCCATGATAGATTTTATTGTTAGATACCTATCTGGCAATTACACACAGCTCAGTCTGTACACATCCTACACACTTGACGAACGCATAATATAATAGAGATTACTATACTATTTAAAAAACTTTAAAGCCTTTAATGTGGGTCTGTTATCATCTTCCTAGAGTCTCTACCAAATTTATATGGGACCACTCTGAAAGTATAGCTATCCTTTCAAACAAATAAATAATTATTGATTTTGATAATTCTCTCTGAAACTATGTGGTAACTCAAAAAATTGAATGATTTTTAACCGCCACATATCAGCAAAATTACCGTCAGTGGTATATTATCAAATGTTAATCAAGCGAAGAAGCGTCCAGTGAGGTTAACTCTTTTAATAATCATCATCATCAGCCCGTAAACATCCCACTGCAGGTAAATAGGCCTTCCCTCGTATATGAGGGCCTTTTAATATAAAAAAATATAATTCAAATCGGTTCTCAATTAGCTTAGATATCACGGAACATACATTAAAATTAAAATACAGTTTCATTCATAAAAGATAAAAATACCAGAATCCTCTCTTTTTTGAAAGACAGTTGTAAAAACTCACACCCCTATTGATATAACCTCCTTATAGAATGCTACTAAAATGTATCTCTATCTTCAAATTTTCTGTCGGATGTCTTCGGTGTGTACGTAGAATGTGTTTCTGTGTGTAGTTACGCGTGACTCGCGTCTTGTACGTCTCATCTGTGCGAGATCTTAGTTGCTCTTGCTTGATACGCAGTCGTCGATATACTCTGTTGTTAATTGCACTGTTGATTACATTTCCTCGAGCCGTAAGAAAGTTACAGCTAATTTAAAAGTGAGACTGCTTTCGATTTATTAGCGCGTATTGGTTGTTTCTAATGAATTTATTTCTTTTACAGGTACGTATCTGACAATTCCTGTATGAAAGATGTTTGGTAAGACCTTTGAGAATAATTAAATTACGGAGATTTAACATTAATAACTTAATAAGGCATTGTAGTTTCCGGGAAGAGTAGAATAGGACCAACCCAACTCTTCCCAAGAGTGTCGTAAAAAGCGACTATGGATGGCATAGCATAGATAAGAGATAGACAGCAGCATCATTGGTGCGCGAGCTTCCAAAAAATCTGCGATCGCCAAATCCCAGCGTGGCGATTAGGGTAAATTCTTCTATGAATAGCGATGAAAATACGACTTTTATAGCCTGTTAAAAACACTAACTACTCGCATTATCTACAAAGAGTTTAGGTCCATGGCTTTGTAATTAATAGTCATCGCTTAACAGGAATAGATAAGTTTATTGGGGCGTTTGCAAAAAACTGATCGAGTCTTTGTTTTCTCACAAAAACAACCCTCGAATTTCTTGCTCGCTCTTCTCACCTTTAGCTTTGTGAATGAACAGTATTTTTTTTTTTAAGAAGACGGGATCGTACTTGATTTGCGAGTGCGAGCGATTGAATTTGCGAGGGTAGGCACTGTCTTTCTGCCTGTATGTAAGGTATGACTGATGTCCAGATATTATAAAATAAAAAATAGTTTATCAATTCTATCGATATTGTTACTTGTTTCCATAATACTGTCGATATACTAACGATAGTTTAACTATTGGTGTACAACACTAATGTTAGTCTACCTGTCGACCGTGGCTTGATGGCGTGTTCGTTTCATGGCCATTCGGCCTCGTGATTTGATATTTCTATCTTATGGATTATAGAGATGCAGTTGCTATGAGAGCATATGGGATTATAAAATTGAATGGGTATTTCGGGGTGGTTTTATACTTAATCCTTTGTTGTCTGTATATATTTAATTTACAGACAAAGCGACAAATTTAGGCTGGTCCACGTCAGACTTTTTGTAAGTTCGACAATCGGGAAATTTTTTTTGGACAACTTATCACCGATTTTTTAACCAAGTGTTTTAGAACGTGTGTGTTTCAGTGTTGCAAACTATAGGTTCTATTGTTACCATTAAAATAGATATCATAGATCGTCCACCTTTTTGGAAGTTAAATTAATTGTTATACTACTAAGATATCCGCGAAAGAGACTTCTCAATATCTAAAGACCTAAAGGGGATCGTATTGGGATTGATTTATATCGGCTGCACCAAAGTTCAAATCGATAGCTTATGTAATTCTTAGAATAAACAGGAGTGACAGACACACCGTCACGCGACCTGCGTGATAAACGTTTATGTCGCGGGAGATAATATTTGTCCTGCTCATTCGTTTGGATGAAATATACAACTATCCCACTCTCACGTCGCGCGCGACAAACATTGTCTTTTTGCGAACGTTGCGAAACTTTTTAGTACAGAACCACAATTCACATACCATCTAACCAATGATATTAATTATTTGTTCAAGCAACATTGACAAATATAAATTTAACTAATATTATAAATGCGAAAGTTTGGATGTCTGTTTGTTGCTCAAGCACGGCGAGACGGACATACGGATTTGGATGAAATTAGGTATATAGATAGAATAAACCCTGGGTTACGACATAGGATACTTTTATCTCGATAAAGTGAGTAGTTCCCGCGGGAAAACAAATTAACCATATCCGCGATAAAGTTAGTCCATGCAGGCGAAGTCGCGGTGGAAAGCTAGGATTTAATACAAGTAAATCCGCCTCCGTGGCTCAATGTAAACAACATTGGGTTTACGATTCGGAGGTCGCGGGTTCGATCCCCAGCAGGGTACATGTTTAGTACTCGCTTTGGTTGGTGCTAGGGCCTTTTAAATGTGCGCCTGGCTAGCTACCACCATCTTATCTAAATCTGCCGCCAAGCAGCAATGTCAATAGCATTGTTGTGTTCCGGTCGTCAGAGATAAGATAGCCAGTCCTCCAAATGTGTTGGGGTTTCCGGGTCAGCACGCTTCGACCTCATCTTCACTTAACATCAGGTGTAATTGATCAAGTATACCAACCCGTTGTGCATAAAAAAAATACCTAGAATATCCACGATTTAAAACCTCATCAAACGCGTTGCCGAAAACCATTTCGGTATTTCTCATTACGCAAACATAAACTGCGCACGGGATTCGCGGAATTTCGGATAACGCTTGTTAGTGCACGAAAATTGCTCGTGGAACGTTTGGCCACGTTGATGCAATGAAAAATGGTTGTAATAACCGGACGAGCACATCCATTTTAGTTGTACCTGCTAAATTCCTGCTTGTTTATGTAATACCACCCCTTTTATGCAATTTATTAAATAGCATTTCTAATTTTCCACTTCATACAATTTACACTTCACATATATGCACTAACACTCGCATAAAACTACACTTGTAGTTGTAGACCTCAAAATCAGTTATCTTTCATGTTATATACATGTATATTTTTCTTTTTCTCACTTTTTCTTTTAATTATTCAAAAAAGTCTTAATTGTTTTGGCGAGCTACTACAAAAATGTAATTCGTCTGTCTGCTCATTTAGGATAACTGTCTTCAAATGTGAAAAAGCCTAGTAATAAACATGCATCGGTAACTGGTAGGTATACACTTAGTAGGTATTTAAGGTTGGATACCTATGTTACCTACCGATATTTTTTTAATCGTGTTTGTCCTAAACATCGCCCCTCTGGTGTTCCGGACTTGTTTAAGATGAAAAGTAGCCTATGTCCATCTGCGATTCCCAAGCTATCTCATTGCCAATTTTCAATATGACCGGTTCAAGCATGAGAGCCGGACAAACAAACAGACAGACAGATTCATGAAATAAACTGACGGAATCATGCTTTGCAATATTTTGTATAACTTACAAAACCATATTCTTGTTATGTTCTGGTAGGTACTCTTAACCATCTCTACTTATTTTGGCATCCCAAGAGGTGTCAAAGTCGGTCTTTGATTTTGTTGGATGTGAAATGTCAATTTGTTCGCATAACATCCGGCAAATAAGGCATTTGGCAGTTTTTAGCCTTCACTTTGAACAAATATTCCTAACACCGTTGATTTATACAGTAATGTACCCTTAGAAACGCAGTATACGATGGACGTAGCAACTCTATAAACTTGACAGGTCGTGTGCAAGATTCCTCACGCTCTGTGGAAGGGTATAATTAGTTTCAAGCGCATCGATGATAGCCCAGCACCACAGTTCAAACAGCTAACAGTAACACAATTTCAGACAGGCTGTTGGTTTCGTTTTCATTATTAGTACGAACGGTGAGAAACAGTTTTCAGGGACGGATCTAAGCGGAATCTACACATAATACGAACTGCCTCCCTGCGTCAATCTTTCCTGAATCCTACAACCTTAGGATCTTCAAAAGCAGAGTGAATAGGCATTTACTGGGATCGCGTGCTTCATCTTCGACCACATCGTCAATTTCTATCAAATGAGATTATGGTCAAACGCGTGTCCAGTTATTCATAACAAAATATATAAAAGCAGTATAAATGAAATTCTAGGAAATTATTTGTTTGTGAAGTCGACTTGTTGTCTCTTTGCGAAATTTGGAAAGTTTGGTATACAAGTTACAAGTAGTAAGGAGGTATAGGTACCTACTTTACCATTCGCCAACTGATTGTGACACTTTTCGAGTCGTCCACTCTTTAATCTGAAGTATACCTTCAGATCGTAGGTACGATTTATTTGTGCCAAAGTATCCTGCTTTCCAATAATAATAACAGATAAACACACCAATTATTTGGTCTGAAACTACAATTCCCTGAGCCACTATCCGTGTTCCGACTTCTGCGGGCATTACCCAGAATATTCAAAGATTGTAAGTATCCTAGCGGCGACTCTTGGACCGATAGAGTTGTATTACTGCCTACCTCTTAACGATGACAGCCATACGACTAAGGCCAGTACTGTCACGGCCTACGGCTGGGGGCTGATGCGTTATTAACGACAGGCGTATTTATATTGAGTGTTATATGATTTCCAATTACGTAATTAGGTACTCGTATATACTGTAGTATAACTACTAGTAGGATATAAGTATGTTCATTTTCAAATTGTGCTCGTCCGTAGTTGTGCTGCAAGTGTCATCACACTTATATCATCATTTAAAATGTTGGTACCATCAATATCTCTATATATCTTGCGTAACAGCTAACAACATAACACGTGTATTGTGTATAATCAATCTGGATGCATGTTTCATCGTCAACAGCTTTACTCGTCTCCGCTGTTGCCATGCATGTTTACATACATACATAAAGTCACTCCTCTTTCCCGTAGGGGTAGGCAGAGACCACAGACTTCCACTGGCTACGATCCTGACACATATTATCTTTCTCTCATAAGGTTGTTCATGCATGCTCGTCAGTTTAGGGTACTCTTAAGGTACATGCATGTTTAATTTATAAAAAATTTTGTTTAATTACTTCCGTTTTGTTTGATGAAAAATTTTAACGGCAATGGGCACACGTCTTGTGACGTGAGCATTTCTGTAAATTTCGGAAGGTGAATCGTGAATGATATTACAAGCATTGAACTATTAATATTTGGAACAGCCAAACACTAATGTTTGGGATATCTTTGACCTTCCCATTTGGGATAAAGGTCGTGATGTTATGTATGTATGTATATTCACCGTTCACTTGCCTAGTTACCAGCTAACTACTCAGGCACCTGCAATACCACTTACAGCATTGTTTGAAATATGTAAAGGCCACAAACATAAAAGTCTTTCCATTTTCGGCTTCCTCTTTACATAGTGATTCATGTTACCCTAACATTACGCACCTAACCATAGTTTCAAAAGTGATTTTTTATACTAAATGCTTACCAGATCCCCTTCAATACCTCGTGGCTTTATCTACAATTACCCCAAGGCGCCGTGGCCGCCGTTTTTAATCTCGATTTTCCTCGTTCCTAAGATGGCGTCGCCGCCTGTCTTAATCAAGAGCCCTCAGGCGACCGGTGTGCACAGGCACGCATTTCCCGATTCGCATCACCTACTTATAGTGATTTATAATAAGTATAGGTCTTTCTATGTACGTGTATAAATAACCTACGTGAAATGAATCTTGAAATGATGAAAAGCTTCATAAAAATCATAACTATTGGTAATTGAAACGACATTATTAACATTAATATCCCTTTCCTCCATATTGCCATGCCTGACAAGGTACATGTGTATGTTAGTACTTATCTATGTATTGTAACTATGACATATGTAATGCAATAAATATATGAAATATATTAATTCTCGATACCTTTCTTTATTCATTAGTCTCGCGATCAAATTTTGTTTCCAAGCGCCTGTCGAAAACTTGTGGCAAAGTCGCAGTTCATCATAGACTGTACTGTAAAGATAGGCGTCTGTCGTTCCCCTCCTTTATCGCTAAAACGGATCACGTCCTACGGGGCCACACGGAGTTTATAACGTCTAGTACGTATATAACTTTTTAATGTACCGTCGATAAGGGCCACCTGATAACTTTTGTACCTTATTATAACTTACCTAACTAGAGTTTAAAAGTGGTCAGGTGTAAATTCATTTCTACTATTGCTCGAACAGTTACTGTTGTGAATGATACTTTTATGTATCTGTGCATGAACGCTACCAATACTATCTATTTTTTTTTGGTTGTCTATGGTCTCCGTCCATGTAGAGATTTAATATATAAATCAGAGTTTCTCCAATAGCAACCTTTCTTTTTGCATTATTACTTGGTTCCTTTCACTAATTTACCACAGCATAAAGTTCTTGCATTTTTTGCGTTATCCTATAATGCCTTTGAAATACTCTTTTAATATTCTTTCATAGGATTTTATTCCGACGAACATTCTGCGTCTCTTTTAACATTTCTTCATCTACCAAACTTACCTATTCCATCACTCAAAAGACGTCTACAACGTGGTGGAGTTGTTTTAAGATTATTTTTGCAAGTCTAGACGAGATGAGGGTGAGGGGTGGGTGTACTGGGTGTTAAAGGGGGTTGAGCGTAGGTTGCAGGCTTACATTTCACCGATTCTGGGTTTCCGGCAGTCTTATTATATTTTTTTTGGAGTATAATATTTTTCTCCCGATTTGCCACTTCGCTGCCACGGCATTTTCCCGTCTTTTCACAGTTCTCGTTTATTTGTTTTTTCTATTATATTTTTTTTGCTGTCGTTGCTTTGTGCTGGTTCATGCGGGTACAGCGCTGTGTTATTTTTGTTCAGCAAACGTTAAAGGAATTCAAAAAATGGGTTAGTCAAAGTCGGGTTCTTATAGGCTTTAAATTCTAGAAAAAAACATATCTTAAAAAAATCGCAGCCATTTTCTAATGTCTCTTTACCTGGGAATATTTACTACATTTCTCTCTAACTAATCACCCATACATTTCTTTCCCTTGTAAACCTTTCAAGATAATGAGTCTCATCCATTTATCTTCACCGGTGACACTTACGTTAAAGCTATTACTTAGGTTGCCAGTAGAAAGGAGAGCCCTCAAGAGGGCCGAATAACCGCTCTCCTAAGTTATTGGCGTGGGGCGGCACGGGTGATGTTAACATACGTTGTAATTAGAAGCACGTGGCTGCGAAGGGAAACCACTCGTGAGGAGGTTGGGGTAAATTGATGCATTAAGTTTAGCTTGTATTTGTCGGAAATTGCTGTAAAAGATAAAAAGATAAAGGAAATGTAATATACTTACGTAGTCATATTATGTATGCACTTGTGAAATATATTTATTTATTTATTTGGAACATCAACATCATATAATATTACACATATATATTAGTCTACATATTTTAGAAATTCAATTACTGATATTATATGACAATTAAAGATGTACACGTCATTCACCAATTTGTACAAAAGCATCTTAGATGGTAAGTTGAAACCAATCTAAAAGATATTGTGCCCCTTAGATGTTAATATAAACTAATTTTTTTTCTAAGAATAATAACATTGTGGAGTTGATCGTAGAATGGTACTAGATTCTTGCCTTAAATATAAAGATTTTAGAAAAATTTATAATTACAAAAATAAATAATTACGTATTAACTCATTTCATTTGATTTATTCCAATTTGGTCGAATATTTGTTATTACTTAATGAGTAAGGTCCACTTATCGTTGCATTTTATTTACCTAGGTTTGAATTATCTGTTCAGGTCAAAAAAATGCAAAACTAAAATTTTATTTACCTGGGCGAATAAACCTGGGTAAATTAACTGTAAAAATTGACAATTTACAACACACTACTCTTTATTGCACAAAATAATTTACAGTGTATTTTTTTGCTTTCTTTTTGTTATTTATTTGCTATTTAAATAACTTTTAGTTTACAATGTTAATGTAAAGCACAATTATATCCACACATTTGCACATATAAACTGAAAAATGTTTTGCCTACTAAGTAACAAACAACAGAACGTAATAGTTAGAAACTGTACCGCATTTCACAGTGACAGCTGGGCCGCGAGTTTTGCTTCCGTTTCCGGCGGTTGATTCAATCTGAGTCGGTACTTACATACCCAGAGTGCGTTCTTAGATGTGAATTCACACTTCATCAGGTGTCACGTTATAAATCTTGCAAAGAAAATCTATGAGCACTAACTTTTTTGTAAGAGAAATGACATTGGAATCCTACGTACGCATCGTACGCTATTAATTACCAATATCAATAACTACTCGATAACTAAGTTTTTGGAAAATCGTCCATTCCTTGCAAACAGCAACTACTCTACTGGAGGAGCTGAAAAATCACAATTTTATGTCAACCTACAATTTTTTTATTACATACGTTGTTAAATTAATTTTGTGGAGAATAAATTCCTTTTTGGTGTTATTTATAGGTACCTATATCAGTCGACGACATAACCTATGAATATTTGCATTTCATCACGTTACAACCGTATTCTTTGCAGGATCCTTACTATTGCGCGGAAATTGCAAGAATTGCATCGGTCGTATGTACTTTACTACTACTTCATCAGTGAATATTCTAATTATGGTATCTATTGATGTCAGTTCTCATTCACGTGTAATCGCTGTGAATGATGTCGGTTCGATCAGAGAGTAGCCATTCACGTCCCAACTCGCATAATGATGAATTTGCTCGAATAATGCTATCAACTGTGAAATGAGGGTTGCTGACGTGTCGATGATAGTCCAACTGTGCCGGCTCTCCCGCCGCATCCCGCTGTCATCTCGGGTTTGAATGCCGGCAGGATATATCAACACTAACATCGGTAACCTTACCGGGATATCGACCAATGACAATGATTGTTTGTAAGTGGGAATGTTTCTGACGAATATTATAATATGTGTACTCTGTGGTTTTCTTGGTTTTTTTATGTCCTTTTTCAAATTGCATAGGTACTCCAAGGTATAGACAAGATCGTGTTTATTTATGGCCCATACTCCCTTATTATTCGAGGGAAGGCCTGTACCCCCTGCAGTGAGATGTTTACGGACTGATGATGACCCAGAAGACTAGCGGCGTTGCTAAGTTCTTTATTATTAGATTTATATAAAGGATTCAACAAACTTCTCTTTAGGTCACAAAATCCTTTGAGTAGTCAAGTTTTAGTTTCCAAACATTCATTTTTAATCTATCATATAAAATAAAGTGTCATTTCTCATTGTCACTTTATCACTAACCAAGCTAATCCCCACCAGATCTTGTCATATATAAACCCCACCGTGGCAATTTAGCCGTGTTTTATGGTTCGGAAACCAGCGATATGTTGGTATCCCCCACCCCTGTTATTAGCGATAGCAAAATACGTAATAGCTGGAACGGGCCCCAGGCTATTATAAATATCCGCCATTATTATACCGTAACAGAAGTATGTGACAGGTTATATTTTACGATTGTGATGTGATAGATAAAAAGTATACTTATTATTGCGAAGTCATATTGTGCAATATTGGACATAATTTCATTATAAATTACTCATATAAAAGTATTTACGTCTCATAGTTCAATCAAAAAGGATGTTCTTTGTAGAAAGGTTTTGATAATAATTGCTCGGTCGGAAAAACATAAATAATATATAATAATACCTTATATATAATAATAATATAGTATAGTAGAATAATCTAATGGTTCTTAAATTGCTTTTTATATAACATCTATTTTTAACCGACTCCCCAAAAAGGAGGAGGTACCTACTATATGCATATCTGTATCAGTGGCGTGCATAACGTTTTGTCACAGGGTAGGCAGAATGATAAAATTTTGCTGTTAAACGAGAGAAAATAAAAATAAAAACTTACTCTTTTAGCAATCTTCGCAGCTATTTAGAAAATTTTCTGTTGATACAATATGAATCAGCTGTCTTGACAATGCATTTCGAGGAAAGCTTACAATTTTTTAGGGTAGACACTGCCTTTCTGCCTATTTGGAGGACACGCTACTGGTACGTCTGTATGTATTTTTTATGTATATGTCGTTCATCAATATTTTCGCCAATTGTTAACCAATTTTGATGAGTGTTTTTTGAAATATGGAAGACGCATTTGACCACAATTTTTTCCTCCTATTCATGACCATGCAGATCATACGAAGTTATTAGAACGCACAAAAAAAATACATAAAGCCTAACCGAGTGAAATAAATATTTTTGACAATTGACAGAAATTGCTCTCATGGGGCCATGACATGAGCATGTCCCATAGATTTCACGCTGTCATAGAAATTGTCAACATTTTTTATCCGTTCACTCGGAAAATCTTAGGATCTTTGGTGGCCAATGTGTGGCCACTCCGCTGGTTGATTGAATTGTAGTGCGCTAAGTACCCACAGGACGCTGTGGACGCTTGGTTTTTATTTATTTTTATATTGACGCGATGCATTATCTTTATTACCTATTATAGAATGTTGATAGGTAATGACCAGTGCTGTGAACCAAATAAATAATATACTTAGGTATAAATTCAATTATATTATGCTAATTATCCGAATAATTGGAATGATATCAGTAAAGGACAAAATCAATTTTGTTAGGGTTGTTTGAATCGTTAATCATTTTATATGTTCGATAATATTTCGTGTATATCAACGATCAAGATAACAAATCTATGTTAATATATCAAAATACGATAATCTACCTAGATATATCGTATCTTGATTGAGTCAGTACTTAGTTCCAATAGTTACCTACTTCGTTCACAACACGAACGTTTGCAATGTCGTATTTTCTATCATTACCGACACACGTTCCCATCTTTTACTTAATATCTTAATGTTAAATATAAATTGGAAATTTCGAAAACCCCCGAAAGACTAATTATCAAATCATATAAAATCATATTAAAAGATTATCACACCAAACAACTTTGTTAAAATATATTCGAAACGGTTTAACTGATTTTCATCAAACATTTCTAATAATCTGTCCCCTCGTTTAGAAAGAAAGAATGAAAAACATTTATTTAGATTACCATGTCTTACAGGAAAACAGGTTTAAATATAACAGTTTAAGTTTAAAAACCAAAAAACCCGACAGCATATTTTGCATTTTACGGGCGCCATGTTGGATTTTTTATCATAAATTGTATGACACTTCCAAGGTTCAGACGAATTCAACGACACCATGCACTTCGAATAGGTCAAACCGTTTAGGCTACAGGAGGTAACATAGAAATCTACATACCACATACACTCGAAAAACATTACCCTTCTTCCTTGGGCAGTCGGGTAAAAAAGGCTGACATTGATTGAATCATCATCTCCTTGCCCTGTCCCGATGTATGACATTGATTGAATGATTGACAATAATGCAAGCGGAACTAGATTCCAGCTCAGATACTGTGGCATGAACCATAGCGCTGATTTACAGCTCGTTTAGGCGACATACCAAAAATTATTTCAAAACAACTTTTTAGTATTTAATAAAAAATCGGGGGTTAAACATTAAAAAAAATAGGGCCGCAGAACCTGTAGTTAGTTACTTATTAATCTGCTAACTACTTCATTGTTCGCGTTGTACAAAAAACGCGACATTTTAAGTAGACCGGTAATTAATAAAAGAGTTAAAAATTAAGTAACATTGTCATAACTACATTATTAAAATTATCTACAGTTTGATCGTGCGATTTTTTTAATATTTTCGATAAAGAAATTACTAAGTTGTTAGCACGTACTTATAGGCGATGATTTTCATACAAATATTTTTGCACTTCGCAGGGCACGGCAGGCATTAAGCAAAATGTTCAATTAGTAACCTAATGTGTAATTCTAGTTAATTAGGGGCTCAATGCACTCATTTAACTTAATTGATAGTTAATACCTACTGATCTCATAAACAACTCGAACTGCACGGAAAGAAATGGTTTATATATCGCAGCTAAACAAACTTGGTTGCCGCGATTTAGTTGTCCAATCAAAAATTTTTGCAACCGTAGCGATGGCTTTTCTACCTCAATAAAGAGCAGTTAGCTGCAGGGTCAAACAATATTTAGCTGAAAAAATTAGTCAGTACTGCTAAATTCTTTCTTTATCCAGCAATTTGTCCTTATTCGTAGTAACAAAGTTGTTGTTTGGCTGTGATAGCAATGGACTGTTATTTACTAGTGCTAAGAAAGTCACGGTTCTTACTAATTTTTGTTGTTACTAGCGGCAAAGATACATATTAGTCAACATTACCACAAAACTTCGCAAACTGAACTAAGATATTATCCTCAGTATATGTTCTTAACGTCCCGAAATGAATCTATCTAAAAACTTAGCTATATAAGCTTACAAGTTTGTACTTAATTGATAAAAATGACTTGTCTGTTACTACACAATTAAAGTTATTCGTATTTGCTAAGACTACTGTGCAACTGCTTTAAATTATTTTGCTTGGTCAAGTAATAATCTTTGCTATCTATTTAAATTTTTCCTTAGTTGATCTCGCTAAAAACTTAATAACAGTCGCTAATAAGTTTATATGTACTACATAAAAGTCCTTGATTATGCAATGCAATTAAAGTTATTAGTATCTGCTAAGACTGTTGTGCCACTGCTTCAAATTAATCTTGCTGTGTCAGGTAATAATCTTGAATATATATTTTAAATTTTCCTTAGTTGATCTCGCTAAAAACTTAACAACACCAGCTAAAATATTTCTATGTAATTCATAAAAAGTCCTTGTTTATACGATACAATTAAACTTATTAGTATCTGCTAAGACTGTTGTGCAACTATTTCAAATTAATCTGGCTCTGTCAGGTAATAATCTTGGATATATATTTTGAATTTTCCTTAGTTTATCTCGCTAAAAACTTAACAACACTAGCTAAATTGTTTCTATATAATTCATAAAAGTCCTTGCTTATACGATACAATTAAACTTATTACTATCTACTAATACTGTTGTGCAACTACTTCAAATTAATCTTGCTCTGTCAGGTAATAATCTTGGATGTATATTATAAATTTTCCTTAGTTGATCTCGCTAAAAACTTAACAACACTTGCTAAAATGTTTCTATGTAATCCATAAAAAGTCCTTGTTTATACGATACAATTAAAGTTATCACTATCTGCTAAGACTGTTGTGCAACTATTTCAAATTAATCTTGCTCTATCAGGTAATAATCTTGGATGTATATTTTAAATTTTCCTTCGTTGATCTCTCTAAAAACTTAATAACACTAGCTAAAATGTTTCTATGTAATCCATAAAAAGTCCTTGTTTATACGATACAATTGAACTTATTAGTATTTGCTAAGACTATTGTGCCACTGCTTCAAATTAATCTTGCTCTGTCAGGTAATAATCTTGGATGTATATTTTAAATTTTCCTTAGTTGATCTCGCTAAAAACTTAACAACACTAGCTAAAATGTTTCTATGTAATCCATAAAAAATCCTTGTTTATACGATACAATTAAAGTTATTAGTATCTGCTAAGACTATTGTGCCACTGCTTCAAATTAATCATGCTCTGTCAGGTAATAATCTTGGATGTATATTTTAAATTTTCCTTAGTTGATCTCGCTAAAAACTTAACAACACTAGCTAAAATGTTTCTATGTAATCCATAAAAAATCCTTGTTTATACGATACAATTAAAGTTATCACTATCTGCTAAGACTGTTGTGCAACTATTTCAAATTAATCTTGCTCTATCAGGTAATAATCTTGGATGTATATTTTAAATTTTCCTTCGTTGATCTCGCTAAAAACTTAATAACACTAGCTAAAATGTTTCTATGTAATCCATAAAAAGTCCTTGTTTATACGATACAATTAAAGTTATTAGTATCTACTAATATTGTTTGTGCAACTACTTCAAATTAATCTTGCTCTGTCAGGTAATAATCTTGGATGTATATTATAAATTTTCCTTAGTTGATCTCGCTAAAAACTTAACAACACTTGCTAAAATGTTTCTATGTAATCCATAAAAAGTCCTTGTTTATACGATACAATTAAACTTATTAGTATCTGCTAAGACTATTGTGCCACTGCTTCAAATTAATCATGCTCTGTCAGGTAATAATCTTGGATGTATATTTTAAATTTTCCTTAGTTGATCTCGCTAAAAACTTAAGAACACTAGCTAAAATGTTTCTATGTAATCCATAAAAAATCCTTGTTTATACGATACAATTAAAGTTATCACTATCTACTAATACTGTTTGTGCAACTACTTCAAATTAATCTTGCTCTGTCAGGTAATAATCTTGGATGGATATTTTTAATTTTCCTTCGTTGATCTCGCTAAAAACTTAATAACACTAGCTAAAACGTTTCTATGTAATTCATAAAAAGTCCTTGTTTATACAATACAATTAAAGTTATTAGTATCTGTTAAGACTGTTGTGCCACTGCTTCAAATTAATCTTGCTCTGTCAGCTAATAATCTTGGATATATATTTTAAACTTTCCTTAGTTGATCTCGCTAAAAACTTAACCACACTGGCTAACATGTTTCTATGTAAGGCATAATAAATCCTTACTTATACAATACATTTAAACTTATTCGTATTTGCTAAGACTGTTGTGCAACTGCTTCTAATTGTTTTGCTCGGTCAAGTAATAATCTTTGTTATAGTTGAACTTGCATGTTCAATACAATTACACTTATTAGTATGTGCTAAGACTGTTGTGCAACTGCTTCAAATTAATCGTGCTCTGTCAGGTAATAATCTTTAATGTATATTTTTATTTTTGTCAGTTGATCTCGCTAAAAACTTATTCGTATTTGCTAAGTCTATTGTGCAAATACTTCGAATGTTTCGCTCGGTCAAGTAATAACCTTTGTTATAGTTGATCTTGCTAAAATTTTAACACCGCTAGCTAATAATTGTATATGTAATTCACAAAAAGTCCTTGTCTATACAATACAATTAAACTTATGAGTATCTGCTAAGACTGTTGTGCAATTGTTTCAAATTATTCTTGCACTGTCAAATAATAATCTTTGATACATATTCCAAACTTTCCTAGTTGATCTCGCTAAAAACGCACGTTTTATCGCAAACTAATGTCAAAATGCTGCTCTACGACTACTATGTCACTCATTTTAACAGATTACCACGATAAATAGTGTGATTTCAACTTTATCGCGTATTGCCATGGTTTTTTCTTTTTTTTTATCAAGGTTGTTATTTAATTTGGCTTCCTTGTTTAGATCTACACGCTCGCTTTTAGAATTCTTCTTTCGGCATTCATTTTAGAAATTGAGGAAAAAAACAAGGGACATTCAGGTTAGAGCTTTTGATGCAGATAGCTGCTCCAAATTTGAAATTGTGCGACTTGTGTGTTCCTGAAAGCGGATATTATTATGTGGGTTTTATGAATCAGCCTTGCCGCGTAGTAAACACGTTCCATACCATTGCCGTTTACGTGAGCTACAACCGCTCGAGCCCGTTCCATATCATTACCATTCATACTCGTACCGGGTCAGGATACCCCGTCTTGGGTTAGCCCCAGCAGTAAGAAGACGTAGAGACGTAAGAGATGAGGCTCACGTAAACGGTAGGTAATGATATGGAATGGGCTTGAGCGACAGAGGAGTATAATCAGCCACTGTGTCTTACATTCATGGACTACATGATAACGTTCGACTCTGTCGAAATCTGTGCTATTCTAGAATCTCTGCAGCTATCTCAAGTCGATTGGTGAGATATACGAGATGTTGAGATATCTGTTTGACGCCGCTATAATGAATGTGCAACTACAAGATCAAAAGTCAAAACCCATTCAATTACGTGTGGATGTTACTCAGGGGGATGTGATATCCCCGAAGGTTCACCTGCGTACTGGAGGAGGCAAACATGTAAATGGCGAATATATCACAACGTTTCTTCCATTCAGGTCTCAAAATTAACATAGACAAGACGAAAGTCATGGCTAATTCTCACGTTGTCTTGAAACCGGTTACCGTCGTTAAGGTCAATATCGAAGTTCCCCAGTCCCCTGGGGGTACATTATAGAGGCACTGAAGTTCCATGACATGCCTCCATACCTATGCCGAATAGTGGGCGCCTGCCTCTCGGATAGGTTCATAGATTATCCAAAACGTGGTACCGTATTCCACAGGGCTCGGTGCTAGGCCCGCTCCTGTGAAACATGGGTTACTGGGTGCTGAGGGGCGAGCTCATTCCTAGCGCGGACGCGCTAACCTTTTATGCACACGATACGCAGGTGACGGCACGGGGGAGCTCGTACTGGGAAGCGGCACGCCTTGCCACTGTGTTAGTAGCACAAGTGGTGAAGCGCATAAGGATGCTCGATCTGGAGGTGGCCCTACACAAATCCGAGGCGCTATGTTTTTATGGCACCCGATACAGAAAAGTGTATAGAATGTATTCACAAATTATTTTTGTTTATATTGTACACGGACGAATTTGCGAGCTAAAGCTAGTAATTAAATAAGTAGTTAATTCCCTAAAGACCGATAGTAGGTTCCTATAGCGGTTTGTATTTAAAATTTGAGGACGAATATTTTTAGAAAAATTAACGCAGAACAACTTAGCGACAACAGCTAAAGTTCTTAACTATCAACTTGGCGGGAACTGACTTTTATGATTTTACTATTGTTCTATAAATTTAAGAAAATGATCTTTTATAAATTTTCTCGGGTCTGGGTGTTATGGGTAATGCCTCCAAAAGTCGTTACTAGGTTCTCGTAATAAAGGGTATCCTAGTTTGAGGCCAGGTAATCGGTGTCTTCGTCCGGCATTATTATTATTTGAGGACTAATATTTTTAGCAAAATTTACTAATAAGAACTTAGCGACAACAGCTAAAGTTCTTAGCTAACAACTTGAGTAACTGACCATTTCTTTCATTTTACTATTGTTATACAAATTTTAGAAAACGATTTTCTCTAAATTTTCTCGGAATTGGGTCATCTGGGTAATACCGCCTGAAATCGTTACCAGGTTCTCGTTTGATGCCAGGTAATCGGTATGATCGTCCGGCATTATTATTATTTGAGAACGAATATCTTTAGCAAAATGAACTAATACGACCTTAGCGGCAACAGCTAAAGTTCTTAACAATCAATTTGGCTAGGCGACTACTACTTTGATTTTACTATTGCTATACGAATTTAGAAAACGATTTTTTTAAAATTTTCTCGGAACTGGTGTTCTGGGTAATGTCCCCAGAGGTCGGTTCTCGTTTGAGGCCAGCTAGTCGGTGTGATCGTCGATCGATTATTATTATTATTTGAGGACGAATGTCTTTAGCAAAATTAACTAACAAGAACTTAGCGACAACAGCTAAAGTTCTTAAACTAAGGTTTTTTTCATTTAAGTGGGAAACCCCATATGCTCGTGGTAAATATCCAGTTATGTTATGAGCTACTAATAAGCTTAATGTCGAAAATAATAAATAATAATATTTCCTCTAGCTTTCCTCGCCAAAATTTGACTGTCCAGCGGTTTATAAAGTCAACTCGGCGCTTTTTTGTAAATAAATCTTGACAACATTGCTGCCGGCCCGCATCCAGTTCAGCGAAATGTTTCGACATTTACGATCCGAAAAAATGCGACAAATTACCTACTAGTACCCATTTACGTTACCCTGGAAGAAAAATGACAGGCGATTGAGGCTATTTCAGGATTCCTGTTCATTGGTAGTTTCATAAAATGCGTAACGCCTACGAGTTTCGCTTTCAGATAACTTTAATATATTGATATGTATGAATGGTAATATGCACCTTATGTTAGATAACGATGAATGACGGTATTTTGATCTTTAAATAATATATTTTTTTATGTATGACTTTTTCACCTGATGTGAAGTGATGATGTGGCCGAAGATGAAGCACGCGATCTCAGTAAATGCTATTCACTCTACTCTTAAAGATTCCAAGATTATAAGATTCCGGAAAAACCGACGGAAGACAACTTATTATTACAAACCCTAGGTAATGAAACACCCTTCTTATATTATTTTTTAAGTCCAGTCCAGTAAGCTTCCCACACCAATTTTTTTTAAATAACTATTTAATTAGACATTAGATTTATTAAGACATTTTAAAAATAAATTTCTATTACAAGTTAAAGTTAACTTTTGTTAAATCTTTTGAAATGTAACGCTTTAACGTTTAACGAACTTCATTAATTTAATGATGCGTAATTTGTTTTGCTATAACGTAAAAAACAGTAATAATAATATCTATACATACAAGCGTCGTCATTGGTCTCGCGCTTGACCGGTTTTTATAGTTTTAAAGTATACTTGACCCAAAAAAAATTTATTGGGGTATTTTATATATTTTATTCTGGTGAAACATTGCGGTCCTGGCGAAATATTTCTGAAAATAAATTAAACAGGCGAATTGACCGTAAACGAAAGATAAAGAAACAGTGCCTTTTAGTGCATTCAAAATCTGAAAAATGAAAATGTCAATGAGTATAACAAAATAGTCTGTAACTAATAACAAATATTGGGGAAAATACAAAACGATTACAATGCAATATAGGTATTCCCACGGTCACACATACAATATCGGAAGCTTTACGCTGACCAAGGCGCAACCGCGCGCGTTTGTATTAATTATGAAATTATAGACACTCATTTACAATTTTATTTGTTATTCTTGTTTAATGAAGTTTGGCGGTTGTTTATTTGAGAAAATAACATTTTGGATAAAACATTTTTAATCTGGCTAAAATTGGAAAATAACATCTGGCAACCCTGCGTCTGTCGGCGTCGGCGCGAAATACTCGGTCCACTACTTTTAGTCGTTCGTCGGTTGAGTATGTGTCGAGTCTAAATTTTCGTAAAAAAGGTTAGTTTGTAATTTCAAGTGAGTTTATAGTATATAGATCAAGAAATTACTATGTCACGACTGCTCAGTAGCTGGGGCTACTCTCAAGATATTATAAACAAATTCGAAGGTAAGTACCTACATGATTCGTCGCAAAAAATACTTACAAAAGGTACCAAGTGAAACTGAGACGTAATAATGGAGCCTACCTAGCGCAGGCGCAACCCGGTAAAGGAAAAAATGGGGCGTGAGTTTGTGTGAGGTATACATATAACTACAATGCCCAAGGACTTGTATGGACTTCTTATTCTTCAATTTAAGAGCTATGCTCTTGTCGGTGGAGTAATGACCACGTCTCTCTACTTTCCGCCCCCAATCTAATGGACTAGCACGGAGTAATTCCTACATGTTTATTGTTTTCCTTGCTCAACTCCTTGTATTGTATTGTATATAAATGCCTGAGGTGAGCATTGATAAAATTCAGGTTTATATGTATTGAGTATTAACGGGCTAACATCGATGACCAATTTATAGTGGTGAACTTTAGTCGGTAAAAGCCAGAGTATGACTGTATTTTCCAAAAAAGGTAAGGAGACCTCTTCATATACCACAATGCGCCAATTTATGGGATGAACATGACATGTTGAGGGGCAAACTACTCTTACCTACCTAATGAATTTACAAGAAAAATAATGACGTCATGCAAGATATTTACTTATTTCTTACTGTATGGTTGGTTTATTTTTGCAGAAGAAGGAATGGAGAAGAGTCATCTATCCTTGCTTACTGAATATTCATTGGAGAAAATTTTCCCAAAAATTGGCGAACGATTAACCTTCATGGAGCATTTAGAAAAATTTAAGAGCAAGTTCTTAAACCCAGGTACCCAGGGCACCAGGTAAGAGAATTAAAATTTAGAAAAATGTTTGGCTAATTATATTGGCTATTTAATCCTAATTGCACAAATATCTACAATATGTTTGTTGTGTAAATATTTATACCTCCGAGCACAACATTTCTTTCAAGGTTTTTAATTTGCCTGAGTTGATTTCGCTATTATCTTAGATGTTTCATAAAAAAAACCTTGTTTATACATTACAATGGGTATGTTAAAAAAACTTAATTCCTGCCAATAACATCCATTTGTATATATTTTGATTTTAATGATTGATAGTTTCAGTTGGCATTTGACGGCCTATTCATTTCATCATTGTCAATTTAAAATATAATAGTTCAAGTTAGTTTCCTATAAAAGTGTTATTTTTCATAAAAAAAATAGAAGAAAATATAATATTTTTTTAGCATGCCCAATCTAACTTATTTGTATCTGCTAAGACTTGTGGTGCAACTACTTCTAATTAATTTAGGTCTATCAAGTAATAATCTTTGCTATGTATTCTGAATTCGCCCTAGTTAATACAACACATGCTAATATGTTTACCTCCTTCAAGCTGCAGAAATCCACTGCTGAACAGAGGCCCACCTGATAGTTCTCTATAACACCTCTAACAGTCCCTTGGTTCTAGTGCTATCCCATGAATGTTCACATCTTTCTATAGAGCTTGTTACTTATTGAATCAAAAAATAAAACACGAAACCTAAGTTTTAGTTTTCACGTTGAAACATTAGCGCGACCGCCCCCCAACAGGGTATGTGTGCACCATAACTGTAGTATAAATCTTATAATTAAATATTGATTGAACATGTAACAAATTAATGTCATTTTCAATAATATCCCTGGTATGTATATGCACCACAACTGTAGTAAAAATGTTATAATTAAATATTGATTCAACATTTAACAAATTCATATGTTATAAAATCTCACAAATAAATGATAAAAAAGTAAAATAAACAGACAGACGTAACAGAGTGACTTTGTTAAGGAACCCTAATTAAAGATTTCAAAATTCTGAATTCACATTTAAACACATATTTCAGACGAAGAGCAAGAAGATGTTTTACTCTGGATGAAAAATAATTGATACAGTTGATCACGTGAAAGAAAATTGGCATAATAGTACTTCAGCAAGACTTTATAATTTCATGAAAAACAACATGCAAATTCATTAAGACATGAAGGAGTTTGCTGCACTCAAAAGGCTTGATGGTTACAGACTGGTAGAAATTTTTTTTTAATTATTTTTAAGCATATTCTAAAGTATGATGCAATTGAACTTCTTAAACAGTAATCCCAGAAACCACGGTTTATTGACAAGTTTAATCAATGGTTCTCCATTATTAGTAACATTTCAATTGTCGTGGTGAAGTATTTGTTTTTGATTAAACACCATAATTATCAGCTAATGATGTCGATTTTGTTGTTTTAATCTAAAACCAGTTTTAAAGTAGTACTGTCCCTTTCTTCCTAGAACAGCACTACTCCAAAACTGGTTTTAGTTTGGTTTATTTTGTATACAACAGAATGGACACCATTAATATCGATTGTGTTGCAAACAAATTAAATTAAAACCTATCTTGGAGTCTTGCTGTCGCATCATATTGTTCAAAAGAGAAAGGAACAGTATCAATTTAAAATTGGTTTTAGTTTATTTTGCGTACAACAGAATAGACATCAATAATGTTTTACTTTGATGGTAATAATTATCTATGAACAACAACGAAATTTTACTAACACTTATTATTTCCGCAGCTCGAAATCGACTTCACAATATGCAGCTCTATATTGAATGGCCTACTGTGGCGGCTTTTATTACTAGTAAAATAAAACATTAATAATAATGGGATTAATGATTGCTTTACAGCAGGTAGTTACATATTTAATCTCTACTTAATTTTTTAACCTTTATTTAACATCAGCGTATCCATGTTACAACTTAGCAGTGATACTGACACTTTTTGTACCTACTTTAAAATTCGTGCCTCTGAATTCCGAACCGTAATTATGATATGGTTTCTTTTAAAAAACCATTATATCATTTGTTTGTAGTCGTTTTCCTCCTTTCATCAGTACAAGATTTGGCGAGATTGTATTAACAAATGATAGTTCTTACTGAAATTTTAAATTGGAGTCTTTTGTTATCTATAAAGTATTTATATTTATTTACAGATGGAAAAAAGTTAACATTTTGAGATCACTGTCATCCCTATTTGGTGTCAAAAATATTGTAACGTACAAAAATAAGCAATGGCGGCCATCCAAAATGGAGTCACGAGATGGATTAATACAATAGGTATGTCAAAGGAAGTACCTACCTTAGAACATTCTACGTCTATCAATAAGCGCAGAATATGGCTGAAACTAAGCTATTCAGCTGTTGCTGTGCGACAATTGCGAGCTTATTCAGATTTATGTCACTTTAACCATTTACTGATCTAACTCTTATCAATTTTAAGTATTAAATAGCATGTTCTTAGACAGGGAAGTTGACGTGCTCAAGACACAACAGTCAGTGACAAATACGTACTTATGTACTTAAGATTTCAAAAACGAAAAACTCGTGCTTTGCATTTAGAATCGAACCGTTGATCTCGTTAATGCGAGACGTCCAGTCATTCCCCCAACCACGAGCTGTCACTACTTGAACTAAGCTAAATTAACTCTTTAAAATTAAATTAAAGCAACTGTTTGTCTTTCAAATTAATAAATAAAAAAAAAATCATACAAACTCATGGTGACTAGCTCCTCAACCTAACTGATTTGTATGAAATTTGGCTTAAGGTGTTTTCTACTCCTTGCCTATGCAAATATTTGACATAACATATAATGTAATATGCAATACTTTCGAGAATATCAACACTTTATTATAACTAGGCTTCTAATATTATATGAAAATGAGAGCAATAGAGATAGATGAAAAGTTATGTATTGTCTTCTGAGTTTTGACACTTTTATTTCGGCTTCAATGTCTATTTAAAGTAATAATTTTCAGGACTTTTCGGAGATTCAAACAGAAATAAATAAGAAAAAGTTCTTAGAATTCGGCCTGAACTACGGACCTCTACTGGTTGCGGTATCACCGGATGAAGACGCTATAAAGAGCTGCTCCATCGTTATAAACGACGTGTTGTACAACTTTGACAATCCGTTAAAGGCTTTCGTCACATATTTTAAAATATTTCACGCCCTGGATTGCGTTTTAATAAAGTCTTGATTAGTATGTATATTGTTTCATATTCTAAATAACTTCAAGTGGCTCTTAACAGTATGTTAATAGTTAAGTTAAAATTTATATCATTTACTAGGAATGTTAAACATGTTAATGTCCTACCTTGGGGAAGTCAATTTGTAGCAATTTAGCATAAGCTTACTTGTGACTAATACCGACATTGGCACATGTTAGTGTATTACTCTTTTCGCTACCACAGTTTGTTTTAGCACCAGGCCAAATATACATTGCAAAAGTGGTGTTGAGTTAGTTTCAAAGCATCACTTAGTTCCCAACAATATAAATCCGGCTATAAAGAATTGTTTCATAGCACCAACCAATAGTTTAGTTGCGATCAATAATTATGAAATAAATTACCAAATATTCTTTTCACTGCCACAGTTCTCTTTATTAGTAATATTAAACTAGTTAATTTGCTACCTTAAAACAGCGTTTTCATGGCACTTTACAGTAGCTATGTATGATCAATATTGATATTAGCAAATATAAGTAAGTCTATTCACCACAGCCTGCTTTATTTATTAGGTATATATTCAACAAGTTGACTGAGGTAAACGTTTTCGTAGCACTTCATAGCACTTAAGTTGTGATTGGACATTTATTGGTCAAACATATTTTATTGTTTGTATGTCAATATGAACATTATAATACAATAAAACTTTAATAAATAAATCTCTACTCACAACTACTGCTAAGTGCTACAAAAAACGCTTCTCTAATGTAGCAAATTAACTTGTTATATATACCTAATAAAGCGGGCTGTACAGTTAATTAAATTAGCTAATATTATTATTGATCAGAATTAAGCTATTGTTGAGTTCTACGAAAACGCTTTCCTGAGGTAGTAAATCAACTTGTTTAATATAGCTCATAAAACTGGTTGTTGTAACCAAGAGAGTTACATATATTTGCTAATTTCGTTATTGATCACAACTAAGCTACTGTTAAGTGCTACGAGAACACTTCTCTAAGACAGTTAAGAAACTAGCTGTGGTAGTTAAAAAGGTTACTTACATTTGCTAATATGTTATTGATCACAACCAAGATACTGTTCAGTGCAACGAAATCAGTTCCCTAAGGTAGCAAAGAAACTCAACTGTGGTAGCTAAAAGAGTTGTTACATTTGCTAGTATCGTTATTGATTATAACTAAGCTACTGTTAAGTGCTACGAAAATACTTCCCTAAGATAGCAAAGAAACTCTCAGTGGTACCTAAAAGGGTTACTTACTTTTGCTAAATCGTTATTGATCACAGCTAAGATACTGTTCAGTGCAACGAAATTACTTCCCTAAGGTAGCAAAGAAACTGGCTGTGTTACCTAAAAAAGTTACTCACATTTGCTAACATTGTTATTGATCACAACTAAGATACTGTACAGTACATCGAAATCACTTCCTTGAGGTAGCAAAGAATCTGGCAGTGGTACCTAAAAGGGTTCCTTACATTTGCTAATATCGTTATTGATCACAACTAAGATACTGTTCAGTGCATCGAAATCACTTCCCTGAGGTAGCAAAGAAACTGGCTGTGTTACCTAAAAGGGTTACTCACATTTGCTAACATTGTTATTGATCACAACTAAGATACTGTACAGTGCATCGAAATCACTTCCCTGAGGTAGCAAAGAATCTGGCAGTGGTACCTAAAAGGGTTCCTTACATTTGCTAAAATCGTTATTGATCACAACTAAGATACTGTTCAGTGCATCGAAATCACTTCCCTGAGGTAGCACAGAAACTGACTGTGTTACCTAAAAGGGTTACTTACACTTGCTAATATCGTTATTGATCACAACTAAGATACTGTTAAGTGCTACGAAAACACTTCCCTAAGTTAGCATAGAAACTGGCTGTGGTACCTAAAAGGGTTACTTACATTTGCGAATATTGTTATTGATCACAACTAAGATCTGTTAAGTGCAACGAAATCACTTCCCTAAAGTAGCAAAGAAACAATGCTTTCGTAGGTAAAAAAGTTACTTACAGTTGCTGATATCGTTATAGATCACAGCTAAAACATTGTTAACTACTACGAAAACATTTCCCTGAGGTGGCAAATAAACTTGTTTAACGTACCTAACAAGAGGCTGTAATATTGAAAAAAAGTTACAAATATTAGCAGCTATGTCCAAGAAGCTCTTCAGGTATAGCTACTTGTTTAGCTCAGTGAACCATTAATATCGGATGCTTAAGCAAAGTAATTTAACAGTCGGTGGTAATTGATTTAGATGTTAGTTCTAAATAATATCCAATTCCACATCAAAGTAACTTGTTAGTAACGACTAAAATTGATAAAATATTCGTTGAAGTAGCTAAAACTTTACAAACTATTCCTAATTTTCTCTGTTGTTGTACCTAACTGATTAGTTATCACAACTCAAAGGTATTAGCGGTGCAGCTCTATAACGAACACTGTTACCTGTCACTACTAAGTATTGCTAAATATTGGCTAAACCAACTAACGTACTCCACCACCGGTCGATAAATTTGATAAATATTGACTGAAACTACTAACTTACTTATCATCGGTAGCTAATTTTTTTGATTTGGTACCGAAAGGATTCGTTGTCAGTGGGTTCGATATTGAGCATTCGATATTTGATGGCTAAGAATCCTTAGCCATTGCTGCTAATTTCATAGGTCTAGTTTATAAATGATTAGTTGCTTGTGCTAAAGGATTTAACTGCTGCAACGAGGAAAAGTTAATCATTATTGCGAAACTTGATGACTTCTTTAGTTAAGACAGCTAAGATTACAGAGCCACAGCTGCTTATTTCTTGGGTCTAGTACTTAAATAATTGGTTGCTTATGCTAATAAATTAACTGCTACAACAAATAAAAGTTAATTATTACTGCGAAATAAATGACTTTTTGTTTAAGACGGCTAACATCCCTTAGCCATTGCTGCTAATTTCATAGGTCTAGTACTTAAAATATTAGTTGGCAGTGATGAAACTTTACATATCATCACTAAATAAATACCAAAAATTGCTAAAAAAAGTCTCAAAAATTTGCTACAGTTGCTAAAACTGGCCAAAATAAATTAGTCGGATTGCTAAGGTACCTTCGTTATTAGGTTTAATTTAATTAGCTAGCACTGCTAATTTCGCCCAGCTAAAAACTTTTTCCTGTAGTTGCTAATCTCTTGCCTATCCGTATAGTTTGGAAGATTTTTAGCTAACAGTACCCAATTTTAGCTGTGGTATCTAATCTGTTCTTTGAGTGTGTTATTAACGACATGGCACCCGCCATTCCATGCAGGCATGCATATCCGTATCTCCATTACACGATTTATTACACTATATTGTGGGCAGTTGACCACTATGATCAGCCCTCGGTCACTCTACAGTCATGTTTATAATTTAGGTCAAGATATAATGGTTTGTGTAGTGCTTTAATTTACGAGTGGAAACGATGACACCCACAAGTGGCAATTCGATTCAATTAAATTCAATGCAATGACACAGCTAGCTGATATATTTACGGATGTTGTAGGATTTCGAACCTTTATTACCTTTAATGTAGGAGCCAGGACGTGGATGGTGGAATTCTTCAGTGCCTACTAGTAAACCCTTCAAGTTTGCTCATATGAGTCGTTTTGCCAAGTCTAATATATTGCACTTGGTGTCGAGGATCTGATGATGGAGCCAGGAGGTGGATGGTGGACCCCGGCCTGTTTTTTAATCTAGTTGCAATGTAATTTAGAGCTGTAGTAAGAATTCTGTATATCAACCATGTTCGCAACTGTAACACCACCTAAGCGCATTACACACGGCCAAGATATTATATTAAGATATTGCATGCTCACTCATACAAAGCGATGCTCCTCATGAAAGTGAGAAATAAACATACGAAATATATCGTAATATGTCAAAAGATATCTAAAGATCAGAGGCACTCTTTCATATAACTCTGTATAAAAGATAGGTACAAAAATTCACATTATCTTCGTCGTGTGTGGATGCGCTTAATAAGTTATCTGGCAAGTTACATAAATATCTTATTAATAAGTGCAGAGAGTCGTACATAATGTAATTATCAATTTTTTCATATATTATAGTTGTATTTTGTGCGAGTTGTGGGCAAATGCGTCCGCTATTTGGACCGCTACAACCGCCAGACGCAAACGTGGCAGACCGCGAAAACGGTGGAGAGACGAGTTTGACAGTTTTAATACGGGATGGTTTGTGCTCGCCAAGAACAAAAACGACTGGAAACAGATGAGGGAGGCCTTTGCCCAGCAGTGGGACACTATGGGCTCTTAATAATAGTAATTATTATTATAGTTGCATAGTGGCATTAATAAATAGTTAAAATGTGATAAAGTGATGTGAAGAGACCTATAGACCTGACTCATATACTTCTTATGTTCAGTACACAAAGTAGGTACTTTACTTATGTCTATACAAGTTACAGTGACCGCTTTATAGTTTCAAAATATTTTGTAAAAGCTTGTAAATATAATCCTATCACACGACAAATTGTCATAAATCTGTAAACAAGTCCCGAGCCGACCCAACTTCCCCAGTCGGGTTTCAGTATCGCATTTTCCGGGACAGTCCGAAAATCCCGACCGTTCGGCGGTATTTCAACCGCAGCGAGAGATTTACTCGCATTTGCTCCGGGCGTTCTGTTCCACCTATACTTGATACTATGATATGTATAGTTATATCTGATGGGAATGGTAGTGAAATAATTCAATACTGCCGAATAATAGGGTGCAACCATGGAACTTTGTTGGCGCTTTCAATCGAGTTTGACGTCGACCTCTTATACATCTACATCGGTACATACGGTCAGAGATATACCAAACATAAGCGTTGGGTTTTCCAAATATTAAAAATGTTTTGCTGGAAATAAATTTCGTCAAATTTTACTTCCCAAAAACTTATCGCACTAGTTTTATTTCCCAAAAGAATCTAAGGTCCAGGTTTTCTAACCAGTTTAGTAGAGCTGTGATGTTGTTTATTGCATTATCTATTATACAATGTATGCATTCTATTATACATGTATGCATTTTGGAGCTTCGACTAGACAGGCAATGTCCTGGGGCTTTTATTGTGTATCTGTACCAACAAACCACGTGAGCGAATATCGATGCCGTTTGTATTGGTTCGTTCGCTCCTCGTATTTACAGAATATCCACGGGATGTATTCCGAACAGGAAATTGATAGCTACCTGACTAGACGATGTTCACAGGTTATCTGTTGTGTAATTTTGTTTGTATGAATGTTGTGTTTTAGGTACGATGAACTTGAGATTTTCTACCAAGCAGAATAGGATTTTCCAATAGACTATAATTTAATTGTTACAATATTCTGTGACAGAAGAATACACATGTAGATGTACACGTTAAATTTGATGTCAGTCGAGCCTTCATCTTCCTTTGTCAGTCCAATCAACGAGGAGGTGAACGTTATTTACATCGGCAGTGGAACTTTATAGATTATTTAGTATTTATTAAATAGGTTTACGAATGCTTATTACGTCGCTGAAAAGCAGTAAAACCTTAATAGCTAAATGTATTAACAATTATATGTAAACAGATTAGATACCGACGACCGATTGGTGTAGTGGATAGTGACCCTATCAGCGAAACCAACGGTTGCGGGTTCGAATCCCGCGAGGGGTAAATGTTTGTATGATGAATACGAACATTTATTCCTGAGTCATGGATGTTTTTATAAATATTTATGTATCTTTATCCGTTATCTAATATCCATAGTACAAGCTTTGCTTAGTTTGGGACTAGATGATTGGTGTAAGTGCCCCAAATATTTATTTATATTTATTTATTTATTTATATAAACATAAAAATAATTAAATAAATAAATACATAAAAATAATTAAATTAAAAAAAATAGCCGATTTATCACTCAAACAGAAGAAAAGGCGCACTACGTACATACATACGACACGACACTTTCCCAAATGGGGAGGTCTGATACATCCTAAACACAAGCGCTTGGGAGCCCAGTCTTAAAGTAGATTGTAGAGTGTATAGATTTCGATTGATAAATTATACAAAAGTTAACACCTGGCGTTATGTAAGGATGAGAGTGACGGAAACACACTCATCCAGATCCCCAACTTATTTGGACTATTTTTTTTTCAAACAGCCGAAACACGATAACATGATGAAATTCAACGAGGCGGACATTCTCTTAAAAATGCCCCAGCCCCATCCAAACCAAAGTACTTTTTTGAGATCTTGTCAATAAATTTATAATGAATAAATAAATAATAAATATCTTTGCGCATACACACAGCGCCATCTAGTTCTACACTAAGCAACTAGGCTTGTATTATGGATACCAGATGGTTGATAAACTACACAAATACATTTTTTGTTGTTGTAAATAAATACATAAATAAATGAAAAACATTCATAACTCGGGAACACATGTCTGTATTCATCATACAAATATGTGCCCCTAGCGGGATTCGAACCTGCGACCTTTTTGGAATAGCAGTCAGAATTTTTAACCACTACACGAAATAGGTCGTCTAATCTCTCTCGTCTATCGTGAGATAGAAAAATTCTAATCAGAATACAATTTTTCTATCTCACGACCTATTTTATAATTTTAGCATTATTTTAGCAAACTTCTCACCCAAATATTCTCTCTGTCGTACGGCTCCGCACAGTCTGAGGAAATGTTTTGCTTTAATGAGCTACGCGTCGTCGCCTGTGCTCTTGCTCTATGAACCCTTTGTTTACCCACGGCGGCAGCCTAAAGACACGTCAGCAACGTCTGTGTGTGAATACCGTGAACGCTGCAGCTTTTGCAATAAGGTCGTAAATATGCCAGTGCTCTACTAGTTTTGCCGCTTCTGTATTACACAAAGGGGGAGCAGTCTGAAGCTATGCGAAGAGATTGCAAGTTTCGTCATTATTTCCTCTGTTTGGCTGTTAGCTAAATGGGGAGTTTGTTACGGATGGCGAAGTAGCTGTCATTTGGTGCTAGTGTTTTAGCTACATGTGTGTATACATTTCTCCTACAGGAGTGTTCTGAATAGAGTCTCCCCGTAGTCATAGGTTCGTGCAGTTGCAAAGATGATTGCCAAGTACATTTGAGCGTTGGCACTTGCAAAAAAATTACAGTTATATTAGCAATTCTGTCATTTGCATTCACTGCTGAATATTATGCTTCTCCAGTTTGCCTCATGGTGAAGAAGGTGGTTTATTACATTAAATATAGTCATGCTACATGCAGTATATGTTAGATTAACTTTATGGCCCATATCTTCCCCTAGGAACTATGCCCCAACAGTTGGGACGTGTCAGGCTGTTGATATAAATAATAATAAATAAATAATAATAAATAATAATAAATTCTGCCGTTGATGTTTTTTCTGGCAATAATTACGTTTTACTGAAGTAACTAGATTACCAGGTTGACAAGAAAATGTCTGATGGATAAATGTTTTTATAGTGTTAGGGAATCCCTAGAGCGTAAAATAAATTAAATTATATTTATGGACATCAAGGAAAGAAATTACATTGAAATTACATTGACATTATTTTTGACCTTACTTTAACCTTTCTATGACCTGATTAAATTATTTAACATTATATGTAGTATGTATAGTAAAGCATGCTATTTAGATAGTAAATTGAATAAGTTAATTTTTCATAAAAAAAAATGGAAATGTGTGTACACTTACTAAAATATTAGGCAAAGACATCTGCAAATGTATAACCCAAATTCCACACACAATAAAGTTTTCATTTCATATCATTTCATTTCCAGATTTATATTTTCTCCTTACTGACTCTGGACGAAAAGGTCCACGCAGAGATCAGTCAAATCAAATCAAAAATGCTTTATTATGTTGGTACACAGGGTACACTTAAAATAGTCAGATTTAACATTTTTAAAGCTACTGTATGTTCAAAAGGCAATTTTCTCCTGAGAAGAACAAGCAAGATACTTGAGAGGTTGTTCTTTAAAAAAAATAAGGTTTTTATATTACAAACAGGCACAATAATATTTCATTATTAATTATGATGTGATACCTGGTTATGCGAACGAGCTGGTTATCTTCTTCTCTTCGTGTCCATGAATGATTATCATCTAAATAATCTGATATTTTATTTATAATATGTTTTCTTAGTGTCTGTTTTATAGTATTTTAAATTTATTAAAAGGAAGATTTTGTACATCAACAGAACCTTTATTGAATAATTCATAATAAATAAAGAATATGGACATTTATATGAAATATCATACGATAAACATGTTTAAATATTTATATAAACTTCCATGACTCAGGATTAAATGTTTTGTGTTTATCACACAAACATTCCCTAGCTGGATTCGAACACGCAACCATGATTTCGAACACGTACCAATCGGTTCATAGTTTGCAACCAAGAACCCACTGACTTTAATTATTCTCATGCATATTCTTCGGTAATGAACCTAACGTCATGGTTGAAATTGCTATTAATTGCACTTGCAGTAATGCAAGCGGTGTGGCGGCAGTAAAAGTTCCTGGGTTCGAGACGGCTATATGTAGAGTTTACCTACGTTTTCGCTGCGCGTTACAGCGGCTCTGTACCATGGAATCTCGATTGGAATATTGCCTGATATTATGGCGAATAGTAAATTGATAAACCCCTTTTGTTTCGCTATTCTTACTGTTACATAGAGAATCTGTCTTTCAAAATAGACTCCGTAGTATTAAGTTTTGTGCCTAGTCTACTTGTGGTCTGCTTTACTTACTATTTTCACTTAGTGCACAAAATGACAAAATGTTATCATAATTACTGTTACATGTTACGGTAAAAGTTAGAAATAAAAAGTCAACTTGTTTTAGCAGAAACTTTGTCACAAAATGTTATGCCAAACAGTTGCCAACATGTTACTGACGTCATTGAAAAATCATTTGTAAATACTTGCAGACATTTGAAATTCAAAAAACAAGTTTCCTTAATACGTTAAGGCTGACTTTTATTTTTGTATCTTTTTAATATTATCAGGGACTTCACAAGCAAAATTGTAAATATTATTATACCGAGTTATTATTTTCTTGTGTGTATAACTTTTTCACTCAAACCACTAAAGATTTACAAAGTTGAGTTCGAAACATTTCCGACTTTTTTTGAAAAACTCGATAGCAAAACCGTAGTAATAGACGCATGTGGCTTTCGCCCCCAAAGCACCGCCCGCCCAGTCGTAGCGCGTACACCGTAGGGCGCGAACGCCTCGAAGCCTTGCTACGAGTGTCTACGAATATCGCCAGTACTTAGTAATATAATAAGTCAACGCTGCCTTTGTTTCTTTAAAGGTGGGTACTTTGATTGAATATTTTATTATCTATTTTATGGTAATTGTTTTCAGCTTATGTGTCAAATTTCATACAAATCAGTTCAGCCGTATCAAACATTTCACGTTACTGCCTACTAGCAGTTACCCGCGGCGTCACCCGCTTGAAATTTGTTTAATTCCGTTTATATGTAGGATTTGTTTTTGCTCACTTTATCGGGATAAAAATTATAGTAAGTCCTACTCCAGGGCATAATCTACTTGTGTACGAAACATTAAGCAACAAAGAAACTAACACCCAAACATTCTCATTTAAGATTGATATTTTTGAGAAAAAATTATAAACCAAAGAGTTATTTATTCATAGATTTATAACTGAATATATATAACAATATATATAAGTAACAACCAACATTTTGACAGATGTATAGAAATATATCTTATAGAAAAAATACGCCGTCCAATTCGCTTCAGTGAGGCATAGTACCTTCGCACTTTCAACTTTTCGCAGCTGATTGGCTGTCAACTGTTTGCGAATTATTGACAACCAATCATCTTCGCAATGAGGCTTTACGTTTGTATACATATACGTTGATATAACAAAATAGAAGATGTTGTTTCAAGTCATTTATTACAGGTATAATTATACAATACTAATACTCTTTATTGCGCAAAATAATTATACAGATGTCATTCATAAAAAGTCCACTGTAACATGCCTTTTCAGGCGTACAATATATATCTACTAAGTATGTAGGTACATTTATATATTTTTTCTATATATGTATACATTTGTTTATATTTTTTTTAGTTTCGATCGTGCGAATTTTATTATTATATTAAAATTTTATATAATATTAAAATGTTCATTGTGAAGATCTATGGGGGAGGCCTTTGTCGAGCACTGGGCATCATGTGATGATGATTAAAATGTAAATTCTGATGTACAGAACCCGTTTGGTGCTACACGTACCTGGCCATTTTTTGTCCATTTAAGTTTTAAAATATATGCAGACTGATCATGATTCAAGTATAAGAAAATTACCTACGTAAATCCTTCGTTTCTTGGTATAATATACATTCTGAGGTGATAGCCTAATTGATTGTTTGTGTATCAATATTGAGCGAAGATTAATTTGTAAGTATAGACAATGAATATTGTAATCTATCCAATAACAATCCTTTAATTGTGACCGAAATAGTATTGATTTCATTTTTATCGTGGCATAGATAACCTTTTGTTGTTGTGTAGTCTGAATTTTTACCGACGTAACAATTTGACGGTACGTTTTTTTTGTATGTTTCATGGTTATTTTTGTCAGGGTGGTCCGAAATAGTGGTGAGGTCTGATGATGCGCGCTGGAGATAGGCAACCCAACCATATTTTTGTCGGTTGTTATGCCAATATTTGGCGGTTCAGTTATTTACATCTTTGTAGTAAAATGAGGTCGAATACTATCTTACTTGCAGTCACATTATGTCAGAATACTATCAGATTCCCAAAATTCCCCAAATGCCAGACTCCCAAAATAGGAGTTTCCATAATGACAAGTACCTAAAATGGCGGATTCCTAAAATTAAGGTTTCCCAAATACCTACAGTTTCCGATAATGTCGCGTCTAAAATGACGAATACCCAAAATGACAGAATCTCAAAATGACCTATTTTCTACCGGTTCTCAAATGAAATCTCCAATGATCTCACACAGTCGCATAATAACAAAGAAACAAAATTAAATAGATCTCCCTAAACCAAATACACGCTTTGTAGCTCTATTGTCGGTCGTTTTACCCCAACCGCCACGGTGAGCGTCTGCCTAGTTAGGCCGTTATAGATAATATAGAACTGCAGACTAGTATTTCTGCAATCACAGTCCTTGGTATTGGTCTCCTAAGAGATGGATTCGTCGTCGACGGACTACACGGAACTTGCTTATTGCACTGAATGGAACACACTTTCGTGGAAAAATTTTATCCTTCTCCGACCCTTCAGCTGTCCTTGTACAAAATATTTAGTTATTAAAATACTCCAGAACGATTTAAAAGAAAGTCAATTTGCATTTGATAATATTAGCACAGTGCGTAACAATTGTACTATCCTTAAGCTTGTTAATCTGTGATGCATGACATGATAATCACTATTAATGAAGTGATCGACGTTGATGATTGTCATGTCGATTAATGGATATTTGATGTTACCTTTCGGTACCTACACAAGAGATGTCGACAGTTTTGTTACGGAGTTTCTTTCATCGTTTTATTTTATGGTCTTAAAGTTGGATAGAATTTTATATCCCAACGCCTTCATCGCAAGCCCCAGCCTCCTTGGACGGTTGTCTCCTTTTTATTGACAGTTCCTTTCTTGGGACAGTTCAGGAAATAAGTAGTGGGGTGGCAATACATCAAATAATATTCAGCACATTCGCGGCCACTAACCCTTTATTTCTACTACAGACCAAACTTTAAGATAGCGTTTCTTCACGCGAATACGCTGCAAAATTAAATTTTTTATTTACTACATTGTCGGATTTGGCAGGTGAAGGTACAAGGACGATGCGAGTTGTACATAAATAAATAAATATTTCGGACACTTATACTAAATCATCTAGTCCCAAACTAAGCAAAGCTTGTGCTATGGATACTAGATAACGGATAAACATACATAAATATTTATATAAACATCCATGACTCTGGAATAAATGTTTGTATTCATCACACAAACATTTACCCCTCGCGGGATTCGAACCCGCAACCGTTGGTATCGCTGACAGGGTCACTATCCACTACACCAATCGGTCGTCAACATGCACCTACTTTTCAATTTATTGTCTGATATTTGTAATTGTTTCTATTGGCATAATTTATAACCAATTTATCTTATCAATTTGACGTATTGTAAACGATAATGTTATGTTACTTAATTTCTCAACGTCTACATTTATGTGATACAAGTGCCTTCTCCCAAAGTCATGAAGCACTTACTTAATTTATTTAAATTGTTCACGCAAATAGAGATAAAAATACAGTTAGTTGGGTTAAGTAACTACAAACGTCGGAAAAATGTAGGAAGGAATGTTTCCTATAGATAACGCTGTAACTGTACTGATGGGGCAGACTAAATAAAAACGAATGCTGGTTTATTCATTAGTGGAGCATTTTCATTGTTTGGTTCTCATGAGTTACGCATTATTTAGCAGGGAGGGGGAGAGAGGTTATGAGTTATAAAAATCTTAATAAATCACGTATTTATTGAGCAAGTTTCTTCGTGGTGAAAGATCTGAGGAATAGGTCACATGAATGCGTACGGACGATATTATCATCTCATCTCTTGGCTGGACCCCTGTTTTTTTTTTATGCACAACGGGTTGGTATTTGACCTCTATCCACACCTGAAGTTGAGTGAAGATGAGGTCGAAGGTGGAAGTGTACTGACCCGGAAACCCCAACACATTTGGGGCTATCTTATCTCTGACAACCGGAACACAACAATGCTATTAACATTGCTGCTTGGCGACAGATTTAGATAAGATGGTGGTAGCTAGCCAGGCGGACATTTAAAATGCCCACCAACGAAACCGAGTACTTAAACATGTACCCCGCTGGGGATCGAACCCGCGTATCTCCGAATCGTAAACCCAATGTTGTTTACATTCAGCTACGGAGGCGGTTTGCTCTCAAACCGAAAATTGATATCCTATCAGCTATTCTTGTTCCTATAAATTTCTGTAATTACTAGCTCTCTGCCCGTGGAATTACTTTAACGCGAACTTCGGTTCTCCAGGTCCCAGCCAAATTTTAATACCCAGTCTGAAGGTTTGTCGTAAAAAGGAAATACATAGACAGAGCTACTAAGACGTAGCTTTTGCCTATCTATATTAGTGTGAATGCTCTGCTTACCTATGTATTAATTGATACAAGATTAGTTATTTTATTATCTTAAAACTTTGAACTCTTTACCCATTCAGTATACCTACATAGTGTATGGTGCTTGCATTCAAAGCAACAACAATCGTTATCGGCTCAGGATAATGACAACTGTAGAGAATATTTGTGTACAACGTTTAGTAGTCAGCGGAACGCGCCCGCAATCGAACTTATGACAAGTCTTCCTGTCATTCTGTCACTCACTCTCACTTCACTATCGGCCGCGTATCGACCGACGGGACTCACATCTCTCGTCCCTATTTAAATCGAGTTTCATTACTAAAGTTTACATTTTTGAAACAATGTTTACAATATAAAATAATCTCTTGTTTAATGTTTTGCTAGAACAATAGTTTTACAAGAATTTTGTACAAATGGACGTGCCATCGTTGTGATAGTTTGTTGTGATTTTTGAAACTGTTTTACATAAAAATCGTCGAAAATGTTATCAATGAGACCGTTGGATGAACGGCTATTCAACTTTAAGTCTCTGAAAGAGAAATTCGAGACTTCCAGGTAATTCACTTCACTAAAACTTCGACTTCTAAACATGTAAACCTCACTAAGGATTGAACCTGTAACCCGATGTTGTGAGACTATTTCTAAGGGCATTGGCCTGCCCGAATTATGAATCTTGACAAAATCGTTATTTAAAATGATCTACTTACTGTTCATTACGTAGAAGGCTGACTCCCCAGTGAAGAACGAGTAAGAAACTCTAGGGTTGCTTTTGTAAAATAGATTTTGCTATTAGTGTTACTATTTGTGTTTCGATAAAACAAAGAAAAAATATAATTAACAGAAAAACAATTAATTGCGCCTTGCTTGCGTATCTATCACCTAAATAGTTAGAAAATTTTAAACACAATTAGCTTACGTTCTATGGAAATTTTGAATTTAAAGCTACCTAAATATTAAAATTTATTGGAACTTTGTTGTAAAAGGGTGTACCTGCATTATATGACTTAGTGGTTTTGTGTAATGAATGACATGAATCACAAGTTTTTATATGTTCTATTTCTGCATTATACACATAATATTGCATCATTCAAGTTCTATTAGGTATTAGTTGTATTATGAACTTGGTGCCTCTACAATTTATGCTCGGATGCAGTGGGAGATATCTTAAACTTGCCTGCCTAGCATAGCAAATTATTGTTATTCATTATTTATTAAGGTTATTTTATATATATTATCACACTATTGGGGTCACACTACTTTTATTTCTATATCAATCATAAAATGAATTATTTGGTAATGCCTTGTTCTATTTACATTGTGTTTTATGTTCTTTTGTCTGCTTGTTTGCAGGTTTGGTGGTGGCGTGCAGCGAAGCGCTACACATGCGGAGATGCCGCACCGGGGGGGCACCATCGCCGAAAGGTAATCTTTCATTTCCTTTTTTGAAAGATCGAATATTTGATCATGTAAACTTTCCTGGGGGTTACTAAATTCAAAAATGAGATGTCTCTATACTATTAAAATGAGACTAAACAAAGTGTCGTATATTTTCCGTAAATTTCCCGACTTTAAATACGGTTGTAACTGTGACGCCATTTTGATTATTTTGAACATGTCTTCAAAATAATTAATCAAATAATATGTTAATTAACATTGTCTATTCAGGAAATCTAGGCCTAAGTTCAACAGTGGACGTCCTGTGATGACGATGACGAAGTTGCCTATTTAGTTCATTAAATTCTTCCTCTTTGCAATTTTTTTTGACAAGTTCAAGATCCGCCCGTTTTCTTAAGGAAACTTTTTAAGAAAAATTCCGGATAATTCCCGTCGTCTGGTAACCTTAGCTACTCCCAGAACACACATAATTTTTGATGTTTATTTACTAGTGTTTTAGTATATTGTTTCATAATGTAAGATTGTTATGTGTATAAACAAAGATGCAAATAAATGCTTATCTATCTATGTCTCTATCACCACGCTTGACATTTAGGACTACATGAGACCACTGTCCCAAGATTGAGCCTTTATTCAAAAATGTAGCGTGTATTGACTCCACAAAGGGGTCATAGGTGACGACGCAATGATTGCTTCATTGCTTTGAACATAAAGTCGTAAAATCGCCTTGTTTATCAGTATTTTACAGGATGCATTTGGTTGACTTTGCGTTGGAATTAAACAATCTTCTTTCGTCATCGCCATTCTATACTCGGACTACTAAAGCATGGAGCTTCCATTGTCCTATGTCATTGACATACCGAACAGTCACACTAAGCGGTTTGGCTCTTTTTTTCATAATGTGAGCTGCCGAGGCCTGGATTTCGTTTCCGGCGTCCTTTTTTCCCGAGATGTTACAATCTTGGACCCTTTAAGGTGAATAACCATTTACTGATATCGCGTGCTTCACCTTTGACCACATCATCACCCATTAGGTGACATTGTGGTCATACGCGAGTCTTCATACAAAAAATACTCCTGTTTCCACTAAGTAACATTGTAACGTAGGAAAATTGCACACTAAAACGTGATTTATAGTGGTCCGTCCAACAATCAGTCTAAACAGGAAAATATGTATTATTCCTTATATTATTAACGTGTGTTTTAGCGGGTGACATACATGAAAATAAAGATAATATGTTCGCTCTAATAATTTTTTTTACGTCATTCAACCTTACATATTTCAACCTTTCATTCAATTTTTCAGTGCTTTGATAATGCCAATGAAATAATGAGGTCAATGTTATATTTTATCTGTGTTATTTTAATATAATTGAACGGCCAAAGCCAACCGTCTTCAATAAGTTTCCGCAGTGCATCATGAAATATGGATATCCACTTAAAAAGGATTATCGAAATCCGTTCACAATAATTGGCGAAACAAAGTTGAATTGTGAACCTCTTTTTTGACGTTGTTTAAAAATAATTTCTTCACCTTAACTATGTCTAGAAATAGCTATATTAGCTGACTGATGTCATAAAGTTATTTGAAATTCAACTCAATATTAAACAAGTATAAGCAGCCATGCAGGCAAGAGAAGAATTGACGATGCGTAGTGCATACCTTATTTGTTTTCGATTAACTAAGTTAAGCAACATCATTATCGTGGTCACCGGTGGCATATTCATACAAATGTTTCCATAATAAATACAAACTGTCCCGGTACATACTAGAATTGACTTTAATATATAACTTTATTAACGGATGCGCATGTATTCTTTTTGTCTAAAAACCAATATAAGAAGTAGTGTTTGGAAGTCCTGTCGAATATTAGTGATACTTAAGTTTTAAATGAACTGGTTCGGATTGATTTTCTGTCTCTGCAGTTAATATAAAATTTGTCGTGGATAACGGAATTGGTTACACAATGACCTCCATTGTCTACATATAAGATTATAAACATAACTGTACTGTTTAGCTGTTAGTAGTCCTGAATAAAATAAAATAAAACAATTATTTAATGTTGCATAAGTTACTCTATTTATTTGTAATTACAACTTTATCCTTACCTCTTTATTTTATTATTACTAATGAGCAGTAGGTACTAATTGTACATGATAATAAGTATTTACATGTTTCCTTACTGTTTGTTGATTATTCGTTCGTAATAATAAGGTAAGAAACTAATTACTTTTATGAATATTGTGAACATTTCGTATCTGTATAATTTTTTTATTGCTACAACAGTACCTACTCGTTCAGTCACCTACCCTTAGCGCGCTTTATGTTATCATTCACATTAATAGTGTCGAGCAAGGCAAAATAAGCCATGGGTAGTATGATCAGATGTTGTAAGATGTGATACTGGCCATATTAGAACTATTTTATTTTGAATTTTTAGTATAGAACATCTGCTTTTACTGTGACAATCACTTCCAAATATACATTTATCATGTAAACATCTAGTGTTCTTACTTTATATTTTCCCACACGTTATCAGCACGAGAAGGTAAAGAACACTAAATATTTAACACGTGCGTGTAAAAGATATTTGTTGAAAGTCGCGAAAATTATAATTTCGCTTATTTTTCATTTTTTCGTCTTTGACATTAGCTGTGAAATAATGTCAAGTTCAATTTCTGCAATAAAACCGCTAGTAAACAGAGACGGTTTTGGTGTTTGGAAATTCAAGATGCGTATGTACCTAATACACGAAAATTTATGGGAAACTGTTGCCGGATACCCTGAAGGTAATCAAATTACCGCTGAGAAAAAGTTGCGTGACGATCAGATTGCGTTATCGAAAATTTGTCTCACAGTTGATGGTATGGCAATCACCCTTCTCAGACCTTGTGAAACGGCTAAAGCTGCGTGGAAAGCCTTGTCCTCTGCGTATGAAGACAAAGGCTTAGGACGTAGAATAAGCCTCGAACGGAAGTTGTACAGGTACTGTCTAGATGATTTCAATGATATAGAAATGTACATTAATGCTGTTATGTCAACAGTCCAGGACCTTGCCGATATCGGCAAGATCATAGAAGATGCTTCAATCGCAGCTATTCTTCTTGGAGGTTTGTCTCCACAGTATGCCCCTCTTGTTATGGCATTGGAGAACTCAAATGTAGAAATTACTGTTGACTTGATAAAGACGAAATTGTTGAATGAATTGAATAAACCAAAGGAGAATAACCAGGATACTGCCCTGAAAACACGGACTAATCAGAAATCTAAGCCATCTTCATCAAAAACTAAGAAACAGATTATCTGTTACGACTGTCGGGAGCCAGGCCATAAGAGTCCAGACTGTCCCCATAAGAAGGACAAGAAAAAGAAATCTGAGAATCATAGAAACTCTTTAAGTGCGTTGAATGTCATTGGTGACGTGGAGAGTACTAAATGGTACATAGATTCTGGGGCGTCGGCCCATATGACTTCAAGACGAGAATGGATGGAGAACGTGAAAGGATATCCCACCGGCAAAGTGACAATTGCTAATGGAGAGGTGTTATCCAGTGAAGGCGTTGGCGATATTTCTATTACGATGTGTGATGAGGTTACGAAGATTAGTGACGTTGTTCATGTACCTAATTTGAACGCTAATCTTATTTCAGTAAAGAAAGCAGTTGATAACGGTTTTTGTGTGGTTTTTGATAAATCTGGTTGTAACTTTTATAACTCTAGTGTTTTTTCTTGTACAGGTATTTCTTTGCTACATGGTTCGATCTGTGGTGGGCTGTATTCTTTAGATTGTACAGTCAATGTACCACGTCAATTATCTGCTTTTGATGTGCACTCTGACGTGTCCAGGTATCAACTCTGGCATAAACGTTTAGGTCACCTATGCCGCATTGGGATGGATCGCTTAAAAAAGGACCAGGTAGTAGGCATAGATTATTCAACAGTTGACAAGGAACCATGTGTGGCCTGTGTAGAAGGAAAACTGAGTCGTAAGCCTTTCAAAAGGATTCCGTATAAAAGGGCAACTTCAGTTTTAGAACTTGTCCATACTGACGTTTGTACATTATCAGAGACGTCTTTTCAAGGAAGTAAGTATGTCTTATTTTTCATAGATGACTTTAGTCGTATGATCTTTGCATTCTTTATTTCTTCAAAAGCTGAAGTAAAGGATAAATTTCGTATTTTCAAATCCCTAGTGGAGCGTGAAAAGGGATTAAAAATAAAAGTGTTGAGGAGCGACAACGGGACAGAATATGTCAATACTGACCTTACAAATTACTTACAGATGGAAGGAATTCAGCATCAGACGACAGTGCCCTATAGTCCGCAGCAAAACTCCATCGCTGAAAGGATCAACAGAACGATCATAGAGAAGGCTAGGTCTATGCTCTCTGGCAGTTCTCTTTCTCCAGCATATTGGCAAGATGCGACGGAAACTGCAGTCTATCTTAAGAATAGGACTCCTCACCGTGCTCTCGAAGGTAAGACTTCTTTTGAGCTGTGGTATGGTAAACAGCCGAACCTATCACACTTAAGAGTCTTTGGATGTCGAGCTCTGATTCATGTCCCCGATTGTAATCGGAAGAAGTTGGACGTGAAGGCAACCGAGCATATTTTTGTTGGCTATTCTGACGATCCCAATAGTTATTATTTCCGAGATGCAAAATATCCTAGACGACTTGTCAAAAGTAGGGACGTGGTTTTCTTTGAAGACACTTTCCGGGATTTAGAGGAAAAAGGAAAGGGTGTCAAATACCAGTTAGCGCCTGGTGCGCTCAAACCGGCACGTGTACCCTTATTCCTTAGTCCTCAATCACGGGTGGATGTGCCACAACCGGCACGTTTACCTTTATGTTCACAGATCGACTCTACAACAAATAGTAGAGAGGATCCGATACCTGGACCAAGTATTGTTGCCGACTTTGAGCCGAGTCAACTTGGGCTTGCCCCGTCACCAGAACAATTAGAAGAAAGTGATTCTGATGTTGAGGTTGCAGAATCACGCTATAATCTGAGACCTAGAAAAATCCACAATACTGCCGCCAACTGTGTTTGTATGCAGACTATATCCTCTCAAAAGGATGAACCGACTACTTATCAACAAGCGGTGAATGCAGTAGATAGAGATAATTGGTATCATGCTATGAGAGATGAATACCAGGCCTTGCTGGAAAAGAAAACGTGGATTCTGGTGAATAGGCCAGATAAGAAGGTTATACCATGCAAATGGGTTTACAAATTAAAAAAGAATGCCCATGGCGATATAATCAAATATAAAGCTAGACTTGTCGCGAAAGGCTATAATCAAGTTCATGGTGTCGATTACTATGAAACCTTCGCTCCGGTAATTCGGAATTCCTCCTTACGCGTTTTGATTGCTTTAGCAGCAGAAATGGGCCTGAAGATGCGACACTTAGACGTCGACACCGCCTTTTTAAATGGCGATCTTCAAGAAGAAGTCTACATGGACCAGCCTCCGGGTTTTAAGAGCAAAGGTGACGAAGATAAAGTGTGTCTGTTGCAAAAGTCCCTGTATGGCTTAAAACAGGCTCCTCGCGCGTGGAATATTAAGCTCAATGAAGTGTTGAGTAAAATAGGTTTTATTAGATTACCTACCGAACCATGCGTATATAAAAAACTCCTTGGTTCAGAATTAATCCTGTTAGCAGTCTATGTGGATGACATCATTGTTTATTACCAGAATGAAGAGTCATTCGACGCTGTCAAGAGTGACTTACTAAAATATTTTACATTAAAAGATTTAGGTCCACTGAAATATTATCTGGGATTAAATATCTCAACGGAAAATGGTGAAATACGAGTCAATCAAAAGTCATATATTGAATTCCTACTAGAAAAATTCAATTTAGGGCAGGCAAAAGAGTACGACACTCCCTTGGCGAATAGCAAAATAGGTGCTCTTCAGGATTCGGATTGTAAGAATAATCATTATGCCTATCTGAATTTAATAGGTTGTCTAATGTACCTTGCTGTCAATACTCGACCTGATATTGCTTTTGCTGTTAGCTACCTTAGTCAGTATAACAACAAATATAACAGCACGCATTGGGTGGCAGCGAAACGAGTACTTCAGTACCTAAAAGGCACTATAGATCATTCTATTATTTATAAGAAGACAGGAGAACTTCTCGTAGGTTATACGGACGCAGATTTTGCGAACTGTGTGCATGATCGTCGTTCCTACACAGGTTATTGCTTCAAACTGGCAAATGGACCTGTCTCGTGGGCATCGAAGAAGCAGCCTACAGTGGCGCTGTCTTCTACCGAAGCCGAGTACATGGCGTTGACTGATGCTGCGAAAGAGGCTATTTACTTACGTCGTTTGATATCCGAGGTATGTGATATTAAATATCCTACTATAACCATTTGCAGTGACAGTCAGAGTGCGCAGAACTTAGCTCATAATCCTATACACCACGGCAGATCGAAACATATTGATGTTAGGTACCATTTTATTCGCGAAAAGGTATCTGAAAATGTGATTGTGCTTCAATACACTAAGTCCAGTGACCTGTTAGCTGACGTGTTGACAAAATGTCTTGGGAAAGTTGCACATCAAAGGTGTATCAATAGTATAGGTTTAGTTAAGGCGTAGTTACTTTATGTTACAATGTTTTTTCTATATGTTACAGTGTTTGTTTGTTATTACTAAGGCTTCTGAATATGGTCATTACGGGTGGATGTTGTAAGATGTGATACTGGCCATATTAGAACTATTTTATTTTGAATTTTTAGTATAGAACATCTGCTTTTACTGTGACAATCACTTCCAAATATACATTTATCATGTAAACATCTAGTGTTCTTACTTTATATTTTCCCACATCAGAACATTAAATTTTGATACCTATGCGTAATATCGCTTTGCACTACATAATTAACGCGCGACCTAGCGCGCTAGGATGTATACATTTTGCTACAGGGGGCAGTGCGACAGCAAAACTAATTTCGTAGAAGGGTATTGCAATGTTACACGGCTTTCTTAAAAGTACCTATTCGTTATGACTTTGGAACCAGACATGAAGTCGTCGGGTAAAACCGGGAATGAGTAATTTGCATTGAGTAATTGCATTGATGAATTTGAAATTACATTTGGAAGTAGTTTTCGTCGTTATGTATTTTACCTGTAAATTTTTATATTTAGTACTGATACATTTCGAATTTTTTATCTTTAAGAGCCGTGCCCATTAAGGTGGAGTAGAATAGATTCAACCCAGTTCCTCCCGTCGTGTAAGGTGACTAAGGGAAAGGAAGAGGTTATTGACACCTTGGTTCAGTAATGGGCAGCAGCGTCACTGGCATAAAGCCCTCAAGGTCTAGATTGCCTAGCGTGGGGATCATAGCAATTTATGGGAGAAGTTTATCATTCAGCAGTGGACATCCAGCGGCTGATATGACGATGATGATATATATAGATTTAGAACATGTTAAATCTTATACGAAGAAAGGATAACGGTAGAACTATATATCATTATATCTATATAAAAGCAGGCAGTGCACGAAGTCGCATCTAAAGATAGAGTTGTCACCATAAGTACCGACCAATTCGTGGTATTTGGTTATCATTCTAAATTGACTCTGCGTCTCGTATTGGCCCTTTTATGAAGCAATTGTAATGTGCCCCTTTTATTGTAACTCTGATATTATATAAGTTAGGTTCCTCGTACACACACGATACCTAGTCGCGAGCGTTGTTCGCGAAAGAGAATAAATCAATCTCTTTCCGTGGGTATCGAATAAAGAAATTAAGATATAACAGCGAAAAAGTTCAACTATTTCGACCATTCTGGGAACAATATCTATTGGTACACACTGAGTCACAAGAAAAAAATAGTTTTTTTTTCTGAATTTCATACTTATACAAGTATGAATAAGAAGTATTACCAGTACCTACCTATAGCAATAAATAAAGAAATAAATATTTCGAACATTCATCTAGTCACAAACTAAACAAAGCTTGCACAATGGATACTAGATAACGGATAAATATACATAAATTCTTTATATAATTGTACATAAATTAATTAAATAATTAAAATTAAAAAATATACATAAAAACTTTAAATTTGTTTTTCCTTCCGAGGGTTTGCTGGAAGAAATCTCTTACAGAGATAAGCTCGCCTTTTGTGTATTGTAATTTCTGTCCTATGTTTGTTCAATGTATGTTTGTATACTTATATATGCAATAAAGTGTTAAATAAATAAATATAAAATAAATATTTATATAAACATCCATGACTCAGGAATAAATGTTCGTATTCATCACACAAATCACCTCTCGAGGGATTCGAACCCGCAACAGTCACTATCCACTATACCAACCGGCCGTCAATAAAGTTAATCAAAAGTAGAAATTGAATATATCTCTCTGAGTATATCAATTATAATTGTTGACCATCGTCATGGAGGCGGAGGAAAAATCTGCGATTGCCAACCTGCCTTCCTGTCTCGTTAAGAGGATGTCGATCCTGGGTTACTGTTAAAATTTTGTATGTCTACCGGAACTTACAATAGCCCCTATATTTCACCCCTTACTTTGCTATGGCAGAAGTACGAATAAAGCATCCGAATATATAAAAAAATAAGTGAAGTGTTTAATTGCGATTGCAAACGACTGACAGATGTTGATGTCAAATAAACTTAATTTACTATGGTTTAATTGTAGTTTTTGTTTGTTTGCAGGCTGGCGGCTCTCCAGGCAGCCGGCGCGAACGACTGGCGAGCGAGAGTCTGCCGCCTCAGCCCCGAGAAGGAGGACTCCAAGGCCATCGAACGGGCCAAGAACAAAATCAATGTTAGTACTACAATATAAACCTCCATACAAATTGCATCAAACATTCTCTACCCTTGTCTTATTGAAAACAGTTTTCACTTACCTATTTTTTAACTGCATAAATAACGCAATTAGATTGATGTTTTCAATAATATTGTATAACACTTTGATGCAGTTTGGATGCGAGTGTACAAACATACATTTCATTGTATTCTGCAGGCTTTCCTCCGCATTGGGGGTCATTCTCTGTCCATCGGGCCCAGTACGGACTAACGCAAATGTACACATGCATCGTTTCTTCTCAATAATACACACATTAACAGCTTATAACAATCCACTACTAGACATGAAGCCTCTTATTAATTTGTATCGCTTTCCATGGGAGCAACCACACGGCCAATAATGCACTCAAGAGCATAAATGTGTAACCGCACATATTTTTTGTTTTTAAATTGGAAATCTAGAAATACATATCAACATTTTGTTATAAAGTTTCCATAATAATGCGCCGTATTTTCGTACAAATAAAACCAACTAAGTAACTCATGTACAAATATCTTTGAAATGTTCTACGGCCAGCACAAATGCATAACCAGCGGGGCATTTCGGGCGTGAAGCACATCGTTATCCTATCAGCTTTCCATTATGGCCGCTCATATTCTACATGTTTTGCTCGATTCTTTACGAAGCGTACATCAGTGTTCTATTACTCCTTGGCTTGGTAATATGTAGAATCATTTTCTCGTTATATTTTCAAGCGGTGAAAATAACGTCTTCCATAAAATGACAACTTAAGAGGGCTTATTCCGTCCAATGGCCTCATTAGATAAATTAAGATTTCTTTTTAAAAACAGAATAAATTAAGCAAATCGCTCTAACCTGCACTTGCACTTTTTTTATTTAAAGAAATTTTAATTTATCCAATGAGGGCGCCACTGGAAGGAAAAATCCCTCTTAAGTAATATTTCACATGGTCTTTTTAAATATCTACGACAACCTTAGGAAACAGTCATAGTCCATGGGATCAATCGTTATAAGAATTCTCACATTATTTGCTTATTTCACGTAATCTGATCTACTTAGCGCCTTCATTATGCAGCAAAATGACTCAGTAAATATGGAAAAATTATGCTTCGTAATGAAATGATAATATTATCACCGTGCTACTTCTTCCGCGTCAACTATGGTTAATATAATGTGCTTTTTTTTCAATAGAATTTCAATAGAAGATATAGGTAACATGTTTGACATTCGTTCGTTACTTTTTGCCAAATGAAGCAAACTAAATATGTATAAAGGTAACGCAAAGCGAATAGAATTATTTCATTGTATTATTAAGAGACGATGTGCTTGTTTTTCGTTGAAATTTGCAACAATTTTGAACAGCTGCAATCGCAATGATTAGTACCTCGTTGTCTAAATTTCATTGGCTCAGCATTAGTAAATGTCTGTATTTTCTTTGTTGTACTTCACACATAAATAATTAAATAAATGCAATTTAAAATTTTTGTCTCGGGAAATAAATGACATACATAAAGTCATGCCTACGGGATAGGCAGAGACCATAGACTTTCACTTGCTACGATCGTGACACACCGGTTTTGCTTCATTCACTCTCATAAATTTGTTCATACATGCTCGTCGGTTTAGGGTACTCTTGACTTGGTCCTTCTTTAAAAAGTCCCCGGTTTGATTGTGGTACGTTCGCCGTAGTCTCCCCTACCAACACTGTCATCGACATTCGCATCGTATATCTCTTTCGTTAGTCTTCTTTCATTCATCCTCTTCACATGTCCAAACCATCTCAGTATACCTTTTTCAATCTTTAAAAATAAATGAGTTTCATAAAAATTAAGTATGTAAAGGTGGAATGATCACATTGTGGAATATCTTGGTATTTGGTATTTGCCATAAAACCTTGTATATGAATGAAGCAGTAATATTGTTTCTTTGTTTGTAAACGGTTTATTGTACAAAAAGGCAACATAATATTTTTTTGACAATTTTTTTTTTCATGTTAAGTTACATTTTCAAAAAGTTTATACAATTATTAAAAGTTAAGAAAAGTAGTATTTTCATTCATCCATTACTTTTACGTAATCAAAATGTCAATTTCAATTCCTATATAATTAAAAATGAAGGTCAATTGCCCTAAAAATTCTACTATACCAAACTAAATAGATGCACACAAACCATATTGACAAATTTATTCTTGTACACAAGTAACACAACTCAAAATATCCTGAATTGATACATAAATGTCTTTCATGGATTATATATACCTACAAACCACATATATAACTTAACGAGCTTTGTATATAGTGGTAATAAGTTTATGTGTCAGTCTGCTATATTAGGCTTCACATTATTACAGGTTAATTAGGTACATTATGACCAATGATTCACAATGATTCACAATTACAAAGGCCTAGTATAAGTTTGTTGGTGACAATATATTGTGAACTTGATTGTGGTCCTACTTAATAAATGAAAAAAAATCTTCTCAGTAGAATCAAATGTAATATCTCTAAGGCCCGTATTAATAAGCCAATCTCAATACAAGTCTTATCAACCGTATCAAGTGTATCAACCGAGATGCGTCTTAAGCAATTGACGCTATCTCAAGCTCCGTGCTAATTTATAAACCAATCTTGAGGTCTACTCGCTGAGATCACTTCTCAAGTATTCGCCTCAGCGACCAATGAATGATAGTCTTGAGTTTCGTTTATTAATACGCGCACCTCTCAAGTGAGTACTGCTTGAGTATGCACGTGCTTTTCAGGTCTCAAGTTAGGTTTATTAATCAACACGTTTACTTAAGACCGGTCACAAGACTGTTCTCAATCTTGGGATTGGTTTCTTAATACGGGCCTAAGATAGTCAACCTGCCGACTGCATAAATGGGCCCAAAATGCCCTGCCCAGTGCTTACACAGGCCTTTTATGTAGCTTTGATGGTTCATGATACCTACGCCGAGTGCACTAACCTGCCACTTCAAGGCTCAAGTGGAGCAGGTGCTTGAAAAGGTATTGTTGCGTGCAGTTAACGTCCGCTAGATGTGGGTGACGTGCACTTATCGGTACTCCTCACTAATGTAGGGTAGGAAGAATATGGTACTTTCATGCTACCTTATGTCAAGGGTATAGAGTTTCTGTAAAAAAAACTAGAGGGTGTGTTACTGAACATGTTCAGTCGAATATAAAAAAAAATTCATGGGTGGATTTCATAATCCACCCATGAATTGGTGTAACAGGATGTAACCGAATAAGTACTCATATATTCATATATATGAGTACTTATTCGGTTACATCCTGTTGCGGGTTCGAATCCCGCGAGGGGTAAATGTTTGTAAGATGAATACGAACATTTATTCCCGAGTCATGGATGTTTATCCGTTATTTAGCGAGTGGGCCACATTCGAAACCAAAGTTCGAAACTAGTTCTCAAGTAAAAATAATATTTCTTCTTTCGAAAACGATTTCGGTAAAAGAATAATGTTTCTTATCTCGAAATTCGTTTCGATAAAAGTATCCATAGTACAATCTTTGCTTAGTTTGGGACTAGATGATTGGTGTAAGTGTCCGAAATATTTATTATTATGCTTCTCCACCAACAAGAGCGCAGATTTTTCTTGGATAGAGTGTGAGTTTCATGGACCGGTTCAAACTACTACTTCAGAAAAGGACATCCCTTTTCTGAAGTAGTAAGTTTGAACGTATCCCTATTATTACTAAGCGCGCTCGCAGTCCAAAAGTGGGAGAGTTAGGGGGGTCATCTAGGCTCAGCTACAGTTCCATGGGTAAAACAAGTAAATTTCCCGTAACAAACGTGCGAACGTTGGCTTTATTTCGCGGACTTTTAGGTTACACCGGGCGCCGGGATTTCTTTATTATGCAGCTGTTTTGAATATTTTTGACTGTCTAACTAAATAGACAGGCAGTTAATAATTCATTTAAAATTTTCGTAAAGCTTTTCCTACAGCCCTTGTATTGCACGACGCAATTTCGGGATAAATATTACCCTATATTTGCCAATGTATGCTAGATTAGTATCGTCCATTTATGTAAATTTATGACAAACCCATTTAGGCGTTGTAGTGTTATTAAGTTACACACAAAGATCTTCACAAGAGCTCATTTATTATATTATTACGAATTTATTATTCTACATTAAAGTAACTACTTGGAATATTGCAGTTTTACGAGCTTTTATGTATGTGTGACTGGAGAAACAAATAATCTATCTATTACTACATGCTGAGAGTTGGTACCTACAATTGGGTTAAGGGACAGGGCGTCCCAAGCCGAAATTTGTTCCAGGGCCATCTGCCTTTCACATTTGGTAAGTAATGGTCAATTGGGTCCTCGTTGACTTAGTCATATCGGGATAACACTACTGAATAATTAACTATGGGTTTGTGTCCTGAAGCAACGTTGCTTTGTTATGATTTTCTTCGAAATATAATATTGATATTGTAACAATTCAGTGAACCAACATGTCGTGACAGTATGCCCATCGAAGAGCTTTCGTTGTCAAGGCCGTAATCCATTGCGGCAGTCGGGGATATCGCGCTATACATCGATAAAACCAGCGCGCTTTCATCGATATTATCTGTTAGCAAACAATACATTTTAAATGTATGAGTATTTCTTAACTGAACGGAACTGGCCAGTTGTAATGACGGCAATCTAAATAATTAAATAAAACGTTAAAAATCCAAAATTAAATTCTTTAGCAGCCGAAAGAGATATAACGCACTACGTCCCTTATTGTGATTTGTGTTCTCAGGCAGCAATCACGTAAATATTTTTAATAATTATGTATGATTGATAACTTCGAATGGCAATCGCCTCAACTATAGAAGCAGTGGTATAACGAGTTCCAGTGTGGAAGTACCAATTTAAGTTACTGAAGAAATCGTCAATGGTGTGTGGCTTGTGATTGCAGCTGATAAGAGCGTTTCGAGCAAGTTTGAGCATCGATAGAAGTACCTAGTTAGAAAAAAACTAACATGAAGAACACCAGGAACGTCATGAACGGCCGTCAGGGAAGTTTATGCTAGGTGCATACCTCATAATTTGGCCGAAGCAGAAAACTTCGTCGTGCAGAAGTTGTAAATGGATTATTGTAAATTATTTTGCGCAATAAAAAGTATTTGTATTGTAATGTTTCAATCTTTAGACTTTTAATGTTTAGAACACCCAAACACTATTGTTTGGGATATCTCTTCTGTATGTATATATAGATTATACTCCGCGTATGTCACAGAGTTTAGTAGGCATAAAAACTATTATGACCCAATTAGATAAAACACGACATTTCCTGTTTTCAGTGGCAATTTAACTAACATAGAAGGCGCGGCTCAACAACTTGCAAAAAATATTTTGGCCTCGTATATAAATAGCAAATCGTTGTTAAAGGCGAACCACGCCACTCCTTCGTACGTTTATTATCGAAAACGCAGATTATATTAACGAGGTATCGTGACGAATGTAATAAAATTTTCCGGATTGCGATTACCATAGTACTGCAAGATTATATTTGTAATCTATGCATTCTGATAAAATTATATATGCAAAAAAATCTGTATAATTCAATACGTAACTAGGGCGACTTAAAGTTGCGTAACTGGACATGTTAAAACAGTTTTTAAACGCCAATGATTAAATAGGCGTCGTTTTTTTTAACTTGGTCACTGGTGAAACCGTGATGGACTTAGAGGTGATAGTAATACGGACAAAATTCGTTAATGTACTTTTTTTTTCTACCCGCAGTCCGAACCGAGATATTCGAGATACACATTATTAGGATGTTAAGTAAGATAATTAAGGTATAATAAGTTGTTAAGATAGTGTATATTCCTTACAGAAGAAGAAGCAAAATTCTTTATTATATACAACTTCAAAAGTTACACGGTGAAATTATTAAACAGGAGTACATAGGCGGTTTTTTCGCTTGTTGCCCTCTCTTCCAGACAACTGTGGTAAAGGAGCTTGATACATATAAGAACATACAAAAATGACAATGGTTGTCTGTGAACAGCTCTTTTTGTATATTTTTGTGGAATGGCAACACCTTACGTTGTTCGCTCTCTTCGTCTTGCACCTGTCCTATGAACAGGTGCTCGTTGAGTTCAATAAATTAAATATTTCCGAAATTTCAAGTAGCCTATTTAATTAACAGGCTATTTGGTATATTTTTAATAATTAAATAAATAACCTTGGACATACACACAACGCCATCGAGTTCCACATTAAGCAACTATAGGCTTGTGTTGTGGGATACCAGATGGTTGATATAATACACAATTTTTTTTTATTTGTAAATAAATACATATATAAATGAAAAACATTCATAACTCGGGAAGACGTCTGTATTCATCAAACAAACTGACCCTAGCGATATATACATATAAGTATACACTACCGCTGTGTCTCGTAAAGCAAAATACAGATGCGAGTACGTTTTCTTGTTTGTTTGAACGCGCGTCACGGAAAAGGTACTGAACGAATTTTGATGGAGTTTAACAGAGCTATATTTAATTAGTCCTGGATTATTTAGGATATATTTTGAAAAATACACTTTAATATAATTAATTCAAAGTTATTTACCTACTATCTTTTAGTGTGGAACTAGATGGCGCTGTGTATGTGGAAAGATATTTATTTATAATTATTTATTATTATCTGCCTAGGAACGTACCAACGTGCAGGTCATAGGTTCTTGTCGACTGCGACCGAGCCCAAAAGGAGCGTAATATTTTTAGTCACTATGCATTTGTTACAAATAATGATCGACTCTCTCATAAAAAAGACATTCAAGTGAGAGTAGGACGAATCCGAGTAGTATTAAATAATAATTAAAGTTTTTAAAAACCAAAAAACCCTATCGAATTTTTTTGTGTTTTGCGGCCGCTATGTTGAAATTTTAACCAAAAAAATGTATCCTGTGATACTCTGGGGATCAAAACGAATGTAGCGACAAATTGCACTTCAAAATCGGTTAAGCCGTTCAGTCTACAGGAGGTATCATAGAAATCTACATACATGTCTGGGGCAGTCCGATAAAAATATATATTATGTATTTAGGACTCAAATTAGTAATAATATGCATTACCTTCCTTAGAGTGCCGTAAAATCGAGTATGGTTAGTTACGAGTATAATATGAATTGACGACCAATTGGTGTAGTGGATAGTGACCCTACCAGCGAAACCAACGGTTGCGGGTTCGAATCCCGCGAGGGGTAAATGTTTGTGTGATGGATACGAACATTTATTCCCGAGTCTCGGATGTTTATATAAATATTTATGTATGTTTATCCGTTATCTAGTATCCATAGCACAAGCTTGGAGTTTGGGACTAGATGATTGGTGCAAGTGTCCGAAATATTTAAATTTATTTTAGAATATGTGAAGCTAATTTGTGTTAGTTGTGCGAGTGTCCATAAGAATCTGTAATTACCTTTTCGTAGCAAGTTTATAAATCTGTCTACACGTTTTCGGTTAATGTTAATACCTAAGGCTTCCCTTGTTTTCTGTTGATGACGTTTAGTCCTTCGCGAAAATTGCAATTTGACTAAACAGGACCCTCTCACCAAATATACGTCACCGTACCAAATATAAAATGGAATCACCGTCACGCTTTACGTTGCAAATTTTCCGAATTAAAATATGTGCCTAATTTTGCGTGCGTGCGACACTTCAAAATTACATTATATACACCTGCTCTATTTTAGATCGTATTTTCTAAAGTGAAGAAGCGAAAATTGTGTAGATAAGAGAACCGCGCCAGAATATGTTGACGGGTCACGATCTACTTTTCTGTTGGCAGAACCGTTAACCTGAATCACCCTTTGTTTTACTTGCGATCGGTCAGGAGACATCGTTTGCATTGAGGGTTGATTGATTTAATATGGCACTTCCATTATTAAAAGGTGGCAAGGCCTCTAAAAGCTTGTCAAAACCCCTTACATTTTAATAGTCTCGAGGACGCGACGACCGGGCGGTGCCCAGTGAAAATGTTCCAATTTTAAAAAGATTAGTACGTTACACACGAAAATAAATGCCGGTCGGTCCTATTTTTCAAGTACCTATTATGTTTTATGTGTTTTTAAGAAAACATTGCGATATCATCATCAAAGTAGTATCTCTAGAAATAGATTCGAAGAAGCGTTCTTTTGTGTGTGTTTCTTTTATATCTACACTCACAGTATAGGTACAACACACTTCGTAGGTACGGTCAAAGTTTCAAAGACATGATACATTAAATCTGGGCTTCACTGGGCTTAAACTTGAGACTTCAATGGATAAGTGTGTCAAAAGTATTTAAAAACAAAGGGTTTATGAAAACTCGTTCACGCTGCACAAGTTACTATTCTCTGACCGATGTGCCTTTTTTTCTCAAAATGCCGGAAATCAAAGTAAAAACACACCTGCATTAGCACAGTCGTCGTAAACCAATACCAGGTGAACTCATCCTCAAATATTGACGTATGGGGAATTTATATTGCCAGTTTCCACATATGCGTGAAAATGGCAGCGTCGCTGTAGCCTCCCTTTATTTTCTGCTTAGTTGCACCTTATGCCGTGTTAGGAATATGAGGCAATACAATCAACAGACCGTGTCATAAGAGTCCTTGGCGTTTTACGTTGGAGTGAGTAGTGAAATTGTGACCTAGAAAGAAATTGAGATAAGTTGTTATGCAAGCAATTGAATATTAACCAAAAACTTAATTTGGAAAATTAAATATTAAGAGTATTATTATTATAATGCTTGAAATATATGTGAGCAAATTAAGTAACAAGTCTCCATTTTTAGATTTCGTTTAAGATCTTATTTCTCACATTGAGAAATACTTCTAACTTTCTAAGTACAATTAACAGGTTGAACATGCCAAACAGAAGTCTTATATTTAACTGTAAGATATGATAATCATTACAGATCCTCATTTTACTTATGAAAAGCAGTCCGTAATTGAAGTCCTTTTCCTTCTGTTGTGAAATAAAGTGTATTTGTATCGTTTTGTGTAAATATAAATCAAGCAGTACCTAAGTTAATTTTTGCATGTATTTAGTAATTTAATCATTTTCAATGTACACTCGGTTTAAGCGGCTTTAAAAGTGACGGACTATACTTTTTCCAAAAAACCTAACGCCTGTTTTCATTGTCGTTTTGATATTAATCGTGCCTGTGTGAATCCACGTAGATATTTTGTAAGGAACAAAATCTGCTACACTAAAAACTTCTTGTGATGTCACTGGTAACTATCATCCAGTAACCTTTTCGCTCGCCGTCCGTTCTGCCGAGTCAGCGGTAAGCAGTGTCGAGGGCGTTTGGAAAGTTCAGACCTATTTTTATCAAATGACACTGCTATTTATAGTATGAAATGCCATCCCTCGCGACCTTTGATGGGGTTTTGTTTCAAGCATCATCACTATCTAATGGAACTGGTTGGCCGTTTATATTACGAATTTCAAAGTATTGTTACCTATAATTACGCCGGTACGGTCGTATGATTAATTACTATTAAGAAATTGTAGTCTGCCACAAGTTAATTTATATTATACTTGTTTTCCGCCCCCGGCTTCGCCTGCGTGGAATAACTTTATCGCGGTAATTTGTTTATCCCGCGGGAACTACTTATTTTATCGGGATAAAAAATATCCTGTGTTTTTATCCAGGATATGTTCTACCTATATACCAAATTTCATTCAAATCTATTCATCCGTTTCGCCATAATTAAGCAACAAACAAATAAACAAACCAACATCCAAACTTTCGCATTTATAATTTTAGTTACTTAGATTAGTTGGATGGAAAAGTCTTGGGAGTACAATACAACACACCAACAGATTTACATCCACATTGTTGGGGAACAGCCTGCTCTCACTATTGTCCACCATGCGCAGGGGCTATGCAACACTCGTAGCGCAATCGCATTCGCTACTACAACCAGAATCACGGAAACACTCGTTTTGAAATGGGACGTGTAGTCACTTGCTTTACTTCGCTAATCGAAAACGAATAGCGAAAGGGATTGCGCCACGAGTACTTCTGCGAAGAATTGTGAAACAGGAAAATGACATTCCTAGGAAGTCGTGTCCCTATGCATTTTATTTAGTTTTTAATGAATCCTTCCTCGAACAACAAGATTTAATTACAACTTGGGTTTGCCTTGGAGTGGGTCTTTATTGGATTCAGTTAGCGCCATCTTCATTTGCAGTTGGAAATTAATTAAATGCAAATACACGTCGAGCGCCAGTGCAAAGTTGACGTGCAAAATTAGTTCTTGCATGTTATTACCCGACTGAAGATTGGGTTATGTTTATCGCGCATATCTATGAATACGAGATTATTTATTCCCTCGTAGCATCCAAAGGTTAGAGGCAATCGAGATGTGGTGCTGGAGACGAATGGAGAAAATAAGCTGGACAGAGAAGAGACCAAATGAAGAGGTGTTAATGATGGTAAAGGAGAAGAGATGCCTCTTGGCCATAGGTGTAGAACCGAAGAGGAAAGATGATAAGTCACTTGCTACGACACGACATTTTGACGACGAAAGATTGAAGGAAAGAGAGTACATGGAAGACCTAAACGCAATTACTTTAACCATTTGAAAGAAAAGGTGAATGTTGTGTCGTACCAAGAGGTTAAATCGAGCGCGGAAAGCAGAGGGACGTGATCATTACTCCACCGACAAGAGCACAGCTCTTGAAGAAGAAGAAGCACCCAAATGGCTAGATGGATTTTAATTAATGAGGTAACGCTAGATTCGTCGTGACAATCCAAGTGTCTTAGGATAGACTTCGTCACAAAATGTAAACCACAGCGGCCTAAAGTTTGTCAAAATGAAAAAAGACTACAATTGGTATAAGTATCATAGGAAGGGTTCATTCTGAAAATGTACATTATCAGTGAGACGTACTAAGCAGCATACGCGGGGTGAGCTTCTAAGTTATAGTTGGCTTTCTACATAGTCGGGTTAATTAATTTTTGTAATTGGGTGGTTTTTTTGGTCAAAGTCGTTCAACTATGTTTCTTGATTTTGAAATTACTGTTCAATATTTCCTCCCTTCACTTTTGATTCAATTTCAAGTTCAAAATAAGTCTACTTTGTTATATTTTCTGATCATTATATTTCATGCGTTCTAATCCAAATCACAAGTCGCTTATTTGGACGCTTCTTAAATCATGTCTACCTTTACAACACCTTTAACACAGTCTAACCTACATATTGCTATGCATTCTGAATATATAACGCGTCCTCATTCCCATACATGGTGTAGCTTAACACCTCATAACCCTTGCCATATGTGGCGTGCGCACTAAAGGTCGCCTCTCGCACGTGCGATCATCTCCTGCCCATACCACAATGGGTAGCATCGTCGGCAAATTCCGGCCAATTACTTCGAAGCTCCGAAGCGAGTATGTTGTATGCGACAATACATAAATCGCCCACGCGTTCCGACACGTCTTTAATCAAATTGTGGCGCAGTTATCAATTGAATACGTATCAAGTCATTATCTGCATCATGATACAAATTAAGTATCAGCGCAATATCAGTAATAAATTGTATGGGACGATTCGTTTATGCTTTCTAGGACATGCCATATGGATTATTTGTTACTTATTTGTAGATACAGGCAATATGTGTTGTAACGTTAAACTAGAATATCCTTATATTAAGTAGAACCAAGTAAAGATTTCTGGGTATTACCTAAGACCTGTGTGGTTGGTTTCGGCACGTAAAATGTATATTCTCGAATATCGTACAAGGCGACTATGGGACTTTCCACCAAAAAATATCTATAGATTTTCACGCTTTAACGGCGATGGGTTCATCTTCTGTCAAGTGTGCATTTCTGTATATTTAAAGGTGAACCGTGGATGTTGTTCTAATTATTAAACTTTTAATGTTTGTGATACCTCAGACCACCCATTTGGGATAAAAGTCGTGACGTTTGTAAACCAAGACCACAGTCAATTTAGAAAATATCATTTTGTGAAAATTCCCGGCGGAGAATCGAACCTTAGATCTTGCACCGCAGCCGCGGCGCAAAATTATAGGCATCTTATAACTGCCAGTGAACCAGAAAATCTTTAGACCAAGTAAATTTACTGATCCTTTAGGGCTTACCCTCTATTATCGTATTAAAATAGCTTCCAGTAGTTTTCGGTATTATAAGGTTAGGCAAAAGGTCGCGGGATTTGAAGGTACGGCGTTAAAGTCTGTTCAAAGCTTATTTTATGGTCTCGTAACTCTCTGGTTCTATTGTGAAATCTGCGATGTGGATATACAAATATTATATTTTCAAGGCATGTATTCATTTAGTTGATACTTGTTTATATCACGTTTTTAGACACTATCAGAAATAGAAATTTATGACATGTTTCCGACTGTGACGGTGGTCGTTTAGTATACAGGGAGAAGTTTGTTATAGCTTGGAAAAATGATCTCTAGAAACATGTAGCATCATAATGCTACATGTTTCTAGAGATCATTTTTCCATAGTCATATTCCTCAGTAAACAATACTTCTGATTCATAAATCAGAAGTATTGTTTACTGAGGAATATGACTACAATGACTCTTGTTATGTCATCTGTTCTTATCTGCCAAATTGTTTTCGGAAACTGTTTACATGTTGTGCTATGCTTCATTCAAAAACCAAGAAAGCTAAGCAACTGGAATTTGTATAATCTCGCGCAATGAATATAATAAATACAGCGCAAGCGCAGCCGTAACTCTAGCCCCCGGCTAAAGGCTAAACCAGTTCTGCTGTCCGTGACGCAACCTAAGAACGCGAAGTTATCTGCGCAGACGCAAGTGCATCTTGTCTGAAACTTATACCCATGCACAATGAACCACTGGGTAATATACAGGGCGTCCCAAAGTTATGGGACATGAAGGGGAAGTACCTTAAATATCGTAGATAGTGAATTTTGCTCAAAGAAGACTTTATGTTATTTTTAAAAGTTAGTAATTCTGCATTCATAGATTTTCTAAAAATTATTTGCTTCGGCTGGGAATCGAACCGACTCAAATGTGAAAAAAAAAACACCCTACTTTTATGATGCCAATCGAAAGAATAGCTAAAAAATAATAACTCTGCCTAAGTAACATAGTATTTTAAAAGAAAGGAACAACGTGAAATTAATCATTTTAATCAAATAAAAAACATACATGAAACTGCCGTAGTCAATTAAGTAGGTATTTTTTTGTAAATTAATTAATTAAATGCTCAAAATGTGATCCCTCTTGTCTTACGCAAATCGCCAATCTTTTAATGAGCCCGCTGCCTGTTGATTTTCTAATCATTTTATGGTGAACACTCGATGTGATATGGCACAATTCTGTTTGCAACTCGCCTACGTTCTCGTATCGCTTTTTGTATAGCATATCTTTCACGTATCCCCAAAAGAAGAAATCTAATGGTGTGAGGATTTTCAAATTTAAGAACAACATTTAAAAATATCACTTCTTTTTAAAATATCTTAAAAAGTATGCATTCAAACAAACGCTGTCATAAACTGTTCCATTTTCAAATTATAAATTATTTATTTTTGTTTTTAATTTGCCTTCTGTCTAGCTTACAGAGGACGTATTGAAATACAAGTTTTATCATTTCATCTACACGTGCACTTATAATAAGGAAAACTATGTTAGTACCTATTTTATGAAGTGGGTACTTATTTACGAATAATCAATGCTATCTTTGGAATGATAATATCGCTACTTTTCGAACGTCGTCGGCAATAAATAACTTTCTTGAAATTTGACTCAATCATTTTATGTTGTTCCTTTCTTTTAAAATACTATGTTACTTAGGCAGAGTTATTATTTTTTAGCTATTCTTTCGATTGGCATCATAAAAGTAGGGTGTTTTTTTTTTCACATTTAAGTCGGTTCGATTCCCAGCCGAAGCAAGTAATTTTTAGAAAATCTATGAATGCAGAATTACTAACTTTTAAAAATAACATAAAGTCTTCTTTGAGCAAAATTCACTATCTACAATATTTAAGGTACTTCCCCTTCATGTCCCATAACTTTGGGACGCCCTGTATATGCGTACTATCTGTCAGCTTTTGAAAATTTAATCCTGCTGTCATTTTTTAAAGGATCGACAGACGATATGTAATAATAGTGTAGCTGGCTGATTTTATCTACTACCTATCACTACAACTTTTTGTATTTTTGTTATAGCAAAATAATGAATTAAATTGTGTTAATCTTTTTCTCCCCCAAAGTGGACGCCTTTGTCCAGCAGTGGAAGGCTTTCTGCTGATATGATGGTGATAATGATGATGAATATTTTTCTTTGCTCATAAGCTTCATTCTTCATATTTAAGCTATAATTCAGACAGGAGCTAACTTGAGCCCTGTTTTCCTGTATACATAAAATACTACTGATTGGTTGACCGAACTACAAAGCTTGCTAATTAAAACTAAATTATCAAGGTCCTTATCGAAATCATAATAATGTATCAGGCAGACAGTTTTTACATATGAATTTACAGTAAATTAATTGTTTCATACCAAGTAAATCGTGAAATCTAACAAAGCATTGCAGATTAAACTCAACATGCAATATTTGTGCAATATAAAGTAACTACGACAAATTGGGATCGTCTGACCTCGCAATATACACCTGTATATTTGAAACAGCGCATTTCGCAAATTAACTGCTAATTTGGCTTTACGGTTTTTGAAACGATCAATATTTCAATACATTTCTCTATTGCATTCATTGTTGTACATACATAGGTATAAAATGAAACAAAATTATAGTCACAAACATGGACCCGGTAGGGCACAGAAAAAATACAATGTCGTTGAAATTACTTATCGATTACTTTTTGGAAGAACTCTTGCAATGTGTAGTAATTTTTATTTATTAAATATGTTGTAAGTTTGTTAATATATGTATTCTGGTTTGGTTCTGATTTAATTTCTTAGGAGAGATGATTTGATATATATTTTTATGCACATTACATATATTGTATGTAATGTGCATAAAAATATATAAAGAGATGTCAGCGTAAAAAAATCATAATTTTATATATTTCTATGTTTTCAATTGAAAATATAAACAATGTTATATTATTTATTTATAGTTGTATAGGGCCTTAGCATAGGAGAGTCCCATCAGTAGAACAATATGATTGAGCTGAACCCTGTTTTAATTGGAGCGTACGTGACTCCGTAAAGAGTCGCTTTTGCTTTGTCGTGATAGCTTTAAACTCATTAATGTGCGCTTCCGCAAAACTGTCAAAGGCAATAAAGAATCAAGATTCTTGATTGCGTTTCAAGACTGCCCCAAGAATATCTCAATCAGGATTTGAAAATATAACACGGTATAAAGATATCATCACGTCATTGTGCATTAAAAACTCAGTGTCAAACGGTTCAAATCATTCTCATCTATGAGACTGTGCCAGAGTGGCACCAGTTATAAAAGTGTCCCACATAGACATTGGCGTTAGATGCGATGCTAATTATAAATTTGGCCACTGCAGAGATGATTTCGATATGCCTGGAGTGAAAAAAATAGATTTGAGCTTTCCAGCTCGTTTGGTTTTGACAAATGGATGTGTTTAAAAATGCATGATTAATACGATTTAACACTCCAAAAGAGATGTTTTGAATTCATTAATTCAACTTCATAAAAGTTTTATTGCGTAAGAATAACATTTGAAATCGTCATGATATACAATAATCGCTCATTCACAATGCAGACTCCCCAAAGAAGAACGAGCAAGAAACTCTGGGGTTGATCTTTTAAATAAGTATTTTTACCATTCATGATTCGACAAAAAAAAAGAAAATAATAGACTGGATATCGCCGAGCGGTTCATGTCACGCATTCTTATCATCCAGATACTCAGTGGCAGTTTTAAAATTATTTAAAGGCAAATAATTTAAAAAATTTTACTTTTACGGGAACCTTATTGTAAAAGCGTATACATTGCCCCTTGAATGACTTTGTGTAAGCGACTGCTATGACTGCAAGTTTATTTTTATATCTTGTACATTATGTATTTTCCTATTTTTCTAAATAATTGCAGATTCTTACGTACGTTCACGTAATAAAACTGTTAATCATTAATCCCTTACTTCAGTTATAAAAATGATTGAAACAAATCAGTATTTTTAGATATTATGATAATAGAATATTGTTTGAATAACAATTGTTGCTTAATTTATCTGCAAAATGTATACCGATGTTTGAGTTGAACACTTCCTTTCAAAACATTTGATTTCTCACGAAATCCGATTCCGCGTTTTTTTTAGAACCATAAACTTCCTCGAGTAGGTGTGTCTCAAATGTAATTATGACTGATATTACTTTGACTTGCACATTCGTATTACTTAAGCAGCGTATTACAAAGGCTAATTTAGAATTTTTAATCGTTTGAAGAGCGGATTTACCTGCCGACATTTCGCATCCACGCTGTACTTATTTCCTGAATATAATTACGTTGTATTATTTTTTCTCTGCACTTGCTTCACTTTCATTATTTTTGTTATAATTCTTGTATGTCACTGCATGTTCAGTTATAGTATTAATATAAATATAAGACCAACGTTAGGTGCAGCAAAGTGTGTCTTAATTTAGTTTTACCAGAATTGTTGCATACAGTACTGTCGGCCGACAATGACCCAGCTGGTCACCGAGACGGGCTGGCACCGTCAGTTGTTTTGGCGGACTCGACACAGGCGCCCGCGCTGCCCTGTAATCGCGAATATACAATTAATACGCCGTCACTTTCTTTCAGTGCGTTTGGATCTGTGAATATTTTTATCACATACTGTGAATTCATAACACATTCTGTGGATTCATATTTAGTTAAAATTTATAGTGTATTTAGTTTTCTCTGTGGTTACCGATTTTGTTCTTTAAACTTCTTCGAATATATTTCCGTATGGAGAAGTTCAGAATGTGTTGTTGCTATAAATGAAATATGTTTTTCTTCAACAACTGGAGTCATCGCATTTACATAGGTGTTCTCATAACTCGACTCTACTCTTCAATTACCGTATACACTTAAATGTTTTATATTATCCGTCTGATATCTCCTAAACTGAAATTATCGTTCGTTATCAGGTTTTATCTTTTCGCTTGACCTTGGGCTCCACTTTACGTTACCACACTGTTTTATTTATGGACATCATCATGCTCATTTCTTCATTTTGACTCTCACATCCTCGTGACTGTTTTATAGTACTTATCTATAATTTACGATACACCATTTATGTTTGATGTCTAAATGTTACTCTATAATCTACTTTCACACGTTATTTCCTGTTGTATGATTTCCTGGCGATGTAGGGTTCATAAGTATTCAGGTCGTTTTCTTTGGACCGGTTCAATTTGTATTCAATCAAAGTTCAGACCATCAGTTGACACTCGCGTGTTTGTATGTCAAGTGTTTAGATGTTATTGTAATGGATTCGTCCTACATCATTCATATCGTTTTCTCTTATTGATGTTTATTACATATTCACAAACAGTCTTTGATTGAGTTGGACTCTCGGTCAGTTACTCTCTGTTCATGATAAATGGAAATATTTGTTGTTACAGTTGACAGGCTTATTGATAAAAATAAATGAGCTTATTTAATTGTCAAGGCGTTGATAGTCGTTTCCGTTATATTATATATAAAGGTATACAGTAATATTCATTTTGTTTGTATCGTTTAACGCTACAGAACAACTTATATCTAAAATAGTAGTTAATTTGAATAATCTCAATTAGTGTATCCATTTTTTGCTCGATTCTCCATTTTGGTTGGAACAAGATGACTTATTTGGCGTACTGTGGTCGTCTCTTTAAATTATTGCGTATGTCGCTCTAGACGGAATGCCAACAGTTTGTGTCGAGGAAAACAACTTTGTGATTTTCCAGTTTTCCTTATACACTTCTCTGTTTATTAGTAAAAATGGATTTACTCGCTTAAATAAATAATTAGCTGCAAATTTTCTAACTAAAGGTCTTTCTAACCGGCTTTTACTGAGCAGTGTTATATCGAAAACAATTGATTTTTATATAATATATGTATGTCCACGCAACTGGTTTGGCTTTTTAACTTCAAGAGTTATTGATAATCATCGATTATGTTCTCCGTACCTTCGAAGGTCGTCTCGTTATTCCAATGCTTGGGTGTGTTTTGTTTTCTTGAGTGAAGGTCAAAGGCGATTCTACCTGTCACGCCGCACCCACATAATGCGTATACTATGATACCGGCATCTCCGCGAGTCCACTCACGAGACGCGTCATTGTTGCCGCTACTGGACGATAATGTTTACACTAGGTATGCGCCTGAGTCACTCTCGCCGTGATCGGTGCCAGATGATATGACGCTTACTTGATCAGCCAGTGTGATTTTGTCCATCTATATTTACGCTCGCTTTGTTTGTTAAAATTTTATAAAGTCACTTTTTTCTTGTAATTAATTCATCGTTAAATGCTCATATAAAATTATTCACAGTTCGTTAAACAACATACCCTGTAGCAACGTATGATTCTTAACAGTGCAAAAACATTATTTCAACACTTGCTGCTCATCATAAATGGAGCATGACGCCAAGGATTGCTAGTGATATCAAAACAAACTCATTCTAGTCAGTTATGTGATTGAATTAATTCGAGATGATGTACGAATTGATTATTGGCCTCGGTGTGTTAGTGTACTTAGTGTGGAAGTACTTCTTGTTGGCAAAACGGGAAGAGGTTCAAGTGGAATATACAGAAACGAAACCACAAATAACTGTCGATTCTGAGGATGACATAAGTAAGCCTCTGCTTAAAGATTCTGGAAGTTTTGTTGAAAATAAAGAAGAACCGGTAACCCTTAAACCACAAGAAATTAAAGTTCAAACAGAACAAAATTGCCTTACCGAACCAATTAAAGGTAATATAAAAAAACCTCATTTTAATAAAAATGAGCAAGAAATCTTAAAAGATGAGAAAAAGGACTCTAAAGTTATACACAATCTCGATGACTTTGTGAGTGGTGTGAGGAAAGACTCTGAAAAGCCTGTTGTGACTACAGAACTTTTGAAACATGAAATAATAAATGCTCTGCAAAATGGAGATGTTATCACACCAAGTATATTATTGAAGCAACAGAAAGAAAAAGCATTTGCTGAAAAAATATACAAACGCGAAAGCCCACCAAAAGAACGACTCGCTGAATTCCTTGAGAAAACTGTATTGAGTGAAGACAAAATACAATCCATTATTCACAACCTATCTCTAGATATAAATGATACAATTTACCACGAAGAACCGCTTACAATAGAGCCCATCAAAGAGGGAAAGTATGTATTTTCTGAAGATAGAGAACCAATTAGTGATAAAGCATCGAAATTACAAAATTCAATAGATCAAATTGCTGACAGAGTAAAGCGATTGAACGACATCAATGCTTTCAAAGATGTTGATAAACCGCCAACTGCAGTTGCTATAGAAAATACAGAAGATAAAAGTGAGTTATTGATAGAATCGGAACAATCCAGTGCATGTGAGAAAAACGAACCAGAGTATAAACCTTTCTTGAATCGTCTTCAAAAACAGTCTGGATTCCCGGGTGGTCTAAATTTCGGCTCAGTTATAGGGGAATTGAAGACGAAAACCAGGACTGGTAACAATGGAGGACTAAAACCCGTGTTCAAGAAGTTCGACACTGAGGCAGTGGATGACGTTCAGGCATGTTTTGCACAATCCTTTAAATATTAACGTTTACTGCATAATTCATGGTCACAGGAAATGGTGCCCCAAAACAAGCGTGCAGCATTGCACAAAATTTTTAATTGCTTTATGGTTATAGGTTATTTCCTGTTCTTTAATTTTGAAATTATTTTTTTGTAAACGTTATTTCAGGTTTACTTTTGACTATATTGTAATGAGTAAGCAAGTCTACTACATTATCTTTGATCTTAATATTTTTTCATTCTTTATTCATTGTATTATATATAAGTTTCTCGGGTTTTTGCAACTGCGCCACCAACATTCAAGTTTAAACAAAACTTTACTTATACAGCTGTTATTGCTCTAATGATATGAATTATGAAGTCATATACAACATATTATGCAATAAGCATACCGTGACAAAGAAATTACCGTCGGTCCGTATGTGTATCAAATGCACATCTAACGTAACAATAGATTGTTTTTTATACGTGCGGTAAGGAAGAAACGCACCTAATTGTAATCTTCACACCGCAAATCAGTGCCATCCGTTACAGTGATACTTTTATGTAATTATGTTTTACACTCATCTGATAAATTGGAACAATCCGAAATAATCTCAGGGCATAATTTTTCTGCACGTAATTTATCTTCATTCTGTTTTAATGTTACATCACATTTGTATTTTAGGATTCCAAATTTTACCAGACGTTGCATCTAACTTTTCTTCCATTTTTTTTTTACTTATAAAACGCTTTATTAATGGTTTCCAAAGCTGCCACTTTTCAACAAGTAAACATCAACAACGATAGTATTATATTGTTTGATTCTCTGGCTATGTAATAAAAATAAGGACATACGAAGTCTATTAACGCAAAGTTTGGCTGTTACGATATAAAGAGGAAATGAAAAAGAAAAAATATTTATTGTACACAACTTCAAAATATAGAAAACAGAGAAACGATGTATACAGATCGTCCAGACAACCATGGCAAATAAACTTGAAATATACACTTAATGCGTAGCGTAAAGAAAAATTACAAACGTAAAATTCAATTACATCATCTATCATCATCATCACAAAGAGCTTAACATTTGGAGATGGGCTAAGTCCTAGATTAACCTAAAAGTCGAAAGAAAAGAATTGTGTTTATTAATCTGAATATCATATTGTTTCAGGAATCTCTAAATACAACAATAGAGGATAAGAAGAAGGTCCAGATCGATGAGAACGAGTTGGGCTCCACTAACATCTTAGCAGACAGGCGGAATAAACTGGAGACGGCTGCACAGGTATTTGTCACCTTATTTTTGGCGAACACGTATGTGTTGGCTGTAACCCAAATAATAAGATGGGTAAACCATACTGTCAGCGGTCATTAACTCTTGTTTCAGTATAAGAGATATTATGCCGTCTGCGCGGACAGTACTGGATCGACTAACATTTAATATTTCATATAATTAATTTCTCTGCTTTTCCTTTATGGACAACGGGTTAGCGCTTGAACTCACCTGATATTAAGTGAAGATAAAACCGAAGGTTGAAGCACGCTCCTTCGGTACCCTAACTTGTTTGAAGGAGTCTATCTGATGTCAATCAGCTCGAACACAACAATGTTATCAACATTGTTGCTTGACGGCAGACTTAGGCCCGTATTTTAGAATGTTGCTCAAGCGTAGATCTGCGCTTGAGCATAGTTAGAAAGAGATGCCGCTGTACAAGTTACATAAAGCTGTCCCTTTTTAACGGACAGTTAAAAGCGGAGATCTCTGCTAGAGTAATATTCTGTAATACAAGCCTTAGATAGCTACCAGGCGGATATTTAAAAATGCCTACCAATGGGGTCTGGAAATCACCCGCGACCTCAGTTTTGTATATTTAGCTACTGTCGCATGTACCAATATTGACTTGTCCAAGAGCCTCGGTGGCTCAGCGGTTAAGACACGGTCTCCCAATTTAGAAGGTTCGGGTTCAATTCCCAGGCAGGCCATGTACCAATCCGATTGCTCTCTTAAACGGTGAAGGAAAATATCGGGAGGAAACCTGCAATAAAAATTCAGTGGTATGTGAAATTCCCAATCCGCAATGGGCCAGCGTGGTGGACTATGGCCCATACAGGGAGTATACGAGGGAAGGCTTTACGGGCTGATGATGATGAAGTTGTCCAAAAGGTCCAATGATGCTTATGGAAATAAAGAATTATGAGTATAAAGAGTGGACCTTGGATCTTCTGCGGGCAAATCCGTGTCTTAAATGCTGCTTTTCTTTTTGTATAGTTGAAATGTGCGACACAGGAATAGAGATTTTATTTATCTTTTATCTTAAGTGCCATTCAGAATGGTAAAGTTCACACAGGCCGAGGTAAACCCATTAGGCATTAACATTGCGAAAGCGTTTAAAACCAACGCAAGGTTTCTTCGGCACGACACTTTAAATCACTCTGCGGAACCCTTCCATGCGTTTCCAACTATAATTGTGTTAATAAGTATATCCTTACAGACAATTTAAACTTGTGAAAAGTTCAAGGAAATGCGATTTGTGTTTAATCGGCGACGCGGTGTATTTTGACACATTAAAATGACAACGTTTATTTATTCAAGGTCGTGGGTCGCTATAATTTAAAGTCAAATCTCTAAATCCCAACTAATTTTATAAATGCTAAAGTGTATGATAGGTAGTCTATATTTTATTTCGAGATCCACGCGGACGAAGTCGCGGGTGAAAAGGTACTAACTATATAATGCGGTGTGGTTCCCGGCGGCGGAGAGGAATAAGGTCACCCCGTCTTTACGTGTGGGGTGTTGTAAAAGAAGAGCTCAAATGCATGGATTAATGATAGCATCACTAGGCTGATGTTAGCTTTTCCAAAATGTTGGCGCCGAAAGAAGAATATGGTTGACTGGAAGAAATCCCTCTTTGGGATAAGTCCGCCGTTGTACTCAATTTCTCAAGGCAAATTAATGTATTGCCTTTTTTTTTACAATAAAGCGTTTACAAACAAACAAGAATAAAGATAACGTTTTTGTTTGCTTTTTCTGTTTCTTTCGACGCCAAAATTTTGGAAAAATTTCGAATTTAGGATCCCAGGTGATTTCTTCGCTACAGTATAAAGGTCCATAGTAATATGAATAGAACATTACTAACCACTCAATCATTACTTTTTGCATTTGGTAAATATTCAAAATGATACATCTCGAGAGTCTGAAAAATCGCCCTATTCTGTAACCAGTCGCTTCTTGGAACTCGAAAGTGTGACTATGGGGTTCTATTACACAATTTCATGGTTATCGGTTTCATTCTGACACAACCTTGCTGAGCAATTTGACGGTTTCTTGTTGGTCAATGTAATGACGATACCGGTGATACATAAACTAAGGACTGATCTTTGGTCGCAGGGATGGCGCAAGCGTGTCCCACAGAGCGACGCGTCGCTGTTCACGGTGGCCGGGCGGCTGGAGCGCGACAAGGTGGCGACTACCACGCCCCCGCTGACGCCGCCGCCGATGCCCGCTCCCACAACGCCGCTCGCCGCCACCCCCGGCGGTGGTGTGCCGCCACCGAACAAGTTCAAGTGAGTACCTATGATGCTTGGGATAATTTTTTGATCGAAACTAAGAAGGTTTGAACCCCGATTCTCGGGGTTGACTCTAAACTCCCTAGAGATTTCAATGTTCGTAGACATCCACATGTGTGTTACTTTTGCACTTGCCAGAAGTGTGAATGTAATGTATATGTCGTAGATGGGTTCGGGGACGGTGGGCGCCGCTAGCGACCGGGACGGCGCCAGTCGCGCGGCAAAGGGTACCCCAGGCAACGGCGACACTATTGTAAGCCACCACAGGCAAATCGACTCACATTCGACCACGATCATGGAACCTGAGATGCTTTCTGTCGAAGAGAAAACATGCGCACGTCCCCCGCGCCACACAACCCGGCCCCCGCGCGCACCCTGTGGGACCCAGCCGTACCCAGTGCATAGTTCCTCCTTGCTCAAATTCCATAATCAAAGTCTTATTCAGTAACGACTCACCGGTTTCTTCAAGCGTCGATGGTAGTAGGTAATCAGAGTCCCTCATGGTCGTTGATGGCCAGTGGTGGACCGACTCCTTCGAAGGCTGGTAGCAAAAAGAGTCCCATTATCGATTTGAAGACCTAATATAACTGTTAACGTCGTCACGGCGCCGTTTCCGACGATACCAGCGCCACCAAGTTTAGTTCCCACAGCAAACCGCGTATTATGATAGTTAGTTTGAATAATGAATTCTATCGCTAATTTATCGCTATCTGCGACATATATATTAATATCTTAAGACCTCATCGACCTTAATCGGCATTGTCGATCCCAAAATACAGGATCCAGATTCGTTCATTGTCACCTTAAGGATAAGAAAGGATGCTTCATACTGCTATGATTTCACTCTTATCTTATCTTTCACATCGGAAACTATGCGTGCATTATCTTCTATAACTAAAGTAAAAATTTAGAAAATCCACGATGGGCCATGATTATGTCGTCCAAACAAACAAATCAACTGTATTAAAGTCTAAATAATCTTCGAAACGGCTTAACCAATTTCCACCAAACGTTGTTAAAAATACCAGCTTTCCAATATAAAAAACCGTATTGAAATCGGTTTAGGTATTCGCTACAATGCCATTACAATGCATACAGACATGGGCTAACACCTCTATTTTTACGCCGGAGGTTAAAAAGCGCCTAATCTGCATTCAATATCATCACCGAACATTCGCACTAAGCGGTTCGACTCTTCATTCGTAATGCGAACAGCCAAGGCATGGAACTCCCTTCCGGCGTCAGTCTTTCCTGAATCCTACAATCTTGGGATCTTCAAGAGCAGGGTGAATAGATCTGCTGAGATCGCGTGCTTCATCTTCGGCATCAGGTGAGAATGTGTGTCAAACGCGTATCCAGTTGACCATAAATAAAAAGCTAAACTTAGTTGAGTAGATGTACAGACATTGTGTAGTGAATAGGCATTTAAAGCCCACTTTCAAAATACTGAATATAAAAATCATCTGTCATAGCTAGCACCGCCGCCGAACGAGTTGATTAAGCGAAGTGAACGCGAGCCTCCATGAATTCATAAACCTCTTTCCAGATCCCGCAAACAGAATTCCCCGACCAACGGCTTCGCGTCAGGTCCGCTCCGGTCAGCTTCGTGTGCCGTCGTCAGCGCAGCAGCTGTCGAAACGAAGCCGGTGGAAACGACGCGACCTGACCGCGAGTCATTCAAGCGGAGCCATTCCGTCAGCGAGAGCATCAGTCGATTAGACGAGAGTAAGTGTTGCCCTGACTATTCCTGTTTTCACGAGAAAGTGAAAAAATATATTATTTTAAAATTTTAAGAAAAATATAGATCATGCAACATTCCAATTTATTAGTCATTGGCCAAGACATTGGCTTGACATTAACATTCTTCTTTTTTGTGAGCATGCCTTCTCTTTTTGTGAGCATTGGCATAAGCTTAATCGATCATTGGGTGGGTTGACCATTGTAGTTTTTTTGGACCTCCACTTATTAAGGGGTTAGGCTCCACTCCAATGTCACTGCTGCCAATTACGGAACTAAGCTATTATGCTCATTAACTATATTGACTGGCCCTAGTTATCTCTGTCGGGGTTTAAATAAGAATAAATATATGCAGACACTTAAACCAACTATCTTGTCCCAAATTAGGCAAATCCTATACTAGGAATGTTGTTCCAAGACTCGGGAATGAATGTTTATTCGTTATCACCCCATCAAAGTGGTTTAAAAAAGGCAGGGTTACTACCCTAGTTGGTGTATTAACACATTTACTCGTCTCTACAGAGGAGGAGATATCTCCCGGCGCAGAGAGGACTGGCTGTCCGGTGCGTGTTCCCCGCGCAGACGATGAGACCTTCCAGGCGTTCTTCGCACCTGTGCTGCAGCATGAGAAGCCTGCCGCTGACGTCGACGTGGACCTGGACGCCATCGATAGCGGCTCCAGGCAATTGTGAGTTATATTTTAGTAACCCATTGACAGTGGCTATGATTTGAATATGGACTGCCCGGGCAAGCCTGTTCTGAAGCATGGACCATAATTTAATTCACCACCCGAACCCAATGCAGATTGGCGGATTTGCGTCAAAGTAGGGGTAACCTGACTAAAAGTGTTTTCAAACCGCCCCTAGAAGCCACGGACTTGGCTTAACGTCACTTTCAATTGCGAAATACAGTCACATGAGTAAAGTTACATCTTTCTGTTACCCCCTTTTTTACATAGTCTCTGACCTTATATACCTATAGCTCTAGGGTGACGTGTCTGTTATAGGTTGGCGAGCGAATGGGCGCGACGAGCGAAACGTGAGCGTCGTCACGTCGCGTCGCGGAACCCTCTGCGTGCGCTCGCGCAACGAACAGATCTGCGCGACGAGTATGTAGCGCTACCCTCCACGCTGCGTGACCAACTTATCAAGGAAAAAGGTGACCATTCTAGCAGTACAAGCCGAATTATTTGCAGGGTTTCACAAGCTTTGGCTAGTTTCATTGGCTCGATGACTCGTAAATTCGTAAAAAATTTAGACCTCCCCATGAAATAAAACGACTTAACACTTGTACCCTGAGAGATCCGTAGATTAACTGAATAAACAAGTATAATTGAAAGGTAGCCCTTTCAATCATACTATCTATCTTGCTGTAGATTTCAGATAGGAACTTAAAAATTTACAGAACTTGATATTAGTTTCAGCTTGATACCTCTAGCCGTTCCGTAGACACAGGGTCTTGACAGACAGGTAGACAAACAACAAATTGATCCCGTTTTTACCTCATTAAGTACGGAAGCCTAAAAATATTGTTAATCTGCAAAATTTGTATCGACCAAGTTTGTGTTCAGGTATACGTACCTACGCGATTTGATATTCTGTGAGACGATGACCTGATTCTGCGCGGGAGTGGTGCAATCAAGAAAGATTTGACAATTTGTCCTTGACAATAATCCTCTGTCACTATGGATAAATAATCCAATTTTCGATAATTTTATGTTTGAATTTTTGTCAATTATTGTCATTAAACTCTTCTTTAAACTTTCAGTGATGGAGGAATGAATGTATATGAATGTAAAACAATGTAATTCACCTTTCAGCGACAGCGAACTGCGGTCTAGCGGCCGAAGCGCTAGCTGCGCTGGCGAGTAAAGAGGACTTCTCTAACGTGGCACTGCGCAGCGCTTCGGCGACGTCGGTGCCCAGCCACGGGACTAAGTCACTCATGCTGCTTCAGGTCAAAGGCCGGCGACGAGTCCAGGTCAGTCTATCATCATCGTCAATCATCCACCGCAGCACATAAGCATCCCAGAAATAGAAATTATTGTCATTATTTGATTACAGATATATTCTTTATTGCACCAAAATATTACAATAACAGAGTACAAACAATAGGTCACGTACAAAGGTGGACTTATCTCTTTAAGAGATCTCTTCCAGCCAACCTGAGCATTGAAATAGGAAACTTAGTAAATTTGGGGTTTAGCAGTAAATTGTGTGCAAAAGAAAAAATCCTATAACGAGTAATAAAACATATAAAAAAAAAGAAAAGATAACTGAATAATAAACTTACACTAAATATATTACATATACCTACTGCGAAATATATACATAACATAATTTAATTATATACATATATACTATGTATATCTAGTCTAAATATATAAAGGAAGAAACTGACTGACTGACTGACTGACTGACTGACATATCAACGCACAGGCCAAACCGCTGGGTCTAGAGTTTCCAAATTTGGCACGTAGGTTCCTTACGAGGTCTAGGGGAGCACTAAGAAAGGATTTTTCAAAATTCACCCTTTAAGGGGGTGAAACAGGGGTGGGAAGTTTGTATGAAGAAACAGTATAACTTGGACATTTCGACTATTTTCGACTCGAAACTTCGCAAGAATACTCCTAGGAACAAATAAGCTAATACGTGTTTTGAGATTTTTCGAAAAACAGCCCCCTGGGTTGTGAAATGGGGGTTAAAACCATAAAATGGATATTGGTGTCGTTATTTAGGTTTTATGGGATGTTAATTATGAAAATGACATTTATTTTAAGTTAACCCTCTAGGGTTGAGATAGGGGTGGGGGTTGATACCAAAAAGTCAATATTGGTGTCATTATTTAGGTTTTTTGGGACGTTGATTACGAAAATGCTATTTGTTTTGAAGCTAACGCCTTGGGGTTAGAGAATGAGATAAGGGTAAGTTGAGATTTTTCGAAAAACAGCCCCCTGGGGTGTGAAATGGGGGTTGAAACCATAAAATCGATATTGGTGTCGTTATTTAGGTTTTTTGGGATGTTGATTATGAAAGAGTCACTTTTAGATTAAGCCAACCCTCTAGGGGTGAGATAGGGGTGGGGGATGATACCAAAAAAGTCTATATTAGTATCGTTATTTAGGTTTTTGGGACATTGATTGCGAAAATGACATTTATTTTGAAGCTAACCCCTTACGGGTTGCGATAGTGGTAGGGGTTGAAATCACAAATTCAAATCGCACAGGCCAAACCGCTAGGTTTAGAGTTTCCAAATTTGGCACGTAGGTTCCTTACGAGGTCTAGGGGAGCACTAAGAAAGTTTTTTCAAAATTCACCCTTTAAGGGGGTGAAACAGGGGTGGGAAGTTTGTATGAAGAAACAGTATAACTTGGACATTTCGACTATTTTCGACTCGAAACTTCCCAAGAGTTCTCCTAGGAACAAATAAGCTAATACGTGTTTTGAGATTTTTCGAAAAACAACCCCCTGGGGTGTGAAATGGGAGTTAAAACCATATAATCGATAATGGTGTCGTTATTTAGATTTTATGGGATGTTGATTATGAAAATGACATTTATTTTAAGTTAACCCTCTAGGGTTGAGATAGGGGTGGGGGTGTGATACCAAAAAAGTCTATATTGGTGTCGTTATTTAGATTTTTTGGGACGTTGATTGCGAAAATGACATTTATTTTGAAGCTAACCCCTTACGGGTTGCGATAGTGGTAGGGGTTGAAATCACAAATTCAAATTGGTGTCGAAGTCGAAGAGTCAATGTCCAAGATTCAAATTCGAAATTCAAAGTCGAAGGCTCAAATTCGAAGGCTCAAAGTCGAAGGCTCAAAGTCGAAGGCTCAAAGTCGAAGGCTCAAGTCGAAGACTCAAAGTCGAAGGCTCAAAGTCAAAGGTTCAAAGACGAAGGCTCAAATTCGAAGGCTCAAAGTCGAAGGCTGAAAGTCGAAGGCTCAAAGTCGAATGCTAAAAGTCGAAGACTCAAAGTCGAAGGCTCAAAGTCGAAGGCTCAAAGTCGAAGGCTCAAAATCGAAGGCTCAAAGACGAAGGCTCAAAGTCGAAGGCTCAAAGTCGAAGACTCAAAGTCGAAGACTCAAAGTCGAAAAGTAAAATTCATAGTTAAAGTCATGTCAAAGTCATAGTCAAAATCATAGTCAAAGTCATAGTCAAAGTCATAGTCATAGTCATAGTCATAGGCAAAGTCATAGTCATAGTCAAAGTCATAGTCGAAGTCATAGTCAAAGTCAAAGTCATAGTCAATGTCAAAGTCATAGTCAAAGTCATAGTCAAAGTCAAAGTCAAAGTCGTAGTCAATGTCATAGTCGAAGTCATAGTCAAAGTCATAGTCAAAGTTTTAGTCAAAGTCATAGTCATAGTCAAAGGAGTGAATAGAGCTTCCAAATTTGGCACGTAGGTTCCTTACGAGGTCTAGGGGAGCACTAAGAAAGGATTTTTCAAAATTCACCCTTTAAGGGGGTGAAACAGGGGTGGGAAGTTTGTATGAAGAAACAGTATAACTTGGACATTTCGACTATTTTCGACTCGAAACTTCGCAAGAGTACTCCTAGGAACAAATAAGCTAATAGGTGTTTTGTGAAATTTCGAAAAACAACCCCCTGGGTTGTGAAATGGGGGTTAAAACCATAAAATCGATATTGGTGTCGTTATTTAGGTTTTATGGGATGTTGATTATGAAAATGATATTTATTTTAAGTTAACCCTCTAGGGTTGAGATAGGGGTGGGGGTTGCTAACAAAAAAGCCTATATTGGACAACCCCCTGGGGTGTGAAATGGGAGTTAAAACCATATAATCGATAATGGTGTCGTTATTTAGATTTTATGGGATGTTGATTATGAATATGACATTTATTTTAAGTTAACCCTCTAGGGTTGAGATAGGGGTGGGGGTTGATAGCAAAAACGTCAATATTGGTGTCATTATTTAGGTTTTTTGGGACGTTGATTACGAAAATGCCATTTGTTTTGAAGCTAACCCCTTGGGGTTAGATAATGAGATAAGGGTGAGTTGAGATTATTCGAAAAACAGCACCCTGGGGTGTGAAATGGGGGTTGAAACCATAAAATCGATATTGGTGATGTTATTTAGGTTTTTTGGGATGTTGATTATGAAAATGACATTTATTTTAAGCCAACCCTCTAGGGGTGAGATAGGGTTGGGGGATGATACCAAAAAAGTCTATATTGGTGTCGTTATTTAGGTTTTTTGGGATGTTGATTGCGAAAATGACATTTACTTTGAAGCTAACCCCTTACGGGTTGCGATAGTGGTAGGGGTTGAAATCACAAATTCAAATTGGTGTCGAAGTCGAAGAGTCAAAGTCGAAGATTCAAATTCGAAATTCAAAGTCGAAGGCTCAAAGTCGAAGGCTCAAATTCGAAGGCTCAAAGTCGAAGGCTCAAAGTCGAAGCCTCAAATTCGAAGGCTCAAAGTCGAAGGCTCAAAGTCGAAGACTCAAAGTCGAAGACTCAAAGTCGAAAAGTAAAATTCATACTCAAAGTCATGTCAAAGTCATAGTCAAAATCATAGTCAAAGTCATAGTCAAAGTCATAGTCAAAGTCATAGTCAAAGTCATAGTCGAAGTCATAGTCAAAGTCATAGTCAATGTCAAAGTCATAGTCAAAGTCATAGTCAAAGTCAAAGTCAAAGTCAAAGTCAAAGTCAAAGTCAAAGTCAAAGTCAAAGTCAATGTCATAGTCGAAGTCATAGTCAAAGTCTGAGTCAAAGTTTTAGTCAATGTCATAGTCATAGTCAAAGGGGTGAAACAGGGGTGCGAAGTTTGTATGAAAAAACAGTATATCTTGGACATTTCGAGTATTTTCGACTCGAAGCAAAAGGCGAAGTCGTACTCGAAGTCGAAGTCGAGGTCGAGGTCGAGGTCGAAGTCGAAGTCGTTGTCGTAGTCGAAGTCGAAGTCGTAGTCCAAGTCGAAGTCAAAGGGGATGAGATAGGGTAAATGTTAAACAAAATCGACATTGGTGTCGTTATTTAGGTTTTTTGGAATATAATAATGTTTCTCTCACGGTCAGTTCTATGTGGCATGCTCCCGTGTAAGTTTACCTCAAAGTTTGGTTCTATTGCTACCACCTTCAAATATGACAAAGAATGTTGTTTATAAGGAAGTACTTTAATAAATATAAACCAGAATTTTTCAGAAAGGTCTTTTAATGGATCCCTGTCTTAATTCATTTACCTGGCAAAACACCAACATGGTTGCACATACCTGTTATCTGCCCAGGATCTTTTCCTGTTTGAGATAAACTCTACAGTAATTTTTCTGCTGAATGTATTCCCGTGGGAAAGTAATAAAGTGTTGATTCATGTAGTCTACGCGGACGAAGTCGCGGGCAGCTGCTAGTTATAAATAAAAGCTTTATATCCAGCGCCAAACCGATTAGGAGTTTAAGTGTTCGTCATGGCCGAAATCGGTCGGAAGCATCATCATCATCAGATAAGCTTCGGTAGAATACACAGAAAAATACTCCAAGAACTTAAATTCCATCAAATTCTAAGAAAGAATAGCTATAAACCGAACATTGACCGACGTTACCAGTTTGACAATGACATTTGTTTGACAGTGGGTGGATATTGTTTTAATTAACGACGGAATGTTCGTTTCAAGGAATGAATTGCAAGAGGCTTCATTCTTTCTATAGGCAGGAGTGTTCGTTTTAAAGTAAATTGTTATGAAACTAAAAAATACATTTTCTCGAAAACGGAGGTTTCTAAAATTGTACAATTTGTATATAACAGCTGGATATTCAAATATCTATCCAGATATATATAACTTAACCCTGTCGGAATTAATAAATATTAAAGGCCCAATCTGGGACAAGTCCTTTGTAAATCATCCGCATACAGGTGGTAGAGAGAAGAAATAACTTTTGAGATATTGTTGATGAATACAGAGAAAAGTAATGGAGAAAGCACGCCACCTTGTGGTACGCCAGCAGTGAGGTCACACCAGTCCGATTTAGAATTATCGGTTTTCACACACTGCTGACGACCGTGAAGGTATGAGTAAAACCAAGTAATGACATTACTACCAAGGTGCTTATAACTTCTTCTACCCCAGTAACCAAATGTCATCATCTCAAGTGTTTTGCATTTCAGCGCATTACAGCTTTATTTTTCAATACAACACGCATTTAGAATGACATTTGTACCATCCTTTATTACTTAGCAATACAATACTAGGCTCGGAGAAGATACTAAGAGCTTGCTTCAATTTATATTTAATGTCCTGCGCAAAAAGAGAGGTGCTATAAGTTTGAAGCCCATGCGTGGCACAAGTGGTGCTATACGTTTGAGCTATGTATCTCTGTGGCATTGTAACACAAAATAGGCTGAACCGATTATAAAACTGATTTTTGTAAGCCGATGGTAGCGAAGTAGTTCCTTTGGCATGTTTGATGGAAATCGATTTAGCTGTTTCGAAAATTTATTTGTTATTTATTCAAGACAATCAACAGCAGTTCGAAACATACTTTAACAGGTTTGTCCTAACCATTAACAGTATGTCCTATATATTGACTTTTAACGCAGTTGATGTATCTGGATGATATAATATTATTATTTATATTATTCTATGATTGTCGAAATGTAATTACTAATTTAGATACTTTGGAGGCATTATTTAAGCTGACCAATCGCGATAACAAAGTTTTATCAAGACATTGATTATAGGCAAAAAGCTACAACAGCTGACCGACCGCTACGCTACTAATTGAATATTATTGTACGCTACAGACGAGGCTAGTGGAGCCAGTGCACACAAGTGTAAACCGCGGCGACTGCTTCGTGCTCGTCACTCCTGACCACGTGTTCCTCTACATCGGCCTCTACGCCAACGTCATCGAGAGGTAACACACATTTCAACAACATTATAAATCTAGATACTGTCACGACATATTGGCGTCAATAAGGCATAGTTCTAAAGGGTTTCACAAATCATTGCGAGTCATTATTAAATCTGCCTAATTTGAGAACTCCTGATAGCTGGCGGTGATAGAGCCGGTCTTCCAGTAAGCGGAAGAATAATTGAGAAATGTTCCCATCAGAGTTGAATACAACCAATCCGCTGTCTTCCTGTGCTTGTCGTAAAAAAAACTACTGAAGGATTGTGAGAAAGACAACATTGACCTGTGAAGGATTGCAGTGTCATTGCGGTTCTCTAAAATTGGCGATCTGCCCAGCGTGGTGATTAGGGAAATTCCTCCCAATGATGCAAATAATCAAAAGAGAGGCTTATATTCAGCAGGACGTTTTATGCCGGCAGGTGAAGTTAGTTTCATCATCAGTTACTCTCATCTCATCATCATCTAAAACACCCCACAAATGGCACATCTGTTTATATCACGGTGATACATGGTGTAGGCTTTAATAATAAATAAATATCCTTAGACATAAACACAGCGCCATCTAGTTACACAGTAAGCAACTATAGGCTTGTATTGTGAATACTAGATGGTTGTAATACTACATAAATACATTTGTTTTTGTAAATAAATACTTATGTGTGTGTATAATGTAGGTTAAGTGACTTGTGTCATGGTCGACGAATAAATGTAAATGAAAAACATCCATAACTCGGGTACACATGTCCGTATTCATCGCACAAACATATGCCCTTAGCGGGATTCGAACCCGCAACCTTTTGGTATAGCGGTCAGAGTTGCTAACCACTACACTAAACAGGTCGTCGTGTCGTCGTAATAATGCAAGTTATTTAAATAATATCCTTTTTTTGCAGAAATCGTAGCACTGATATCGCTCTCCACATCCATAACACGAAAGATCTCGGCTGCAAGAACTCCACCGCCATCACAAAGATCGACGAGCAAACCAAGAAATACTCCAACAAACACTGGAACCAGTTCTGGTCTCTCCTCGGAGTTACTGATGGCGTTGAAGACTACAAGCCAATTGAAACTGGTCACCCCGATGAAGATGAGATTTTCGAGTCGTGTATAGTACAAACTAACATGTGTTATGAAGTCATGGACGACGAACTGATACCTATTAAGGAATACTGGGGCCAATTACCAAAGATCTCAATGTTAAATCAGTCGAAGGTCATAGTGTTCGATTACGGATCTGAAATGTACATTTGGTACGGCAAAAATGTACCGTTGGAAAGTAGAAGACGAGCCGCGCAACTTGCACAAGAGCTGTTCGATGAGGGATACAATTACGAGGAATGCCATATCAACCCACTCAATGCGTCACTACATCAGGGCGCGAGAGAGGAAACCAGCTCACCAACTAAAGCCTCGAAGAGCCGCCCTGAATGGGCAATACTATCCAAAGTAACTCAGCACATGGAAACGATACTGTTCAAAGAGAAATTCCTCGACTGGCCCGACTATAGTCGAGTTATCCAAGTGAAAATGCAGGAGAATAAATCAAACAGCGTCGAGATAACGCCATGTGACGCCGAAGAGATGTGGTCGAACGAATACCAGGATCCAGATCTCATTTTAGAAGGATCCCACATCGGCCGCGGCACCAACTACAATGATAAGGACTCTATGAGACATTATGACATCAAAACTAAGTCTGTCTGCAAATGGGTGATACAGGAATACGACTATCAGAAAGTGGAGAACATTGCCGAAATTGGTGAATACTTCTCCGGTGATAGTTACATAATGCGGTGGGAGTATCAGTACACGGTATCTGGAAGGGAACTCAATGGAAAACCTTCGAAACACAACGTAACTGGTAGAGATCGATGCGCCTATTTCTGTTGGCAGGGCAAGGACGCGTCCTCTAACGAAAAAGGCGCTGCAGCTCTCCTCACAGTGGAGTTAGATAAAGAAAAGGGACCACAAATACGAGTGGCCCAGGGCAACGAACCGCCGGCGTTTTTGAATCTCTTCCAAGGCAACCTAGTCATACACCAAGGCAAAAAAGACACCGATAAAAGCCGATATAGATTGTTCGTTACACGAGGCAACCTATCCAATGAAGCTTATCTATTACAAGTGCCATGCTCAGTCAGGCAGTTGAGGAGTCGTGGATCGGTACTCCTAGTCGACACCGAAAAGGGTTGTCTATACATCTGGCATGGTGCTAGGAGTCTCAAACACACGAAGAACATAGCAATAGAACTTGCTAACAAACTCATTGCAAGGAAATCCACGTATTTATTTGGAAGCAACGCGTCGAACGTGAAAATCACGGAAGTCAAAGAGGGCGAGGAACCGAAAGAGGTATTGGAAGCCTTAGGGGTAGCGAATAAGCAATATTACAATTCGGTGTTGAATGGGGGGAAAGAGATTGGGTGCGATATGACCCCCCGGCTGTTCCACTTCACGGATTTGGGGGGTCAGTTCGAAGCGAACGAGGTGCTGTCGCCGTTGCGTCACGAGCACTTGGTGACACCCTTCCCTTTTGAACAAAAGGAGTTGTATTCGACTTCGCAACCAGGTGAGTTTGCAAAATAAAATAACCAATGTCCAGCTTAGCATTTCAATTTATGAAAGATAATGAAATACATATGGGCTATTTCATATAAATGAAAGCCTAAAAATAAATGGAAAACTTCATTCTTCCCTTTTGTACCTAGTAATATGTACAAAAGAGTACTTTTAGCAAAACCTGGTAAAAATAAGAGGTCAAATTTACTGTAACGAGTTATACAAAGGATATTTTTTTAAAACTTTCAATAATGTACTCAAATGATATTATTCTATTTGCAGCTCTATTCTTGTTGGATGATGGCAAATGCATGTGGCTGTGGCAGGGGTGGTGGCCGAGGGGGGAGGATGGGGAACTGGAACCCGCCGAGAGGAACACCGGTCAGTCAGAACATTGTTATTTATAAAGGATTTATTTTAATATATATTTGGAGACATAATTGAAAACCAGCCGTTCACTGTACTGGAGCGATACTTTTTCACTTTTTTTTTTTATGATTGACTGGATTCGCGTTTGACCACAATCTCACCTGATGGAAAGTGACGATGTGGTCGGAGATGAAGCACGCGATCTCAGTAAATGCCTATTCACTCTGCTCTTGAAGATCTTTGCACAAATAACCAAATTACCACAGTATAACCATATTTTTCCATTTGGCTATACTGTAAATTTGGTTATACTGTGGTATTACTCTTTTTTAACCGACCCCAAAAAAGGAGGAAGTTCTATATTCGTTTGTATTTTCCTATTTATGTTAATACATATTTTCGTAAATTTTTAACCGTTTTCGATGATTGTTTTTTCGAAGCAAAAGGCGCACACCAACGTGCATAAAAAAAATGTCGACTCATAGTCCAACGACAATGTCTTAAACTTACAGGTGTAGGCGCATTCGCAGCGCGATGGCAAGCCTTACGCGCGGCGTCGCTGCGGACGGCGGAGGCCTACTGGCGCGCCTCGAGGAGCTCCCGGCCCGACGTGGGGGTGGTCGCGGCCGGATTGGAGCCCCAGGCCTTCACCGACCTGTTCGACACGTGGGCCGAGCACGATGAAGCCGCTGAGGCTAACATCGCGGTGAGTACCTCATATCTCTGATTTGCTTCTACGAGTAAATATTTACACAATGTGCATAATAACTGGCTGATGCATAAATATCTGACCTCGATTGAATATCTATAATGGTTTTTGAAGATTTTTCATTTATATGAAGCACCGATCACACTGCTAATGAGCTCATAATAGGCGAGGAAGGTCTGTCAACAAATACAAATAATTTATTCGCAGGCTAACACGGTACAATCATGGATGAACATTCATTTTAGAACAAGCGTGTTACGTCATCTAATGGCATGCAAATATTTAAATATTAATTAATCATTATTCAACACGTAATATAAACCAAAACAACAGAAAATAATCAAATTATATAATTTGATTCTTTGTATTGTTGTAAATTATTATTGTATATCTAAATTTAAATGTCATGATTTCGTTAAGACTATAAAAACAGTCAACCAAAACTTTGTATAGCTAACACATCAGAGTAATCCAACAGATGTAAGCACCCTGCCCAAAGACTTCGAAGCTTTTTGCACTCCGGTTGGCTTTGCCACGGACATGTAAATAACAACCTTGGAAAGCGAATCGGAATGCGATATCCTCCCTCATACCTCAGCCAGACAGAATTGATTCGGCACAGTGAATCAAACTGTCCTGTGTGGTCGGTGATTCCAAGGATTTTTATGCCTTCGCTAGCTATTATTATTTTGAGAGGGTACTGGATTAATTGAAAAATTCCGAATATTCTTTTACCCTCAATTAAAACAGAATTGCACAAAAGAGCAGAGAAGCTTTTGATAATATTTTTTTCAATTTACTCTTCAACTGAGCTTTACATTAAAAAAGGTGATATATATTCTGGTTTTGGTGATGGGAGGTTATGGTTTGATGGGCGAAATATTACTTTTGCGTCACCCGCTCTCGCGCCATACACGGGTCTCTTTCTGGCCACGGTCTTAGTGGGACTTCAGTAAAGCATAGACTGATTATAACTACATATAGATCTTTAGCTATTTTAATCACAAGCTCTTTCGGAATAGCCTAATAGGAATAGACATAAGTTTTATTTATACATATGTAAACACAACCGCCGCGCTGCCGGCGTAATATTGTTTTTACTGTCGTGTGGTGACGACGTTTCTCCTACTTCGAAGTTTCCAATCGATAAAACTATACTTCCAACTCTGCTTTCCACACAAAATTTCTTAGCTCCTAATTATTGTACAAAGCTTTGCCCACTGTAACATTGTTCACAATACTATCGCTTGGTTGCACTGTATATTACAGCACGGGTATAAGGCAGGCGAGGTGTTGTCCGGCGCTTGTGAGCTCTCGCGTCTGACCAGCTGTGACGCGGTGCTGCCCTTAGCTGCGCTACAGCGGCGGCCTCTGCCCGACCACGTGGACCCACACCATCTGGAACGGCACCTCTCATCTCCTGATTTCTTGGTATGTACGTTTGGCAAACGAGCAAACGAAAGTGTACCGAAAAGTGAAGTGCCTCTGACCAATTGCCAATCTATCTGCACGGTACAACTTAGAGTGACTGGAGAGAAAAAAAGTCGCGCCGCGACGTGAAACTTATGTAGTGAAAGAATTACATAACCTTCGGGATAATTATGTGACGTCAAACCAATCATATGACGCTTAAAATTGCTACGAAAAGATAAGATTTGAGGCACGAGAGAAATGTCATTAAAACGGACAACGTTTGCTTTACAACTTTCTAAAATTTTGTATTTCCTGCTGCATACATTTTGTCTATGGGGCGTGATACTTTTGTATGCAACGGCTGAAAGAAATGCAGAATTTTAAAAGTAATAGAATGCAAATTGTCTGTTTTAATGATACGAATACCGTGTAAGGATTTTGGTTGTAAAGAGCCTTGTAAATGTTTAGCCCTCATTTATAAAGTGTTTAAGAAACGTGTCGCGCCATCTGTTGGTGGCATGTTGTACCACTACTGGGTGTACTTCACCTGTGCCACAATGTATTACTGTGGCTTCTACGTATGACGACAGCGAAAATAACATGCTCTCGCATTTGATCATTCGCAACGACTCTGCCCTCTGAATAGATTCCAAAACGTTCGAAACTTGCAATACCTACTTCATGTTTTACCGTCGCATTGGAAAGGTTATCCATTGTTTTAGACGTTCGTACCTGTAGCACAAGACTTTATGTAGTTGTTTAAATAACACAATTTAGATATTTTAAAGCGCTACTTCTTAGTTCTTTCATGCTTAAATTGTAAGTTTTTGAATCATGATGATATTAATGTTTCATACAAAATTCGAAATGATGCAGTGTCATTTACTAATCGTTACCGATTAGGAACGTTTGGCGGGTCAGCCCTTGGATGAACGACCATTAATGGCATTTTCATACGAGTGTCTATATGTATAGAAACACTGGAATCTAGTATATAATTTATAATATTAACATGTAAACCTTAAACAGCTACTGATCCAGTCTTTGTTCTATCAGCATTAGCATCATCTGTAGGAACATGTTTATTTCTAGTTCAGGGCATGAATGTTGTTAATCTGGATTGGATAAGTGCTCACTGATATACCCAGGTATCTATTCTAACCATCTTGTTTGGCTATATAATAAACTACTTTATTATTATTTTTTATATATTTTACGTTGGACTGTGGTAACAATTAGTCTAACACAAATCCGCGCTGGCCGCTTGACCGATTATTATGGCCAATATCCTCTCCCTGCTAGGGACGTAAAGTCGTTAATGCGATGGATTAAAAAAGATGTATTTCTATACCAACGATCGTTAGACGACCCGTTTGGTGTATTGGTTTTGTAAGATGAATACAGACATGTGTTCATGAGCTTGGGGTGTTTTTCATTTACAAAAAAAAATGTATTTATGTAGTTCTCAACCATCTAGTATCCATAGTTGCTTAGTGTGGAACTAGATGGCGCTGTGCAAAATATTTATTTATTATTATTATTCGTTGCAGGAGGCTTTCGGCATGACCAAAGAAGAATTCTCAGTACTTCCAGCCTGGAAGCAGACAAACATGAAGAAAGACGTCGGCCTGTTTTGACCCGCCGGCCGCGACTGCACAGGACTGACCACAGAGGCCGCCGCAGCCTGAGGCGAGGGCCGCGCGCGATGTCATCAGTGAATGTATACTCCGAATAGAACTATATAAATTTTGTACAACCGCAGCTATTTCATACTTTTTTACCGAACAACGTTGAAGGATTTGATACGACTAATGTTTAAGAGCACGCTTTAAATTCTATAGTAATTTTAAACAGTCGTTTTGTACTAACGGTATGTAACTATGTATTCGTTCTCGTGATATTTTCATATAACCGCTGTAGATTGTAGAATAGGAGTTCAAATGGGGATTTGTGCGTTGGAATTGTTTATGGAAATGATAGTGACGTTGTTATTTGTCGCATCCATGCCGTGGTTCGTTCGTCCCTCATTGGTTGTAAATAGTAGAATTTGTTTTTGTTTAATTTATTTTTTAAAAGTCACATTCTTCTCTCTTTTGAAATTGATATTGTAACAATTCCTTAAATTATAACATGAATTTGTAGTATATACCTTATTATTATATAATTTTAGAGTTACATTTTTATTGTAAACGTTTATTGCCAACATGGATATGACAAAGTGGCAATGAAATCTTAACGGTGATATTTTTCCATTTCGCGATGATATTATCAAATCATGCGTTACCAAAGATTGATGAGATGAACGATTTAGATAACCTAACGTATCGTTTGATCGTATCGGTCGTGGAATGTTCTTGTAGGGCAAAATGTATCTGGTCAAAGTATGGTTATCGGTTTAAAACGCTAGATATACAAACACGTACTTCTACTATTATATACGCTTTAGGGTAGGCTTATATGGTCTGTGGCGATAGAAAATCTATATAAAAATTGTGATACCTACTACATTTGATGCACAGTTCCATTTTCTAGAGATTCTTGTGATTTTATATAGTTTGTCGTCGCCACAGAGCGTCTATATATTTTTAACACATCACATATCTTATCTACTCATTAGCTAATATTTTATACTGTGCGTTAGGTGGACCATGAGACAGTGTTTACCTTGGAAACGGTAACCCGTTACTGAGGATTATGCTAGCTTGGTTGTAGCGAATTGACTTTTTAATTGTAGTCGTATGACCACACAATTTGACTATAGGACTTTTGTGTTGCCAAAATGTGAAACATACAAATTGACTGAAAAATTATTGTTAGGGTGGGTGCAGACGATCGTATGAAATTGGCATATGTGTCATACATGTGACATATAAATTAAATATCTGTCTATTAAATATTTTTCGTGTGCACCGTGCCCTTATGGTTTGTACTTTAATTTTAACGCTGTTGCTATATTGTGTACAATTTTAGAAGTTTATTTTTTATAACTAGCCTTATTGCCTATGTAACCTTCGTCTAAATTTAATAAAATGAACAGAGTCGAAAATTGCCTGTTATCTAAATGAAGGGCCAATTACTGCCAATGAGTAGAGGTAACTTTTCCTAACCTATGAAGTCATGCCTTGGTTCACTAAAAATAAACCATATTTCTGATGTATTTATGTCCTAAATTGCATTTACGGCCGATCCTATGCGGGCCTACCTTGACATAAACGTATCTCTCAAATCCAATTTTCAATGTTTTGCTTTGGTTGTGTTACTTATACCTATAATTATTATTGTATTTGAGATTTATTTTGTATAATAATGATGTAATAAATTTGCTAAAATTTATTAATGATTTTTATTTCGTAGCTCGGTCCTCTTTTTTCATTGGAAAATAGAAAACATTCGTTTTATTACCAAAGGGTTGTTGTCTTGGCGTTTGACTTCTTAAACTAAGAATTGTATAACCATTGGTGCTCGTTTTTTTACTAGATTAAAAAACGATTGGCAATGAGTCTTCCGTACTATAAATAAAACGATTGCCGCGATATATCGACTTCTACTCAAGACTACAAGCAAATAGTTTGTCAAAAAAGGTTACCTCAAACTACTATAAATTGAGAGTTTCCCGAAGATTCTTCTTTTTATTGATCATCTTTTGTGATAAATCATCATTTTCTTTTTTATGGAACTAGACGATATGTACAGTCGCGGACTATAATTCTTTAGATTCCTGTATTCATTCAATTCATAATACGCGACTGCACATCGACTATTTTCGTACAAAAAAAGAAGTTGATATTTCTCCTCATTTAAGCAACGACCATAGAGTAGTATAACATACGGGGGCAACGACAAATACTGCTGTTTTGTGAAAAATGTCGACTAATGCTAATCTGTAATCAGAAATTCGCTAGGACCTGGTTTTTTGGAGATATTGAGGTGGCCATGCCAGGATGGGCGCTCTTTTTTGTATGACCACCAATGCCCCCCTATATAGTTTAAACGACGACGTAACGTTGAATTCTGTGTTTTTGTCTCATATGTTGATGGTAAAGCTTTCTGCAAGAAAAGGAGTGCGTAAAAGAAAACCGAATGTATCTTTTCTTTTCCAATAATTTACACTTGTTATGAACAACTCAATAGTAAAGTCTAGTCAAGTTTTTTCGTTTGTGAGTTGAGGATTCAGAGTTGTTCAGGGTCATTGTGAATAAAAGGAATCAAGGTCTCATTGCCTCTCATTGAAACAATTGGTTGGCTTTAGTGAAGTTTTGCATTTCATTGGCTACACTCTCATTTGTCGAGGGTGGTAGTGAGAACTTCTTTTCCTATTTACACGATCCTTCACGCCATTTAAAATTAGTCTAGGGTCCAAAGTAGCAGTAGTCACGTACGGCACCGTCTATCGTCAGTAGTCGCCGTGTCAAGTACCATCATCGATAACTAGTATGAGTTTCAGTGGGAAGCGACTGGAACAGGGACTGCCAGCATTTTGGGTATGTCTCACTGATGCAGAAGCAGACTTTGTTTATAATTAGGGTTTTCTTTTTTCCCTTTTTTATACTTATTTTTTAGACTCCAAAGCAAAAAAATAAAACAATACATTCAGTCACATGCATTTCTATTCAGCAAACATACAACAAAATTGCACAAAGTGATCCTAATAATAACATTAACAAAAATAAATTAAATAACCTAACAATCTATAACTACGCATCTATGCAACTCAAGTTGGCGTTCCTAAAGGAACAGCTATTGATTGCCGCCAACACTTCAAAGGCCTCTAAAAAGCTTCCTAAAATATCTCTTTGCGCCGTCAACATCGTCTTCATTTGTTTCTTCATCGTCTATCTGCTGTTTTGCCTCTTCGTTATTTTCTTGTTGGTCACTTTCTTCAACATCCTCATTATCTTCTTGCCTTGAGTCTATATTTTCATTTTCGGCATCGTCATCGAGGTCACCTTCGTCTTGTTTGAGGTGTTTGTTTTTGTAAGCATGAACTTTGTGATACTTGTGATGTCTCTGCTGTTCATCTTCATTATCCACATCGTCAACTTCTTCAACATTTTCATTATCGCCATCCTCACTAACATCTTCCTGTTTGAGTATATTTTCAGCTTCCTCGTCCTGGTCTTCTTCATTACTTTCTTGTTGTCTTGCTTCTTCACCGTCGCTTTCATCGTCGTTGATTTCCTCTTGACGTTGTCTCTTTTTTAATTCTTCTGGTTCATCCGATTCATTTTCATCGTCATCAGATGCCTCCTGTTTTTCTTCTGGTACCTCATCTTCGTTGACTTCTTCTTGCTTTAGGGATCGAAGCGGCACAATTTCTTCAAATTCACCACCGTCACCGCCTTCGTCTTCATTTTGTTCTTCATCAGCTTCCTGTTTCATCACTCTCCTAATATTCAAGATAGTATCTTCTAAGTCATTGCCATCTCCGTTGTCTTCCCCATCATCTCCATCTGCGTCGTCATCTTCTGGGGCCTCCTCTGGTTCCTCAGGATCAAGTGATTCTTCCGGTTCTGGTTCTTGCTCGGGTTCCGGTTCGGGCTCAGGTTCAGGTTCTGGCTCGGGTTCAGGTTCTGGTTCAGGCTCAGGTTCAGGCTCTACGCGGCAAGTTTCTGGAGGACTCGACCAGTCACAAACCTGAAAGTAGTAAAAGTTAGTACATAAATGTTATCATATCTTTTGAAATAGTAATTTTTATAACTATAACCTAAGCGCTGCGTTTATCTACATATATTATAAGACTTGCTATCTAAATTGTTCTTATTTAATACAAAAGTAATCTATTTCGGGGTCACTATGCCTTTCTATGGCAATCAGGAAATTTGACCATTATTTACAGACCAACCACTGTTATCAAAAGACCTAAGATAAGCTTAGGGCGGCTTAAAAATTAATGATTGCCTCCATTTGAATACATTTCATAGTGGATTATGCCCTATATCCTAAGGAGAGGAGGATATACCCCATGACTTACTTAAGGCTGTTGATGTTAACTAGACAATTTTATTTTACTTTTAATTTAGTTCGGTTTTTGTCAAATGGTTCGACCTATAGGAATGCAGTATATATATTATTTTATATATTTTTTTATTTAAAGGAAAGCAAACAGCTATAAATATTACAGGAGTATTTGTTACAGTATGCATCGTACATTAGCCAACAAAGCTTCCACCGACATTTGCATTGAGTAAACACATTCAATGTACTTATTTGAAGATATGCTATGTTATATTAAATCCTGTATGAGTTTAACCGGTAAATATGGCAAAAACAAAATAGTTATGTCGAAGGTAGGTACTTAGTGTATTTAAAGCATTTAGGACGTTGCCAATATAAGCATTCACGTAACGACTATGATAGGACAGTGCTTTGACACCGCGGCTGTCACTATTTTACTTTCGTAATTAGCATGGAAAAGAAAATACACCGTCCACCACAATCGCCCCATAAACGCCTCATGAGATTTTCTTTACACATGTTGAAAATTTATTATATTAGGTCCTTCCCTATGAAATTGGCGTTTTGTATGAAGAATTTCATTAAGACTGTTTTCTCCATACAAACATTTTTGATTTTTTTTTGGGAACGGCAAATCCAAATTTAGTTAAACTTTGTGTGTATTATCGGATAACATAAAGTTAAGTATAGGCAGCGTTAATTTTTAAAAGTAACCGCTTTATAAAAGTTTCAGCGAATCTATGAAATGATTATGGGAAGTACATGAAAAGAGCTCTGTAAAATTTTTTTTATTATGTGATTTAGCCCAGAAATTAAAAAATATTTCATGTGAAACCTTGAAATAATATTCCATTTTCCAAATAAAAAACAAATTTGGATATAGCTTTGAAAATTGCAGGAATTGGTACAAATTTAATTATTAACGAAGAAAAAGGACTCCAATTTCATAGGTAAAGACCCAATATTTATTAAAAGATCATCACTGCTGAACATAGGCCTCCCCCATAGAATTTCATAGAGACAAGTGATGTTCTGTGGCTTATAATTGGTGATGATTAGATATTACTTATCCATTTTTTATTTATTTAATACATTACAATTATTTTATGCAAATAAGTACTACGATACCTCTGACGGTCTAATTACCTGTTCCAGTTCATTGAACCAGGTGTCAGCCGGACACTGCATGAGGTAGGCGCGTCCCGAGTAGCACTGGTAGTAGAACATACAGCTGTCGATGCTGGCGATGCGGAGGAAGTTCTGCTGGCCGATGCACAGGGTCTCCGCGCTCTGTCTCAATTGAGTTGAGACGGCGGAGCCGGCGGCCAGCGTAGCCGCGAAACAGACTAGCCATAGAGCTGCTGGAAGACAAAAGGAAACAAACTTCTTTATACACGTAATCAAAATCAAAAAAATATTTATTTTGTAGGTACACAGGGTACACTTAAATTAGTCAGATTTTAAATTTTTTAAGCTACTGCTTGTTCAAAAGCCAATTTTCCCCTGAGAAGAACAAGCAAGAAACTCGAGAGGTTGCGCTTTAAAAAAAAAGGTTTTTATGTTACAAAATTATTAATTATTATTTTATATTATAATATGTCATTATTAATTGTTTCATTATTAATTGCGAAATAGCCTGGTTATGCGAACGGGCTGTTCATGTCCTTGAATGTTTATCATCTAAATATTAGGTTGTTGAGAAAGGAATGGTTATCAGGAAGAGTAGGTGTAATGTCATGTCCCCTATACACAGGTCGTTGTTTATAATATGCATGGGACGCCACACGAGCTTAGTGTCATCATTGTATGTACTACAACATTCCGCTCGCGTCGCCGCCCGCTTTAATTTGTTTTTTTTTTTTAATTTATCAGGCCAACAAATAATTACGCCATTCTGATGCTCCGTATCAACAAAATCACAAACTCATAATCTAGTTAAAATATGAGGGCATAAATAAAAAAAATTGCTGTAACTAAATATTAAAAACCATTAATGTAGGAAAGAGGTCAGCCGTTAATATTATTATTGATAAACATCCGACGCAGGTATAACAACGTTATTTATTAATATTTCCGAGTGCATTAAGCAAGTTAGCAAAGTTGAGCAATCTTATACGAGTACTTATTACTCGGAAAAACAACGTCGAAAGTCTTGAAGCTCTAGGCAGCAAGCAAAAATATTGTTTCCTCATTCACTGCCACTTCTGAGTGTTGTGAAAATAAGTTGCATAACACTTTCTAACTTGCAATAAGTTATAAGTATTTACTTTGTATAATGGTCAATGGAAATATCACGGCATTTTTATTAAGTACCTAGGTTACACTTTGTTCTCAAAATCGTGAAATAATTTACTTATTTAAACTTGAAATATACACATAACTACCTATATCGCATATTTTAACGTCAATCGCAAATATCCAAAAGTGTAAGGATTTATTAAACTAATACCTACTTGTTCATTAAATTATATAATCACAAAGTTATGATATAATTATTTTACGCATAAACCAACTCAAACTTCCCCCTAACAGAAATTTTAATTGTAATTTGTAAACTCTCGTAATCAATCACCACAAAAAGTATATTTAAACGAAATATTTTTACATTAAATTTATCACTTACAATTCATTTTGATCGCACTGCCTCGTGTCATTGTTGCGATTCGCGACAGAAGTAAGGTAAGTCGCTGAAAGACTTCAATTTTATCGGGATCATCTCGGACGATCTGAGATAATGTCAGCCGATGCGAGAGATAGACGACGTGATATTGTCGATCAAACTTATCGACGCTGGGTTAAGGTGGGATGCCGCTGCTGCGATGGTAATGCGTATGCATTTACTTTAAAAATCGTGAGGTCGAGAAACGAGCAGAAGGCAGCGGGGCAAGAGGTGCGGGGAGTAGGATGGAAGAAAATTTTACACAAATCCCATTAGGAAAAAAACAGTCAAGTGTGTGTCGGACTACGTCCGGTAGGACTGTAGGGTTCCGCAGAGTGACGATTCTATGAACTCTCTTGCGAACAGTCTGTCTGTCTGTCGGGCTTTCATGTCTAAACCGCTGAACCAGTCATATTGAAATATACTTGGGATCCGAAGACGTAGGACATACGGCTTATACTTTCATTCTGAAAAAGTCAGCGATATGGTAATAGAACGGACAAAATCACGGGCGGAAAGCTAATTATCTTAATTAATTAAGTATTACTATTGTGGATACCTATTACTAATTATAAAATTTTCAAAAATACAGGCTATATTTGCCACAGAATGAAATCCGTATTAGTGGAACCCCAACTATAAATCGCATGCATGTAACGTGTTTCGTTGAATATCTCTGGCCTTGAACAAGACATAGGTATTCAGTCATGCATATGGCAGTCAAGAGAAATATGGTAACTGATGCGATTATTCCCTCGAATAGATTTACAGATAAATATATAACTATATGGAGGTAATTGTGGTCTGTTATGTGATTTATTCATGTTGGTAAACGTTGGATATTATTAGGTAGATAGCTGTGCCCGCGACTATGCGCAGATCACTATGAAGTTGGCGTTTTCTATAAGTAAAGGCCGTGCTCAAAATGAAGCGACAAAAATCGACCACACACATGTGGTACACACAAATACATATACATCTTAGTGTATGTAGAAAAATCCGACTGCTCTTAAACGGTGTAGGAAAACATCGCGAGGAAACCTGCATGCCTGAGAAATAACAATTTAAAGGCATGTGAATTCCTCAACCCGCATTGGGCCATCGTGGTGGACTACGGCGCTTACTCCCTCACGTAATATGGGGAAGGCGTATATCCCTACAGTGGGATGTTTACGGGCTGATGATGATGTAGAAAAAATTTGAATGGCAAAATAATCAAATCAAATCAAATATAGTTATTAATTCAAATGGTACATTGAAACATAGAATCTACATAATAATAGATATTGAATTGCAACTGTACCACTAGTGCCTGAACTAGGAAAATCCTGTGTTTCAGGCGAAGCTAGGGCTTCTATAAATTAAAATAATATAACCAGCTGTAGGTACAAACTAGATATCTATAAATAAAGCCGGTATACATAATAAATCTATGCTTAAAGGTTACTTCAAGACAGTCAATAACTTCTCTGTATTCAGTAGGACAAATTTTGAAGAAATTTTTGCAGTATGTTGTTAAGTGAGTAGATAAAGTTAATTATATTTTTTAAAAGAAAGGGGTCTATATACCGCTAATATTGCAGTATTTGAGCCTATATTTACAATATAGTATCTGAGCCTATATGAAATAATGACAATGATAATAGTATATAAGTACTTAAATCATACATATAACGTCACACCTTTATACTGGGTGGTCCGAAATATTCCAAACAAAACTATTTGGGTGTTTCAAACATGAAAAGTTTATGCCTGAAACAACATCCACAGTTAACTCTTCGACATATATTGAAATGCACATGTGATAGGGGGTGATCCCAGGCCATTGAGACGTGCAAATTTATAGATGTTTTATTTTATAGGTTTGTAAATGTAGAACGGACGGGTTGGTTCTTACTTTATGCGCCGCAACTGCACGACCTATCCAAATATAGAGAAATGCGGGTGTGAGTACGCCCTAAAAACATGTAAATCGAGAAAATGTTTCTTAGTGTACCTTTTACATCCATAAGAATATATGTACATAAATATAATATAAATATAAATAATATATAAATACCCTTGAATATAATATAAATATCCTTGACATGCACACAATGCCATCTAGTTCCACTTTAAGCAACTATAGGCTTGTGTTGTGGATACCAGATGGTTGATATACTACATAAATACATAGGTATTTTTTTTTGTAAATAAATACTTATTATAAATGAAAACATCCATAACTCGGGTACATATGTCCGTATTCATCATACAAACATATGCCCCTAGCGGGATTCGAACCAAACAGGTCGTCAAAACCGACGTCAGTTCTTTTTAATTTATTTAACTCACAAGAAATGGGTAACTTATAAAAAATGTGTGTAAAGTCACAACTATCTGAATTCTATACTCTCGGCGTGAAGTGTATCTTTCTAGACCAATCATTTTGTTTATTTTCCTCTGGCGCCATTTGTGATTCTAGTTAGGTATTTCTAAGTTAGACATCCCGTGGCATTGAGATCGACTCGTTATCACCAGCGGCTTGTTGAAATGATAATATGATGCAGCACAAGTGCGCTTATCGATCTTATCAGAATTTAAAATCGTTAGTAGGTACAACAAACAAGCGATCGTTGTGGAAAACTTTATTATTTTTTGATAAAAGGATAATATACCAAGTAAAAAATAGGGCATGGTAAGTGAAATAGAAGTTATTGGCATAGGTAGTTTATTTATTTTCTCAAAATCATTATCGACGCACGCGCCTGCTGAAAAAACATCTATAGATTTGCACGTTTTAATGGCGATGATCTCACCCCCGTCACGTGTGTATTTCTGAACATTTCGTGGATGTTGTTTCAAGAATTAAACTTTTAATGCTAATGTTTGGGACATCTCTGACCACCCCATTTGGGATGAAGGTAGTGACTTTGTTATATTATGAATTCTGAATGTTGTTTTAAGGCTTGCAATTTTAACGTTTGACGCACCCAAACGCTAATGTTTGGGATATCACTGACCACCCTCTTTGGGGACAAATGCATGTATGTATGTATAATACTAGTGTTAGTAGATTATATGGAGATCTAAATCTACTTTGGATTAATGTTTTTATTTTTTAATTTAGCTAGCTGTAAATGTTCATCAACAAAATTAATTTCATACATACCCTCATACATAGCCGCCTCTGTGGCTCAATGTAAACAACATTGGGTTTACGATTCGGAGGGCGCGGGTTCGATCCCCAGCGGGGTACATGTTTAAGTACTCGGTTTGGTTGGTGGTAGGGCATTTTAAATGTCCGCCTGGCTAGCTACCACCATCTTATCTAAATCTGCCGCCAAGCAGCAAATGTGTTGGGGTTTCCGGGTCAGTACGCTTCTGCTTTCGACCTCATCTTCACTTAACATCAGGTGTGATTGAGGTCAAGTACCAATCCGCTGTGCATTAAAAAAAAACTATTTATAAAAAAATGTACTTCCTACTATGAAGGCTGGAGGTTCACAAAAACATGTGACCTCCTGCTTAGTAGGCTGGATCCGCCCTTGAAGATGCTCCTATACACCACACAGTTGCAAAATGTATTAAAAACTTTTACAGTTCCTGAAATTTCTGCAAACTGATTTCTAGGTGCAATTCCAGGTACCTACCATGAAAATAATTCTTATTTAATGAAATAAATCACGGAAAAAGGTCAAATGTAACATTTTTCTATTTTTCTTAAAACTGTACTTGCTTAGTTTTTACTTTGTTTGGTTTCCGTAGGCGATGGAGGCCACTGAAGCCATTAATTAATTTTTCTTCTGAACTGCTGTTTTATAACTTTTCAAATAACATCGGTATTGCATTAGGAAACGTTTTATAAGTGAGTGGGTATATAACTCGTAGTTTAACCTGTTTTTTAATGCAGAGAATAGTGCTTTACCTCACATCTGATGCTAAGTGAAGTTGAGGCCGAGATTGAAAGCGGGCTCATTAAGTCCTCAACTTAATTTTGGGGACTGGTTATCTTAAATCAATCAGCCGGAACACTACAATGTTGATAACATTGCTGCTTGGCGGCAGGTTTAGATAAGATGGTGGTAGCTAGCCAGGTGGACAATTTAAAAATGCCCTAAACATGTACCCAGCTGTGAATCGCTTCTGGACGCGCTTCCACCAACGGCATTATCCATATGATTGAGGTCAAGTAGTAACATTGTTTGCATTAAAAAAATATTCTTGTCGTGTCGAATCGCTAAAGATTATATGAAATCTATGGATATCAAAATTATGGCGTAGCATTAATTAATATTTAACTTCAAAATATTCTTTCGTTTACGATCCCGTTTAAACAGAAGTTTCCTTTATCTTTGTGTAACATTTTTACTTTAACTTTGGAAAATATGCAAAGTGAATTTCTCTCCATTTTGAGTAGCACGGTGAACAGGTTTTTCTGACGTCAAAGAAATTTTTATGTAGGAGCGTTGTCCGAATTGTTTTTAACTTATTTAAAAAGTATAGGTATTTGCGTGGTCAGTCACGTAAGTAACCAACATGAAATTAATGCAGAATTGGAAACTTTGTGTGAAAACAGGAATAAACCCTACATAAGAATAGGTGTAAAGTCACTTTATCGAAAAAGGTGGGCTCTAGTTCATCATCATCATCAGCCCGTAGACACCCCACTGCAGGGATATGGGGTGTATAAGGCCTTCCCTCGTATATGAGGGAGTATGGGCCGTAAGTCCACCACGCTGGCCCAATGCCGGTTGGGGACTTCACATGCCTTTGAATTTTTATTTCTCAGACATGCAGCCTCACGATGTTTTCCTTCCTCGTTTAAGAGTCGGATAAATAAACATAAGTTATTGAATTAAATTTAAAAACTCATTGGTACATGGTCTGCCTATGTATCGAACGCGGACCTCTTAAATTGGGGGACCGCGTCTTAACCGCTGAGCCACCGATGTTCCTAGTTTTGCGTTTTAGTTGACTGTGCATTATTTGTTCATTTTATTACGGTTCCGTATCTCAAGAAGAAGAAAAAAAGGGATTTCTTATAGGATCACATCACTTATTAGGAACACGTAGAGGTATTAATTAGAAATTGATACCAATAGTTAGGTATAGCCCTATGAAGCTGTAAACAATCAAGCTTCTAAGTCAACACAATCAAATAATAAAAATATGTAGTTTAAAAGAACTAAAAAACACGCGAGCCAGGAGGTGGACGGTCCACCTCCTGGTTCCATCATCAGAAACTCGACACCCAGTGCAATATATTGATCAAAACGAATCATATGAACCAAAACGCGAGGGGTTTTCTAGTAGCCACTGAAGAGTTCCACCTTCCACCTCATGACTCCATCATCAGACCAGCTCTACGATCTAAAATTATAGTATTGTCATCCGAACTCAAATACATATCAAGTTTCATTTCGATACGACAATTTAGAAGTAGGTTAAAGTTCACTTCCAAGATTTGTTAGTCAGTTAAAAGTGAAACTTAAAAGGTGTTAAAAATATGGCCACTTTCAAATAAATCAAAACATATGTACCTACTTCCCGTTGACTTAAAATCACGCCTCCGTGGCTCAATGTAATCAACATTGGGTTTACGATTCGGAGGTCGCGGGTTCGATCCCCAGCGGGGTACATGTTTAAGTACTCGATTTGGTTGGTGGTAGGACATTTTATCCGCCTGGCTAGCTACCACCATTTTATCTAAATCTGCCGCCAAGCAGCAATGTTAATAGCATTGTTGTGTTCTGGTTGTCAGAGATAAGATAGCCAGTCCCCCAAATGTGTTTTCACGATAAAATGTATTGTGATTTCGTGATTATCCTGAGTATACCTATCAAGAAAACTTAAATCACTCAATCCATTTAAGCTAGACGAAACAACAAAGAAATCTTCTTACGTACCTATGTACTGATTTCATATTTTGCGGGCGCCATGTTGGTTTTTACCATAAATTGTATCCTACCTATCAAGATAAATGAAACAAAACTTTTCAATTTAAAATCAGTCAATTCGTTTGGGCTAGAGGAGGTAACATAGAAATCTACTGACATATGGCCGAAAAACATTACCTTCCTTCCTGGGTAAGTCGGGTAGAAATTAGATACCTTTACCTACAAATTCCAACTACGTCACACATCCGACATTTCTCGTACATTGTTAGATAAATTATCATTCGTCAAGCATCTGATACGGGGTCACCGCCATTTGTCACATTCCCCGGAAATCCGAGATAAGATGAGATGAAATGCTATCAGCCTTTGTGACACGTAGTACACAAAGATGAAACGTCATAAGGAAAAGTGACTCAATCATAAACAGAATATATGTACTAGCGGAGTTCAAGTGTGTTTTTCTCAACTGACTATACATAGTTGTACAAACTATAAAAACTGGGTCGATCATGGGATGTGTGTGACTGAGTTCCCATTACTTACAAACTCCGATGGAATATATGGAGACATAGATATTAATGGGTATGGACTCGGTCGTTCAAAGAATCAAAATTGCACCACTTAAATTGGTGTTAAAACGAGAGTTTGGAACCAATGAGAACTCAGTCACACACTTACTTCGTTCGCGAACTGTCATATCAAATGCTGATTTATATTGTAAAAATGCATCATTAATCATTGAAAATTTACCAAAAAACATATAAGTATCTTTTGTGTAAGTGTAACAAACCTACCTAATGTATTAATATTAATAAATGTCTTTGCACAAACACACAGCGCCATCTAGGTCCACAGTAAGCATCTAGGCTTGTGTTATGGATACCAGATGGTTGATAAACTACACAAATACCTTTTTTTTGTAAATAAATACATGTATAAATGAAAAACATCTATGTATAACTCGGGAACACATGTCTGTATTCATCATACATACATATGCCCCTAGCGGGAATCGAACCCGTCACCATTTGGTATAGTAGCAGATTTTCTAACCACTACACCAAACAGGTCGTCGTTAATTAATCATAAAACTGAATATATTTTTAATCACTATTGTAATTTTTGTTGCACTTTTATGTGACCGATTTATTTATACAGATTGTGAGAACAGATTAAAAAAAAATTGGTTGTCGCGGTGGGTTTGGCCATTATTCTCAGCAGTCCTATTAGTTCTCGAGGATTCTAAGAGATGGCGCTGTTTTATCTCCTAAGATGTGCGGGAAAAAACATTTTTTTTTACCCAATTTGGTCGATGATAGATAGACAGACATATTTTCGTATGGCTATAGTGGGAAGTTATAATTTACCTCATTAGCACAGAATTAATATACTTAGTAGGTATGTCACTAGTATAATTTATAAATACTTTTACGTAATTTATGTAATTGTTTATTAATAGTTATATAAATAATAATATTGGATCAATTGTTTCCCATTTCCAAAATTTCGTTCAATACCCGTCAAACGTGTAGGTATTCGTTTTGTTCTTAAAAATGTTAAGAGATGACGCTAGTGGTAACTTTGAAGTGGAAGAACGAAGAACAAAGTCGCGGACAAGTAATTAATAAGATGGCCTAGAATATTGATTGGTTTATTTTTGTAAAAATCAAATTTTTTCATGAACATCTTTCCATACCATTTTACCTACGTTACGTCAGTAAATCGGATTTATAAAATAGTATCTATCTCACTTCATGGCGTTAAAATCTCAATTTAAAATTTCCCTGGAAATAAAATAAAATGCCGAATATTTAAAGTAAACAAATGTTGGGAGACACCTACCCCGTTTTAGCAAAATCAAATGAAATCAAAACAAAAATGCTTTATTTTGTAGGTTTTATTACATATACAGGATTTTACATTTTTAAGGTACTGCTTGTTCAAAAGGCAATTTTCCCCTGAGAAGAAAAAGCAAGAAACTCGAGCGGTTGCTCTTTAAAAAAAAAAAGGTTTGTATATAACAAAATTATTAATTGTTATTTTATATTATAATATTTCATTATTAATTGTGAAGTAGTTGTAGTTATGTCAACGAAAGTTATGTCCACGAATGTTTATCATCTAAATAATCTGATATTTTATAATATGCTTTCTTAATAAGTTTCCGATTTATAGTATCTTTAAATTTATTGAAAGGAAGATTTTGTATAACAACAGGAACCTCATTGAAAAAGCGAATACGTAGCCCTTTGAATGAATTACTGACTTTGCAGAGGCGACTTATGTGACCTGCAAATTCCTAATTAACATAGATTAACACCTACCTCAGCGACAATTTGTTCTAAAATTGTAATCCTCGAGTGACAGCGTCTGATGAGCTCCATATTATAACTTTTGCAGGCTGATGATAATGCGGATGTACTTAGTTACAAAAAGGCAACATTTTTTTTAAACGACGTCGTTATATCTCTCCATTTGTTTGGGTAACGTAATATGCAAAATATGCTTATCTCTGATACTTCCCTTATAACTATGGCTTTTGTGCATTAAAATGGACACATTTGTGCGTTGTAATGGTACATTTGCTATTTATAGCGCGGTCACCCCTTGGATGGGTGACCCATAGTTGTAATTTAATAGCAGTTTTCTGGGTTTCAGAGGACACCTTAAATAGTCGGTCCCGGTTGTTTCATCGGTGGTCGGCTTAAAATATTGACTGTCAGTTAGCCCCTAGTGTGACATAAATCCACCAGCTCAAGTGAAGGCTGTGCTTGTGTTAAGTGAAGATGAGGTCGAAGGTGGAAGCGTACTGGACTGGCTATCTTATCTCTGACAACCGGAACACAACAATGCTATTAACATTGTTGCTTGGCGGCAGATTTAGATAAGATGGTGGTAGCTAGCCAGGCGGACATTTAAAATGCCTTACCACCAACTAAACCGAGTACTTAAACATGTACCCAGCTGGTGATCGAACGTGCGACCTCCGAATCGTAAACCCAACGTTGTTTACATTGAGCCACGGAGGCGGTTAAAATTCATTCATTATTATGAACTACCTACTTCTGTCTTTAACGGCTATTATGGCCTCAAACGTAATCTTTTTTGCTAGTAGGCTATGCCTTATTAAGCTTTGTCCAAAGTAACTAAAAAAAACATAAGCTGTATTTAAACCATTCATCACAATACTGTGGTTCCCGATTCTCACCTATGCTTGTGTTTAGTCATGAATAAATCCCTTTTATTTATTTATATTTTTTAGTTCAAAAATATGCATGATTGGTTAGGTACAAGCAACTTTCCCAAAAAATAATTTTTTTTTAATTTTTGTTATTAGTACGTACCTATTGTTGCATTCCGAGTGTTAGAGGTAGGTAAGGTAGCCACCCTCAATAAGTTCTGGATAACCATGCCTCCATCTTGGGCCTAAATCTTCACTTAACATCAAGTGGGATAAGTACTAATATACAGGTCGATCATAAAAAAAAGCAATTTTAAAAAGTTGTTTTTTTGGGAAAGTTGTTTATTATCATGAGTACATACTTATATTTTGGTATCAAGAACTAATTCAAAGTCATCCTATATAACAAAATTACTACCCCACACAACGCCGACTCAATTTCTTTTATTTCTTAGTTAAAGTTTAATTGTTAAGTGACGACGGCAGGGCGCCGAGGCAATCTAATTAGACACCTACATTAGCGGACTCTCCTTCAAGCGGTGCGTTTATGACCACGTAGCAACGTTATCGCCAAGCTGGGGTGCATAATGTTAAACCTCGTCTCAATAATTGCGGTTTGAGATGTAAATTTACATGTCTTTCAAAAGGATAGTAAAATAAATTTATCTATATTGTCTATGGATTTAATTCGGAGGATATCCATTAGCCAGGTGGTCCCAGTCAGATTAACCAAATAACATTTAAGGATTTTTCCTTAACAGTTTTCAAATACCATTATAATGTTGCCAATAGTAATCAGAAGATAGAAAGTTCGCAGTATTCAAATCGTTCGTTTCGGTAGGTATCAGAAAGTTTCAAATTTCGAATGCATTTCTGTGAATGAAATGAATAAAAACGCGTCTCGAAACGAAGCCTCGAAGAAATAGTGATTTTGAATTTGGAATCCATAAAATTTTAGGAATAAAATATGAAATTCCATTATGTACATAGAATATTATTTTTTAATTATTTTTTTTTGATATTATTTGAACTTAGAACCAAAGTCTAGTACTTTGTGTACCTTAGTACCAAGCACGTCTGTGACTGTATAATTTTAAATGACTAAAGAGATTATCACTATTTAAGGTTGTATGCGAAATCTTGCATTGCAAAATCGATAATCTCGTCAAATCTCAAAACGAGGTTTTACTTGTGAGAAGCTAACAAACAGACCCAGTTACTTTGCATTATTAATATGCAAATCTGCATTGATTAAGATGAATCATAATGGAACGCAGGTAGATAATGCAGGGTGATTTTAGGTATGCGGCAAAGCTAATGGATATCGCGTGTTCCAACTATTATGCGTGTTTGTCTTAATGACTGTCTGGCTTATTGGAGTTATAGGCTTCAGATGAGAATACTAACTATAATGCAAGTGATTGCTTTGTTATCTTATTTGATTTAGCTTCTTTAGAGCATTTAGTGTTTTGAACGGCATAATAATCAGAAAACTTCGGATGTGAATGTCACACAGAAACAACTACGTCGTTGCATGTGTACACACTACCATATTCTTGAAATAACACTATAACCATGATACAGTCTGCTCTATAATTATTCATACAAGCCTATTTTACATGAGTAAGGGTTTACAGCTCCATTATACAAATTAAGTTTTCTTAGGAAATTAAATATGTTTTTGTACCCAGGATTTCCTGATAAAACTGATTATGCAGTCTGTATCAGGCCTCATATGTTAGTATCGGAATCAGTTTGCTAACGGATCATACATAGCTACATACAACATTGAAATCTTACTGTCTGGAATACAGGACTAATAATATTGTTTCTTTTAATGTATTTTAAAATGATGTTTAAGATTGTAAAGAATGTAAAAGTTACTTTAGTAACTTATTAGTAATCTGTGGTAAAAGTCTGTCTGTTTTAGACAGTACCATCAGCAGTCTAGACGAGATTCTATTTTAATGAACTGCAGTAGGTATAACTTGAATAGACACATTATTAAACAGCCCTGTGTGACTGACGAGCTTTTCGCCTGCGGCTTCGGGAATAGCTTTATTGCAGATATGTTTAATTTGTATATGCCGCGGGAACTACATACTTTGTCGGGATAAAAAGTATCCTATGTCTTAATCCAGGGTATATTCTACCTATATACCAAATTTCATTCAAATCCGTTCAGCCGTTTCGCCGTGATTAGGCAACAAACAAACAAATAAACAAACATCCAAACTTTTGCATTTATAGTATTAGCGTTAGTACTATATTCATTCTGTGGTATTAGTTAGATAATACAAGCCTAGTTGCTTAGTGTGGAACTAGATGGCGCTGCCTGTTTGTCCAAGAATATTTAAACTGAAATTCCATGTTAATCTTCACACAGACATAATATAATTTTGTAAATGAGTAATAAAACTGTTTTCTTCATTCTTTAATAGGTGTCATTTACAGTTCATTAGGTTACAACAACAATACGGGCCGTATTAATGAATGGTTCTTGAGATTGAGATCGCGTCTCAGTCTCAAGACCATTTTTTCTGATGCTGTTTTAATATGCAACAGATTCTCAAGCGTCAACTTGAGGCCATGTCAATCTTGAGAACGGTTTATTAATACGAGCCTACAACCTTATCGCCCACGACTATTCGCTAGCATCGATCTCGAAATGAAAATTATATTTTATCACATAAACCATGGGCAAAGGGAACTTTTCAGCGCGTTTTAAAATATCGCTAGCGCCACCTTGATTCTTTATAAAAATAGTTTTAGAAAACATCAAGATGGCGCTAGCGTCATTTGTGAAAAGACGTCGTAGTTTTTAGAAAGAATCTAGCAAAAAGTAACTCATAAAATCAGTTTTTATTATATCTTAGCGATCACCTGTTAGGAGTTTGAGAATGGAACTCGCGGCGTCCATTTGATATCACATCTGCGGTAATAGGTATCGTGGAGAAACAGTCTCCACAGACAATAAATGCTATACGTGGGCTGCAATCGAAGCACCTGCCGGGTCATCTCACCCACAATACACTGTCAATTGAATTACAAAACAATCCATACTTTAAGTTCAACCTGTAACTCGATATCCTTTTTTAGGAAAGTTTCTTTGAAAAAAAATTTAAAGAGCAAAGTTATAAAAACATTGACATATAAAAACAGAAGATTGATTTATGTTAATGTACAAATACTATTAAACGCATGAAAATTCTGATGAAACCAATAAAAATGGGTAAGTGCGAGTTGGGATCGAGCCCTGAGCTGAGGGTTCCGTAACAGCCAACCATAACCATTGACAAACTTTTCAAACTGACAAACTTAAGTAGCTACTAACGTAGATTTGTTGAAAAAATCCGCAAAATTATACTACATTAGGATATATATTTTTTTAATGCACAACGAGTTGGTCCCTGACCTTAATCACACCTGATGTTAAGTGAAGATGAGGTCGAAGGTGGAAGCGTACTGACCCGGAAACCCCAACACAATTAGGGGACTGGCTATCTTATCTCTGACAACCGGAACACAACAATGCTATTAACATTGCTGCTTGGCGGCAGATTTAGATAAGATGGTGATAGCTAGCCAGGTATAAGTGCGTTATGGTGGCTATAACACATGAGACGGAATTTCAGCCCGAGCTTAAGGCGACTTAATAGAGCCGAGTGTGTTTATCCAATATACGACGTTTTTCAACATACTTGCGAGGAAACAATAAAAAATCACGCGACGCGCTGCGTACTGGCTGGCGCCGCGCAGAAGGCCACTTCGAAAATTGAAAAAAAAAAAAAAAAAAATATGAAGCATATTTTATTTTATTCACCGGGCTGATGGTGTTATAACTTGTGATCCAAGTTCTTTGCCACAGCAAATAATGCGGTTATAGAATATAACGTCACTATTTGCGTTTATAACACACGCTTTTATGTGTAATATGTTACGATACGAGCAAGTACGAGTATGTTGAAAAATTTGTTATGTGATAATTTCACGTAAATATTAGAATACAAAGCAACATTTTAAGATTCTTGATCAACGGGAAGTGCCTTACAGGTTTTGATCACTTAAGAGGGTTTATTCAGTTCAGTGGCGCCCAAATTGGATAAATTGTGATTTCTTTTTAAATACAGCTTAATCAAAAATATTGCTCTGAGTCAAACCTGTACTCGAAAAGCCGTAATTAAAGCAATTTAGGTATTATTTATAGTTAGTTAAAACTAACATTAAATAATACCTAAATTATTGATGAAAATGGCTACTTTTTTTATAATCGTGAATTCTGGAAAGCTATTTAGGTATTGCTTATAATTAGTTTTTTGGTTCGAATACAGATCGGAGTGATTTTTTAAAATTTATTCTGTTTTTAAAAATAAATCTTAATTTATACAATGAGGACGCCATTAGCGCCCTCGTAAGTCACTTAGTATGGAACACAGAGTACTTTTGTATGTATGGAAATATGTGTTTAAAAGACCACATCTGGCTGAGTAAGAAATTTAAAACTTTTATACGACTAAGGCCTTTCGTGTTTGATATTAATAACTTCTTATTACCCCTAGCTGATTCGAACAAAATAGATCTCGACGGACAACCAACCAACATATACAGGGCGTCCCAAAGTTATGGGACATGAAGGGGAAGTACCTTAAATATCGTAGATAGTGAATTTTGCTCAAAGAAGACTTTATGTTATTTTTAAAAGTTAGTAATTCTGCATTCATAGATTTTCTAAAAATTACTTGCTTCGGCTGGGAATCGAACCGACTTAAATGTGAAAAAAAAAACACCCTACTTTTATGATGCCAATCGAAAGAATAGCTAAAAAATAATAACTCTGCCTAAGTAACATAGTATTTTAAAAGAAAGGAACAACATAAAATGATTGAGTCAAATTTCAAGAAAGTTATTTATTGCCGACGACGTTCGAAAAGTAGCGATATTATCATTCCAAAGATAGCATTGATTATTCGTAAATAAGTACCCACTTCATAAAATAGGTACTAACATAGTTTTCCTTATTATAAGTGCACGTGTAGATGAAATGATAAAACTTGTATTTCAATACGTCCTCTGTAAGCTAGACAGAAGGCAAATTAAAAACAAAAATAAATAATTTATAATTTGAAAATGGAACAGTTTATGACAGCGTTTGTTTGAATGCATACTTTTTAAGATATTTTAAAAAGTTTGAAAATGGAACAGTATGTGCGAGCGTTTGTTTTTCGGATATTGATCTGTTTAGTCTCAATTCACTTACACAAGTGTTAATTAATTTACAAAAAAATACCTACTTAATTGACTACGGCAGTTTCATGTATGTTTTTTATTTGATTAAAATGATTAATTTCACGTTGTTCCTTTCTTTTAAAATACTATGTTACTTAGGCAGAGTTATTATTTTTTAGCTATTCTTTCGATTGGCATCATAAAAGTAGGGTGTTTTTTTTTTCACATTTGAGTCGGTTCGATTCCCAGCCGAAGCAAATAATTTTTAGAAAATCTATGAATGCAGAATTACTAACTTTTAAAAATAACATAAAGTCTTCCCCTTCATGTCCCATAACTTTGGGACGCCCTGTATGTTTGCTTTTACGTCTATGGAATTCTAAAAATAGTAATCAAATCAGTATGTTGAAACGGAGAAACTCCTTGGACCTAGCTAAGATAAACAAAACACACACACACACACACACACACACACACACACACACACACACACACACACACACACACACACACACACACACACACACACACACACACACACACACACACACACACACACACACTCACACACACACACACACACATACACACACACACACACACACACACACACACACTCATAATATTAAGAATTGTTTAAAATTAATCTAATCTATTAATAATTACAATGTTTACTATGCTTAGTTAAGGAAGAGCAAGATTGTTTGGCACAGGTATCCTAATACCTAAAAGGAAATCTTACAATAGGTTGCATATGATTCCTAAAGAAAGAAATAAACATTTTTTAAATTTTTATGTTTTTCATTATTATAATTTTTAATAGCAGTAGATTCTATATATACCTATTGCAATAATAATGTTAAGATTTAGCAATATATATATTCGGATCGATTCCCGGGTCAGGTAAGCAAGACATATAATAAATGCAATTTTTCTTAAAATGTGTCATTTGAGTAAAATCTTAATTTACTTATCCTCCAGGTGGCGTTCGTTCTTTTGTCATCAATTTACGAAACCTGATAGCAAACAACTCATAGTTTTGGGGGGGGAGGGGTATCTATCACTTACCGATATGTCATATCCGGGCGATACATCAATTTCGTGGTTTAAGGAAAAATGAGAAATATGTTGTTTGTCGACTTTCAGCAAGCGAAGTAGCTTATTTGGGCGGACTGTCACGGTCGCCTGTTATGTGCCACCTACCAATTGGTTACTCACTTGGCAGAAAGATATAAGTCTATGGCAGAAAGTGATTATCACATCACAATCGCCTATGTAATCTGTAAGTAACTTACTTGGCGGAATGTGTTCGCATTGTCGAGTATGTTACAGCAACAAGTAGCTTACGTGGCGATAGTGAGTATCACGGTCTCCCATGTCACCCGTAATCATGTAGCTTATCTAGTGAAAAGTAACCATCACTGTCGGCCCTTTCACCTGCAACCGAGTAGATCATCCTGTCACCAATATCACCCAAAACCAAGTAACTCATCTAGCGGAAGCGATCATTACTATCGCCCATATCAACTGTAACCAAGACACCCACCTGTCGCACATGTCACCTACTGGACTAACTGTACAGTTTTAGATGAATGTCACAAAAGTATAAGTTTTAAGTAAGATTAGGACATGGCAATAGGTCAAAGTATAACGTTAAAATGTTATATCTCAAACTACGCCGTTTTTCATCTTATAACGGGTGTATTTAGCCATGAAGGCGGTCGTCGCAACGTGTTGCGCGTAGGACGGCATTAAACGAATAACGACGAGACATTACGACTTAAGAGTCAACATTGTAATTAAATTACCACCGTCAGCTCGTCTGCTCGTCTGAGCCCGTCTCTTACACCTGTCGGCAACTCATTGTTATTTATAATTAAGCCTATTAATTTAGGTAGGTACATCAAGTTTATACATTGACACCTCAATTTGGATTTAGGATTCCTTCGAGAAACGAAGGGTGTTGACGGCGTTGTGTATGTGTCCAGTCTTTGTCTCAGGAATACGTAGACCGATTTGAGTGCGGTTTTTTTATTATATTAAAGATTAAATGAGAGGCCATGTTTCATAAAAATCGGTTCAGCTATTTCGAACATATTTATCTTTTAGCATAGTTGGGTTCGCGTATAATCATTTGTTTTCTGGGGGGATCTCCAGTTATTAATTAAAATAAAAAATTAAAATAAAATATTCTTGGACATATACAGGCAGCGATATCTAGTTCCACACTAAGCAACTAGGCTTGTGTTGTGGATACCAAATGGTTGATACACTACACAAATACATTTTTTTTTGTAAATAAATACATAAAATGAAAAACATCTACAACTCGGGAACACAATGTCCGTATTCATCATACAAACATTTGCCCCTAGCGGGATTCGAACCCGCGACCTTTTGGTATAGCAGCAGAGTTTCTAACCACTACACCAAACTGGTCGTCAATATGATGATGATAAGGTTGATGTGTCCGTCTTACCCTATCACAGAGTCAACTGCGTCGTCAAGTCAAAGATCGCCAGCTTCGAAATATGAAGAGATAGAAAGTTGAAACTTTTATATTGTAGCTATCTCTTTGACAGAAAACTAATCCAAAGTAGGTTTTTGACTTAGTGACTACATAGGGTGAATTTGAATTCGAGTAATTCCCATTAACTGATATTATGAACAACTTTCCTCAAGAAACCGTAGTCGAATTCGACTAAAAAAATTTCGATTACAACAAGTTTTCACTAGGAACCGTAGCCGAATTCAGCCGAAAATTGTTAATTATTTTAATCAAATTCGGTTAAGGTTCATTGGGGAAAGTTGCTCGTAATCAGGCGTGGAGTCACCAGTAAACAGGAATTACATTAATTAAATTTCACCCGGTATGATTTGATATGGAATGAACATAGAAAAAAATAACTATACTTTATTGTATTGATTTAGATGCTCAAGTGTTAGTATTCTAATTAGAGTAATGTGATCAGATACCTGCCTATTGTCTGAAACAGGTTTTGAAAAGCAAGGTGCGCTAACCTCCCCCACAGTTTTTATACTAATATAACTGTTTGGTGTGCTTATCTTGCATGTCGACTGCCATATTGTTAATACTTATATCAACAATATAGGTATATGGAAGATATGTAGTAGACGGTAGTGCTGTCCTTCATTGACTGGTATCAGAAAATTGTAAAAATGACCATGAAGTCTAACACTGCTAAGCCTTGAATCACATTAAAAAGTCAGTTTATGCTTTTTATGGCCATCACATCACCCAAAAGTTGCATGGAAGAGAGCGCTTTTAGTGATAAGGCCTCCAAATTGTACTCTCCTGTTGCTTATATTGTTTGTGTTGTTTATTGTTGTTGTGCAATAAAGAATATAGTTATCCAGCCACCGCCTAACGTCATCAGAATTAGAGCTGTGTCAGCTTAAAGTGTGCATTGCTGCATATCCCTTTTCCACGAATAGAGAGAGGTTCAATATTTGTATTACATTTTTAAGTCAGTATTAAAGAACATGAGCTTCTGTTCAGACGTATTCACTTTTATCTAGACTAGTTTTTAAAAACAAGTTTTTCCGTTTCCGAAGATTGACCATGTTTTGTTTGTTTTAAAAAAATATTTGTATAATAAAAAATCTTGTAGTTGATATTAGTTGCATGCGGTATGCGTCGGTTTTATCATAAATTTATTAAAGCTACTATACAGGGCGTCCCAAAGTTATGGGACATGAAGGGGAAGTACCTTAAATATTGTAGATAGTGAATTTTGCTCAAAGAAGACTTTATGTTATTTTTAAAAGTTAGTAATTCTGCATTCATAGATTTTCTAAAAATTACTTGCTTCGGCTGGGAATCGAACCGACTTAAATGTGAAAAAAAAAACACCCTACTTTTATGATGCCAATCGAAAGAATAGCTAAAAAATAATAACTCTGCCTAAGTAACATAGTATTTTAAAAGAAAGGAACAACATAAAATGATTGAGTCAAATTTCAAGAAAGTTATTTATTGCCGAAGACGTTCGAAAAGTAGCGATATTATCATTCCAAAGATAGCATTGATTATTCGTAAATAAGTTGCAAACAGAATTGTGCCATATCACATCGAGTGTTCACCATAAAATGATTAGAAAATCAACAGGCAGCGGGCTCATTAAAAGATTGGCGATTTGCGTAAGACAAGAGGGATCACATTTTGAGCATTTAATTAATTAATTTACAAAAAAATACCTACTTAATTGACTACGGCAGTTTCATGTATGTTTTTTATTTGATTAAAATGATTAATTTCACGTTGTTCCTTTCTTTTAAAATACTATGTTACTTAGGCAGAGTTATTATTTTTTAGCTATTCTTTCGATTGGCATCATAAAAGTAGGGTGTTTTTTTTTTCACATTTGAGTCGGTTCGATTCCCAGCCGAAGCAAATAATTTTTAGAAAATCTATGAATGCAGAATTACTAACTTTTAAAAATAACATAAAGTCTTCTTTGAGCAAAATTCACTATCTACGATATTTAAGGTACTTCCCCTTCATGTCCCATAACTTTGGGACGCCCTGTATAAAGTCAGTGACAAAAATTCTCAATTTTCAGTTAGAGACTTATATTATTTCCAGAGTACATTTTTTCTAAAGTTCACATTTCTTTCACTGCGACTACTATAGCTCAATTTGCATTCAAATCGGTCGGAACGATGTTCATGAGACGTGCGACAGTGTTCATACATATTTCAGCACGCTCTGTGGGCGCACCACTTTGCTAAATTATCCTGATATCTCGGTGTGTAAACTATGAACTATATTTGCTGTTTCCGAGTGGAATTTCTAAGCTAAATGATAGGTCTAGACTTCAGAGATACCGATCAACCGGCTCGAACAAGCACCTTTCCACCATATTATCACGACCAACATTTTGTTGAAAGGACGTTAAAGGTCGTTGAATCGATTCATCGGCAAAGATACATATTACTTTGTTTAGCCTTAGATCTATAATATCTAACTCAATGAGTACCTATTAATTATTTATTTTATACCGGACATAAAGATATCAACAAAAACATACAAAAAAAGAGATATAACAAAGGTGCCCTGGAAGGTACGTTCACGTCATAAGTGGAACACATGTACCACGTTACTGCTTTGAGGCTAGGTACTCGGAAGGCTAGCGGTGTTGCCACGTTGTATGGCCAGACTTTTGCGCTGGCCCAGGTAGCTACCAGCTCGATGGTCACCCTAAACCCTGATAATATACTTAATTGCCATCTCATTCGTCATCCGGCGAATTGACAAGATACCTTTGTATAGTTGAATCGATTCTACGAATTTTAATGTCCTTTCAATAGATCTTACAGGCTTTATGCAATCATTGTTAGTATAGATATAGGTAGGGTTGCCATAACTTCTAGAAATCAATACGGGAAGTTTTCTTTTCTGATGCCTAAAACTCGAACCTAAGACATTCAATACCGACACGCGACTTTTGAACTGTTTTCATGTGCACGTAGTATGAGTTTTCTAACAGATGGGTATTGATCTGATGAGATTATCTCCACAGTAGTGGCACCCCTCACCTCTCTATTCTATTTCCGTATTTTGTCGAAATATAGGACATATAGTAATACGGAACGGGATGGTCAAATACGGTGACAGTCCCGTATATACGGAACGTATGGCAACCCTAGATATAGGTATACAAGTTTGTCGCACAGAGAACTCCTACCGGTTTTTTTTAATACATTCTATAGGTGCCGTACCTATTGTTAGTCCATACCTACTCACCGGTTACTTGTATGGGTGATTCAATTTTCTTTCTTCAAAACTAAATTTGGAACCATGGAAATGTGTCCTACTCAAATATCTCCTAAAGTTAGTAACCGCCTTTCCAGCTATCCTTGTAGATAAAACCGTTATTTGAACTTCCTCAAATCACACATATACGTTTAGCTCATTAATAAAAGAAAGATAATTAGAAGATGATTAAAATCAACGGCAAATAAACTGTTGCTCCCATACAAAAAATGGTTTTGGATGCACGCCGCAGCCTGTGGCGGAGGTGATACCCTTTTGTGTCGTTTCTCCCGCTCTAGGAATGTCTTCCTTTGATATAATTTTGAACTTTGTGACACGTTTCTCATTTTTAGGGTTCCATTGGAACGTTTATTAGCTAATAAAAATTTCGAACAATGACATCACTCATCTAGTCCCAAACTAGGCTAAGTCTACTACGAATACTATATTGACTTATATTCTATAATAGGTATTATGCTTGCTTGCTTAAATCTTATCTTCTGCTTATAAATCCTATCTTAATGCTTAAAATCACTTTTGCGGTTATACTATAATGAGTAATACATTTGTTATTTTATTTCATGATCCACCTGCGAATTGTGGTTTGCTCCCGAGTATTATCCACAAATTTTTAAATAATAATAATAATAAAAATCTTTGCACATACACACAGCGCCATCCAGCTCCACACCAAGCAACCAGGCTTGTATTATGGATACCATGCAGAGGGCTGATAAACTCTATAAATACTTTTTTTTTGTAAATAAATACATAAATAAACGAAAACATCCATAACTCAGGAACACATGTCTGTTTTCTTCATACATATTAGATATGGTCCATGCTTCTTTTTTGACACTTTTCTGCCATTCTGTCATTATGCAGTTTTTCACCACACAACTCGACATTATGCAAGAACAGTTCGTGAATAACAAAGGCGTGTGGCTGAGTTGACATTTACAATTTGGTGCTATTTTGATTGTGTCAACGATCCAGTCCATTCGCAGTATTAGGCGCTATGGGATGGTAGATCACGGATAAACATAAGCACACAAATATTTAGATATTATATGTGCATCCATGACTCGACAATAAATGTCCATATTCATCACTCAAAAATTTTGGAAGTACCAAACTATGATAGTTTCGCCATGTCCGTCCGTCAATCCATCTGGATGCCATAAAGCTAAAATTTGGCATGATGTTCATGGTTAAAACACGAGCGCGTCACCTAATGCAATCTTCTTTTCTACCAAATACAATTTGCAAAATTTCAAGTCTATTCTTTCATTGAAATCAGCCATAAATCTCGCGAGCTTCAATGTTTTTTAAATTAAAATTTCGAACAAGCTAGTCTCGCACTCATCTCGGCGAGCTAAGATTGTTCTTAATTTGAATGGCTTCGTTTGATAATCGAACTTTTTGGACTTCTTTTAACAAACCGTTCTCAAGATTGAGGTAACTTTACGTTGACGCTTGAGAATCTGTTGCATATTAAAACAGTAATAAAAAATATATGTTGAGACTGAGATGCAATCTCATTCTCAAGATCAATTTATTAATACGCACCTAAGATAGTTGAGTTTTAATACGTAGCCCTCTAATTGTTTGCTATTTTCTAATCTATCTTTCTTTTTATCTAAGATAAGGAATACTGTATGTACTGTACCTGTTATGAAATGTCAATTGCCGGAAATGTACATTTAGTATATCTTAAAAAAGGGAATTAATCATAATTTCCAATTTTACGAGTAAATATAATATGCTTTTCGTTTTCGCCGTGTACGTATCATATTCGACTTAACCTTTTCAGTTCGACAAAAAAGCTGCATTGAAAACACAGAATTTGGCACTGAAAAATGGAACCCTCCCTGTTCATGGATGACGTAAAACTCGCTTGACTACACCAAATATATCCATAGTTTTGCAAGTTTTAATGGCGATTGGCTCACCTCTGTCACGTGTTTCTGTAAATTGCAAGCAAACTTTTATTACTTGGAACACCTAAACAATTTCATCACTCAACCCCATTTGGGATAAAGGCCATGACGCAGGAGTGACTTTGCAGAGGCAAAATAAGGGCCTGGTGTCCTGCAGTACAGGAACCTCAGTATAGGCACCAGTCTCCATAGAAATGGATTGTTACATCTTTGTATTAGTCTAAGCTTATGGGTTACTGCACTAAAAGTATTTGTGATCTTGTGGAGAAAATAAATTTATTTTTACCTATTTTTTTTTATAATCATACATAATTTGAAAGAGTTAAAATTAAAATCCATGGTCCGTAATAGGGTAAAACTCCTACTTGCCCTATTACGGACCATGAATGGTAGGTCGCTACCTAGTTCAAACTATGGAGTGTCTTCCAACTTAGGTTTCCTGGCACATCGTAAAGCGTTTCCTTTGTAAAACGAGGCGCTTTGAGGCCGGTCCTGCCAGACCGATTTGTATTACAGGCGTGCAAATTAAATCTGTTTAGATAGATAGACAAAGCGTTTATTTGTTGTTGTGTTTTATTTGTTTCGTACCGGTGTTAATGTTATACCGTCTTATTTTTAATAAGATTTCGAATCCGCAAACGCTTCCTAAAATCTAAGTAAGAAATGTAGTTCGAATCAAAAACTCAAGTAGGTATTTTTTAGAAAAACATAACATCTGTAAAACCTTCTGTTTATGTGCGTGCTTCTATTACCTATACTATAGTATAGTAGAATTTGGTCTAAGGTAATGTTTTTAGAGTGTATGTGTGTGTGTGTGTGTGTGTTAACTCCCACAAGCCTCCACATAGTCTCAGGAGTTGCGTTTGTATATTTCGGTGGTACTCTTTATGTCCTTGTTTAATTCTCCTGGGTTCACCATACCAATAAAGTTCCGAAGAATTCGTAATAAACGCTGAACTGAAAGGCTCACGCCTTTTCACTAATAGGGGTTGAAATTAGTAATTATATGAAAAGAATAAAGATATTCACCTCTGAACTTTAAACCCTTAGTGCCTGCTTAACCCATGCGGATTGATGCGAAGCAAATTTTTTAAACAAATGAGATTCATATTAACATTGACTTACGACTGAAAGCTGCGCAACTCAGAAAATTCATAACGTGGTGCTGATTTTCTAGATTACAATGCAATACTTACGAGTCAATCTAATTAAAGCTTGTTAAAAGGTCGCTCAGTGTGCGTTGATCCTGACTGAAATGTTGTGTTCGCTAGGTGGAAAAAATATTACTAACAGCATTATAAAGGGCATGTAATAAAGTTCATTAGAGCCATATGTAATGTACAGTTATGGTCAAAGAAATGTATACACCACAAAGTGTCACAACAAGTCACCTTCAAAATTACTGTATATATGGCATCACGTAAAATTTCAAAAATTGAATACATTATTTGAAAATTAGCTATATAAACAACAGTTGTGTATGTGTAATATGTATCCATACAAATCCATTAATTTAGAGACGATCAAATATTCATAAAAATATACCAACGTAACAATAAAAAAATATGCAAATAATCAAAAGTACAATAATGGTCGCCAATATGTATTCACCAAAAGTCCCAAAATTCATTTAGGTATACAGGCCTTATTAAAGCTGGTGTATAGTTTTTTTAGCATCTTTGGGTGAATATTTATATACATAAAATAAGCACTACTATATTGTTCTCAGCATTTGATCGTATTTGTTTACCCTACTGAACTTCATAATCTAGATAATAGGTAATCAGCCAGCCACTTCACTCTAAAGAGTCATTATTATGATTCATATTTACTTATTGATGATTCCTTCGTTCAATTTCCTTCTATACAACACAAGTCTGCGAATATGTTATCTATGTCAAGAGATTGTTGGTAGGTCAAGTCTACACGAAATTGACTTTCTAGGGACTTGGCCTTTGTCTTTGTTTTGTGTATATTACTAGATGGAATGTGAGTAATGCCACCGTATACGAGCCAGCGATCATATTCCTCATATGGTTTAAATGCGCCCATAGCTCAGTTATGGTTGGCTAAAGCTAATTGTGCTACGTGTAGTATGTGTACTTTTTTTTTTATGCACAACGGGTTGGTACTTGACCTCAATCACACCTGATGTTAAGTGAACATGAGGTCGAAGGTGGAAGCGTATTGACTCGGAAACCCCAACACATTTGGGGGACTGGCTATCTTATCTCTGACAACCGGAACACAACAATGCTATTAACATTGCTGCTTGGCAGCAGATTTAGATAAGACGGTGGTAACAAGCCAGACGGACATTTAAAATACCCTACCACCAACCAAACCGAGTACTTAAACATGTACCCCCTGGGGATCGAACCCGCGACCCGCGATATTTTTTGACTTTGACTTTGACTTTGACCACCGAATCGTAAACCCAATATTGTTTACATTGAGCCACGGCGGCGGTTAAAGGTTACGAGTAAGTCTGAATATTCTAGGTATGTTTGTTTGTCACATTGTATTTTTTTTATGATTGACTCGATACGCGTTTTACCATAATCTCACCTGATGGAAAGTGACGATGTAGATGCCTATTCACCCTGCTCTTGAAGATGCCAAGGTTGTAGGATCCAGGAAATATGAATTTCAATCCCACCTCCATACTCCTCTCACTGCAGTGGGATGCCTAGGGTTTCGTTGTAGAGCAAGCCCGAGATATATTATTTAATGAATGATTTGTGGTTTTTACACAGTAAATGAAGTTACATACATCTTATTGCCTCTTTTCTCTTTTGGTGAATGAGGCAAAAGAAGGCGGTAACCCTTTGCCCTTACAGCCTATGTCTAACAATTAAATAAATAACACTTACACCAATCATGTAGTCCCAAACTAACCAAAGCTTATACTGTGGATACTAAAACGGATAATATTTATATACACATCCATGAATTCAATGAGAAATCAGCTCGAATGGCGATAGTATGTCGCTTCAGCCTTGAATACCGAAGTACCTAGTGTATAGTTAGCTGAAGTCTGAACAAAGAGCATGGCTTATTGTCTCACAACAATGGATGCAAGTCCATTACCTGCGGCTATTTGTCTCAACTCATCTGTGCCATACCGTCGCTAGGGTCCTTTCATACTAGACCTTGTAATGATATTTAACCTACAAGTAACCTTCGCAAAAAGGTTACAATAGTACAAAAATTTTATGTATCTAGATACATTTCAGTTACGTTACATACCTTTTGTAATAATTGATAACGCGGCGGGTCAGTGACCTCATTCGCACTACACACAAACCTTTACAGGTTTTCGTAGGCGTCATATAGTGAAGATTGTTTAAATAATATTATATGGATAAATAAAGAAAAAATATATATACAATTACTTTCCCCGGGTTCTGCAGCCAATTTCTATATCGTGGACTTTTTCAGGAAGGATATACCCTATGTCTTTCTTCGGTGCCCAGTCTGCCAATTTTCAATGCGATCGGTTCAGTAGTGGTCTATAATGTAAGAAACAGACCGAGTTACCTTTTATTTTATTAGGCTTTAATTTTTAAATCGATTACATGGTCTTTTTTTTTGTACAACGGGTGGGTACTTGACAGCAATCACACCTGATATTAAGTGAAGATGAGGTTGAAGGTGGAAGCGTACTGACCCGGAAACCCCAACACATTTGGGGAACTGGCTATCTTATCTCTGACAACCGGAACACAACAATGCTATTAACATTGCTGCTTGGCGGCAGATTTAGATAAGATGGTGGTAGCTAGCCAGGCGGACATTTAAAATCCCCTACCACCAACCAAACCGACTACTTAAACATGTACCCCGCTGGGGATCGAACCCGCGACCTCCGAGTCGTAAACCCATGTTATTTACATTGAGCCACGGAGGCGGTTAGTCTTAATCAAACAATGCCCCATAAAACCTTTTACACAGTTTGTGGGAGCTCGAGTTTCACAATGCTATGTTACCTTGTTACAATTAGGACGTTGTCGTATGCATTGAATAAGCATTTACCTAGGAGTTACAGGTTACAAGAATTTTTTTAGTAGTTCGGCGAATCTGCATTTTTTGGGCTCATTTCTAATATGGACATACAAGGTATTAGGAAGGTAAGGGACGTGTTTTCTAAGCGTTCTATGACCATAATAGTTATCTACTCGAGGGACTTCAAATTTGCATACTGACATATGGATCTGGTTCCAAGTTTATGGGCGATTGATTAGTGAGAGTAACGCGCCCGACTATTACGACTGTTTACAAGTAGATATGTTTTATACTGACTGGATACTGAACTAGGACTGATAGCATAATATATTATATATATTTCTTTAATATATTTATTAATATGTGAATGTGGAAATATGGATGTGAACTTAAACCCGCAACCGTTGGTTTCGCTGATAGGGTCACCATCCACTTTCTTTTTCTTATGCACGACGGGTTCGTACTTGACCTCAATCACACCTGAGATTAAGTGAAGATGAGGTTGAAGGTGGAAGCGTATTGACCCGGAAACCCCAACACATTTGGGGGACTGGCTATCTTATCTCTGACAACCGGAACACAACAATGCTATTAACATTGCTGCTTGGCCGCAGATTTAGATAAAATGGTGGTAGCTAACCAGGCGGACATTTTAAAATGCCCTACCACCAACCAAATCGAGTACTTAAACATGTACCCCGCTGGGGATAGAACCCGCGACCTCCGAATCGTAAACCCAATGTTGTTTACATTGAGCCACGGAGGCGGTTAAATCGGTCGTCAATATAGGCAATCATACAACAACAATATTGCAATGCTAATAATATATTTATACTGTAGATATTTTTGTATGAAAGAATGGTAGGTAGGTGGGTACCTATCGCTTATAATTGTCAAACCTGAATGTGCAGCCAGACGGGCAACAGGAACTTAACGGAGTAACAGAGAACGGAAGTGTGGCTCTTGGATTTCCAGGTCAATTGGTTATGACCCTTATGAACACTGTTCCGGTCGATTGGTAAACTTTGCAGAGGAATAAACTGACTCCGTCTGACTCTGTAGTAAGCGTCAATGCACGGCAACCCTATACCAGCATCTATATAAAGTATATAGAGCCGGTCAGTGAAGAGTCATGACGTCATTATCGTTTGCTACCTTGCCGTATTCGTGACGTAGTCGTGGCGTTGCGGACAGATCCCACCTCCGCACTCCTCCCACTACTGTAAACTAGAAACAAAAGTGGTACTCTACAGCGCCTAAAGTAGACAGCGCCCCACGTGAACCTATTGCTACTTTTGACTTCAGACTGACAGTAGTAAAAAAAAGAAACTTTCACCTAAACCAGCAAATGGTAGTGTAGCTAATATGACACATAACAGCTAAAAGGCTAATAAATAAATATCCTTGGACATACACACAACGCCATCTAGTTCCACATTAAGCAACTATAGGCTTGTATTGTAGATACCAGATGTTTGATAAACTACACAAATACATTTTTTTTGTAAATAAATATATATAAATGAAAAACATCCATAACTCGGGAACACATGTCTGTATTCATCATACAAACATATACCCCTAGCGGGATTTGAACCCGCAATCTTTTGGTATAGCAGTCAGAGTTTCTAACCACTACACCAAACAAGTTGTCGTCGGTGAGTGTATGCAGAGTGAATCTGAGGTGTATGAGAACTTTTCAGATCACAACTTTTATCAGTTTTTTCGTGACCCCTATGAGTCATTTCTTTTATTTTTGTTTGATTACTGATCAATCATGTGACGCTAATTTTCTTAATCTGTCAAGTTATCCAACGTATGATGATAAGATTTAAGACATGAGAAATTTTGTCGCGTCGCTAACCACTACACCGAACAGGTCGTCAAGTCAGCATTGATGGTAATATACCGCGCAGTACTATAGTGCCTATAGTCGATATAGCAGAATTAGTTTGTCAAGCATGAGTTGCTTGTCAAGCATAACTCAATTTGCTGCATTGCCACAAATTGACGAGCCGTCTGTTCATAAAGGACAAGAATAAGATGATGGTGTGTTTTATGCACATATTTTCATTCTGTCATATTGTTCGACCATCTCCTGAATGGTACGCAAAATTTTGTAATTCCAGGTAAGAATTTTCTGTAATTTCTTTTCTACGATATGGTACATTAGCTTGGTGTTAAAGTGTGTGGGTGTTAAAGGATCCCTTGTCAAGAAACTTTCTTGTCAACTTGTCAAGAAAAATAGGTACAGGGTACACCGTTTCCATAGAAGAAAAATCTGTGTCATTTAAGTGATTTAACGAGTGGAACCTCTCGAAAAGGTACCAACTGAAGTTGAAATATTCGCCTGGTACCTCTGTTAATGCGTTACCTGCCATATGGTTTTTTCATTTTATTTATTTCTTCTCTTAATTGTTTTTCACAGCATAAAACACACGCCTATATTCAACAAATCACAATTGCAAATGTAAAAGGCCATTTAGGAAATATATACGTATCAAGCAACATTACATAGTTATAAACGAAATAAAGCTGAATTATCATTATATACCTACATACATAAAGTCATGAACTTTATTCGAAATGGGGTAGTCATAGATATCCCAAGATAAGATAATAAGTTTATTTGCAAGAAAACAGTATGAACAAGATCTTAATAATTAAAAATAAGTACATTGTATTCAGCCCGCAAGCAGACATGCAAATATTAAATATATTTTGACTCTATATCTAGATATATTGACTAATAATTAAATTTTTAAATTCCAAATGTTCCTTAACACTATAAAAGCAATGATCTAGTAGCCATTTTGTCAGTATCGTTTTAAACCTATTACCATGCATTGTTTTTATGTCATTTGGTAAACTATTAAATATTGAAATACACATATTAAAAACATTTTTCTCATAAATATTTTTCTTAACAAGTGGCTTATATAATGTATTCATAATCTTAGCTCTAGTCTGCCTCTGAACAACTTCGCTGCGTTTTTTAAAATATTCAGGGTGGGAGATAACAAAAATGCAAATATCTCTAATATACATGCAAGGTAATGGTAATATATTAAGTATATTAAATAATGGCACACAGTTATCATCAAACCATGCATTACAAATAGCTCGAACACACTTCTTTTGTACCTTAAAAGCGCTATGAGTTTAGTGAAACACATCCACGGTTCACTTTACGAAATATACAGAAACGCACACGTGACGGGAGATGAACCCACCGCCATTTAAACGTAAGCGTCGGTGGCTCAGCGGTTAAGACGCGGTCTCCTAATTTGGGAGGTCCAGGTTCGATTCTCAGGCAGGCCATGAACTAATGAGTTTTTTAATTTAATTACTTATATGCATTTATCCGACTGTTCTTAAACTGTGAAGGAAAACATCGTGAGGAAACCTGCATGCCTCAGAAATAAAAATTCTAAGGCATGAGAAGTCCCCAACCCGCATTGGGCCAGCGTAGTGGACTATGGCCCATACTCCCTCATATATACATATATAAAGTATAGAAACATAGAACAACAAGAAGCACACTTTGCGCTCATGTTAATTTTAGTGTTGTGTGTGTTTGTTTGTGTTGATGTGCTTATGTACTAGTGTGTATTTATCTGAGTTTGCCTTGCAACCACTGACTGATGTTGTAAGGGTCCGAAATATTTAGTTCACACTGCCATCGCAGCTGGACCGAACAGAGTTTAAAGAAAATAATAGTTTAGAGTCTCACCTGATGTTAAGTGAAGATGAGGGCGAAAGTGGAAGCGTACTGACCCGGAAACTGGGGCACTGGCTATATCTCATCTCTAACAAACGGAACACAACAATGCTATTAACATTGCTGCTTGGCGGCAGATTTAGATAAGATGGTGGTAGCTAGCCAGGCGGACATTTGAAATGCCCTACCACCAACCAAACCGAGTACTAATGAGAATGTAATTAAGTAAAATTAAATAACGTGTTCTAATTCAATGTGGCGGACTTAATTCTCTGTAGCCCTTTTCAATCAACGATTCCAAAAATGGAGCTTGTAACTTTCTCCTTGCCTTGAGGTATTTTTCTACGTTTTGCAAACCCTTTGATTTCGGACCGCTTTGTTGCCCTTTACCAACCTTTTTAAACAGTCAGTATTGTGGTTACGCTTTCATCTTTTTTAATAAACTAAAAGTATTCTCTATTATAAAGGAATTGATTTGTTAAATATTTAGTTTATGAGGAAACAGTTTATGTCAACATAATGCCTTTACGGAGCCATCTGTGCAGCTGCTTAATTTTCACTTACATTGTATGACCGAATATTTTTTTTATTACACCATGTCTTAAACTATTTTCAAGCTGAGAGTCTGATTCCAGATGCACAACTATTTCTAAAAAAAAACAACAACATGCATGAATCGTATTTACATTAATTTGGAAGAATTTATACATCATAGTTCGTAGCAACTTGACGCTTTTACGGAAAGTAGGTAGCAACTCAATGTACGAATCGCTGCTTGGGATATACTTGTTAAGTAGGCAGCACAGACGTAGCACAGGGGAGTTACGCCTAAAAGCAGTTCTACGGTATAGAGTCGCTAAGGGAGCATTTATTATCCCACGGGGATATCTATGCGGTATTCTACGCATTATTTGATTTAAAAGTTCTGAGCAGTCTATAGAGTTTCCGAATACCCTAAAAATAAAAATAAGATCTAACAAATTTCTTCTCAAGGTCAGTCAATATAAAATATTTTAATTTAGATTTGTAAGAAAACACTCGTCTAAAAATGCCACTTGTGGTCACCCATCCGAGAACTGACCGCGCCATACATTGCTTAACTTCGCTAATCAAAAACGAATAGCGAATGCGACTGCGCCACGAGTGCTTCTGTAGGTAAACCTATATGAAAATTATCATTAGGTACACTGTACGACAAGTAGCCATTTTACTAAAACAAAAATCAAGTCAAATGAAATGACATAGATTTTCTTACATTTGATCGATTAAAATACTTAGACCCGTTTCTTGGTTATTTCCCATATCTGAAATAATATATTTGAAATGGGAAAAATAATCCCATCTTATTGCTAAATCTCAAATGAGATTTCTTTAGTCTCCATAGATGCCACATGTAGCTGTAAAATGTGAAAATTATTTTGTCCAGTACGAGTACCTAACCTATATGTATGTGCATTCGACTAATCCAACTATCCAACTAATATTATAACAAGTGCTAATTTCAAGGAGAAGATCAGGAGTCAGAGTCTATCACGGTTTTTTATAATATAAATAATAAATAAATAAATAATAAAACGATTATTTTGAGTTTCTTTTAGAGTTACATATTTCACACAGTTCTACCAAACTATAAACAGTTTATGGGCAGAAAATATACTCCTTTGATTTTAATATTCTTACAATGTAACTGTAACACATTATTTAAACTTTTGTGAATTTCACAGTATTACGAGTATGCATCGTAAATGGAACATAAACATTCTGTGCTTCGTTTCGTGTATATTTACAAGCATGATTTGTTAAACTTTTCTAACAGGAACTTTTTTATTTTAGTCTAATTGACTGGCTGCGCGTTTGACCACAATCTCACCTGATGGAAAGTGACGATGTGGTCGAAGATGAGCACGCGATCCCAGTAAATGCATATTCACTTTGCTTTTGAAGAATCCCAAGGTTTCCATGCCTTGGCTGTTCGGATGATGAATGATGATTCGTATTCCTTAGTGCGAATGTTCGGTACCTACGAATATGTCCAAAGAAATTAATAATTACTGGAAGTCAAAGAAAGATATCGGAGAACAGAAAAAGAAAGTGGTTTTAGTTACGAAAAAAAAATCTTCGACATGGTGGACTTTAAATTCTTGATATTCAGAAATGCTTTTAGCTCCCATTATTACAAGTAAAACAAAACTCTAATGGAAATCCTATAAAAGTGATATAGGGGTTTAATATCATCTTATAAATCATGTTTTACTCATGCATGTCTGTCGTCACTACACATTCGTTATACGCAATGAAATGACATTACAGCCTTTAGAAATGAAATGGTACTCGAGGCGTGGGCAGGTCGCCCTCTAAATAGGTATATGTAAGCATAACCGTAGATTGCTGATTGGAAGGACAAAGGTTAAATAATTCGATAGTAGCACTTATCATTAAATAAATAAATATTTCCACCAATCATCTCGTCCCTAACTAAGCAAAGCTTATACTATGGATACTGGCTCAATGTAAACATTGGGTTTACGATTCGGAGGTCGCGGCTTCGATCCCCATCGGGGTACATATTTAGTAGTCAGTTTGGTTGGTGGTAGGGCATTTTAAATGTCCTCCTGGCTGGCTACCACCATCTTATCTAAATCTGCCGCCAAACAGCAATGTTAATAGTATTGTTGTGTTCCGGTTGTCAGGGATAAGATAGTCAATCCCCCAAATGTGTTAGGGTTTCCGAGTCAGTATGTTTTCTTCCCTCATCTTCACTTAACATCAGGTGTGATTGAGGTCGAGTTCTAACCCGTTGTGCATAAAAAAAAACTAGATAACGTATAAACATACATACATATTTATATAAACATCCATGACTCGGGAATAAATGTTCGTATTCATCACACAAATATTTACTCCTCGCGGGATTCGAACCCGCAACCGTTGGTTTCGCTGAAAGGGTCACTATCCACTACACCAATCGGTCGTCACAATATGGATCACAAGCCAGCATGAGCATGAAAAAAAAATTAAACTAACTATGACAATACCTTCTATTTCACTTACCAAATAAGAAGACTCAACATTGTCGAATCACAAATTGTTAAAATACTTATTTGAAAAGGGCATCCTCACAAATTATAACAGTACTAAAATGCTTACCTACAACTTCGGAGTTTCTTGCTCGTTCTTCGATTTTGATTTTTAAATTTTCTTCTCTCGTTATATCAATAACCTATGATGTCAATAGCAATTTTAAGTCCACGAAAAAAAAACGGCTTAGAAGCAAATCGGGCAGAAAAAGAAGTTTTCCGAACGGGCTTTCATCCAGCGATTTCCCGCGGTATTTGCACGCTGACGCCACACAACGCGCTTGCCGATACATGGTTTCCACGTTGTATCACGTGTTTTACAATAATGGATGTTTAAAAAAATCCTAATGGATATTTTGACGTTCAAGATAGCTGCTATTTTGAGCCTTAACTTGTCTGACCTATATACCTAAATAATACCTAAGGCACGCCGTCAGCCGTTTTCCTTGAGGCACGCTGTCATCACCCATTCTACCAGATTATTTTTAAATATAAAACTTATTAATTTAAATTATAATTAATAAACACCAACAGATAAACGTGAACAAACTAATTAAAATATTATCCCGTAGGCTGACTCTTGAGGCAATGCTATAATTAAACCTCTCTCTTTGAACAGGAGCACGGATACAAACGTTGGGGTCAGTCCATTTACTTTGGCTTTGTACTTATTTGGCTAACACGTCATTTGTACTGTTGAATGCAAGTCAACCATATCACTGATTCTTATTACGCGACGTTAAGGTGCTAAATCCAATAAAAATTATATGCGTGTGTAGTGCAGGTCACCGTGAGAACGCTCCCCTAAGATTTATAACTACATGTGGGCGTAAGGAAAGAGACTTCAATGTCCGGCCTTAATTAAGTATCCATACAATTTCACTGGTAAATAATAATAATAAATATATATATTTTTTTTAATCTTTATTTAATTTAGGGACTTGAGTCCTTCTAGACATGACAGTCCCATCTTACCCTGACCAAGATTCACTGATGAGAAGATACAAACATATTATATAATAATCTGGCCGCCATTGATCCAGGTTTACCCAAAATTGATTGATAAAAATAAAAATCTTTATTTCAGAAACTTGTCCCATATCAATTTAGATTAAAAATTACAATTTAAATTTTAAATTTAAATTCAACTTCAAAATTTAAAAATTACATGAAAAATCTAAATTATTACATTAAACGATTATTATTATAATTGTGTCATTAGTATCCATAATTTAGTCATTTACATATTACATATTATTCATGTATTTAAATAGTTTGTACTTTATATTATTAAAATTATCATCTATGTAATAAATAAATAAATAAATAAATATCCTTGGACATACACACAACGCCATCTAGTTCCACAGTAAGCAACTATAGGCTTGTGTTGTGGATACCAGATGGTTGATATACTACATAAATACATTTTTTTTGTAAATAAATACATATATAAATGAAAAACATCCATAACTCGGGAACAGATGTCTATATTCATCATACAAACATATGCCCCTAGTGGGATTTGAACCCACAACCTTTTGGTATGGCAATCAGAATTTCTAACCACTACACCAAACAGATCGTCGAATATGTATACAAGTATTATATACAGCCATAATTGTTTTATTGCTGGATGATCTTGCTCTCTGCTCGAATGACGCCCTCAGGTTTCGCATCACAGTGAAGAAATCATTCACCATGTTCCCGGAAAACATACCAGACGCGCTGCACTGCCATGGCAACCCCAGCATACCCCTAAAGACATTTTTATATAATGAAATTTTATATTCTTGGACATTCACAATGTACAGAACTAGTTAAAATTACCCTTTTCAATGCGTTCTTTCAATCATTTTACTATAGCAGTCTATGTGTGAGATATACGCAAAGACCTACAGCGCCTTACAAGTCATACAATAAAGCTTTCAGGTCATTGGTAGGGGTGCCGCGCTTCTGTTGCGGTTGTGGCATATTCATCGAGGCGCACATCGACGGATTCCACGTGATTATGCGTGAAAAAGGTCTCGTTGATGAGTACAGTGTGCGCAGCTCCAACAGCATCCTGATGGGTGGTGGGAGGTAAGAGTGTTCTATTACTAGCCAATGCTTTCCTGGCTTTTATCATAGCCTGGCTGTTAGGTCATTGACATTTGTCATTTGTCAAAAATGATTTCTATCTATTGTTGTTATGACGACACCACTTTTATTGAATGCTCGAAGAATATTATACTAACTTAGACTAAGCCTTTTACTAACCTAATATGGAATTAATTTTTGAAGTAAAAATGTTTGAACTTGAGTTTGAATACACACAGCGCCATCTATTTCCGCACTAAGCAACTATGCTTGTATTATGGATACCAGACGATTAATAAACTACACTATTACAAGATTTTTTGTAACTATATACACAGCTATAATAAATGTAAATATTTATAACTCGGGTACACATGTCCGGATTCATCATATGAACATATTATTATGCCCCTAGCGGGATTCGAACCCGTGACCTGTAAACATAGCGGTCTGAGTTTCTAACTGCTACACCAAACAGGTCTTCAAAGGTCTTATGACAAACGTTGTAGACGAACAACTCTTGGGTGTCTTGCTCGTTCTTCTCTGGGGAGTCAGATTTGTTATTATATGTACAAATCTGACTTAAGTAAAAAAAAAAATTAAGTGTTTTTTTATCTATGAGAAAAAAAAGAAAAAATAAATATTATAAACGGCAAACGTTCCCGCCATTGTCCCTCCCTCCCCTCACACCCTCTTGACCCCACCCCTTTAACCCCCAATCTCCTCCTAAATTAGAGCAAAAAGATTTTTTTTTAATTTTTATACTTTATAAATAGAAAATAAACAATTTACCATAACTAGACGGTATAGGTATTACTTTTGTAGAAACTGTCGTGTGAACATTAGAGATGTCCCTTTTGTGGTGCTTATAATCCAACCCTACTTTTATCTAGCAATTGCTTTAAGTTCTTAGTAGATATAGTACCTATCACAAATAAAATTATTAAAATAATCTTACGAAAATTTTGAAAATACTGTGTATGACGCGATACACAACAAAAGTCTGCGTAAACTGTTCTATTGCATTACCATAATGACGTGTGTAGGCGAAAATTCACATTATTTTAGCTACGTTTCTACGAACACCGCAATCGCATTATTTTTGCAATATGGCAAAAGATTGCGCCTTACAGCGTTTGAAATAAGAGACGTTTTGTTTTGATGACAGCGAGGAAAATCTGAAGGGAGGAAAAGTCTCGGATTGCAACTATATATTTGCCACTCTTCTTTGTAAGTTGAACTAGAGTTGTATTCATTATTATTGATTAATAGGCGAGCAGCAAATGCTGATGTGACTATATCAAAACTGTTGTATACAGGGTGAATTTGAATTCGTGGAATACCTCGTAATTTTAAAACAACTTTTCCCAATTAACCTTAGTCAATTTCAATCATAAAATTTTCGTTTACTCATACAAATGAAGTACAATAAAAGTAGATAAACCATTCTGAAACCACCTTTACTATGGCAGTCCAATAATTTTCGCCTGAAATCGGCTATGGTGCCTAGTGGAAAGTTTTTCGTAATCCGTGTGACACCAAACAAAACACTGTTTTTCAACAATGTCAAAGTCAAAGTCAAAGTCAAAAATGCTTTATTTTGTAGGTACGCAAAGTACACTTAAAATAGTCAATTTTACATTTTATAAGCTACTGCTTGTTCAAAATGCAATTTTCCCCTGAGAAGAACAAGCAAGAAACTCGAAGGGTTGCTCTTTTAAAATCAGGTTTTGATTTTACATAAAGGTTTTTATATTACAAAAAGGTTTTTATATTTCATTATTAATTGTGAAATAGCCTAGCATGCGAACAATCTGATTATGTCCAGGGATGATTATCATCTAAATAGTCTGATATTTTATAATATGCTTTGTTAATAAGTTTCTGTTTTATTGTATCTTTAAATTTATCGAGAGGAAGATTTTGTATATCAACTGGGACCTTATTGAAAAAGCGTATACATAACCCTTTGAATGAATTACTGACTTTACGGAGGCGACTTATGTGACCTGCAAGTTCATCTTTATTTCTTGTATTGACATCATGTTTATCACTATTTTTCCTAAATGATGCTATATTTTTTTTGGGCATACATTAGATTTTCAAAAATGTACTGTGACGAAAAGGTTAGAATGTTATACACTTTAAACCTATTTCTAAGTGACACAGCAGGTTTCAATTGATAAATTGCGCGAACGGCTCGTTTTTGTAAAACAAAGATTGTATTTATATCCGCGGCATTTCCCCACAGCAAGATACCGTAAGACATCAAGCTGTGGAAATAACTAAAATATACTAATCTAGCAAGCAGTATTTACGTCTGACATTTGTCGATTTTTTTTGACTGCGTACGCTGCAGAGCTGATCTGTTGTTGTAAGTTACTAACAGATGTAAGTTACTAACGAACAGAAAACGAAAAATAAATTCCCATACATATATTAGACTGAGTAAGTAGTAGAATTAACTACATATTTAATTTGTTTGATCAAAAACAGTTTTTCTTTGCAAAAATTCCAGCTTAACTTTGTGGCTGCATGTTTTTCTCAAAGTGTGTAATAAATGCAGAAGAATATTACCGTGAAAATTAGAGTTAGTTGCTGCTTCATGACCTACCTCAACTTTCCACAGTGTATAACAGTAATAAAACGCAATATTAACACAGTTATTCAACATTGAAGGGTGGAAAGCAGTGATGACAAGCACCTTCTCCTACTCCAAATTCTGCTTTGAAATGCCTAGATAAGTGCGATCAAGAATTATATTTACATATTGCTACAAATTTTGGTTACCCTGTCTGTTTCCTCTGAAACTCTGTAAATATAATTCTAGCCAGAGGGCTACCTTAAAAACATCTTTTCCTAGCCTACTGAGGCTGAAAACTTGGGCAACATGAATATTCAATACGATAGGATAGAAATTGATGTGAATGAACTACTGGATATACCGCATGAGGTGTTTTAACGTAAGGAAAAAATAGGTATTAGGTATGTGAAATAGAAGGTATTGGCATCGGTAGTTTTGTTTTTTATTTTTCAAAACCATAATAGATTAAAGCTTTGTGTCATTTATTGCCTATTTTCCAAATAATTAGATTATTTAATTAAACACATAAAAAAGCTTGGAGAAAATAGGAACCCTACGAATTCCGCCAATCGCATATCAATGTCCGGCCGACGCGTGTGTCGATGATGGTTTTGAAAAAAAAAAACCTACTAATAACTTCTATTTCACTTACCTAATATGCCCTATTTTTTCTCTAATGCATTAGTTATTAAGTGCTTTTGCTTAGTTGATTCTCTAATAATCAAATCAATGTTCTGTTTTTTTTTCACATTTTATTTATTGTTCACATAATAATAATAATAATAATAATAATAATAATATCCTTAGACATACACACAGCGCCATCTAGTTCCACAGTAAGCAACTATATGCTTGTGTTGTGGAGACCAGATGGTTGATATACTACATAAATATTTTTTTTTGTAAATAAATGCTTATTATAAATGACAACATCCATAACAATATCACATGAATTTTAATGTCATTTCATTCATGCATTTTTTTGTCGTTTCATTTTCTTGAAAGCTGGCTATCCTTGCTGAGCGCTTCCAACTGACAAAATTTCAGCCATTTGTGAGTAGTACAGTCACAAAGACAAGTACGTACTCTGTAGATGTTTAAAGTACTCGTAGGTATCGGAAATCTAGTTAGGCTTAGTCATTGAATCGAATATCAGTGCTTTACGGAAACCTACAATAGTGGGGCTATCATGAAATGGATAGTTTATTGGACTCATGCATGGTGAACGGGCAGCGTACCGTGCTATAACTAGAGATTGCAACATACACTGATACGTGTGACTGTGATTGTCATAGTTAATATGGGTATTAGGATATCAGGCATGTGTTGATGAATATTATAGTAATTCTTAATATAATTTAATTGTCGCTTAACGAATTCGTTACTTATGCCAATATTCTTCTAGTCTAGTGTATTAATTTATTTTGTTCTTTTCGAAAGCACGGATTTAACTCCAACCTTAAATTTATTTCTTTTTATGGATTTTCCAGAATGTTTGAAGCAATACTTTTAGTAATAAAGTGGGGCAGCAATTTGAAATATTTGTTCAAAACTGTTAAAAAAAACCTTTATACGCCCTGGTATCATGTTTTTGTCCTTATTTCATTTTGTGGGATCAGCACAATATGTTTACAGAACCAATTAACAGATATTTTAGAAATTATGTTTTAATTATTAACCGCCTCCGTGGCTCAATGTAAACAACATTGGGTTTACGATTCGGAGGTCGCGGGTTCGATCCCTAGCAGGGTACATGTTTAAGTACTCGGTTTGGTTGGTGGTAGGGCTTTTTAAATGTCCGCCTGGCTAGCTACCACCATCTTATCTAAATCTGCCGCCAAGCAGCAATGTTAATAGCATTGTTGTGTTCCGGTTGTCAGAGATAAGATAGCCAGTCCCCCAAATGTGTTGGGGTTTCCGGGTCAGTACGCTTCCACCTTCGACCTCATCTTCACTTAACATCAGGTGTGATTGAGGTCAAGTACGAACCCGTCGTGCATAAAAAAATTTTTTTTTTTTCATATTATGCTACACGACGGCCTGTAATTATCCATGTACCTAACTCTTTAAACCTGACATCTGAATCCGAAATTTTACTTTTTTAAAGTCACGTCTCCATTTAATATTTTGGACTCATATATTCCACAACTAAACCAAATTTATTATTTCTGAAATAAATGATTGTGATAGATGGACAGACGGATTCCTAAATTCACTATTTATAATTATTATGAAAGGAAAGATTTTTTATTGGGCGACGCACCTTCGTTTGTGTCGGGTTTTTAGACAGAACATTTACTATGCAAGTTGCATGTTTGCAGGTTGAACATAATGAGCTTTTATAAAAATAAGATATATGATACTACTCGCAAATGAACGATTATTATACGAATAATCGATCGAATTACGATACGAATCTTATTTTTTATCTCAATTATTTGGAAATAATTACAAGCACATGATTACATCCCTATTAGAGCAAACTCTGACCAACCGTATAGGTACGTAGTATACCTGCTATCATGTCGATGTCGCCCAGGTGACCCGTACTTTGACATACACCTATTGCTTGTTTAACGTGATACTGTATTTTACGTAAAAAGCGGTACGGTATTGTTATTACACTAATATAGGTATATTCTATTTTCGAATTGCTAAATCAGTACAATGTTCTCTGTTACTTGCCTCGTTTAAAAGTAAATATCTGGCTTTTATTAAAATAGACAATGTATTCTCCAAATCTAAAACCTTATGTAAGTCGCACTGCTTGTAAAAATTTGAATTTCGTATGTTATGACGGGTAGTGTTATTCCTCTATGGTTATGATATATGTTTTAAAACATAAAATTTCATTTATTTTTATATGCTCTTTTGAGAAGTCTCTTGTCAAATGTTTTTAACCCAAATCGAAGTCCGTCGCTCGTTCCTTACATGTGGTATCATTTAATGCATTCGTACATCGTATAACTAAGAAAACAAAATGCTCACTTACGAGCAAAACTTCATATTGTATTGCAATGGGTTATAAAGGATTATTTATATTTACACGCATGAATTATACTAATGTATTAACTCTTAATTAGTCGCGCCTAAAAACTCACATAGGTGCTCGCGTGGGGTTCTTACGGACTTCACTATCAAAATCAAAATGAAGCAACTTGATGGTACTACAAAATTTTAGTTTTTTTTAGGAATCTGAAAGATCATCAAGAATACTTACTTCCACTTAGTTAGACCCACATTAATAAACCGTTCTCAAGATTGAGATGACCGTAAGTTGACGCTTGAGAATCTGTTTAATATTATTAAAAACAGTATTAAAAAAAAAGAGTATTGACACTGAGACGCGATCTCAATTTCAAGATCGATTTATTAGTACCTTGTGAGGGTGGACTCACTGGACGCCAGCCACTACGTACAATATAAAAAGGTTGTGTCACGAGTTCCGACTGATCACCTAGATACCTTCACAAAGGAGGGCTTCCAGCCGAAAGGCGTCGTATTCCGGCAGTTTCGTGGAAGCCTGCGAAATAGCACGTCAAACAGTACAACAACACGTGCTTAGAATTTACTGTTTATTATGTTTTTATCATTATTTATGTTAGTCTGTAAGGTATTATCCATGGGCCTTATAATTGCTTGATAATAAATTGTTTATTATTATTATTATTTGCACTTTTTACTTTGAAATTACCACTGCAAGATAAAATGCGGCAATGAAATACCAAAAACAAATAATTCGCGAGATCCCTAACCACAGGTTTGATTTTACCCGACTAGGTAGGAGGATAATGTATTCGGTAACTTCCTGTAGCCTTGGTTTGGCTGGTTTGGCAAGTGGTCGCTAGATTCGTCTTGGTCCTCAGCCTGTTATAGTTCAAGTATTCTTTATTGTATCAGAACAACATAGAGTACAAGATCATGCACTAAGGTGAACTCATCGTTATAAGAGATCTCATCCATCCAACCTGACCATGGAAGTAGGAAACGGGATAAATTTGGGGCTCGCCAGCAAATTGTGTGCGAAAGAAAACATACCTGCAACGAATAATAAACAATAAACTTACATAAAATATAATTAATTATCTGATACAGCGAAGAAACGTTGCCAACGTTTTTGGGTAACTTGCCTCACGGTCCCATTTTTTTCTTTTGGGCGAGTTTATACTTGATTTTTTTTTTTTTTTGTCGATGGTTTTATCGTAAGAAAACGATATGCCACCCTCATAAAAGCAATAGTCCTTAAGAAACTACCAGTAGAGTCAATTCCATCCACTCATTGCGAGTTCCAGTAGGTGCTATAGTAACCCCCGATAATGGAGAGGCCAGGATACTATAACATGGTCTATGGTACTATTTGTCAGAGGTGGATATATTTGTCTTCTCTGAGCCTCGTTCCGTGCACATTCCACCAAAATATGATAGACATCCTCTACTATCCACAGGTCACAATTTGGGGAGTTAAATTTTCCCATCATGGATCCAAATTTATTAAGTGGTATATGCCCGGAACGAAGTCTCAGTCTTAAACTTGAATTTCATTTATTTATTTGTTATTGTTCGCAGTTGATTCTAGAAGTAGTACAAGCAACAACAAAAATTTTAATGACCAGTTAAAGTTGAGATACAAACCGAAAGAAACGAGAGAAAAGGGTAGACAGACGCATTATGGAGCATTACAAAGTTGCCCGATTTGTCTCACCCACACATCTGCTGCTCTATGCTTATTTTACACGAAACTGCTTTTAGGTTGTCATTTTGTGGGTCTATTTTCATTTACAAGTGAAGGGTAATTTGGGGGTCAGGGGAATTTCCAGTTAGGAATAAGAGAATTTATATTATCATAATTTTGTAGAATATGTGTGTAAGCTGGTTAAGTTGAGCCCTTTAAATCTCTTCTTATTTAAATAATTTAATTTAATTCATATTTTTAATACGAAATTAGAGATTCAGGGTAAATAGTAATGTGTATTAATAGGTAATAACCCACCACACTACCAAGTAATTGAAACATTTCAAGAGAGTTATCGTAGTTACGTCATTGTTTCGAGGGATATTGCCTTGAGTCACATTAATTGTTTTACTTTACTTTTACTTGGCTTGACAAAAATGAACTCGCGTCGATACGTTTTATTAGTAATAAAAATGTTGGACGCTACAAATTGTTTTACACAATACGAGCACTTATACGATTTCAGAACGTTCAGCATGCAAATGGCGCCATAATACTTTGTGTTACCAACATTTTTGCTTCAACAAAATTTCTTTTGTACAGGAAAATTATATAAAAAGCGGGAAAATAAATAATTGTACACTGTTTCAGTGTTTTTATACAAGATGCATAAAAACGCCAAAATGTAACAAGTCCTTCAGTAGCTACTCCTTTTACCCAGTGGTTGCCTCGAAGAAATCATTTCCAGTGGTAAGACCGCCATTGCACCTACCATACTTTATTCATCCATGTTTATTTGACGACCTGTTTGGTGTAGTGGTTAAAAGTTCTGACTGCTATACCAAAAGGTCGCGGGTTCGAATCCCGCTAGGGGTATATATTTGTATGATGAATACAGACATGTGTTCCCGAGTTATGGATATTTTTCATTTATTTATGTATTTATTTACAAAAAAAAAATGTATTTGTGTAGTTTATCAACCATCTGGTATCCATAATACAAGCCTAGTTGCTTAATGTGGAACTAGATGGCGCTGTGTGTATGTGCAAAGATATTTATTATTTATTTATTTATTGATTATTTATTATTCTGTAACTACTGTTGGTGTACAATAAAGAATATTTGTAATGTATTGTATCATTCTATTTTTCATAGCAAAAGTTCTGCACCATAACCTCTATCACGATACAGATATTTCGGCTAACCTTGTACACTTTTCGACATAAAAATAACAATTTATTGTAATCCTGTTAGGTGGCGTTACTTCGCTTATGAGATCGTTAAGGAAGGACCGTAATCACAGCATCTTTCTATAAGTACCCTAATATTAACACTGCTAATATTACCAAAATATTAGATGCAGGGAAACTAACTGAATCTAACTGAAGCAAAAGTAGGGTAGTTTTGCAAAAGCAAAAGGGAAGCAAAAGTTTGATGCCTTTGTCTTTGTAGCGCTGAAATAGCTGAATTTGAAGTGGTTTTTTATTTTCGGAAGCCTGTGTTTGCTTGGTACTTTACACGTTTGGTGGAAATCGGTTAAACCATTTCGAAGATATATAACTTATGAACAAGCATAGATTAAAAATGTAAAATCTGACTATTTTAAGTGTACCCTGGGTTCCTAAAATAAAGCATTTTTTTTAATTTGAATCGTGTAGTAAAAATAAACCGCCTTCGTGGCTCAATGTAAACAACACTGGGTTTACGATTCGGGGGTCGCGGGTTCGATCCCCAGCGGGGTACATGTTTAAGTACTCGGTTTGGTTGGTGGTAGGGCATTTTAAATGTCCGCCTGGCTAGCTACCACCATCTTATCTAAATCTGCCGCCAAGCAGTAATGTTAATAGTATTGTTGTGTTCTGGTTGTCAGATATAAGATAGCCAGTCCCCTAAATGTGTTGGGGTTTCCGGGTCAGTACGTTTCCACCTTCGACCTCATCTTCATTTAACATCAGGTGTGATTGAGGTCAAGTACCAACCCGTTATGCATAAAAATAAATAAATATTAGATTATTCCCTTCTTCTTCTTAGCGAGTTTTAGAAAATCAAGTTCTTGATTACCAGAATGTGGCCACGCCCACAGCATCGTCTGTAAATACATAAATCGCATATTTTTTGCTCAAATCAAGTTCTAACGTAGTTATATTAGTTCTATTTATGCACAACGGCTTAGCACTTGACCTCAATCACACCGATGTTAAGTGAAGATAAGGCCGAAGATGGAAGGGTACTGACCCGGTAATCCCATTTTATTTCGGGGACGGGCTATCTTATCTCTGGAGCACAACAATGCTATTAACATTGTTGTTTGGCGGCAGACTTAGATAAGATGGTGGTAGCTAGCCATGCGGACATTTAAAATGCCCTACCACCAATTAAACCGAGTACTAAACATATACCACGCTGGGGATTGAACCCGCGACCGCGATTCGTAAAGCCTATGTTGTTTACATTGCAGCACGGAAGCGGTTAGCCTCTAAAGTTTAAGGTATTTCACTGTATTTTGAAGGAAATTCACCTGTCTAATTCCTAATAAGTAATAATAAATAAATATATCCTTTGACATACACACAATGCCATCTAGTTCCACACTAAGCAACAATAGGCTTGTGTTGTGGATACCAGATGATTAATTACTACATAATACATTTTTTTTTTGTAAATGAAATACTATAAATGAAAACGTTCATAACTCGGGTACACCTACACATGTCAGGCCCGTATTAAAAAATCGTTCTTGAGATTGAGATCGCGTCTCAGGCTCAAAACCATTTTTTCTTGTGCTGTTTTAATATGCAACAGATTCTCAAGCGTCAACTTGAGGCCATGTCAAACGGTTTATTGAGACACATAGACTAGTGTATTGAGACAAGATTTTTTTACATCAAATCTTAGATCATTTCAATGAAATTCAGAATCTGTTTGTAAAACGTTCTTTGAATCCACGGTGACACTAAACTACCGCGAATTTTGACGCGAGTCGCGAAAACAAGCTTACAGCGTGGGAATGGGTGAAGACGGCAGTAAGCATTAAATAATATTTGGCGACCACGAAATATAGCAAGTTTTCAGATCACGTTATGACGGCTGAGTTTCGACCCATCGGAAATATTGATTTGGGGTCATACCTATGTGTATTGCAAAGATCTCCGGCTTCTACTCGATAAGGAAAGACAAGGAGAACAAAACTAATTTTGGAATACGATATTCATGATTTAGTATTGTATAGTATTGTACTATATCCTACCGTATGACAAGTACAATAATCATCTTTTTTTTCTTTTTTTTTTAATATGAGAGGGCGGCCATCGAGCATGTGGGTCACCTGATGGAAAGCAATCGCCGCCGCCCATGGACACCCGCAATACCAAAAGGGTCACAGATGTGTTGCCGGCCTTTGAGGAAGGTGTATATTTTAATATTCTCCTGTTTTTTTGTTTTTGTTTGACGTGTATGCTTAGTTATATACAATAAAGTGTTAAATAAATAAATAAATAAATAAATAAATAAGGTGTAGGCTCGTTTCTTGAAGGTTCCAATGTTGTACTCGTTCGGGAACACCGCTGCAGGAAGTCCGTTCCACAGGGTGGTCGTACGTGGTAGGAAGTTTCTTGAGAAACGTACAGTGTTAGACTTCCACTCATCCTGGTGATGTGGATGGAGTTTTAATTTACTGCGAGAAGTGTAACGGTTAAATTGATCTATAATTATCTATACTATAGTTATCATACGATAACTTGCTGCTAAAACAGTTTTTAACGACCTTCGTGGCTCAATACAGGTAACTACGGGGATCAAAAAACGCTGGAGTACGTAACCGTATAATCTTCGTCAGCATTATTAGCTTGGGAAGAGGCCTATACCTAGCAGTATGTGGATGTGGGCTGAGACTGAGAATGATGATGATAATAGCACATTTGCAATCCTCAATCCGCCCCCCAGTGTGGGATTTACAGCAAATTCACACATGTATATTGAAATTCTTGATAAACAGTTATGTATTTTCATAGGTAATAAACTGTTTGGTGTAAAAGGTAAAAAAGAGGCAAATGATACAGAAATCAAAGTGAATTTCCTGCCCCATTGAATGTGAAACGAACGTCTTTGTAGAGGAGGCAAATTTATATTTGGAACCCTATTTTCATTTGGTAATAACTTGTGATTTTTTCATAAAGTTGCGAAATTTATTTATTTCTATTAAAGGTGAAAATAAACAGAAAAAAATCACAGCCTTTGGTGAAAATCATAAAAATACAGTCCCATTTACCTACTTACATTGTAGAGTCGTGACACTAAAAGTGTTCATCGTTTCATACAAAAGGAATTTGTAGTCATTTACGAAATTTAGGTACCAAATGGGCAGAAGAATCACAGTTGGTAACGGGTTACTCAATGGGAAAGTACTTTCCATTTTGTAACAAGTTACGAAATTTAGTTACAAAATGGGATATAAGAATCACAGTAGGTAACGGGTTACTAAATGGGAAAGTGCTTGCCATTTTGTAATCAGTTACGATATTTAGTTACAAAATGGAGCAGAAGAATCACAATTGGTAACGGATTACTAAATGGAAAGTGCTTTCCATTTTGTAACCAGATACAAATTTTGTTACAAAATGGGTCGAAAGAGTACAGTTGGTACACATTCCATATTAACAGCTTATAAAAATCGGATCGGCCTTAGTTGGTAACTGTCTACTAAATGGGAAATTGTTTTTCCGATTTTGTAGCCAGTTTAGTTACCAAATGGAACGTAAGGCAATTATGGAATAATTTCACATATCTATCTTACCGAGTGTCCCGAGATTAAGGCCCCAGATTGAATTTACATGGTCCAAGATTTGTGCTAGGCCTTTTGACGGTTTGTGATCATTTCTTAAAATGCCTCTTTCTAGAGGTCTGACTATTTCTATCATCATTTATTTCTTTCAGAAATCATAACCTCAAAGTAATGTAATTATTTTTTGTTATCATTAATGCCTCTAAAAACCTTTGAGGATGTTAATTTGAACGAACTAAAATTTCAGTGACATGACTAAAACATTATGTCGTCCTTTACGGTTTCTCCGCACTTATTGTTTAATTTTGATTCAGAATTTTGCAAAAGATGGAATTTTGTCTCGGGAATGATCGAAATTGCGAAGATGCCAGTAAAATTCACTTTTGAAACATGATTAACGCAAACGCGTTTTATATAAATCTCACTTGGTGTGTCTTTCACTATGGATTGATGATCTCAAGACTTGCAAATAAGTTCAACAATTTACACTGAATGAGGCTCTTTTCGGCGTAAATTCCACGAATGATGTTGCATTTTCTTTTGATTTCCTGTGAATGTAATACTTATTAATAAGTAAGTAAATTCGCGGGATTCGAACCCGCAACCCTGACAGGGTCACTATCCACTACACGTAACGTCGTCGTAATTATTGTATAAAACTGCGAAGATATAGCTTAACTGTATAATTAATTATAGAGCCGACTGTACCTATTAGACTGACGATATAGTAGCAAGAAGAAGAAGAAGTGAATGACGAATAGGTAGATATATTGGCAAAATATCATCCAAATCACTCGTACAAATATTGTCTTATTAGAAACTTAGAAAGGCAAATCTGTTGCCTAATTCAATAAAAGATTCTTGTGAAGTTGTTGGAAATTTATAATTACATTATAGGGATTTACCCCCGAGACTCACTAAAGCTCAGCGTGCTATGAATACTTACTATGGAGTATTAGGTATATGTATGTAGGTACAATTGATGTAAGAAACTCCCGGCATATCATAAAACGATATCATTGAACAGGTATGTAAGAAGATAGTGAGATTTGGAGGTGAATAAGTTTCTTTTTTTTTTCTTCCGTTTATTTTAAGGAGGGTTTCTTCAATAGCAAAGGTGCCACACTCATAGTGATACAGGATAACTTAACCTCTACGATTTATACCTACATCAACTAAATTAAGTGAATAGGTTGATAATCAACTTGGAGGTATCCCAAATTTGGGATTAAGTATTCACAATATTGGTGTCGATTCGGATGTACACCAACTAAACTAAACTAAAATCAGTTTTAAAGTATTACTGTCGCTTTCTTCCTGGAACAGTACGATGCGACGGCACCACTCCAAAAATGGTTTTAGTTTAGTTTAGTTGGTGTACATCCGAATCGACACCATTGTCTCAAATGTACACCTAGTTCTAAACTAATTTGTTTTTACCTGGAAAATCTATGAGGTAGTTTATTCTTTCTTAGCTTTAACATCAATAAAACTAAGCATTTATGCATTACTAAACAACGACAGATTGGTGTAGTGAATAGTGAGCCTCTCAGCAAAACCAAAGGGTGCGGAATCGAATCCCGCGAGATCTAAATGTTTGTTTGATGATTACGAACTTTTATTCCTGAGTCATGGATTTTTACATAAATATTTATGTATGTTTATAGCATAGTACAAGACAAGCTTTGCTTAGTTTTTTTTTTTTTTTAATATGAGAGGGCGGCAAACGAGCATGCGGGTCACCTGATGGTAAGCAATCACCGCCGCCCATGGACACCCGCAACACCAAAAGGGTCACAGATGAGTTTGGGATAGTATCAACTAGCTAGATGATTAGTGTAAGATTGTGGGACCGAAGTATTTGCATTTATTTCGAAATGTCTATTTGATTTAGTTATATCAGGTATGTATAATATACCTTACTGTTTTTTTTTTTTGGAATTGTATATACAATACAATACTCATACTCTATATTGGGCAAAATAATTTACAATAATTTTTGATGATAACAATAGAACACAATTAGGCGGTCTTATCAACTTCCAGACAACCCACAGCTATGGGACATTTGAAGGTAGAAAAACAGGTAGGGTGCACGATACTACCAACTACAGAAATAATTATAGATAAGTATGCATAAATATAATAATAATATCATATTAATAGACTTACTTAATAATATAAATAAATAAATAAACATATATATAGTATAAAACACAATAGCTAGAAGCACTTACAGATAGTCAACTGATGTTCACGAGGCAGGAGTTAACGAAAAGGAAAAAGTCTGAGACCTAAGTAGTGGTTTTTGACTTGAAATTGTATATCTATAAGTGGGTTTAATGAAACCTATAGTGTGCCTTACGTTTTGCATCACAAGTATAATCTTTATAACTACATACTTATAGGTATTTTACGCCGTTGGTTAGATTAATAAATAAAATGAAACATAATTGACTATATCCACAAAACAAAAATTGTATCTATTCAATTCGGTTTTCCTAGTGTTATTTGGCACTTTCAGTACCTACGAGTTGCGAGTGCGAGTGCATGTTAAGCATCTAGCCTTCCAAAATCCTGCAATCTTCGAATATTCAAGAGCAGGGCGAATTGGCATCTACTGAGGTGTGGTATTGTGGTCAAACGTGATTCAGTCAATCATACAAAATTGCGGTTGCCTTACCGATATGTTTGAGAGTTCACGCATCTCTAGACTTCAAAGTGATCTATCATAGCTTTGAAAGGAAACATCGTAAAGAAGTTCGTCGAACAACTTACTCTTATCTCAGGTAGGTTCGCAAAAGTGTTCAAAAGTGTGATGAGAATTTTTTATAGCACAGTACTTTTATGAAAACCAAAATTGTAAGAGAAAATCTGTATAAAAAAAATATTTTTGACTATTTTTGACTATTTTCATTTTTATTTTATATTTATTTATTTATTTATTTATAGTTTATTGTACACTAATCATAAAAACAGTACAGCAATAAAGAGGATGTACAAAGGTGCAAGCTTATCTCTAAAAAGAGATTTCTTCCAGCAAGACCGTGAGTGACAAGAGTGAGAATTGAAGTGGATAGACATACATACGTGTACAGATTTAATAATAATATATACCTAATAATATATAATACTTGTATACACATACTTATATGTACAATACAATATACCTACTTACATATCTAAATAGATATATGTTTGTGTTTTATACGAAATAAAGTAAATTAATAATATTTCAAAAAACTTTTATAACAATAATTTATTCAGTAAAAACTCTCTCTCTACCAAGCACAAATAATAGGCATTTATTGACGACCTGTTTGGTGTAGTGGTTAGAAATTCTGCTGCTATACCGAAAGGGCGCGGGTTCGAATCCCGCTAGGGATATATGTTTGCATGATGAATACAGACATGTGTTCCCGAGTTATGGATGTTTTTCTTTTATATATGTATTTTTTACAAAAAAAATGTATTTGTGTAGTTTATCAACCATCTGGTATCCATAATACAAGCCTAGTTGCTTAGTGTGGAACTAGATGGCGCTGTGTGTATGTGCAAAGATATTTATTTATTGACCTGCACCACACAAATAGGTACCTACATTGCCACCTTTGCAATATTGAAATTAATTTTGAAACTCCCGATTTAGAGAAACTATCGTCCGATGGTCACTCAATGATATTCCTAGTTCCTCGTAGAGTTACAAACCGATGTCGATCTAGAATCGTTAAAATAAATAATTCCTAACGACAAGCTTTCTATAGGGTGGTAGATTCTATCACGGAGGGCGAGAGATAGTACCATGTCTCTGTATAATTGCATTATAAAAAAATATTTGTAGGTTTATTCGAAACGAAAGTCGTCGACATAGCCACGCTGAAGTGGCAGTGTGCAGGCCACATAACTTGAAACCTGATAGCCGTTCGGCATTTCAAATTTAAATTCGTAATGTAAACTTTAATACCTCTGAATTGCATTGTCAGATCATAAAACGGGTTTTCCTTTTTCGCAGACATTATTTATTGAAAAGCCATAAAATAGTAATGATACGAAGCACCGAATCTATTCTGCTGGCGGGACCGTTCTTAACTCTATGTTCTTATTGTACTCACTAAACCCTGATTGCTGCATTACGGCATTGGCAATATCTAACTTTGATTTCGTATTTCGACTTGTTTTGGAAACTTAGATGAATATTCTACGTATTTTGCCGACAAATAAATGGACTCTATTTTATACATACGTCCCGACCTCTATCCCAAATGGGGTAGGCAGAGATATCCCAATCATAAGAATAAGAATCGTTTATTTGAACCACCAAACTTTAAAAGTTTATTATTATTAAAATCTTTATTGTACACAATATAAAATACAAAGAACATTTTAATATAAATGATAAAAGTGTACAAAGGCGGTCTTATCGCTGACAGCTATTTCTTAGACAATCTCAATTTAAGAAGCTTTTAATAGGTAGTTGGATAGTTTCATGCTTGAAATAACATCCACGGTACATTTTCTAGGTAATTCTATAATTTCGGATACTATTTTAAAATGGCTTTTAGGTGATATAATTTACACTACTTTATCAACTATCATTGCAAGTAAATTTATTCTAGTATATTCCCTTTTATAAATATACAGAAACACACGTGATAGAGGGTGAGCCCATCGCTATTGAAAAACCGAAGTCTTAGATGTTTTTTGGTGCAATGTCTCATAGTCGTCTTTTACGACACCGATGTAAAGAAATCGGTTGGCTCTACTCCTTTATGTGCTGAAACTATACGACTCACTATACAGATCACGTTACTAAACCATGATAGTTACAGTACCCACATATATTGATACTCGTATATTAAGTCCATTGACTTAATATACGAGTATAGATAAACTTTGGTTTGCAAATGCGTAATACATTTCTAAGTTTAGTGGTATAAATAACCAAAACTTTACATTATCCTTCCTCCAATTCACAAGTTTTTATTTAGTTCGCAATGTTCATGTGTAAGTATCACTTGCTGGTGTCTGATTGAGCTGAAATTTGACGTTAGTACGGCGACAATTTACATTTTACGTGAGTGCGGTGACAATGTAATATTATGGTACCATTGAGCTGACCTGATGATGGAGCTGGGATGTAGGGATTGGAACTTCCTGATGGTAAATAACAAGAGAGTCGAATTTGGGCTAGTTTGTTGTGTTGCCACGAGCACTTTCCATTACACATGTCGATGGAGAAGATTACTATTCCTTGGAACTCCTTGATGGACTTTATGTTACTCGTCTTTGTACTAAAATAATATGTGATAATCATAATGGAGCTTAAAAGCTTGTTTTAAATTAATGTAGAACTTTTAAGTCTTACATTATACACACACACACGCACACGCACACGCACACGCACATGCAAACGCACACACAAATTGATAGTCTACTATTTTTAAAATAAAAATAACCCGGTACCAGGTTTTATTCCCCTTGTGAATATTAACAGTTGATTCATCATCCTATCAAATCTACTTAATCCAGCTAGCATATATTATTATTATTAGGAGCCTATATTGTCGCACTGCTGGGCAAAGGCCTGCCTCCACACTCTTCACGTCTCTCTATCCCGAGCTTCCTCCGACCAGTCATAGAGCAACTTATCCAGCTCGCCCGCCATATCCTTTATCGGTCTGCCGCGACGTTCTTACTAGCCTAACCAATTATAAATCCGAAAGTTTAGATGTGTGTACTATAAGAAATTATATAAAACTTTCCCCCACAACGCCCAAGCTTAGGGACTCGCGGGAGCAGCTGCTGCTGTGGGCTTACAAAACATGTAGTGTGTGAGTCACCCCCTCTCCCCTAGTTATATAAGTGTAAGTATTAATACTTATGTTGATACGAAGCCTTGCTCGGCAGTTATTATACGTTTGTCGTAAGATAATAATGGTTTGATTCCACTTACCAAGTCCCAACATCTCTTGGCAACCCTAACAGAATTCCACCCTGGAATCTTCTGATTCACTCCTCTTCATTCTCCTAATTTTCTTCTTGCAATTATTTTTGAGAAGTCTGTCCTTCGCAGTATATTAGTTTATTAGAAAGCTATCGTCGACGTCACTCTTACAATCTACTGCTATTATATCGATATTGAGGCGAAACTAGACTACAATTTCTTTTTTTTTAATTGGGCCTTGGACTTTAACATATATCTTGAAAGCACTTTTTTATACATACTCTTTAATTGATTAAACGTAGCGGATCACCATTTCGTTCCTCATCCATCGTTACGATGAAATTGGTGTCTATGTAATACAATTATTTTCGACGTCTCTACGTCATCCCGTAATCAAACATCTCATGATATTTATTTGAACTTACTTATTTGACGCCTAATTTAATTATGAACAGACGATAAACACTGCTGAGATCCTCAGTTATCTATTGAACTTAACAAAATTCGTGAAACGTAACTCCAAAACTAGTTATTCACAGTGACCCGCCCACTCCATCCTTCCAAATAACAAATTAATTAAATCAGGGTTAAATTGTTTAAGATGGCAAAACATTAAAAAACTTTTTGGCAGTCCCTAGGGATTTTAACAACTGATATATTTTAACAAACTGATATATTTACGAAAGCTGCGTGTACTTCAGTAGACTCGATGAAAGAAACCATCGAATTTTATATCTTTATACACTTTTTTAACCGACTTCAAAAAAGGAGGAGGTTCTGTATTCGGGGCGTTTTTTTTTTATGTATGTACACCGATATCTCCGAGATTTGGCGGTTGATTCACATGGTTCTTTTTATAGAAGAGTGGAGAATCGGACAATACAGAGGGTTAATTTTTCCCTAGGAATAGTTCTAGAATTACACGAAGGAACTGAGAAAAATGTCATGAGCCGATCATTCCTTATGTAATAATTTTACTTATATTTTAAAACTAGCTTTCCGCCCGCGGCTTCGTCTGCGTGGATTAACTTTATCGCAGAAATTTTGTTTATCCCGTGGGAACTACACATACTTTAACGGGATAAAGAATATCCTATATCTTATTTCCAGGGTACAGGGCACACTTCTGAGTGTCCATGTGAGTAATAATGTTGTGATAATGTTAGTAATGGTCACCCATCCAAGGACTAGCTGCGTCTGACATTACTCAACTTTGCTTAACGAAAACTGTGTCACAAATGTATTATACTAGTACACGAGTAATAGTGCCATTGTAGTTTAAGAGCTATCCACTATTTTAAGTGAGCATTCTGGCATCACGTGTTGCTCGAATCCTCATTCTCATAAGCACGTAACTTCGCTTAGGTTCGAAATACGGCGAGTACTATTTTCAGTATAAATAAAACACAAATTCGATACCCGATATATTTTATTATCATTCATATAGTCAAGAGTGGTTTTAACAACGAACTAATAAATAATGGGTATCTAAAAGTACATTCACTTTTCGAGTATTTAACCGATTATCCTAAGAACTATATAGGTATCCATAGTTTACTATAAATGTATGTATGTAGAGTGATTAGGTGTTTTAAAAAGGACAGAATCAACTACATTATCATGGAAATTGACTTTATTAGGATACATTAACGACCCAGCCTATAAGTTTTTTTTTTTTTTCAACATACAACTTTTTTAATAAGACCTCCTTGTCTTACAATTTTATCGCTACGAAAGACAAAGTTGCGACATTATTAAAGAAAAATATGTTGAAAGATCTACATGGCTTAAAAAGCTTACAGTTGACACGACGAGTTCAAGAAGTTCGCTTTAAAGGTGATATAATGGTGCTAATATGCTTTAAACGTAACTATGTAGGTAGTTTTCTTAACTGAACTTTTACTGTATTTACGTAAGTATGTGGCAATTGTAGGTATTTATTATCAAAATTGTCTTATTTGGACGACATTTTGTTATTGTTTTGATATATTTTCATAAAGATTTTGGTGAATTTTTATCTCTATAATCAATCACGTAAGTAAATTATGTAAGTTACTTGAATGTGTATGTGAGGTTGAATCTTCATTTACTTTACTTACATATGACTTTTATTACATATGAACGATAGACTAAGGTCTAGATTAGAATTAGAATTTGAAATTATTTATTTGTCAAAATGTAGTAGATAGTGAAATCCTGTATCCATTTACCATAATAAAAATTAAGACAGAAGAAAAGTCAATAAAGGCGAACTGTAATATAAGCTTTGAAAACAAAAATTGAAGTCATCATAACAATAATATGTATACTCGTAAGTTACGAGTTATAAAATAACTAAGCAATTAAAGGAAATTGGTATATAACATATTGAAACTTTATTGCTTCAACAAAACATTTCTCATTCTGAGTCTCTATATATACTCGTATATATTCATTTGCATCTTAATTGTATTAGGTTTAAAAAATGTAAGGACTACGACCTCTGCAGATCGGAAACTTTATATGAATACATAGACCGGTACTTGGAATAGCAATACCTAACTAATTAATGAACCTATTAGTTGAGTGGTTCATTAATATTGTAAGAAAGCGATTAATATCTCGGGAAGTTTCAATGATGTTCATTGAGGGCCAAGTTATTAAACTATACTTTAGTGAACGGAGCTACAAACAATAGTCAATTGTCTATCTCTAACTTAGGCAGGCAATAAAGTATTTTAATATAAAATAGCAACTTAAGTCAACTCAGGTTCGATCTCAATTTTGAGATCGCTTAACCGGCCTTATCGAACTCAACTCGTGTCAACATGCTTTATAAGGTAATAAATAAGTAGGTATACACCAGTAAGACACTGACTACGATTAAAGATACTTTAGTCTTGTGTCTCGTACTTAATTTCATTTTAAATGAGCGATTTCACACGAGCGTTTTTTGCGCGGCGTTAACAACGCGCCTTTGCACGATTTGCAATGATACATGTCTGTGCTCAAATTACTCCGGGCCGCAGCGAACTTGCTTGGTATTGCATGTCAGGGTGGAGCGGAGCTGGCGTTCCACATATCGTGCGTCAGAAATCCGTAATAATGCGACCCGCTCTAACCTGATATTACGAAGTGGGATTGGGCCAATTTTTCGCATTATGCGCAATGTGTGTGAATTAATATTGCCGTGTCTAAAAGACTCGTGTGTAAACGCTCTTTTGATTTGATCAAAATGTAATGTAGGTTAGGTTATTCAACATACAAGCTTTACCGTGCATATGCATAGTATAGTGTATAATTGATTTACATCTAATACCTACTTATCAACGTAATAAGACAATCTTTCGGAACAGGAGATTAGAGTATATTATTATATTGTATGTTTTCTTCTAACAACAATATTATGCATCTTATTCTATTTAGATATACATACAGAGTATTTTCTATGGACAAACTCTTATGCCATTGACATCGTACTTTTAATTAAATTATTTACAACAATGATATATTCAAACAACAATTGTCAATATACTTCCATCAATAAACTCAATAAATACAATATTTTAAATGAATATTCAAATGACTGAAGATATTCCTTTATTTGATATCACAGTACCGTAACGCTAGATAATAATGGTAAATAAATTTAGTACAAATAAAGCACCTATAACGATAGCAAACTATAACCGACCAGAAACTATAGGTATTTGAGTGTTAATACTAGAGAACGAAAATTACACCACGTTCCTGAGAAGTTCCTCCGATGATAGCATGCCGTCCTGTAACCAATCAAATGAGCACTATAGTTAGAGCTATCCTCTTTCTTTTTAGGTAACACCAGACAATTCACATGTCACAACTGTACTGTACTGTACTGTACCATTGCCACCGGGTACTATTCACGTAGCAGACTTTAGCATGAGAGTAGTCGACATTTAGCAGCGTCAGTATTAACGCCCGTCTAAATAGGCTCATATTAATAAAACGATTTCAAAATTGAAATTAAGTTAAGTTACCAATTGAGACATTGTTGTGTATTCAAAAAGTATTGAGAGTAAAAAAATAGCACTGAGAGTGATCTCGAGATCGGTTTATTCATACGGCCCTTAGTTTTTATTATTTTAATGAATAATTAGTTACATGAGTGAAACCGGTCTGGGATTTTGGTTTTCGGCGATCACTGATGGTGGTTTTAATGTTTAAAATTCATTGATGAAAACAATATTTTCTTTCCATATTTAGGTATGTATGATAACCGGCCAAAATATCCTTTCAAATTAATTTAAAATTCACTGTTGACTTTTATTTCTAATTTACAAGTAAAACGTATTCCAAAGTAAATGTAATGTCAAAATTTATGCATAACCACAGAATTAATATGGCATAACCTAAAAAAGACAGATGAGTCTTCTAACATGCCTTTATTAGAAAAGATATAAAAGTTTGTATTGTATGATTACCTGATTGAGGTCGATGAACTTGCGGACCACAGACCTGGTAAAGTCCGGATTATTTAGCATTTCATTCACGAACCAATCCAGTGGGATGCTGTGGGAAACAGAGAAAATATTAAAGAAAACATAGTAAAAGAAGTAGGGAATTACCTAATAGTTTCTAGTTTGGGATTCAGATTAACCAACTTTATTTATTTTTATGGAGTTACATTATCTCTCATAGAAATATTACTAATGCATTATCAATTATCTTACTAACTTGCTCGTACCTATCGCAAACCAGTGCTAAGTGTAAATTCAGGTTAGTCCCTAGCACGGGACTGAGGGCCAAATATCCGGTAAGGGGCGACGTTACAGGCCGTTCAATTACAAAATTTAAATATACCGGATGAATTTTTTTAGCGTAAGGAAAAAAATAGGACATATTAGGTTAGGTTTTTCAAAAAAGTATCTAACAGTTTAGTACATATATACCAGCCTATATATTTATATATACTGGTTTCACTCAAAAACGAGCGATGTGGCTTATATTACTATTTTAAAGTACACCAAGATACAGTTTCGAGATCCACGGCGTTAATGTTATATTTGACGTCACTGCGACATCGACGATTAGTTTGTTTTACCCGACTACGACTATAAAGGAAGGATTAAAAATTTTAGCAGTCTATGCATGTGGTATAGATGTTCTATCTGGAAATTACTGGAATGATTTTGATAAATGAGCTGCCCTTGAATTTGTTATAGTGTCACGAGTGTTGGCTACCTATATAAAAAAATAATTGGTGATTTTCATCAGGGTTTTACTTTTTCTCATAAAGGTATATATTCCCTATTATTATTTCCTTTTAGTATTTTATTTATAACATTTCTTTATATTATGGCGTCTGTTACGAATAAGGACCCTTTATGCTAGATATGTTTTGTTCTTTGGCAGGTTGATCGTTGGGGATATTGTGCTAGTGGAAATGACGAGATAAGGCTGGACTGACACCAACATAAATCAATGACAGTATGGATGGAAGGAACCACGTGTTTTAATAGTGAAGACTGCTTTAGGGGAGAATGTCCTTTCCAACGTTCATACCCTCTTGAAATTAGCGCCAGCGGCTCTTCACTGAATTGACAAATCAAGCTGCCCAGCGTTTCATTGTTCTGGAGGATGTTACGAATACGGAGCCTTTATGAAGATATATTTTATTATTTTCCTTATGAAATGAAAGGTCCTCTGTGTTATTAGAATCCATTTATTGATTTCGGAAAATTTGAACTTGAAAGTATTAAATTGTTTCCATCATCATTTATATCAGCCGAAAGATATCTATTGCTGGACAAAGGCCTCCCCCAAAGATCTCCACAACGATCGCTCCCACGCTGCTCGCATCTAGCCGACTACCACCACCGACGACCACTGGCCCAGGCAACATATAATACCTGAACACTGCTGACCGATGAGAAAATTGTTGAACTGGAGCAGGAATTGAGCAAGAATTTTGAACAATTTGATCAAGATCGAGAACGTGTCGGCGAGGGTAGCGTACCTTATACTCAGAATCACCAAACGGTATTCGCTGAAGATCATAGAGATATACGCGCCGACCTCATCACACCCCAACGACGATTTATCACTATATATGTAGGTATATTTTACACTATCATTGTATGTAAGTTGATGTTCATATCTATTATTTAGTATCTATTATTTTATATATTTTTTTAAATCATTGGTGCACAACCTACTTGCTTTTGTCCCTTTCTACTTTTTTCTCTACCCAAAGGCTTAATACCGATAAGACCGCCTGGTTGTACAATTATTATTTTTTGAAGCTATATTTATGAAGTGTACCTATTGTAGAATTTTTGTGCAGTAAAGTGTACTTGATTGATTGATTGACGAGGTAGAGGCTATGTATGAGGATGCCTCTTAAATTTATATTTTATTTTTTGGATAATTTTACTTTGAGAGAATTTTACTGGAGAGGATGAATGAAAGAAGACTTACGATACGAGAGAGATATACGAAGCGAATGTGGATGGTAGTGTTGGTAGGGGAAGACCACGGCGAACGTACCATGATCAAATCGGGGACGTCTTAAAGAAAGGCCAAGTCAAGAGTACCCTAAACCGACGAGCATGTATGAACAACCTTATGAGAGTGAAGGAAGCAGAAGAGGTGTGTCAGGATCGTAACAAGTGGAAGTCTGTGGTCTCTGCCTACCCCCACGGGAAACAGGCGTGACATTATGTATGTATGAAAGTATTATTTTATATATTTTTGTAAATTATGGGTACACAACCTACTTACTTTTATCCCGTTCTACTTTTTCTCTACCCAAAGGTTGTCTGGTAGAAATCGCTTAATAGCGACAGGAACGCCTGGTTATACAATTATTATTTTTTAAAGCTATATTTATGAAGTGTGTTGTAGAAATTTTGTGCAATAAAGTCTACTTGATTGATTGATTGACGAGGTAGAGGCTATGTATGAGGATGCCTCTTAAATTGTTTATTTTTGGATAATTTTACTTTGAGAGAATTTTACTGGAGAGGATATATGAAAGTAGACTTACGAAGGAGATATACGATAGTGTTGGTAGGGGAAGACCACGACGAACGTACCATGCTCAAATCGGGGACGTGTTAAAGAAAGCCAAAGTGAAGAGTACCTTAAACCGATGAGCATGTATGAACAACCTTATGAGAATGAAGGAAGTAGAAGAGGTGTGTCAGGATCGTAGACAGCGGAAGTCTGTGGTCTCTGCGTACCCCTACGGGAAACAGACGTGACTTATGTATGAATGTATGTAATTTTACTTTCTTTACTCATATTCTACAGCGCCCTTCCTCTGAGATCCGTATGTTTGATTCGCCATGTATAATGTTGATATGATTATCTGGCGGCTTTTATTTATTTAGTATCGAAGCTCTTCCATTCGCAGTGTCAATATCGATCATATGATTGGCCAAAACCTGCGCAAGTCATCGTAACAAAAATAGATGTAACCTGACTCGGCATTGGATTACTGAACCCATTGGCGCTCCTAAAATAAACCCAGTCGTTTATTTAAGTAAGAATTTTCCTCTTAACTGATTTATTTTCTTTTCTGACTTTATACGTATCTACTTCTTTTATTTGTAAACGCTTTATTGTACTGGTATCGCATTACCATTAAAATATATTTGGAATGATTATTAAAATTACTCTTGAACTATGAGATCTACTATGTCGTTAAAGGTTAAAATTGTAGTGAATTATTCTGATCTAGACAAACGATGTTCCATAATTATTGTAAGCTAATGAAGATAACTGAACTGCTAAATATTCACAAAAGTCAATTTTAATAGCGTTCTCTTCTATATTTAGAGTGAATCATAGATGGAATCATTTTTTGTGAAAACTTTAAAATAAAAAAAAAATCCATATCGATTGACAGTACAAGATAGTACCAGTAAATCATGTTTACTAAAACGTTAACTTTGTCTAAGTATACAATAGATATAGATTACTTGGTATGTTTGTTTACTTGCCTTTGCACAGCAGTGGACGTCTTTCGGCCGATATGATAATGATGACTTGGTATGTTTTTTTTTTATGCACGACGGGTTCGTACTTGACCTCAATCACACCTGATGTTAAGTGAAGATAAGGTCGAAAGTGGAAGCGTACTGACCCGGAAACCCCAACACATTTGGGAGACTGGCTATCTTATCTCTGACAACCGGAACACAACATTGCTGCTTGGCGGCAGATTTAGAGAAGATGGTGGTAGCTAGCCAGGCAGATATTTAAAATGCCCTCCACCAACCAAACCGAGTACTTAAACATGTACCCCGCTGGTATCAAACCCGCGACCTCCGAATCGTAAACCCAATGTTGTTTACATTGAGCCACGGAGGCGGTTACATGTTTTGGTTTGTTGACATTATTAGGTTATCCTTGCTGCTTTCATTCAATTATCATTTTTTTATAGACTACAACTTTTTTCTTTTTAGAGTATTTATAGGCACAAATCACCTTTATAACTTTAAGCAATTCCATTTACCTGTACATTGAAATTTTATTACAGTATGTAATTTCTCCATTGAATAAGTTTTGTAGAAAATAAATTAAAACTGTTCGTATCACAACACAACAGGAGCGAAGACTGAGTACCTGTACAATTTATGTCAGGTTAAAGATATTAAACATTTTTAAAATAGATGCGTTACAGGGATTTCCAAGGTAACTGGCAGGTCCCTATTAGTATTCTCCCCTACTCGTATCTGGATATACTGGTACAGTTAGATAACTTTTAAAACGTTAAAGGAGATTAACTATTCGTGGTAATTTAAAACTAAATAAAAACAAAATACCAATTGCTGTCTCATGGGACGGGAACACCCAATTTTCTGTTCGATTCAATCAAAAAACAATAGCTTTTGGTACCTTTCCAATGTTTTTTCTTCATTGCCTTCTTGCACTTCTCGCTCCGGTGAGGATTCCAACATCTCCCAGAAGTTGTCCAGGCCGTAAACTGCCAAATTACAATAAACTATATTAGTTTGCACATTATGGTCATAAAGTAATGGTTTATCACTTTTTCCTCCAAGCCGAGGGCCATGTGGCGGTATGAAATAAGAATCTGGTAAGTAACTATATGATGTGGGAACTGGGAACCCAATCAAGTGGTGTACTATTTCTGTTTTTTTTTAATTAATCTGCACTTTACATGACCCTTCAAGATTAAACTGTCAATTATGTATGACAGGCCATAAGGAAAAAGTGATATTTAAACGGATATTCTACTTCTGAAAAGGTCAGTAATTTTTCAGTAACACAATAAGTACAAAAGCTTGCCCGTTATTGACAATGAAATATAGTTTTTAGAGACGCGAGCATTTTGCGTCGTTGAGCATAGTCTGTCGCCGCTGTCTATTTTCGGCGAAGATACGGGCAGAGTCGTGTATAATGACAAAAGGAAACTTATTAGAGGGACAACATACCCTCCGAAGAATAGAAATGATATAAGCAACGTGTTGCAGTGTCCAATTAATGTCTGGTTCATACAATGGCATTCACAGGTAAGCAGCATTTTGGAGGCAATCGCCGCGAACACCAACTACCCACGTCGATCACACAAAGAAAGCACTTTATTGTCCACGAGTTCTCTTGACGAGTTACTTTTATGTTAAAGCTGTGATGTTGCTGTTTTTTATCAAAAGGCGAAGCAACATTGACATCGAGATTTAGGCCTGCAAAGCTTTTAGTGACGTTGCAGATTTTTGGTCAAGAATATCCCAATGCCGCAGTAAATCTTGAAGCTCACATAATTTGATATTTGGGTATTTATATTGCAATCGCGCTCTCTATTGGGTCTCCCGGCCGAAATTCCAATGATTTCGTTCCCAAATAAGTATATTATTATTCCCCATATGTATCCACTCCCACAACCTATTTAAGATACGCAATAACTCGTATCAACAATGTGATTGCCAACTGAATATGCATGCAAATATCGCGTTATGTGAGCTTAATGTGGTTTCCAGAAACATTTAGTAGATATTGTGAATTATCCGCGATGAAAATTATCTCGTTTAAGAGGAATGCAATGCAGGCAAACTTTGAAGCAGAATAAGTAGGCTATCGTAATAGTGCTTAATATGTCATTACCTAATGGCGGCTGTAAAATGGGATACAGTTTAAAGCGTAGGCGTGTGCAGTCAGTTTAGTGCGCATAATGGGTTATTGCGTGTGGCTTGGTTAGGTACTGTCTTGTCCCGAAGGGTTAATATCATTAATTATGTAATGTAATTTAATTTGTTCATAGGAATCCATATTACGTCATACAAATTTAGACAATTAGTAGCGTCTAATGACACATCCTTCTCATATTTTATACAAATTCACGTAGGTATACAAAAATAAAAATTTTATATTATGTCATTTATACCACTTGTCTGTAGTGGTGGATTTATTGATTGGATGATTTGACAAGTTTGAACAACCGTTTCGTCACGGCTTTAGTCCAAACCAAAATATAACACGTGAAAATGTCCAATAGCGTCTGTGTATTGGCCATTGGAGCTTCCAAATTCGCATTACCTCGCTGACTCTCCTTTTCATCTCTTTTCCCATAACCCCTGGCGATAAGAATGTTTGAACTTGGTTTGAAAGTCCCTCTTGTCACTCTAATTTCCTCCTCTGGAGAAAGTCAATTCGTGTCAATTATTATTTTAATAACGCTAAAGCAGTTATAAGCGCTTAGTGAATTGAAGCAATTTTAAGTTTTCTTAATTTATTTTGACGTCATTTTAAATTTTAATACAGATTTAGTTTGCTTCACCAACAGGTTTAATAGATTGTTTAGTAAATAAGCGCTTAAAGGTTTTCAAACGCATGATTATAAAGGCATGGTATAGTTGCTTTACCTTCACCAGCATTTTCATCACTACCGTCCCTTTTGCCAAAATCATTGGCCACCATCAGAGAGGACTTGGGGGTAAACTTCCTTCGTGCTAGAGCAGCATATTCTTGTTCTGAGTTAAATGAAATAGGTGAAAGATATTTTGAATTATGTATACTGTGATCGTGCAATAACATGTAGGTAAGTGTTAGTATATTTATCTATAAGTAGTGACAGTTTAATGCCGTTTTGATTGTTTTATATAAGTTAAGCACAACACCAGTCTTTTGGTATTAAATAGATTGTCTTTTCTGCAAGAACAATTATAAGCTCAGAAAGGTCCCTTATTGAAATGATATTGCACTGAATGTTTTCAACTTCGAAAAGTTTTCCTATAATAACCGTCAATCAGTAACTTTGAATGAACAAAAAAAAGCGAAAAAAAAAGATTTGTTATTTTCACGTTATACAATTTACACTCTGTATATGAGACAATTTTTAACACATGTTAAGCTTATCATTTAAATATTGAAGGGAATATAACTATAAACTAAAGATTTTCCGACAACATAACTTTGAGTAAATGCTACGACAACTTATAGATACGTCAAAGGCACGTTCCGATGTTGAAAACTTTATCGAAAAGGGATTTGTAAATAAGGTTTCACAGCTTCCACAAGCAACTACTGGGTCGCCTCCGCAAAAGCATGTCCGAGAGCCTCTCGTGCCATTCTCAAATGGATTTCTACTCAAGAATTCTGTGTAGTATTTCCACAAAATATCGTATTCAACATTCTGTATTCGTCCGGCCAATTTGCCCTAATCAAAGTAAGGCCGGACGTCCGGAACTCAAATTAGGTTTTTATGATACCTTCGGGGATTTCCGGTGTTCTTTTTCCAAAATCTCTAGCGATTCCAACGTTTGGGCTTTTAAATGTCGGCGTGCCGCGGTTGGCGCGTTCCGAAGATGTTTGGTGTGTAACATCGCCTTAACAAACAATATTTATTAAAGGTGACCATCTTTGCAAGTCAAAACAAATTTCGCTAGTTAGAGGTAATAGGGCGTGTTCCGAGTTGCGAGTATAACGATATAATCCCTTACACAGGCGTCGCTAATCACCGCAAGCGCCACATTAGCATCGCAGTGTTTACGAAAATTTAATGTGTGTAAGAAAAATTCTAGAATTGTTTAAATAAAATAGTGATATGCATAATTTTAATACAAGATATAAAAATAAATTTGCTGTTAAAATCATCCGTTTACACAAAGTCACTAAGCTATTTAAGAGGCATAGCTTTTATAATAAGGTTCCAGTTGACATAAAATATTTGCCTTATTCAAAACCATCATAAAACAGACATGATTTATAAAATTTCATTATTGTCTAGATACATTTATCTATCTGACGGTTGTAATTGTAGAACGAATATTGTATCCATAATAAAACTACATATCACGTTCGTTACCTATCCTTGTCACTTATAGCATCATCTCCATGTTAATGCGCTGATCTAAACTTGTATTCAACTTCACCAAGAACAGAAAGTTATCAAACTCCACAAAGGTTATTTGAATTTTAATGAGAGGAGAATTGAGCGGTGCCATCTAAAAATTCGTCTTCAAGTGGTAACAAATTAATAGTCCCATTGGATTTCTAGATACAATAATTGAATAAGTATACCGTTTTAAAATGAAATTTAAGCTTTTATTCTCATACCGATTATGGATTTTTACAATTATCCTCATTACAGGATTATCTATCCTACATGGAGAGTGTTATGGAACAACTTCATTATTTTTGTGTTATTTCTAATTAATCAGTGAATCATAGTTTCTTTAAATTATGATAAAACCTTAAGTAATCCTCGAAAGAACAAATCACCTTCATGATCACAAGCAAGATCAATGGATTTCAAGTCACCTTCAATTGATTGTGATGGTGGGCCCTGTGATTCAGTGCAAAGGTATTGGTTGTTCATCAGCTAACATAATACTGACGGACGAAGACACCGATCTGGTTTCTAAACGAATTATCCAAACTTGAGGGCGCAGCTCAGGTTTAACACAGATTCGAGTATTTGCCGACATTAATATTTCTATAATTGCATAGGTACCTAATGTTATTATTCATCTAATGTAATGCTATTAACTGGAATAGCAATGCTTCTTCACTTCTAAAAATTACACAAAGTAATTTTTTTCCTAATTTCCTAGAGAAACAAATTGTAAAAAGTTATTTTTCCACGATTGTATTTCTATCTAAAGTTACAGTCTGAATTTCTAACAGGAAGGATAAGATATCCCACAAACAAACAACTCATTTCTCAATCCTGAATTTCATTCGACAAAATGGTCAGCCATTAAAAATTCGCTTCAAAACAAGACATATTTAGTGAATATTTCCGATTGACGAAAAATCTGATTTTTGAAATCTTGCCCAGGTAATTAAATTAACAACCTATTGGATTTCTGCACTTGAAGCTGGTGGCGCGTAATCCTTCAAGATTTCCTGCTGTTCTGGACTAACACATATATCTTCTGCTTCTAGGATCTTAGTTCTACTTTAACGGTGCTCCGCGTGCACCTCCAGATGCCAGCTACCGTTGGACACTTGAAAGCATCCCCCTGGCAAGTCCGGCTGCGACGATCTTCAGGCCCTTCTAATTTGCTCATTGCAGAACGTACAGCCATCATTCAATTAGTAGTGGGAATCCCGAAACTTACCATCCTTAAATTACTGTACTGTGGATACTGAAGTGAAACCGCAGTTGTAGTTGATTCGAAAAATAAAAGTTGTTCAGTTTGAACTCTTTCCTATGTCAGATGCTTTTCTGGTGGATCAGATGTTGTGGTCACGAAAAATTTAGGCGATGATCTTGCCGCTTGTTGGCTTGAGTCGCCGTGCATAGATAGGCATTAGATATCATTACATATGCTATCCTAATGGATGAAATGTTTTGCTTCATAGAATAATCGCCATCAACTACTTACCGTTTGTAGGCCCGAGCCTTCGTCTTCGCAAATAGATACGCATTTTGGATCGATACATACCTTTACTGGTAGATAAACTGTTATGTTATTGGCGATCGTGAACTTGCCGTTTGTTGGCTCCAGCCACCGTCTTCACCCTTGCATAATACTCATTATAGATCAGTACATATGCTTCCTAATGGATTAACTGTTGTGCTTCCGAGTTTACTGGCTAATAGAGATGCTCAATAATACAGATCGACAGCTTTCCTGGTTGATGAACTGTAGCGCTAGAGCCAGCAACTTCGCTGTAGCATGGAGATGCTTATTACAGAGCAATACATACGATTAGTTCTTGTGGTGATTCGGTGAATAATCTGACATGCAATGAATCCGATATTTTGATTGGTTGCACCATTTTCTTCACCCACATTTACCATCTATATGGTAAATGTGGGTGAAGAAAGACATACAAGTCCACTGCTGGAAATAAGCCTCTAGATGCTCTTTATAGGTCAATACATACGTTCAGATCTGGTGGGCGGTCTGTCGCGCTTCCCAAAGCCCCGGGCCGTCATCATTTCGACGTTCTTGAAGCCTCGCGTCGGTCTTTGCTGCTTGGTCCGTGCCAGTCGTATATCCGGCGCACCATCTGCCAAGCAGAGACAGGCTGCTGCCACCACCACCGCCAATTGCATCGAGATGTTCATAGCTGTGGATAGAAATTTCTTGGTTAATGATAGCATCCAGTGGCAGATTTATACTTGGAGAAATTGTGAAACTTCACTTCTAATAGGTGTTAATGGTCAATGGAATTTAACAACATTGAATGTGGTTTTTGTTTCTTTTAAAGTCATCTCCTGTCAGTCAGCGAAAAAATATGAGGTTTTTGTTTAACACGTTCCCGGACACATCATCAGATACAATAGAAGACATGGGATACCTTCCTATACTACTAAACTATGAATTCTTTTATTAATATAAGTGACTGCTCGCAAAAGCAAAACAGATAGCTTTTGATTATTGTTTTAGTTTGTTCATTTCGAAATCCATATCAGTAATGAATTGAACATTTCCTTATTTAATTTGTTACAGAATAATGACGCGGGAAGACTTTTTGAGATATCATATTAACGAAGACAAAAATAATGCTAATATATTAAATTGCTTAGAACAACGCAATCCTGTTTTTATGTGTCAGATACTTTACCTACTTATTAACTTCCGCCTTTGGCTACGCTCGCGTTGAAATTTATTTTCCTGGGGAATTACTATTAGGAAGGTATAAGACCTTCCTTATCCGACCCTGTCTACTGTCCTACCGACGATCCGATTGACGACCGACTGGTGTAGTGGATAGTGTCCCTGTCAGTGAAACCAAAGGTTGCAGGTTCGAATCCCCCGAGGGGTAAATGTTTATCTAGTATCCATAGCATCTTTGCTTTGTTTGGGACTACATGATTGGTGTAAGTGTCAGAAATATTTATTAGTTTATTAATAATTAAGTCATTCTGATGTTTCGTAATGACGACGTTGGGAAGGACAAAGAAACGTCCTATCGTATTTATAATATTGGTAAGATGATGATACTATACAAAAAAAAAAAAAAAAATACGCCCCGAATACAGAACCTCCTCTTTTTTTGACGTCGTTTAAAAAGTAAACATCAATCTTGATGAAAAGTGTTCCAATGACACCTAATCACCAACCAAGGATAAAATGCAATCAAAGACGGATTACTAGTGCGTACTCACTATTAATACTCACAAATAATTATTCGTACGCCAGTAATTTTACTGGCTTTCTAATTCTCATTTTTAGATGTATGTTTGCCGAATCAGTGAGATGTCCCAACATTCTCAGGATCAATCCTGCATAGGATTTAAGTCAGATGACAACGAGCGTGCAGCTCGTCTGGTGGAAAGTACTGAAATAGCCGTGACATATATAACCTGTCAAACACAGATCTCAAATACAGGACTCACGTATGTGTTGTCACCCTGAGCACTAAAATTGGACATCTAATAAACTAATAATTTCATTAACTCTCTTATTGTTCAAATTGGAAGACAACACCGAGAGCATTGATGCTTGGCGATAGAAATAGATGGTGGTACCCACCCAGGTGGACTGCTGGTATAGGGAAAGACGACTTCCATGTTGTAAATAGGACACGCAACTCTCAGGCGCCCACGAAATAACGTTTGAAAAATCTCAGCCGGTTTCCTGGCAAAAAAGAAGATCGTCCGCCTTGTAATAGGTCACGCAAGTGTGTGACTAATGTAGCAGCATTAGAAAAACCCAGCCACATTCCTGGCAATGGAAAGAAGTCTTCCATTTTATAAATAGATCACAAAACTCACAGGCTCTCACGAAATAACCTTAGAAAACCCCAGCCGGATTACTGGTAAATGGAAAGAGGGCTACCATCTTGTAAAGAGGTCGCGACTCACACGCAGAAACAGCGTTAGGAAAATCCAGTCAAATTTCTGGCAAAGAAGAAGGCAGGCTTTTAGAAAAATTTTCCTTACCTACCTTGAAAACTAGACGATTACTCCTGGATTGCATATTTTTATAAAGTTTGCTGCATAACAATATTGATTATATGGAAATGGTGAAAGAAATTAATTACAATTTACCTAGTCGTTCTCTAAGAATAAGGGAATTATACCCACATCGCTTGCTTGCGTTTAGCACAAGCAGAACGCATGCAGGGGAGCGTGCCCCCCTGTGTCGACAGACTAACATCTATAATAAATATCTAACGGATGTGGATGTATTCTCTTTGACTAAAAACCAATATAAAAAACAGTGGTTGGAAGTCCTGTCGGACATTGGTGATACTTAAGTTTTAAATTGACTGATTTGGATTGCTTTTCTGTTTTTACAGTTATATATAAAATTGTCGTGGATAACGGAGTTGGTTACACAATGACCTCCATTATCTACCTATAAGATTATAAAACATAATTGTACTGTGTAGTTGTTAGTTGTCCTGAATAAAATGAAATAATAAAAAAATACGCCCCGAATACAGAACCTCCTCCTTTTTTGAAGTCGTTTAAAAATAAAATGTCACGCAACTCATACGTACTCATGAAATAGCGTTAGAAAAGAGAATGAATTATTATTATTACCTTGTAAATAGATCGCGCTACTCATACGCATTAACGAAACAGAGTTAGAACAACCCAGCCGCTTTCCTGGTAAAGGAAAAGGGACCTTCCATCTTGTAAAGGTCACGTACTCCCGAAATGGTGTTAGAAAAAGTCCATATTGTAGTACATTACCTGTCTCATGCTGGCTGATGTAGGTATGGTATAACATAATCCTAAGAGATCTATTTTCATAACTGTCAGATTTAGAGAAAATATAGTAAAAAGCATAAACCGGTTAGCTAAATAGCACTGCAGACTCCGTGGAGTAACATGAATAAATTCACACCTGCAAAAAGTACACATAACCAGTGTTGCTCATCGCTGGAGAATTCCCCGAGAACTGGAGCACGCAAAGTGACAAGAAATAGGAAATGTAGGTTATACCTTGATTCAAAAGACATAAGTTTTTTTTAATATCTAAACATGGCATGGCGCGATGAACTGGATTATTTCAGCAAGGAGTGGAGAGATGCACTGGATAGAGACACGTGGGAAAAATAGGGGAGGTTTTTGCCCAGCAGTGGGACAAAACAGGCTAGTTAAAAAATAAATAAACATGAAGCCTTATGATGACTAAATTGTATTTGCAATTACCGACAATAATTTGTTTTTCAAAAAATCCATTCATTCGTTATTTCATCATCATAACAGTAGAAACTACCACACATATAATAAATATTTACCATATCGGGGAATGCTCGGAGAATTAGCCAGAAGGCATTTGAGGAAAATGTTCCGGGGTGACTGAAAATCAACATTGGCCACACTGTTTCTAACACAGGAGTGCAGCATAATGGACAAGTTGGACCTTTTATTTTATGAGCACTACGGTGGGGCTAGCGTAAAAGATAACTCCCACACGTGTGATGGGTCCTTTCTGCCGGCCTGTTAGCTCGCTGAATACTGCTACTTAATTTTACTAGGCAATACGCCACTCAGCGACTTTATAGCATAATTGACAACTTTTATAGTTAAAAGGACACTTCGAATAAGGGAATTAATGATTGTACTGAAATAATGCATTATGATATATTTCTTCTAATTTCTACATTCTTATATAATTTTATTATCGAATCTGAGCCGAGACAGAATATATTTTAATGGACAACCGAAACGGAAAGAAATTAATGTCTTATATTCTTTGTGTCCAATTTTATTGTGGCTGATGATTAAACGAAAATCTAGCCTATTAGATTAATGAGTAATATTAACTTATATATCTAAAGTAACTATTTAAGTAAGAAATTAGTTCGCTGACTTTTCTTAGTGTTTCTCAACCGTATGGTACTTTATTCATGTCTTCATTTATTACTAGCATTATATTACAATAACTCAAACGGTTTCACTCTTTTGAGTCTTCTCGCTACGTCTTTGTTGACAAGGAACTGGAGACAATCGACATTCACTTAGCAATATGTAGTTGCTCTTTAGTTTGTCCGTTTATACAAACTATTTTCAAACGTACCTAAAAGTTTTAAACCTTTCCTACATCGGAAAACACAATTAGAGAATAATATAAATCGAAAAAATCTTCGAATGACAATGATAATGTCATGAAGTGAAACGTTTTTACTGATTTTTCGTAATCTTGGTAAACATCAGGTTTCGAAAATTTGTTTTGATGTCGTTCACCGTTATGACACTTCAGATACACAGACAGAAGGGGTTAAAAATGTGTACTAAAAATATGAATAACTAGCTTTCGCCTGCGTGGAATAGCTTAATCGTGGATATATTTAATTTTTTATGCCACGGTAATTACTCACTTTACCTGGATAAAGTACCTTATGTCTTAATCCAGGTTATATTCTACCTATATACCAAATTTCATCCAAATCCGTTCATCTGTTTCGCTGTGATTGAGCAACAAACAAACGAACATCCAAACTTTAGCTTTTATAATATTAGAGTAACTATTTGTGATCATGATATTGTGATGTAATCGACCTTAGCTCGTTCATTATGAATTCATGATACAATAATTAAGAATAGGTATAAATTCGGGTAACTAATTTGTACTACCTAAGTAACTGTACACTGCATTGGTAATTTTACTGTAATGCTGTATGTGAAAGACTGAATAAATAAATAAATAAATAATAGTAAAACATGTCTATAAGTACCATCTTGTCGACAAGACTTCGTGAAGCCCTAATCCTTAATCTCACGCTATAGCGGATATATCTAAATCGCATTACTAGCGTTAGGTGTTTTATTCAATTAATAGGTATTTTTGTCTGTCTTGTCCTTAGAATACACTTGTCACTCAACAATTGAACTCATATAAGTAATTACCTCTACATTGCACAATATCACTTTTCGAGTAGTGCGATAACTAATTTGTGTTATTGGGGAACTGGCTATCTTATCTCTGAGAACCGGAACACAACAATGCTATTAACATCGCTGTTTGGCGGCAGATTTACATAAGATGGTTGTAGCTAAGACCGCAAGGTCTCGTGACCGCAAAGACAGACCACGGAAAGTACGGGCGAAGAAGAGAGCCTTTAACTCTGCCGCCAAAATCTGCAAGCGGGTTTTACGCAAGGCACGTTTCGACCATGTCGGCCGTATTGGGGCCAAATTAGCATCCTACCCTCCTGGTAGTAAGCAGTTTTGGTCCTTGTCGAAATCGGTCGAAACTAACTTCTGCCGCTCTTCGCTACCTCCTCTCCAGAAACCGGATGGTTCATTGGCTTTCTCCGCAGTAGAGAAGGCAAACGTATTTGCCTCTCTCTTTGCGAGCAATTCCCGTCTAGATACAGGCTCTAATCAACCACCATCATTATTCATTGTCGGAGATCACAATCCACTGTAAAGAGGTACAAAGAGCGCTCTGCAGTCTAGACGTGAATAGGGCTAGTGGTCCAGATGGTATCCCAGTGAGAGTTCTTAAAACTTGTGCGCCTGAGTTGTCTCCTGTGCTGACTCGCCTATTTCGCCTCTCTCTTTCTCAAGGAACTGTGCCATCAATCTGGAAGCTTGCAAGTGTGCAGCCTATCCCTAAGAAAGGGAGTCGTGCCGACCCTGTCAACTACAGACCTATCGCCATCACCTCCATCCTTTGCAAGGTCATGGAGAAAGTGCTTAACAGCAAGTTGTTGAGGTACCTAGAGAGCAATGATCTGCTGAGCGATCTACAATTTGGCTTTCGCCAAAGGCGATCGACTGGCGACCTCCTAGTGTATCTGACACATTGCTGGGGCGAGGCCATTGAGAAGTGTGGAGAGGCATTTGCTGTCTCTTTGGACATCTCAAAGGCTTTTGACAGGGTCTGGCATGCAAGCTTGCTCAACAAGCTTTCAGCATATGGCATCCCCGTTCGGTTCTGCAACTGGATATCTGATTTCCTGAGCAGACGGTCAATCAGGGTAGTCATTGACGGCTGCTCCTCTGACCTCATGGCTATTAATGCCGGAGTTCCTCAGGGATCTGTTCTCTCTGCGACCCTTTTCCTGCTCCACATTAATGACCTGCTTCGGCCCGGTATTGTAGGTTATGCAGATGACAGTACGGTCACAGAGAGATATATATCTAGCCAAGGAACCGACGGGACAATCAGTTCCTTGAGAGAGGCCATGTTGGAGCGGATGAACCTGACCTTAAGTCTTGTCTCTAAGTGGGGAGATGACAATCTGGTCGGATTCAACGCTTCCAAAACACAGGCATGTCTCTTCTCCACCAAACGGAGTCCACCCAACTTGACTCCGACTTTCCGAAATATAACCGTTCCTGTCTCCGATCACTTGGAGCTACTTGGCATGAAGTTGTCATCCACCCTAAACTTCGGCACATCCATTGAATCTACAGCCCAAACTGCGGCCAAAAAGCTAGGCATTCTCAACAAGGTCAAGCGATACTTCACATCTGGACAGCTTCTTACCTTATACAAAGCGCAAGTCCGATCCGGTATGGAGTATTGCTGCCACCTGTGGGATGGATCTGCTAAGTATCAGCTTGCCGCTTTAGATTCAGTGGAACGCAGAGCCAAGCGATTGATAGGCAACAAAGAGTTGGTAGATTCCCATCTACACAGCCTTGAACACCGACGGAAAGTCGCATGCCTTTCAATCTTCTATCGGATATATTTCGGAGAGTGTGCTGAAGTACTGCATGAGTTGATCCCGCCATCCCCGTTCTTACATCGAAATTCAAGACGTACCGCAGGATATCACCCGCACTTAGTTGACGTGCCATTTATAAGGACCAAGCGTTTTAGGTCTTCGTTTCTCATGCGCACGGCTAAGGAGTGGAACGCATTACCTCCGTCTGTGTTTCCAATCGCATATAACCCGCAGCTCTTTAAAGTCAGGTTAAATAGGCATCTTCTGGGAAAGCTCGTTCCATCGTAGACCTTATCTCGACATTAGTCCAGATTAAGGTCAAGAGCGATCCCATTCTAATTAAAAAAAAAAAAAAAAAAAAAAAAAAGCTAGCCAGGCGGACATATCAAATGCCATACCACCAACCAAACCGAGTAAACATGTTCCCCGCTGGGAAACGAACCCGCGACCTCCGATTCGTAAACCCTATGTTGTTTACATTGAGCCACGGAGGCGGTTATTATTGTACAATGATTATGGCTTTTAAGTAAATGTACTACATAGACAAACCAATCACACTTAAACCATCAAATCATTCATAGTCACCACAAGATAAGTCATAGCGGCGCAGTTTTAGGGGCGAGGGCGACTTAAAGGAATAGTAAAAAAAAATCTCGGGACTTTCATGACTCGGGAGTTAATGTTCGTATTCATCACACAAACATTTACCCCTCGTGGGATTCGAACCCGCAACAGTTGGTTTCGCTGATAGGGTCATTATTCACTACAACATTTGGTCATCTAATAACGATGCATTTTAGGAATAAATAGAAATATTATTTGATTGCTTTAGAAACTTATTCTGTGAAATTTCTTTAGCTCTTTTCAAAACACATAGCTAACTCTTCAGTATACCTAATGTATGTAGATAGTAAGGTGTTACGACGTAGCACTTTACAGTTAAAATTCACTTGTAAAGTGGTAACTTGCACTTGAAAATGCCACATTTTCGTGTTTTACTGTTTCATAAAATATTTCATGTTTTGTATGCACCAGGTAAGTGCTGTTTCTATTTTCACTCATAGGAAGAGAGAAGACCTAAATCAATTTTGGAATGCTGTTGAATCTTTGAACCACTACATCACACAGTCGAGTACGATGATAAGTATACACCACAATATAAAAACACGTTAGTGACATAGTTATACATGTTCTTCTTTTTGTGTCGAGTCAAATTTTATTGGACCAAAACTTAGCCACTCTAACAGCACTGTCTGTGGCGTTAAGGAGGTCGTCAAAGGTGCAGCTGTCAGGACACGCGGGGCAAGACAATACGTGATCAATTGTCTGTGGGGAGACTCCGCACTCGCATCGATCACTCTCGCCATCGGAAAAGCCCCACCTGCACAGATTATCTTTGCTGCGGTCAACCTGAGTTCGAAGCCGATTTAAGGATTTCCATGTTGGCCATGACAAATCGTGTCCAGGAGGAAGAGACTCCTTGAGCGGGAAAAACGACGCAAGAGAGATCTTTGCCGCCACAGGCTGCAGCGAGCATCCGAAGCCACACCTTGTACGGGAGTAAAGCACTTTAAAAAGTTATTACGACTCTGGAGTCTTTGGGGCACTGTTGAATACTGGAACATCGGGTGGCGAGCATCACTCTCAAGTTTAGCCCTCTCAATGGGGCTAGCTATTTCTCGCCGAACATCTGGGGGTGCAATTCCTGCCAGCAGATACAGCTAGTAGCTAGTTATACATAAATGACTTTTTTACAAGACTACTTTTTACCTTTCAAGGTACTAATAAGATAAATCTTGATGAGTTATTATTACTTATATCAACTGGATGTTACTCCGAAAATTTCAGCATAGTGTTCAAGGAAGTACACGTGGCATAACGCAATGGTTCCGGGGTTAGGTCATAAGTTGTAAAAATAATCCCGATACGCTTTGATTAATTTGCATTTCGCCATAGAATGCGGACGTGACCCATCGAATCAGTGATACTTATGGTTAACAGTGCGCGGGTTATTAGTAATCTTGTTTATCACTGTGAAATTCCCGGCATTGGTTTTTTTGTTGTGATACGTCCTATGGATTTTATAGCTGAACATATTTTTAATATTTTAATAACTTTTGTAGCATTAACATTTTGCTCAGCAGCTGAGCTTATGCATTCAGCGTGGGAATAGTGCTAGCGTACTAGGTACTATGCCTCACGGAAGCGAGTTGGACGGCGTATTTTTTCTATAAGATATAGGTATTTTTAAACTGTGTTTCCAATTAGCTGGGTGCTATGCACGTCGATTAGAACTCGACGAATTGTTTAGTTTGTTTTTCTTTACGTTCGATTTAACATTTTATCACCAGCATCTACGAATGATTTATAATTATAATACTCATCAGAGTTTCTATTCTAAAAAAGTGAAATATCTTGGGACTCAGGAGTGCTTCCAGTACCGTGTAACCACCTGCAAGTCATTAGATGAGCTTGAGTAGACGCTCTACGAAACTGCTACATGTCGACTGTTTTTGTATAGTCATTTTGCTTTTTGTTTCCAAAAGATTATTACGTATCCTCAGCTACTTGGATAAATCTCTGCTGAATATCTGAATATCTAAAGATAGTCACTGTGACAAAGAAAGTCATGTTTTCAGAATGCCCACGGATTTCTTCACTGATGTCGAAAATTTTGATAAGTACGAGCTGCGACAACGTCACGTTTAAATTTGCAAGCAGTTTGTGATGTACTGGAATAATTGCTTTCATTCCAAAACGAAATTTCACTGCTAATAATGTCAGTGAAGAGTGTATAATTCGACTTGCAGTACTATAGAAAGATCGAGAACTGCATCCTTTTTCGAGTCCCAGGAAGAACTTCGAAGATTGCAGCAGACAGAGAGGTAGACATACAATAAATTTGGGTTATAAAGGTTCTGTTTAACCCTAGCTACAGAACCCTTACAAAGAAAAATTTGAATGGATTATAGTTCCATACGTTTTTCTGTAGAGAGGAATTTGAGCTTCAGCATAGCAGTAGAACGTAAGCAATAATATTGCAATGTCGACTGAAAATTACCCCAGAATTTTCTGCATGGTATTCAAAGTCCACAAATATGTAAAAGTTATTATACACCGAATAAAGTAGCCAGTAAATGCACAGAATAGTTACTAAAACATGATCTTCATTCATCTTGACATAATTGAGGAACTTATATTTATAGACGTTCTGCGTCCACGGCAGAGTCAGAATTGATGAATATATACATGTAAATTGGATTCTTCATCTAACTAAGGTTATGAAGAACTATTGAATTTTCCCTCGGTAATCAATTATCTATTCTTAGGATTCCAAGTGTGTGGCGAGATAATTTCTTAGGACGAAATCTTGTTATTATCCAAAACTCTTATAACAATTAGAGAGTCTATAACTGACTACAGCTGTATTATGTACAGTACTACCTTATAATGTTTGATGGGAACTCACCCTTAGAATACATCGGTAAACTAATTATACGTAGCTAATTGACGAGTTAAACTTTGTCGACAACGCCAGCCAGCGCTTTTGTGAGGGATTGCGTTATTTTAGGACAAAAATGTCTATAGCGCCGTAATTGATCAATCCTTTATATTTTTATCACATTGTTATGTTATTTTGTTGTGGAGCCTATTTATACCAAAGAGACAAGGAGTGACGTCAACAGATTTTAAATAAGGAAAAGTTTTCTATAGAAATCTATGTGTAAATTTGAAAAAAATTATCGGACTAACCTCTGCCCTTGGTTGGATAATCCAAAACTTATTAGAACGTTCTTGTATTTCATATAACAGTAGTGGAGTTTTTATATATTTATTTATTTTGTAAAGTCAATGGATAATTGTTTTTGACTTTCTTTCATTCTGACTTTTAATTTGATATCACGGATAAGGTGCTGAAATTTTTTAATTGCCAAGAGTGACAAAATGGCTGCTAGCGTCCGCCATATAGAATTTATCGTGACGTCATATGCACTATGATACCCCCGAGACTTACACGAATCTATAGACAACCCATTTCTCCAAATTGCGTTTAGGATGTAGGTGGTGGTAACATACATACATACATATGTATTGAATACATTACCCTCCTTTTGGCTTCGCCATACTCGGGTAAAAAACTGCCTTCTTCAATCGTTGAGGTTGCGAATTATTTTAGGATAAACGGAAACCATGATTCATGTCCATGAAACTAAACGGGAGTTGGACTAACTGGATGGAGGTTGGATTAATTGGAAGTTGAATTTTGGGAGTATTTGAATTGAATTTGATTGGATACTTGGAAGTTGGATGGATTAACTTGACTTTTTGGAGTTATCCAAATTAAAAAAAAAAAACAATATGTTGAAATTACGTTTATGTAATGGTATGAACCCTGACTGCTTTATTAAAAGGTCACAGGTTCGGATGCCGCTAAGGGCATATGATATTATTTATTATTATTTTGTATGCGTAGGTGTTTACATGAAAAAATGTATTATTCAGTGTAGTACAATAAATAAATAAATATATTTGCATATACACAGCGCTATCTAGTTCCACACTAAGCAACTAGGCTTGTATTATGGATACCAGATGGTTGATAAACTACACAAATACATTTTTGCTTGTAAATAAATACATATATAAATAAAAACATCCATTACTCGGGCACACCCTGTCTGTATTCATCATACAAACATATGCCCCTAGCGGGATTCAAACCCGCGACCTTTTGGTATGGCAGTCCGAGTTTCTAACCACTACACCAAACAGGTCGTATAGGTATCAGCCATCTGGTATAATGCAGTTGCTTAGTGTGGAATATGTGGAGCTGTGTATGTCCAAGGATATTTAATTATTCTGACATGGTCAGTTTAAACCTAACGCTGATGAAGAGCTCTCCTTTTATATGAAAATAACTGCAGTGTTTTCGCCAACAGTGCATTTACACAAAAAGCCCTTGTATGGCGAGATATTGAGAGAATCGCGGTTGAATAGCGCCGTCAGCGTTAATGCAGCGTTTACTCTATTGAGGTGTCAGTTAACGCCAGTCTAAATAGGCTCTACATAGATGTAGGTGTAATGGGGCGTTAGAGTTGATGTTTTGAAAACATTAGCGAAGGGGCTTTATTTTTGGTTTACTTAACTAATTAATTCATATGGGGATTGTAAACGTTTCTAATTAAATTTGAGTTTCCGGCATACTGTGCTGGTTTAAAATTATAAGGCAATGTAGTGAGTATAATTTTTTTTGGCCCAGGATAAACTACACATTATGTATTGTCGACTTGATTGTTGTCTTTAATACGAAGTAACCTACACTATTAGTTCCCGTTAAAATAAATTAAATAATAATTAGATCCGTTTTAATTTATAAAACTAAAACCCTACTTGTTGACTTTACATTTCCACCGTAATATCTTATTTATTTACCACTTTATTGCATATAATGCATTGCATACACCTTAAAGACATTGGAAAAAGAGTACGACATTGGAACCTTCAAGAAACGAGCCTACACCTGCCTCAAAGGCCGGTAACGCATCTGTGACCCTTTTGGTGTTGCGGGTGTCCATGGGCGGCGGTGATTGCTTTCCATCAGGTGACCCGTATGCTCGTTTGCCGCCCTCTCATATAAAAAAAAAGACAGAGAAACCTAGCATGAAGTCAGTAACAGACGTCTTAGTTTTAGAGTTGCTATACTAAGACGTTTACTTTTACTATTCGGCTTGCAATAGGCATAAATACAGGATAGTTCCAATTTCTGTACTAAAGATGACGAACGTATCATGAGTGTGAGTGTATACAGAGTGAATCTGAGGTGTATGGAAACTTTTTAGATCACAATTTTTATCAGTGTATTCGTGAGGCCTATGAGTCATTTCTTTTATTTTTGTTTGATTTCTGATCAATAATGTGACGCAAGTTATCCAACGTATGATGATAAGATTTAAGACATGGGAAATTTTGTCGCGTCGCTATCTATGTCATTTCATTTTAAATTTAACTTATGTTAACACTGTTTATTTATTTACGCTGTGATGGGGTCCTGATTTGATACCACTTTGCGACATCGAAAACTAGCAACTGCTTACTTTAGATTTACTGTTCTATATTTTATGTTGTATTATGTAGTATATACAACCCTATCCATTATCTGTAATGTGTGTGTCGCTAAATGGATGAAATAAAGTTTTCTTATTCTTATTATAATACTACGTAATTTAAATCATTATTTTGATATTAAAGTTTCAAAAAGAATACCTTTCAAAGACAATCGCTTAATAACGGAAAGAGGCAGACCTATAGTGAATTTAGAGAATTTGTAAAGAAATTTGTTTAATATCCTCACATTTCGTTTGCTCAAGATTTAATAACAATATTTAGTAATAATTCAGTTGTAAGTAGTCAAAAGCAACGGCGGACGCGCGAATAATAGTGTCCGATAATAACTCGTCAGGAAATATGAGTAGTGCGGTTGGCAAGTACGATTCGACATGTCCATATGACGAGGAGCTGTTCCAGAAATGTGAGCGTTGTTTACATAAACATGTGACTAATCTCCATAAGTTTGTTTCTTACTAACAACCTATAGTATATGGAAAGCAATCAACTGATTTCTTAGAAAAGATTTTTATTCTACCACTGACAGGTGCTCTATCCATGTGCAAAAGATTACAGGAAGTTAAAAATGTATCCTTAGTGGACTATGAGTATTGAGTAGGCACAGTCCGCCAAAAATGTACCTTGCATCTTTTGCATAGAACATAAATTTGAAAAATTAGAAAACATCCGACAACTAATCATTATAATATTATCCAGGTGTATAAAGCAACTGTTAAAGTTAAATGCCTTTTGACGGTTGAACCGATTTTCAACAAACATAGCTAAGATCTTCCCATATAGTTTAATATTGATTTTAAAAAAATGGCACTCAAATCGGACCATGCAATTGAGATTCATCTGGATAAAGACTGGACACATGCAATGGCGTCAAGCACATGACTCTTGTTGTTTTTCGTTGGGGTTTATAATTGGGCTATTTTCTTTTGCACGTCTATCATTGCTTTCGGGCAAACATGATTCAAAATGAACCTGTAAAGAAAAGGTAACAGTTGCTTGGTTTCAAACACAGTTTCACAAAATAAATGATAATAAATAAATATAGATGATAGATAGATAAGCATTTATTTGCATCCATGTACACACACATAACAAATTTTACATATGAAAAATACAACTAAAACAATAAAACACAAGTACAGAAACAACAAATATTATGTGTGTGCCGCAGTATACAAAAAGGCTACAGCTCAGTGTATGGATTTGCCCGAGGCGGGCAAAACACTGGTATTCTGTTGAAACCTGAGAGTTGGTCGTGGGACAAATGGAATTTTGAAATGTGTTTGGTGTTATCAAATTAAAACTAACGTTATTGGTAAATGAATGTTGTGTAAGATTATTCCCGTAACATACTGGATTCAATTAATAAAATATACCTAATTAAGTTATTGAACCAATTATTAATATTATTATAGAAGATATTGATTGATTGAAGATTCATCATCATCATCATTGAATTATCGAATCGAAAGCGAAACTAGCAGCTAAGAAGCTTGAAATTCTCTCTAAGGTCAGGCGGTATTTCACACCAAAACAGCTGCTGGAGCTTTATCAAGCTCAGATACGCTCGTGCAGGGAATACTGCTGTCACCTCTGGGACGGATCAGCCAAGTACCAACTGGCTGCACTCGATTCTGTGGAACGACGCGCCATCGCGTAGGCGATGACTCAACGGTTACCGGCAAATTGCAAAGCCTTGAACACCGCCGTAGGGTCGCATGCCTTTCCGTGTTTTACAGGAGTGTGCGATGGAATTGCACGAACTCATTCCACCGTCCCCTTTCCATCGTCGGACAACCAGGCGCGGGGGGGTTTCCATCCATATGTTGTCAACATACCGAACATCCGCACTAAGCTCTTTGCTTCATCATTTATAATGCGGACTGCTAAGGTATGGAACTCACTGCCCGCGTCGGTTTTTCCCGACACTTACAACCTTGGATCTTCAAGTCTAGAGTGAATAGGCATATACTGGGTGCTCGTGATACATCTTCGGCTACATATTCACTTTCCATCAGGTGAGATTGTGGTCAAACGCGAAACCAGTTTTTAATAAAAAAATAAAAAAATTATAGACAATATATCGGGAAGGCGGGCGTTGCCAGCGAACGGGACGTCGCCAGACATCTCGTGGTATATGGTTGCTCGGACAATAAGTAATCAAAGTCACCCACGCTCGTTGATATGCTAAGTGTTGGTCCATCTCCTTCGACGGCCGGTTGCATTATGAAATGATGTTATTGATGTGCATATCTAACATTACTGTCAACGTCATTGCGCCATTCCGGCGTTACCAGCTTCACCTGATTCACTTCCGTAACATACTGCGGACTATGATAGTCATTATAAATTCTGTCGCTAATCTATCACTATCTATGACAAATATTTCAGACACTTACACCAATCATCTAGTCCCAAACTAAACAAAGCTTGTACTATGGATAGTAAATAACGGATAAACATACATAAATATTTATATAAACATCTATGACTCTGGAATAAATGTTCGTATTCATCACACAAATATTACTCCTCGCGGTATTTGTAAACACAACGGTTGACTTTGCTGACAGGTCCACTATTCATTACACCAATCAGTCGTCTAATATAACAACATTTCAATATCCCGTGTGTTGATGTTTTAAAATAGCATGCGTTTGTCCTTTCTTCGCCTAACAATCAATCAATACTTACTTCATGTACAATCCATTCACAAGGTTTGACCTTAAACGATGTTCAATTACTAATAGGCAAAGTTGTAGCTCGGGTAATGTCTCAATTTATAATTTATATTCTGTTTCCAGATTAGGCTACTAAATATCCTAGTTTCGAAAGCTTCGATCCAGTCACGTATGGATATAGGCTGATTTTGTAAGCTCTTTCGGGTGATTACGTCTCAAGAAGCCTTAAGTTAAAATTAACAGACTTACTGAGGTACATACTAAGATCAAGTAAAGACAAGAAGAGATGGGAAATCTCGTTAACTAGGATCAAGTTGTAAGCCAGTACTGTGAGAGATCTGCCGAGATTAATATGCTGAAGGAGCCCCTTTCGTCAAACTGAATTTAGAGATATTATAGGTAGCCCAGTAACTAAGAATTTTTCTGGGTCCGGATCGGGTAGGTACTTTAAGCTTGCTTTAAGCTTAGTTGGATTGGTTTCATTCACAAAACTAATAACTAACTAGCTAGATGGTAGCTTGGACATACTGACTGACCGAAAGATGCTTAGTCCTATTTTTATTTCCAATAGATTTAAATTGACATTCAACAAATGATATCATGTATCTTACGTTGAAATAAATGCTTGACGTTTGAAGTTTGAGAAGGCAAATGGGTATAAAAAGACACAATCTCTATTGTTCATTCCTCAACCATCCACCGTTGATTGACGTGCTTGTTATAAAATCTTAATTGCTTATTGCAACGTGTCTTCAAAAAAAGGATAATTTGCATGATTCCGAAGAAATTATGTTTCGCTAGTGAGTATTTTTATTTAGACGACAGTGGCGAAATGGTGGCGAAAGGGATTAATTTCGCCACGTTTTTCTATTTTATCTTATAATTGCTCTGTGGTTTTGTTACTAGGTTTATAAAAATAGGTGTTCATATTATTCTAATTTGAATATGTGACCATTAGTGGTATTTGAATACGAGTATTCCCATGCTTTAGAAGGCACATTAAATAGTCGGTACCGGTTGTTTTTTTATGATTAATGGATACAAGTTTGACCACAACCTCACCTAATGGAAAGTGACGATGTGGCCGAAGATGAAGCACACGATCTCAGTAGATGCCTATTCACTCTGCCCTTGAAGATCCCAAGGTTGTAGGACTCTGGAAAGATTGACGCCGGAAGGGAGTTCCATGCATTGGTTGTTCGCATTATGAATGAAGAGTCGAACCGCTTAGTAATGTTCGGTATATTAACTACATACATATTTTCAATGGAAGCGGTGACCTACAGCAGCGTCTTAAAACACTGACTATTAGGTGACCCCCTAGTCTGCCACAAATCAACGAATTCACACTGGGCCTGAGTGGTGGATTATGGCTCATACCCTCTGCGTGTGAGAGGAGGCTGTGCTGCAACAGTGGGTATGTGTAAGGCTTGCTGATGATAAATTCCCGCTAGTTCGTTCGAAGCCCGCAAGGGGCAATGTTTGTATGATGAATATGGACTTTTGTACCCGAGTTATGGATGTTTACATTTATTTTATTTTCAAAAAAATATATATTTATATAGGACTAGCTTTCCGCCCGCGGCTTCGTCTGCGTGGAATAACATTATCGCGGAAATTTGTTTATCCCGAGGGAACTACTCACTTTATCGGGATAAAACTTATGCTACGTCTTAATCCAGGGTATGTTCTACCTATATACCAAATTTTATCCAAATACGTTTCGCCGTGATTGAGCAACAAACAAACAAATAAACAAACAAACAAAAATCCAAACTTTCACATTTATAATGTTAGTTAGATATCAACCATCTGATATCCACAACACAAGCCTATAGTTGCTTAAAGTGGAACTACGAGTGGCATTGTGTACATGTCCAACGATATTATTTATTTTAATAAATTGAAAATATTAGGCAAATTGAGTTTCTCAGAATATTCTACTTTGTACTTATTTTCAGAGAACCTAAAGGAAATTAATTCTTAATAAAAAAATGCTTTTGTGAAGGAATTGCGTATCTTTATTTTTACAAGACTCCTCTGAACGGATGATAATTTTTTTTGTATGTATTGTTTGTATGATATGATTTATATGTTACTTCCTCTGTCTTAACCGATTTTGAAGTGTAAGGTTTCGTCTTGGTTCTCTAAATATAGACACATTTTATAATAAAACGTCCAATATGACACCTGCAAAATACAAAATATGCCGTCGGGTTTTTTTGATTTTTAATACTGAAATTGTTATTATAGATAAAGCTCTCGCAGTGAGCAATGTTTTGCTAGTCGTCATTAAATTTGAATTGAGCTTATGAAAGTACTGAAATGTTTTTGAAAGTTATATGTTGTATCTTGTTAATTCCATTCAACAAGCAAGGCTTCTAGATAAATATATAAATATTCTTGGACATATACAGACAGCGCCATCTAGTTCCACACTAAGCAATTAGGCTTGTGTTGTGGATACACTACACAATTACATTTTTTTTGTAAATAAATACATATATAAATGAAAAACATCCATAACTAGGGCACACATGTCTGTATTCATCATACAAACATATGCTCCTAGCGGGATTCGAACCCGCGACCTTTTGGTATAGCAGCAGAGTTTCTATCCACTACACCGCACAGGTCGGATATTAGACTATCTATCTATTATTACAGTTTTGGGAAAAAAATCAAGGAACGTGTACCTAACTTTTAATGAACATGAGAATACCCTGCGGCCGGTCAAAACCGAACGTAATCCATTTCAGGTATCCACAAAACTATAATTTGGTAGATTAGGTAACTTTTTGTATTCAACAAGGCTTTTTTTGCTATTTACGATTTTCATTTGAAATCTAATTACGGAAATGTCGGTAGGAAGGTATAGGCTTGCCAGGTAACTGAATTCTTCTAAAGATAAATAATAATAAAAAGTACGAACAGCGACGATAATAACATAGATTATAATGAGATCAGTAATTAGATGTCTACCACCCTCTTTTTCACATTGCTATGCCTGACAAAGGTACATGAGTATATGTTAATACTTACCTATGTACTTTAGTATCTAGTATATATATAACATATACCTACAGTACATATAAATATACTATATAGTTACCTATGTCATGTGTAATGCAATAAATATAAACACATTAAGCATGAAATATAATTCGTGTAATTCCTATTTACTGATGACTACTCGATTACGAACAACTTTCCATTGGGAACCATAGCCGAAATCAATCGAAAATTGTTGTTAACCTCTAGCCATGCTAAAGGTGATTTTACAATGGTTAATTTTGTATGGGCAATCGAAGTTATGGGATTTCTTTTGATCGGATTCGCCTATGGTTCCTTGGGGAAAGTTGTTCGTAATCAAGAGTAGCGTCACCAGTTAATGGGAAGTCACGAATTCAAAATCACTCTCTGTTTTTTTTTTCATTTTATTCTCGGAGAAGGCAAAGGCATCTAAGCTCATACAGCCATGTCTTATGTCAGTCAGTCTCAGTCAAAACAAGTAATTCGTCGTATACAGAGTCTAGTCACGGTGAAGTCATTCTTCAGTAAAGTGGCAGAATGCTTTACAAAATATTTTGGCGGCTTCTTGTGGGAACCCGAAAGCTTCGTGACGCACTTTAATTTACACTTCCCTTCACTTGTAAACCATTACTAACTTATGCTGCACAATATTCTGCCATTATTAAGCTTCAAACTCAGATTGCACAATAATTATAAACAATATAAGAATTATAAACAAAAATGCTACTTCACTCGCCGAGGTCCCGCCAAAAAGCCGGAGTTCAATGATAAAATATGCTTCAAATTGTTTTTTTTTGTTTTAATTTCGAACTGGCCGTCGCGCGGCGCCAGCCAGTAGACAGCGCGCCACGTGATTTTTTATTCTGTCTTCGCAAGTATGTTGAAAAACGTCGTACGATATACGCATTTATTTTGTGCATTATTTACATAGTGTTTATTAAACAATAAACTTCTTGTATTTTCATGTGTTCTTCTGTTTTGGTTCCATGTAGTAGGTATGTGTGCAGTGAATAAATGTTTTATTTATTTCAGAAAAAGAAGGTCAGTGTAACATAATATCTTCACGTCACAGATAGAAAATGTTTCAAGGTTCTGTTTCAAGTCATTGTGCCCAGAAGGCTAGCGGCGTTGCCAAGTTGCATGGCCAGACTTATGCACTGGCCAAGGTATTTATCTATACGTCGATTGGTACCATATATTGATACTTTACCAAATTCAATGATTGCAGCTTTTCTGATATCTAAAATCGACAACAACAATTTCTCTACCTGTTATCCGTGTCTCTACTTGTCATAGACTTCTCCATAACTGACGCTTTTCAATTAATAATAAATAAAATGTTATTGCATATACATACAGCGCCATCTAGTTCCAGATTAAGCAACTCAATTAATCACCCGGTGTTTGACACAAAAACAGTATCTAAAGTTTCAACGCAAGTTCGATCTCAATTTTAAGAAAGGTTTATTAATATAGCCCTAAAAATAGTCAACAACATTATATTTATTAATAGAACAATATCACTTTATAGATTAATTAATGAGCCACCGTTATTCTGCCTCTTAGCGGAGGTAAATCCTAAAACTCGACGAAACTCGATCAAAGTATACACCCACTCATTATGTTCATTAAACCTTCTAAGGTATTAGAGCATAATTATAATCAAGTATCACAAAACATAGTGCGGCTCAGGAAGCTGACAGTGACTGATATATTTGTTGTTAAGAGGAATATTAACGTACTAGTCATAGACATATATTTGGTACTGTGTATGTACCGGGTCGTTGAAACAATCAAAATGGCACCACGTCATTGTTAAAACGGGAGCTTTAATCCTCGGCGAAAAATGATGTGTGCTTGGTTGTTTGTTTAGGCTTTGTTTGGATGTACCTCAATAATGCGTGGCCCGATTTGAGTACAATTAGATTTTTACACTGAGCCACGGAGGCGGTTAGAATTAGCTTTTAACACAATTTTTCGGTGTGTTAGCACAGTTTAGCGATCGAGAACAAAATTTGTAACGACAACTGAAATCGTACTTATCGAGAAAACTTAGATTTTAATCATCATCATCATCAAGCATGCCACTGCAGGGGTATAGACCTTCCCTCATAGTGAGGGAGTATGATATTAAGAATAATATCATCGTTATTGCTTGGTAGCAGATGTAGATAAGATTTAAAACTTGCCACTAACCAAACCGAGTACTCATGTACCCCGCTGGGAATTGCACCCGTGAAAATTTAAAGTTTATAGCAGTTTAATCTCTTTGAAATCCTATATTAGCATGTATCAGGTTAGGTAGAACATGGGACGTTTTGAAATGGTAGCCTATGTCTTAGCAGTAGTGGGTAGATGTTGCCTCCATTTCGAGATCAAACTGAAAGGTACCTTTGATTACAATATTAGGTATACGAAGTAAATATGACTTAATTAATTAGTAACGTTAAATATGAATATGTCTTATTGATTTCCCTTAGAGCTCAAGATCAAAGAGGATTTTTTGAATAACGGTTTGGTGGCAATCATATGGGTTTTGATAAAATTCCTTTCATAACAAAATATTTAATTAAATAAATGATCACATAATTAATAATATGTAGTCTCACTGCTTGACTCAGGCAGATCAAAGAAGATATTTATGAATGATTATTTCTTTGATTGCAACCCAAATTGTATGTATTAATAGATTCTCTTTGGAATTCATCCACATTTTTTCGGTTTCCTGGTCTTAATTAATTAATTTCTGACTTTTTATCTAATTAAATAAGTACGTAAATACACAATTATCACTGGTATAAATAAAATAAAAAAGATTTAGTAAAAGTTTTTCCCAACTGACAGTCAGCTACCACAAATAGCTATAGAATGGAACTTAGCGATAATTAGTAAGCAAACATAAACATCGGTCAACCGTTTGTCGGACTCGCGCAAAGAGAGTTCCGTACTTACCCATTTTTTATAACGCAGAAACAGACAACCCGTGGAAGAAAAATTGTTTGTTGATTTTAGTTACAGTTTACGACCGTTTTCAATATTTGTTCTTTATAAAGTATAAAAGTTACATAATATGCAGAAATGGTCTTTAGCGTCTCCCGTTATTTATTTTTCAAAATATATTTGTAGTAAATGAGTTTCAAGGCAATGATGCCAGGGTAAGAAAAATAATCACTCTGGCAATTTTTCAGATTTAAATAATTAACTTGTATTTCTACACAAGATATCAACCTTTTAGATCTGTAACTCATTGAGAGACCCTTAACATACGTCTGGACGGACAGACAACAGAGTGACAGTATAAGGCTCCGTTTTACCGCGTCGGTACCGAACCTTAAATAGTGAAAGCAAAGGGATAAAACTAGACACGATAATATCTACGAGTATTGTACAAGTAGTTATTCCAATTGCACACGAGAGGTTAGCAATAAAACCGCACCTACGTGCAATACTATGCTAAGTGGAAATAAAATCCGCTATCTCAGTGTGACACCAAGCGCAACTCAATAGACACGCAATAAAAAGCTGAACAAGTACGACCCGGGATCCGACGGAAGATTCATTTATAAAGCTACTAGTGTTTCGCCCGCGGCTTCGCCTGCGTTAGAATAATTTTATGGCGGATATGTTTAATTTCTTTATACCGCGGGAACTTACTCACTTTATCGGGAGTATATCTTAATCCAGAGTATATTCTACCTATATACCAAATTTCATCCAAATCCATCCATCCGTTTCGCCGTGATTGAGCAACAAACAAAAAAACATCCAAACGTTCGCATTTATAATATTAGTTAGATAAATATTTAGCTATAACCTTTCTTATGTACTATGTGTTAGCTTTTGACCTCATTCACACCTGATGTTAAATGAAGATGAGGACGATGGAAGCGGACTAATCCAGCACCTCCGAATTATTTGGGCGATTGGCTAAAATGCAACAATGCTATCAATATTTCTGTTTGGCTGCAGACTTGGATAAGGTGGTAGCTAGCCAAGCGGTTTGAAAAACGACTCATCATCATCATATCAACCGAAAGACGTCCACTACTGAACAAAGGCCTTTCCCCTAAGATCTCCACAATGACTCACAACCAACCAAACCGAGTACTAAACTTGTATATGTGTAGGCGAACTGGTATTTTTTTTATGGTTAACTGGACACGCATTTGACCACAATCTCATCTGGTGGGAAGTGACGATGTGGCCGAAGATGAAGCACGCGATCTCAGTAGATGCCTATTCACCCTGCTCTTGAAGATCCCAAGGTTGTAGGATTCAGGAAAGACTGACGCCGGAAGGGAATTCCATGCCTTGGCTCTTCGCATTATGAATGAAGAATCGAACCGCTTAGTGCGAATGTTCGGTATGTTATCTACATACGGGTGGAATCCCTCCCCGCGCCTAGTAGTCCGAAGATGAAATGGCGATGGTGGAATAAGATTGTGTAATTCCAACGCACACTCACCGAAGTGCATCCTGTAAAAGACTGAGAGACAGGCGACCTTGCGACGGTGTTCGAGGCTCTGCAATTTAGCAGTGGTCACCAATGAGTCTTTTGGTATCCTGCCTTTTCACTTGCCAACTACCGTTTCGCAGAATTTTATTTTCTATTTTCGGCAAGAGGGCAGTCGAACCCAAGACCTCTGTTTTGTTAACCTTTTGTTGTTTATATGCCTTTTTGTGCGATTATTGATATACGCTGTAATCTTTGTGTAGTTTTTGTTAATTGTACAATAAAGAGTATTTAATTGATTGATTATATTGAGTTACATAGGCTGTTAACCCTAAGAGTATGCATGAATAGAGAAATCTATAGTTCCTTTCCTAATTTAAAAATTCGGATTCCTTCTTCTTGAAGATTTCTATTGAAATATAAAAACAAATGGTTTTTTTTTTTTTTTATTTATGGCATTTTGAAGATATGAAAGGCACGTAACAAGACGAGTGTTAAGTATGAATGTGGAGGGATACAGAGGTAGAGGAAGACCAAAGAAGGTGTGGGTAGACTGCGTGAGGAATGATATGTGTGTGAAAGGGGTGAGTACGGAGATGACGGCTGATAGAGGAGAGTGGAAGAGGATGACATGTTGTGCCGACCCCACCTAGAGTGGGATAAGGGCAGGAAAATGGATGATTTATGGCATTTTGAAGTCCTAAATGTTCGAAATAGTCCAGTAAGGATACACTTTAAACTTTCTATAATTTTAAAAGCCGTGAGTTTTTACACATGTCAGTGATAGAATAAAAATGTTTTCTAATAAATCGGTAGTTTGCTTTAGATATAGTATTAGTATTTAGTAATAAAATATAGACTATTAAAATTACCACTGTGAATTTCAATGCGTCGAAGACTTATACTTAGAACTCCTGTAATTATTCTTTATTTTTAATAAAATATTTCACCGATAGTAAATATCACGACTTGATAAACTATTTTTCGAAATTATAAAGTGGATACAAATTTTTTTGGAAAATTGTTTTAGGACATCCTGAATGCATGAAGTTCACAGTGGTAACTTTAATTTAATATAGCAGGTTTTATAATTAAATACATAATACCATACCTAAAGCAAGCAACAGAATTGTGAGAAAATATTTATATTCTATTACTAATGGGTACTCTACTCAATCCTTCCACAAAAAATCAAAAACTTTAAGATTATAGGAAGTGACACCACAAACATTATGTATTTTACTGGACTAAAAACGCTATATCAGTTCACGGAACACTAAAATACAAAATGTTCATGAATCATGGAACAGAAATAACTAAACTCGAGGGTCAGATTTGGCAACATAAACTTAACTGTTATGATGTGTCAGGTCTCGTTAAATTTCATCGCATCACGAGAAGACTTGTTTTATAGACTTTCCCTTCTACACTTTTAGTTTAGTGCGGAGGGCCACAGACTAACCAAACTTACGAGTATGTGTATATTTTTACCGGCTTAAATCAGACCTAAACAATATAATAATTAATCACACAAACATACCACCACGAACTTATTCCCAAATGAGGATGCATGTTTAATGCATGAAGCAACCTCCACGGTTGATCTTTGATGAATATGATGATAATTAATAACCGTGGTCGGGTGTTCATAATTTCTTTTTTCAAGTTTGTATTATGTGGTCCTATTTACTATGTAGGTACCTAATTTCTCAACACCGTCACAAAGGACAAAGATACTACCTCGTATACTTTATTACACCTAAGTACCTAAAAGTACGTACTTACACCGGTTTTAAAATTTATTTCGTAAGCTTGAGCTGAAAGTCTCTGCAGAAAATTTAGACGACAAAATGAAATAGCCATAGTAAATTTGATCATTCGGGATGGACGATCAATCCCCTGGTTATCGACGATATAGCACTCATGGCCGAGGGATCTGCGAAATGTGAAAGTCATTTCAAGATTATTATTGGCTTACTCCTACGTATTTTTACTTACACAGTAACAAAAATCCTGCGACCAAAGTGAAAGTAGGTGGATAAGAGAATTCCATGAAAAACAAAAAGGATAAGTTGAATACACTGTTAAAAGTATTGGGGATTACGGGAAGAACTTTTGTGATGTATTTTCATCAAACATAGAATAATAAATGTCATGTTATCATTGAAAATGATTTTTAGATCGATGCTGGTGATGCGATGGGTGAGGGTTCGTTATTAGGGTTGTGTAGTCAACAAGAAAGAAAGAAAGAAAAAATTATTTAAACTCATCTCATGACACAGACAATCAGGTACAAGCATTACACGGGCGAGACATATACAAAAAGTATACATTGTGTTTGCCATCAGCTAATTGTCAGTGTTGCAAGGTGGAGTCAATAAAGTCTCTAACTCAGCATGGGCTGTAGCCCGTCACTACAACGCTGGTTTTCAGTGGAGCCTCCAAATACCGCACGGACACTGGTCAACAAATACACATACAAATAATAATTATAATTAATATAGGAGTGATGTCATGAGAGAATTACATACGTGTACCTATATCTCTTTCTCTCAATAATATAATGATCTCCTTAATAATAATACACCATGTTATATATACACATCTACATGATATTGAACAGTATATAATATCAGTAAATAATGGGTAGATAAAATAATAATATACATAACATACATACCTACTAACCTATTTTAATTTCAAGCAGTCAATGTGAGAAGGAACCCTTATAGTTTCGCCATGTCCGTCTGTCTGTCTGTCCGAGACTTAGCTCAGAGGCTCTTAGTACTAGATAGTATACATTAATCACGCCTACAAGGTGGTAAAATAAAAACCTAAGAAGCTAATGCTTTTTTTAATGTAAAAAACATACTTCCCGTGTGACGTTTAAAAAAAAGTACTTTAATTTAGTTTTTTTTTTATTTAGAACTTATATATACTTTTTCCACAGTTTTTTATTGTAATGACATGTAAACCCTGTATAACCAAGGCACTGACAGGTTGTGCAACAGATGCATGGAGATTGACAAGATTATCGCTCACATAGTCCTGTAATGACTGGGCGCATAAATCTTTGGTTTACAAGTTTCGATATCACAATTAGATTTAGATTAGATTAGATTTATTTAGTTCACTTTTACAATATCATGTCATACATACAGTTTCGTAAATTTATGATTTCTAAAATAAAAGTGAGTGTCAAACATAAAACAAAGAATAATAACATGAAAAACACATACATATATACAATAGCATTATACATATTATTATATGTATGTCAAAATTAATTAATAAAGTATAAGTATGTAACCATTGTTACGTCAACGTCACACTATTTTTGAATAATCATAATGAAATAAAACAAAACAAAATAAAATATAAACCATGTCATGAGATTATTGATATGCCATAATTTCGATTTGTTAATTAAATACCTCATCATCATCAGCCTTATATATCCCCACTATTGGACCCAAGCTTCGTCTTTCGGGTACGGACCATAATCCACCACGAGGGCCAAGTGCGGAGTCAGTGTTTTTTAGCCGCCCCGCTAAGCTATTGAAAACAACTGGGACCGACTATTTAACGTGTCCTCCGCAGCACGAAAACACTCGTATTAAAATGCCACTAGTAGTCAGTCTAAGGATTGACCGCGACAGACATTGCTTAACTTCGCTAATCAAAAACGATTAGCAAATGCTACTGCGCCACTAATGCTTCTCTAATTTACTAGCTATGCTCTTGTCGATGGAGTAACGACCACGCCTCTCTACTTTCCGCCCTCGTTTTAACCTCTTGGTATGACACGACATTCACCTTTTCTTTCACTTGGTCAAAGTAATTACGCCTGGGTCTTCCCCTTCCTCTCTTTCCTTCAATCCTTCCCTCAATTATGTTCTCCAAAAAATATGTTCTTTACTAATGCTTCAAACCTACTAATAGGTAACGTATTCCAAGAAACATATTGGTCCTTCAATAGATTATTAAATTAAAGATACTCTTGAACCTACTCACTAAAGGTAATATATTTCCCAGTGGAAATAAACGAATGGGTACTAATTAAAACTCCTCGCAAACGACAGACACGCCTAGAAAAAAAAAACATAGTAATTAACACCGTTGGGAGTAGATTCAAGCCTAAATACGAGACAACTCCCTATGTGCAAAAGTGAAGTAATATTTTTTCTGGTGTGAATAACGTACGATGTCTCGACGTTCTAAATTGATTTAATTTCTATAAATTAGAAAGAAAATCATTCATTTCACGATACAAGTTAGCGCAACAATGGTGTCGATTCGGATGTACAGCAACTAAACTAAAACCAGTTTTGGAGTGGTGCCGTCGCATCGTACTGTTCCAAGGAGAACACAGTACTACTTTAAAAGTGGTTTTAGTTTAGTTGGTGTACATCCGAATCGACACCAATACCTATCTATCGTGTCGTTCTTCTACGGGTTTCCTCATTCCTGGGTCAATCTTGGCCGAGCATGGCCATTTCCTTTTGAGCTTTCTCTCGAGGGCCTTAGTGAGAGACCAAGTTTCAATACCATAACTCATCATATAAAATATAATTATTATTACAAATGCAAAAGTTTATATGTTTGTTTGTTTGTTTGTTTGTCGCTCAATCACTGCGAAACGGGAGGAAATTTAGTGTATAGGTAGAATATAAATATAAATAAATAAATATTTCGGACACTTACACCAATCATCTAGTCCCAAACTAAGCAAAGTTTGTGCTATGGATACTAGATAACGGATAAACATACATAAATATTTATATAAACATCCATGACTCAGGAATAAATGTTCATATTCATCACACAAACATTTACCCGTCGCGGGATTCGAACCCGCAACCGATGGTTTCGCTGACAGGGTCACTATCCACTACATCAATCGGTCGTCAAATATACCCAGGATTAAGACATAGGATATTTTTTATCCCGTTAAATTGAGTAATTCCCGCAGCATAAAGAAATTTCCGCGATGAAGCCGCGGGACGAAAGCTAGTGTTTATACAAATATTTATCCGTTATTTAGTATCCATAGGACAGGTTTGCCATAGTTTGGGACAAGGTAAGTAGGTAATCAGTGGTTTCAGCACGTTAAAGGAATAGAATCAACCCATCTCTTCCCGTCGGTGTGGTAAAAGGCGACTATGGGACTTTCCGCCAAAAAGCATTTATATTGCCTTGCTTGTTTTAACGGTGATGGGCTCACTCCTGGTCAAGTGTGCATTTCTGTACATTTTGAAGTGGAACCGTGGTGGTTGTTTCAAGCATTAATCTTTTAGTATTTGGAACCACCCCAATACTCAGTTTGGGATATCTCTGGCCACCCGATTTGGGATAAAGGTCGTGATATTTTGTATGTAGGTATGTGTCCGAAATATACAGGGTGAATTTTTCAAGTGGGCGCGTGCATGGCCAAACTATGAAGCATAAAAGTACTGACAGGAGTTTCGGGCTCGATTTTGATGAAAACTAAAACTGCATCATTGGATTTTTCAAAAATCAATATTCCTAGCCAGGAATCAAACCCGTTGATTTTGAAGAAAAAATACACTGTATTATTACACCATTCGGTAGTGTCGCTAATAATGAACGAATTCTGGGAAGTAATCATATACGGCAAACTTAAGGAAATAAGTCATTATATTTTATTATATTTTTATTATTTTACTAGCTTTCCGCCCGCGGCTTCGCCGGCGTTGAATAGCTTTATCGTTAATTTGTTTATCCCGCGGGAACTATTCACTTTATCGGGATAAAAATTATCCTATGTAATCCAGGGTATGGTCTACGTAAATACCAAATTTCATCCAAATCCGTTTATCCGTTTCGCCGTGATTGAGCAACAAACAAATAAACAAACATCCAAACTTTCTCATTTATAATATTATGTAGTTAGATTATATTATATTTTGTATTTTTCATACGTTTATAATGTACAATATACAGGATATTGTTTTGTTTAATTATTTGTAAACACTTTTTTATGGTGAATCCCAAATGGAAGGTGTTTTCTAATGTCCGAATTCGCTTATATCGATAATAATCGCTTAATAATCGTCAGTTACCTTTTCCTAACTCATAGGATGAAATAAATTTTTTCTTGCTATGTAATCTCTACTATAGGAACACTCGATTAATAATTTACTGCCTAAAATATTAAATAGTTTAGACTTTTTAACAGGTTGTTAATTGGAAGCATTAAAATATAAAGGAGATTCTACAGCGAAAGTTGTAGAACTTTGTAATTTTTTTCCCCCGGGTCACTCTTTGTGGCAAAGGTCATCTCACCATCTGCCTACAGAGCCGACAGAGCATTTAAAATTTTTTAACAGCTAAATATCTGGGCTTATATGCCTTCATTTCCCCTGCGGTACAAAAGGGTCTATCAAAAATTTATATTGTGTTTGGGCTTCACTCTCTAGATGTTTTACATTTCAGTTTTTGTTCACCGCAGTTCAGGTTTTGGATACATTTCCAACAACTTAGGTAGATAGTTAATAATTTCCACAATAAGAGTATGTGAGATAGATAGTTACGGCATTCCCTACCTGTGTTTTGCAAGTTGTTCGTTTTGGAATCTGCACATTTTGCGACTTCCGCGTGTCCTATGAAACGATAAAAAACCTCTCCTATACAAACCTCATCGCCATCTCGCCTGCCCCCATGACATATATAAGGTAAATCTGCCAAAGTGTATGTCGAAAAATTACCTAGTTTGGCTGTTCATGTATTTACTTAATACCGATACCTTTTATTTACTCAAAGTTATGGTTGAAGGTGAAAAGGTGAAATCCAGAAACCTTCAGATTATTTGAAGGACAGGCTATCTTGTCGGAACAAGCATTTATAAATACGTACCCATATTACTAAATAAACGGAGAACTAAATTTGTACCCTACAGCGGGAATAGAACTAGCTACCTCCTCGTGAACCCTATGTTCTTTAAATTAATCCACAGAGGCGGAAGTGGATGGAAAGTCCTTTATAGCAGGGTCGGCCAACTCGGTTAGGGCTGCGATCTACTTAAAATTTTTTTCACCTCTCGGGATCAAATTTTATGGGTTTAACGGGATGAATAAAACAATATTTTTTTGAAGCATGATATATAGAGGAACGAGTAATCAGCTCACCCGGTGGAAAGTTTTGGTGTTACTTATACCTATATTTAATCACCAAACAAAATTAATAATTTTAAATAGGTCTTCAGGCAATTTAACTATATTTCCCACTCAGAAGTATATAATCTAACTGCGTTGCGGCATGTGAAAAAATAGTTGTCGTAAAAGGAAACTTAGAATAACAAAAAAAAAAACATAATTGAGGGAAAGATTGAAGGAAAGAGAGGAAGGGGAAGACCTAGACATAATTACTTTGACCAAGTGAAAGAAAAGGTGAATGTCGTGTCGTACTAAGAGGTTAAAACGAGGATGGAAAGTAGAGAGACGTGGTCATTACTCCACCGACAAGAGCATAAATTGAAGAGAGAGAAACACAGTTTCAAGTAGAGAAAGTCCAATTCCTTTAGCATTTTTTCGCAATAGACCATTCTGGGCGGATTTCCTGGTGAATCGCTATAGACTTGTTGATCATACCTTTGCTTTACATTTATTTATCGCTATTCTTAAAATCGGTTTTACTGGAGTTTGTTCCACATATTATTATTATGTAATTTGCAATTTCAGTTACAAATAAAGTTAATTCATCGATCCGGTTGAAATAAACTTTTATAATTCGAAATTATATAGTTGAAGTTAAAGGTAAAGGTGGCGTGTCCGATAAGAACATTGTCCAGTTTTTGTATGCTTTATACTTTTTTTCTTTTTATGATTGACTGGATTCGCGTTTGACCACAATCTCACCTGATGGAAAGTGATGATGTGGTTGAAGATGAAGCACGTAATCCCAGTAAATGCCTATTCACTCTGCTCTTAAAGATCCCAAGGTTGTAGGATTCAGGAAAGACTGACGCCGGAAGGGAGTTCCATGCCTTGGCTGTTCGCATGATGAATGAAGAATCGAACTTCTTAGTGCGAATGTTCGGTATATTAACTATATACGGGTGGAATCCCTCCCCACGCCTAATGGTTCGAACATGGAAGGGTGACGGTGGAATAAGATTATGTAATTCCAGCGCACACTCCCCGAAATGCATCCTTCGGTATTTGTAATCCAAAATAAAAATAAAATTTAAAATATCTAAGATAAGAAATATAATATAAATATAAATATCCTTGGACATACACACAGCGCCATCTAATTCCACATTAAGCAACTAGGCTTGTATTATGGATACCAGATGGTTGATATACTACATGATTTTTTTTTTTTATTTGTAAATACTAATAACATCATTTTTTATTTGTAAATACTCCTTTGTATCGTATTTTGGATAAATAGACAATATACAACTTGAATCATCTACAACAATTTATCGAAATACCAAGTTATACGCCCCGATTCACATACAGATACGTCTATACAACTTTATGAACCAATATGACGGCCAATATTGGAATACTCGAGTCGACAGACGATACTTCGATTCGAGGAAGTATAAAAGAACTTCAGAGTGAGGAAGTTTATAAATGGCGTAAAGTGTCAGAGGACTATCCCGCTTTCTCTTCAAACTGAGGATCAAAGCGGTGTTTGTTCTCTTCTCTTCGCAATACAAGTTCTAACTATTTACTGTCGCATTATTTAGTACTACGAAGACGACTATAACTACGTCGGTACATATTTATATTTGATTCAATGCCATCCTTTGAACATTATCTCACCTATTATGAAGTTCCCTTTGAGTAATTAAAGCTTACCTATATCTTCGCGTTAACGAGTAACTTTATATACCGAATGAGTTTATTTACCGTAAGGAAAAAAAAACATATTAGGTAAGTGAAATAAAATTATAGTCACGGGTATTTGAATTTTTTTTTTATTTCAAAAAAAATCATCGACCCGACCCTCTGGCCGGAGTTTGATATGCAACTGGCTGGATTCGTAGGGCTCCTATCATGCGAAATTTATTTGGAACCATATTTACTCCAAGTTGTCTTTATTTATTTAATTTAATTATGCATTCAGCCGGGCAACAGCGCTAGCGTACTAGGTACTATGCCTCACGGAAGAGAGTTGGACGGCGTATTTTTTCTATAAGATATATGTATTTTTAATTGTGTTTTATAAATTTGTTGTTTCATTTAATTATGTAATTATGTAGAATTGGCTACAAACGCGACCGTTAAATGACAGAACTAAAGCTTCATTCGATGATGGTTTTGAAAAAAAAGCTACCTATCCAATACCTTCTATTTCACGTATCTATTATAATGCCTTATTTTTTCCTTACGGTAAGACTCAGACTCATCCGGTATAATCAGGGACTAACAAAACTAGAGGACTGACAATCGTCAAACTATCTCAAACGAACTATGAATCAACTATGTATTGAAAATTTAGAAAACCCCCGAGAAAACAAGGGATTATATCATACAGATAAAAACCATAGTTATAAAGGCTAAATATTTTCGAAACGGCTTAACCGATTTCACCAAACATGGCTAAGAAACTGCCCCCTAGTTTATGTTAAATTAAAAAAAAAACCTGATCCGATCGGTCGCTTAAATCGGACTACGCATTACAGAGATACATCCGGATAAAGACTGAACACACACACACACACATACACACACACCCACACACAACACACACAAGTACGTACGTACGGACACACATGCACGCAGACGACCACACAAACCCACACAGAACACACACAAGCGTGTACGCATGCATACACATGCACGCACACACACACACACACACAACACACACACACACACACACACACACACACACACACACACACACACACACATACAACGCCGTCAGTTAAACACATAACACCCGTCCTTAAGCCAAGGAAATAATAGAGAATTCTGATTCTGCGAACAGAGTTGTAATAATAAAATTATTAAAATCTTGAACAAAGGATATCACTTAACAAAATATAATGTTCCATATTCCACCTACACACAAATTAAACTGTGTAAAATTAATTTATCATTTTGATACAATCTTCTCTGGATTTCGGGTAGCGCTCGAAACATTTTAATTTTATTGTGGGTAGGTTTTTAATCTATTTCTGTTACGTTATTGTATTCCTAACTTTGATTTATTTCTGGATAAAAATAAGTTCTTCTGTAAATAAAATTTTACCATTTACATTTAGAAGGATTCGATTTAAAAACTTGTGTTTTAGAAATTAGAAGCAATTATTGTAATCGCACTTTATTTAAATATTTTTATTCAATAAGTTCAACTAGTTGAAATAGTTGAACTTATTTGAGTAGAGGACTTAAACCTTGAGGACGTGAAAACGTTGAAAACAATATCCAGTAGAATAATTTTTGAACTTCAGAAGTGCATTTTGACACCGCTTTGCCATATAGAAGGAAAAAATTGGAATCTGGTTCAGGTTTTCCCAGTAGATCATCATAGGTATATTTAGAACTCGCCTCTAATTTACAAATTTAAACCGACTTCAAAAAGGGGGAGGTTATCAATTCATCTTTTTTTATGTAGGTAGGTATCTAAAACTTGTTTGTTCACAAGTTTAAACCATTCCTTTTTGGTTGGACGATATACTACCACGAAGATGGTGCTGCAGATCTGATTATGTTTTCAGGAAGAAAACAGAACCTTACTAAAATCGGCTGCTCCATGATTTTCGGGCACGAGGAGTGTCATGTCATAGCCATATAAAAATGCTGAAACTATAATCAAAATCCATTCAGCTGTTCCAGAGTCTATTTAAGAGAAAGAGACGGATAACAATTCTAAAAACAGTTATATATTTTGTAAATAGCATATCAGGTAGGTTTGAAGCTGCAGACATGTTTCAATGAATCAATCAATTGTTTAAATAAGGAAGGTACATTTAAATATCTTATAGAAATTACAATTAGGCGGCGTTGTCTCTCAGCTCTCTTCCATGCAAACCCATCATCATGGAATTAAAATACGAGGGTTAGCACAAATAATTTCCTAAATATTAAATACATCTGAAAGTTCTGCATATTGAATTCCAGAAGTGTTATCCTAAAGTATGAAAAACATTAATAACTATACTTAAATTTTATATGTATATTTGTATAAAGATATATAACACCTTTCAGGTAAGTAGGTACATATTAATTTCCACCCCTCTAAAGAGCCGTACGTAATATAAAGCAGGTTACAGAATTCTCTTTGAAATTCGTAATAACTGTGAGGTGGAACTCAAGGCGAAGTAATTGTCTTTGCCTGTTATCTAAGTGCTTTCAACTGGTGCCAATATCGACACTTCGACTAACAAATGAATAGAAATGATGAACAAGCCTTCAAACGGCATAGCGGCATTAAATACCTTCTTAGGTACTTAAATTACATTAGGTACTTTCATAAGTAAGTAGTAATTAAAACATGAATTGTCTAAATTAAAAAATATGTAAACTGCTTGACCGACTTTGTCTTGCACGGTTTTGTTAGATTCGTCTTTATCTACAGAGTTCATACATTTTATGATAAAAAAATCAATATGGCGCCCATAGCATTCCAGCGAATTCCTTAACCGATTTCGAAGTAGTAGTAGAAGTCTTTGTAGGTAGTTCCTTTTTTATTTGCAGTCGGGTTGTTTGGTTTTTATATACTTATTTCCAACTTCGCGGCAAGTACAAAATACCTATTATAAATGAATAATCCATTCCAATGTAACTTTATATGCATGTACTTATAAGTCTAAAAAAATAGACCATTCGAATATCTAATTAAAATAAAACTATAATTGTATTTAACCTACCTTACTGAATTGCCGATTCACCCTTTGTCATCAAAATATCCGTTTCAAAATATGATTTATAGTGAACACTAGATAGATAAAGGCGGCGATCACTGGCAATACTCGACCTTATTTCGTCCCAATTCGCGTGACAAATAGGAATTGTAAACTAAACCCCAAAATATATCGCATTAGGACGGACACAGTTCATATTAGACCCAGTGATCTAACACCTTACAAATTTTCACTTTCAAGTTTTGTTATGCTGCAAATAAATCACAGACACAAGAAATTTAATAAAATTCTAACTTAGAAGGAACTTAATAGAAGTGAGGGTAGTTACGCTTCAAGTCAAGCACTCAATATCAAACGGGGCAAATGCTTGAAAACTTTTGTCGAGAGTACCTAACCAACCACCGTATTTTTACCCGACCGAAGGAAGGAGGGTAATGTTTTTCGAGTGAATGTATGTATGTGTATATGTAGATTTCTATGTTACCCCCTTTAGCCTAAGACGGCTTGACCGATTTCGATGTGCACAGTTTCGTTAGATTCGTCTTGATACCTGGAGGTTCATAGGGGTCTGGTTGAAAACCAGCGCTGAGCAGCAGCTAGTCTCTGTCAGCATTATGATGAACCAGATTCTTTTGTCACAAAAGTGGTATTGTCCTATGTGTATTTACTAATGTAATTACCTAATTTTTTTTCTTTCTTTCATAGGATACATTTTATGGTAAAAATCCAAGATGACGTCCGCATACTACAAAATAATGCTATAGGGTTTTTGGTTTTTCAACTCATATTGTTATACTAGTTAAGTTATGTAGCTGCATGTTTATTAATATACTGTGGCTAAGCTGAGGACGTGTTACGAAGCCCTACTTGTGAGGATTAACGCATTTGAGTATCGAAGAACATAAACAATGTGTTCAACAGTGGTATCTGTTATTGGGTATTAACAAGAAGAAATTGGATAATATATAGTTGTGGTACGATAATACGAATAAAACTACAATGAGGCATGTTCGTATATATCATACAAACATTTACCACTCGCGGGATTCGACCAGCAACCGTTGGTTTTGTAGACAGGGTCACTATCCACTACACTAATAAGTCGTTAAATGACATGGCATTGTATATAAGTAAGATAATTATATTTAATCTACTATTCATTAACCCTTGCCAGTATTAGTCTTCAAGCGGTTATAATGCGGTAGATACCTACCGAAAGTATTTGACATCGACACCCTGTATAATCGGATTAAAATTCGAAATTTTCACCAACCTTTGTGGTCCCAAAGAGGATTTATTACTAAAACTCTCGTTGGTACCTAGGTATTTATTAATAAAGATTATTTTGTTAGTGTTTTGTTTAAAATTGTTGACCTAGAATGTAGGTAATTCATTGAGGTATTTTCTAATCGCAATAGCTTAGCATTTGACATCAATCTAACGACCGAGCTATCTTTTTTCCATTGTGCATTTGAATTTCTTATTCTAGATAACATCAGTCAAATATGAAATATTGTCAATACTTTGCAATCCAGAAGGCATCCCCAGAGAACCCACGTATAGAGCTAATATGAAGTCTTCAGGAAATAGAGCGATTTTGAATTTGGAATTTCTAATACTCCAGCAAGGAATTATGAAATTGCTTTACATGCCATATTATTTGAATGTGGAACTATCCAGGTCTGTGAATGTGACAATTTTTAAACGACTATATTAAGAGGTGAGCACTAAGAGGTTGTGTACGAATTTAAAAAGTATATGCGGTAAGAAGTGGCGGGAATTTTTGCAAAATGTATTTGATTGGTTTAGTTTTTTTAGAAAAGGACTATTGGTAACTACTTTTGACTCTTGCGATCGTTTTTAAATACTTTTTATCCGACTGCACAAGAAAGGTGGGTGATGTTTTTCGAGTGTTCCTATATAAATTCATTGTTTTTTCGGTGTGCTCTGACAGCAGCGCTACTAATTATCTTCCTCTCCTTTCCTGTCATTACGTAGCATCAGAGTGACCAAGGATAGTTGAAGGCTCGGTGAATAACCTAAACTAATTTTTACACTGATAAAATAAAAAGTAATCTGCTGGGTTAGCATACAAATTTCTTATGTATGTTACGTGAGGCTCTACCAACCTGATATTTTAATTATTATTGTATAACATCTACTAGATGGTCGTACGTATACTTAGCGTTTTACTGCAAATCATAAACTCAGTAACGACAGTAAATGATAGTATGTGTGTGTTCTAGTATCGCTACTTTTTAAGCAGTGTGTGTTTTACGAATGAAATTACGCGAATAAAAGCGCATTTGTGTACCAATGACATATGCAGTCTAAAAACGCCCCTGTAGACATTAAATCGATTGCAAGGTCTGTTCATTACCGCTATAATGCGGTCCATTAATTACCTTTTGAAGTAAACCGCCGTGTCATTCGCTTGCTAATTGAATTTTCTGCAAACACAAACTGTGTATTATCTGTAGTCGGATTTGAGAGGGTTTCGACGCGTCAGTGCTATTGGTTTTGTGATTTTGCAGAAAAGCTCATCATTAGGTATGGTTCACATTAATCCTGCAATTAAGGCGTAGGAAGAGATGTATCACTTTAAAGACATCGTGCGTAGTTAAAATCAAATTCATCCATTCAACCACCCAAGCTTCAGTTACAATGTCACATAACTCGTAAACACCTTGTATCACCTGCCACTACTGTCTGGTAACAAGGTAGTGTGACAGGCCAAGTTGCATTCGAGCCAATTCGGCCAAGCTTTGTCCATGCATATATCTATTTTTAATATTGGTAGTCAAACCAGTCGTAAAATTAAAATCAAATATAAAGTCCCAGGATAGGTTTTCCATGGCAGAATTCGCCTTAGTTACGCACGGGATTAGTGCACTATTATATTAATACAAAATGATTAATATAATATACTAATATACATTTTATTGCATTTATAAATTACGAAGAGAAACTTGTTGATCACACTAAAAGGATAAAACTATTTCATCGCTTTTGGTATACAACTGACACTTACCTTGATTGAAAATCTCGAATTCAATGAACTTAACCTCCTAGGACCTATGGTCGTCTATTTATGACATAGAACCAGCTCCACCTGTCGTTGCATAGCTTGAATTTCATTAATATTTATAACAAGATAAGCAGTTCTAGAAATACGTTAAATTTATTCTAGTTTTTATTGCAAAATGCGATGAAAAGTGAATCGCAATCGTAACACTTTGACAAATTACCCATGCAAATTAAAAAAAATCTGCTATCTTACTTTAGAAAATATTTATCGTCAATTATTATTGTCTCTATATATGACATAGGAACTTATACATATATCCTATACGAAGATGTGACGTAAACTGAAACTTTTTTCTCTACATATGTTCATATTATGTATTTTTCCTTTCTTCAGTCATATAACTGCTAACTCCGTAACTGCACTTTTTCTTCACCGTCCCGCACAATGCTCTAACCACCACTGAGGTTGGCTGGAAGAGATCTCTATTAGAGATAAGCTCACCTTTGTACAATATTTCCGACTGATTGTCAACATGTTTTTTATGTGCAATAAAGAATACAATAATAATAACCAAATATTCTCGATAAATAAAGTTTATTCTCGAATTCAAATAATTCTCAGGACTGAGGAGGTTAACTAAAAATTAAGTTCTCGTCTAGGTAAGCCTCCAGCATATACCAGAAATTGGCTTCTACATTTAACCGACTTCATTTATACTTATTTTTGATGAGGTCTTAATTAAATCTTGTTTTTAATAATCATTTCATTTTTGTAATTTGTAATATGCTTTATTTATAACAAACTTTAAAGCGGCCTGCATCGGTCACTGGAAATCTGTAGGGTAGTCTTATGTTCAGCAGTGGAGTTAGTGGACATACTGTAGCTAATATGACGATGATGATAGAAAATTCATGAAGTCGCGATTATAAATTACGAGTCAATTGAGTCTACTCAAATAGATCAATGAATAATATTGAATTTTTTATCTACCTATAGATTTTTATGCAATAAAGAGTATTTGTATGAAGTAGAATACTAAGGTATTGGCTGAATGACAATAAAAATACAAAATAGGTACATTCCATTTAATTATTAATAACATCAAGCAACTTCCCTCGAAGGAAGTTAAAGGTGATAAATATAATTAGATATTGAAAAGAGGAAATTATATTTTGAATTTTGTTACCAAATTTCCTCTTTAGGTCCTATTTATTGATCCTTAGTGAAGACCGCAAACTTCCCTCATCACAATTATGGAGCTCCTGGCTCCTTCGTAACTTTCAAATTGGTTTATTTCAATTTAATCAAAACAAGTGACATTGTAATCATGATGGGTAGACTTATCAACTTGACGATATCGCGATGGAAATAGATAATGTGCTGCTTGTGAAAGGGACGCATGATTTACGAGTCTGCCTATTTACAGTGGTCGTACTACGTGTCTACATAATTAGTGGGCGTAGCAGAATCAACGTAAGTGAAAGTTGTTAACTAAAACGGTATAATACGACATTGATAGATGGAGCTACTGTATGGTTGGTCTAATCACAACATTGACCGATGTCTGGTCAACTTTGTTGTTGTGCTCTCGAATAACAATACAAGGAATCGTGTGGTTCTCGAATACACCGAAATAATCTGGTGGAGTAACACAAGAATTGTCGGTAACAATTTTAAGATGGTCCTATATTTGGATTTTCGATCAGGTATATTTGTTTTTACCCAAAATTAATCTAACTATAATTATTATAAATGCGAAAGTTTGGATGTTTGTTTGTTGCTCCATCACGGCGAAACGGATGAAAGGATGCAATTTGGGTGCAATTTGGTATATAGATAGAATATATCCTGGATTGAGACATATGACATTTTTTATCCCGATAAAGTAAGTAGTTCCCGCGGAATAAACGGATTAAACAAATCCGCGATGAAGTTATTCTAACGCAGACGAAGCTGCGGGCGGAAAGCTAGTTATATATTTTTTTTTTTTTTTCATATAGGTAACTTTTCGTGGTAAGCCCTTTGACGGAATTAGGACATGGTGAAATATATAAAGAAGTTTATGTCTTACTCCAGTCACACAAAATTGCTTAAAGTTTTAAGAATAACTCTAGAAAGAATATTTATAGCCAAATATGTTCAAAAATTACAGATTATTATCTAAAAAAACTGGGACGTGAAAGCGTATTGGAATTCTTTTTTAATTATTTATTAACAAAATATTCGGCAACAGTTAGCCAGCGAACTTTACATTTTAAGGTATTAAACGAAAATAGCGTATTCTTGTTCATCCGAGCAAGCAGCATCACTAAGGCCCGTATTAATAAACCAACCTCAATACAAGTCTTGAGGCTGTATCAACCGAGATGCACCTTAAGAAGTTAACGCTATCTCAAGCCCCGTGCGAATTTATAAACCAATCTTGAGGTCTATTCAGTTGAGATCACTTCTCAAGTATTCGCCTCAGCGGCGAATGAATGATAGTGAGTACTGCTTGAGTATGCACATGCTTTTCAGGTCTCAAGTTAGGTTTATTAATCTACACGTTTACTTGAGACCGATCCCAAGACTGTTCTTAATCTTGAGAACGGTTTATTAATACGGGACGACTGTTCTCAATCTTGAGAATGGTTTATAAATGTCGTCAGGGGCGTATGACCGCCGGCGTCAATTTCCAATATTCGCCGGGGGGCTCGAAACTCTCGCATTCGCTCAGTCGACGACTTTTTAGTTTGTTGAATTCCGTTTAAAAACGCTTTTTACGCGATCCTTTTCATGATTTTTGACACATTAGCAGGACGCGCCGATTTTAACACATAATCATGTGCTGTTTTGTCTTTAATAAACCAACTTTAACTAGTATTCTCTAAAATCTACAAGCACTTTAAGATCCAGATTGCCTAAATCTGGATCTTAAAGGGCTTTTAGATTTTGTAATATTTAGCTAAATAAATTTGCCAAAAGTTCAAGGCAGTCTATTTCAGAGAAATTTAATGCTTGACCAGTTTTTGACTTATTGTATGGCAATGACATAAGCTGACATTTGTGATGTTAAAAATTTATTTATTTATTTTATTTATTTACCAAGTTTATAACTATCATTACAGATTACTCCAATGCGATAGTTAACTAATAACAATTATGTATACCAACTATATCTATCTATACTAAATAACATAGTTCAAATAACGCGACTTTTTGAAATTCGCTCATACTGCATATGACAATATCTGTTCTGTCTGCTATCTCATTGAGTGTGTATAGTGCTCCTCACTCTATTTCTTTAAAGATAGATATGTATTATACAATACACTTGTGATAAATTATTACAAACAAAACACTGCATTATTCATTATTAATGAAAATTAATCTAACTACAATATTATAGATGCGAAACTTTGGATGTATGTTTGTTCATTTGTTTGTATCACGGCGAAACAGATGAACGAATTTGGATGAAATTTGGTATGTAGGTAGAATAGAAACTGGATGGAGACATAGGATATTTTTTATCCCGATAAAATTAGTAGTTCCCGCGGGATTAACAAATTTCTGCGATAAAGTTATTCCACGCAATCGGGGGCGGAAAGAATAAAATTTAAAAAAATAATAATAATTCAATCATATGTAAATTTTGAGTTAGATAATAAAACTAAATATACATAATTATCCAATTTACTGCAGTCAATTGGAACAGTTACAGAAAAGGATATACCTACCATTCTACCATTCTGACTTTCATTACCTTATATGATAGTTTAGGCTTTATGTCTAGCTATGAAATTCTGTAAAATAGGCTTATGCTTATGTATGTAACCTATTTTGAATTAGTATTGATTGTTTTCGTTTCTAAGGTAAGCTCATTATGAAGTTAAATATTCCTATGGGATATAACTATACTACTCTAGAAATTATCTCATCGTTTTACGAACACTGAACATTATACACGTAGATTGTTATGCATAAACATTACCGAGCCACAACATTTCAAAATAATACTCGACTCAGCAGCTCAATTTCAGTTTGAAATAAAAACTGCAACGAACAGCGAATATGCTTCATAGTCGTGTTATACAAATTTTCATAATGAATACTGCAGTGTTTTGTTTGTTACAATTTCTCACAAGTTTATTGTATAATACATATCTATATTTAAATAAATAGAGTGACGTTTAGTAGGTAATGGTAAATCAGCTTTCTGGGTGAGTATTGTTTAATTAAAGGCGACCAACGAGTGATGATTATTATTATTATTATATTATTATAGACGAGCAGAATTACTGCTGGTATGTCTATGTCACAGTGTTGGAAGAGTTCACATTGTTCATTATGTTGTTATTCAGTCAATTTTTAAGTCATCACTAGTTTTTTTTTTTAAATATCCAATCTATTCTTCAACGAATTCACTGATTGGGCGGAGACAACCTCTTCCGGCAGCTTATTCCAGGCCTGAACAACACAGTTGCTCAGAAAGCAATGGGCGACATTGATGTCAGCGCGAGTGCGTCTTATTCGCATAGCGTGTCCGGTCGTATGTATTTCATCCTGAATAAGTCGTACAAGTGAAGCAGGTTGTATTTATAGGTGAGAATTTCGAATGTCTCGATGAGGTCACCTCGCAAGCGGCGGTCTTCAAGGGTCGTAATATTCAGAATCTTCAGTCTCTCCTCAAATCAATTCCAGACAGACAGGCAGGCGTTTACCTCAAAGACGGGCATAATGCTGTCAAAAGGCAACATGATCGAGGTGATGCTGAGAAACGAAGAACTATGGCAACACGTCAATACGCTCATCACATCGATTATGAAATGCAAAGAGGAACGAGAGCGATTAGAGGAACAGAGGGAACGGGAAATGCTGGCTCAGCCAGTATAACCACTGATAATCTACCCGAAGCATTAATTAAGAGTCCCGGGCAATTATCCATGGCGGGAGTTTCGGGGTTTTAGTCCGTAGGCTACTGAGATCTCGGTAGAGTCGGGCATGCCGTTGCGCACGAACGAGGATTTCCCCCTCCCACGAAAAAAAAAGTCTCTCCTCATCGGGTTTCCGCCGCAGATTAAATAACTTATTTACTCATGAGGACAAACTCCTCAATAAGGAACAGAAAAGGCTGATCTGGAAAGAATTCCTAACTACATGCTTGATTGATATGGTAATTGTTGTATTCGTTACCGTCGTCAATAGAGTATTATTCATAGCGGGCTTTAAATAGAGCAATTTTTTTTATAATTGACAGGTAATTCATTTAACTACAATCTTACCTAAGCTTTGTTTTATGATTAAGGGGTTGCACTTGACCTCAATCACATCTGATGTTAAGTGAAGATAAGGCCGAAGCGTACTAACCTGGAAACTAGGGTTTAAGATATAACATATAACTGGAGATAAGATAACCAGTCCCTGAAATTAGCACATCTAAATTATCGTATCTCTGATAACCGGAACACAACAATACTATTAACATTGCTGCTTGGCGGCAGATTTAGATAAGATGGTGGTAGCTAGCCAGGCGGACATTTAAAATGCCCTACCACCAACCGAAAAAAACACCTAGACATGTAACAGAAAAACAAATGATATCGAATGATATATGTATAAACTTTTCACTAAAGTAACACTAAAGTACTTCTCCACTGTCGATATACCCTGTTGTTCGTTACTTTAATCATAGCAACCGACAGATACACATACCCTAGGGCACATAAATGGAATATGTTTCAAATCCATATCTTAGAAGAGATACGTAGAAATAAATGTTCACTAACTTTATTTAAAGTAAAAGTATATATACGAGTAGGTAGTGGACGGCAAACAGAGTAAATTATTCCACCTAACACACACGCAACTTTTAGTTGAGAAGCACTATCGAAGGGGTAATTTGCTTGTCTTTCCAACTTTAGCGTAGGTTCACTTTGCAGTTCACCTGTTTTCTTAGTCTGGCAAGCAGCTCCGTGCCTTCTGGAGTCGTACTTGTTAATCGAAAGAGGCTGATATTAATGGTAAAAGATCGTTTTCAGTTTGCAGGTGTTCCATGGTTCTTTGGCCATTCCTATTTTGCGTTTAGATTAAATTGACGATAACCACTGCTAAATTGAAGTAAAACCTTTCAGGCAGCGAAGTCGGAGCTAACAGCGAGCGGCCAGCTAATAGCCGGGAGCCTGCGAAATAGTATATTTTAAGAGAGTTTATCCCACACAGTTTCACACACACACACTTTCGAGTCCAAATTTTTCGAAATGAGTAGACCAATTCTAATGAAACTTTATACCGATTGATTTAAAAAGTAAGTAGAAAACATTTTCATAATATCTAATTTAAAAGAAAATATTGCATTTCTTCTGTTACTATGGAAAATTTTAAATCGCTCTAATTTTATTTTTTATGATTGACTGGATTCGATTTTGACCACAATCACACCTGATGGAAAGTGACGATGTGGTCGAAGATGAAGTACGCGTTCCCAGTAAATGCCTATTCACTCTGCTCTTGAAGATCCCAAGGTTGTAGGATTCAGGAAAGACTGACGCCAGAAGGGAGTTCCATACCTTGGCTGTTCGGATTAATTTCGTTTAGTTAATTTAGTTTCAATACTCTTTTTCGTAATTATTCTTTACTAATTTTTTAGATGTATTTAGGTACGTGATTTATGCGTATAAAGTTTCATCCTGTCACGGACAGGACCCCAGTCAGCAATCTTCGGATTTTTAGAATCATATCCTCAGCCAGGCTGTGTCCCAATAGTGCAGCTGTTGGTTGTTAATCAGTTGTGATGATAATAGAACTGCTGATGAAATTAGCATAAATAGCAATAACACGTTACCTATCTAACAATAAGATAACAATTTAAATACTTGTGTCCAGTGACAAAGATTTTTAACTTCTGAACTTTCTGTTATAATACAAATAATGAAGACAAAATACGTGAACATTGCTGAATGTTTAAAGTAAATATTAAATATGTTTTCTATTACACAAGAAATACAAACAGATTAGATACATTCAGAAAATATGTACAATGGTGAGGTATTTTTTTAATTCTTTATATCTCTTCCCACCAACGCTACTAGAGGTTAAAAATGTTATGCTATGAATAATAATAAATATACTTGTACATGTTCGTGGCGCACTTGATTGTATCTTTTTAATCAGCGATGAGAAACGATGGGACTTATGTCTTTGAGTGTTGTATGCGTGTGTGTGTGAGAGGTGCATGTGTGTGTGTGTCCAACATCAGGTTTGGGGTAACCTAAGGGGTAAGTACCCCATCATTTTCAGCGGTCGTACTTTATATAATTTCCTACTTTATAACCCCGACGAAAAACGACTAATGTTATGTGTTTGACGGCGCTGTGTGTGTGTATCAGTGTCCAGTTTTTGTCCGGACGTATCTCAATAATGAGTGGTCCCATTTGAATTTGTTTTTTTTTTTATATTTAAGATTAAACTCGGTGATAGGTTCTTAGCTATGTTTCATGGGAATCGGTTAAACCTTTTAAATCGGTTACGATATTATTTAGTTTTTAGGACAGTTGGATGGGTTTATCTGGATCATATATTCGCTCGGGGGTTTTCAAAATTTTCTTTAATATTTCTACAATAAAATAAAAAAAAAAAAATATCCTTAGACCTACATACAGCACCATCTAGTTCCACTGTAAGCAACTATAGGCTTGTGTAAGTTGTGGATACCGTATATGTAAAAAAAATTGTTAAATCGAATTATTAGAGCTATCAGCTATTAATTTTATCCACATGAATAAGTTATTCATCGGAACCTGTAAATATTATAAAATAGCTTTAAATAAATTATTTTTTCATTAATTCCGCTTCCGCTACGTAAAACGGAATTGTTGAATAGAGCTTCCACCCTTTGAAGAGTTAGTGGAACATTTTATTGTCTGTAATAATCACTCCGTTTCCTAAACAGAAAAGAATTTGAAAACGGTTCAACCTCTTAAATTCTTTTAAAGCTTTTCTTTAGAATTACGCAATCAAATTACGAATCTTTGTTTCTTCAAATCTATCTATTCGACTTTGCTATGAATTAATCTTTTAATGCTATACCTAAGAAAATGTTCTTCTGCGTACCTATTTAATTAAGTATTGGTTTGTAATTCAATTTATTTAACACATAGATTTGCTTGTTTCATCAGCGATGGGCCAGCCCCTGTTACGTGTGCACTTCTGTTTATTCATAAAGTGAACCGTAGAAGTTGTTTCAATCATTAAACACTTAAGTTTGGAACTCCAAAACGCTCCAAAACGTGAGGGATAGCTCTGACCACCCCATTTGGGATAATGGTCGTGACGTTATGTATCTATTTTTGCAATGACCACCCCGGTCAGAAATATCCCAAACATTAGTGTCTGGGTGTCCCAATCATTAGAGTATAATAAACAATATCCACGGTTCACTTTACGAAATATACTGAAATGCACACGTGACAGTGACTCCATCGCCGTCTAAACGTGCAAATCTATATGTTTTTTGGTGGAAAGTCCCTTAGACTTTTACGATACCCACAGGTAGAGACGGGTTGGTTCTATTCCTTTTATGTGCCGATACCACAGCACTGCAAAAATAATTGAATTCCAAAATTAAAGCAATCAAAAGAAATGTAATACAATTTTTTTTTAGACCTTGTTGCGCAGAACCATGATCCAGACATAATACTGAGTATGAAGTATTTAAATTCGTTAATAATTATAAATTGTTGTTTTATTTATAAATTATAATATAATAAATTATAATAAGAAATATAGTCTCTTATAGAGATAAGCTCGCCTTTTGTATATTTTAATATTCTCCTGTTTTTTGTTTTGTTTGACGTGTATGCTTATATACATTAAAGTGTTAAATAAATAAATAAATAAATAAGAAAAAAATTATAAATTACACAAAAACCAAATATATTTTTAAACTTTAAATTGAACCCGCATGGTCGTTTATAAGCCTTATATGGAACCATGGAGATAAACAAGTTGGTCTCACTCAAATACGCAGCCCTGGCACAGGATTACGAATTTCTGCCCTTTGGGGTAGAGGTCAAGGGGTCGTGGTGACTGGACGCGCATCAGCTCTTCAAAGAGCTGGCGTCGCGTCTGGTAGAAGTATCAGGCAGCTATCTGGGCCAGCGCATAAGTCTGGCCTTACAACGTGGCAACGCCCTTAGCCTTATGGTACCCTTTTTAAGGAGAAATCCTTTATGGGTGCCACCATTTGGGATGGTCGGAGACCTACCCTCTCTCTTTCTCAAGGAACTGTGCCATCAATCTGGAAGCTTGCAAATGTGCAGCCTATCCCTAAGAAAGGGAGTCGTGCCGACCCTGTCAACTACAGACCTATCGCCATCACCTCCATCCTTTGCAAGGTCATGGAGAAAGTGCTTAACAGCAAGTTGTTGAGGTACCTAGAGAGCAATGATCTGCTGAGCGATCTACAATTTGGCTTTCTCCAAAGGCGATCGACTGGCGACCTCCTAGTGTATCTGACACATTGCTGGGGCGAGGCCATTGAGAAGTGTGGAGAGGCATTTGCTGTCTCTTTGGACATCTCAAAGGCTTTTCTTCTTTAGGTCTTCGTTTCTCATGCGCACGGCTAAGGAGTGGAACGCATTGCCTCCGTCTGTGTTTCCAATCGCATATAACCCGCAGCTCTTTAAAGTCAGGTTAAATAGGCATCTTCTGGGAAAGCTCGTTCCATCGTAGACCTTATCTCGACATTAGTCCAGATTAAGGTCAAGAGCGATCCCATTTTAATTAAAAAAAAAAAAAAACCCGACCGGGAGGTCGGGATGTTTATATCAGACTCCGTATATTTATTTTAATTTTTAATTTTTATTTATTAGGGACAATAAACAGTTTTACAATGTGTGTAACTTACAAGATTAGTAACAAACAAGTATAGATTTTAAAAGAACAAAGAAATTTGTGTTGAACGGAATAGACTCCATTTGTAGAAAAGGTCCAGCTTTCTTCAATAGAAGTTTTTAATTTAATTTATTAACGTTTTAAACATGACTTGATTTAATTTTGTTTCAATTTATTAGTACGTCTATTAAATTTTTACGAGGCCCGAGTTTCCACTATGAAATATAATGAAATTTAATTATTCCTGCGTTTTCCGTAAAGATTGTGTTTATTAAGAATGCTTTATTAGATCTCATTCTGAGCAAAACCTTGCTAACAGGAGCGCGAAATACAAATGAAAACTCCTTATTGACATACTTTGTTTTTTTTTATTTGCCGTATCTCATAAGGTAATAACGGGAGTAGGATCACTTTTCTGTCCGCCTGTGAGCTCGTCAAGACCCTTTTTCTCAGAAACGGCTTAGTATATGAAGGTGAAATTAACATTAAAAGATAAAGCCTATACGGCCATAGTCTTACATAGAACCGCTAAAAATTGGTGAAACAACCGACTTCAGTGAAATCCAACTCTCTATCTCCGTAGGATATCATCAAATCTAAACCAAATTTATATAGGACCACCTTGGTGGTAAACCGTATCAAAAATCGGTGAGCAATTGACTAAAATATCCTCTTGTATTTCAGATTCTTAATCAATGCAATAAAAAGATTGCATTGTTGTGTTCCGGTTGTCAGAGCTAAGATAGCCAACCCCCCAAATAAGATAGGGTTTCCGGGTCAGAACGCTTCCATCTTCGGCCTCATCTTCACTTAACATAACGCGTGATTGAGTTCAAGTGCTAATACGTAGTGCATAAAAAAAATATGGCCTTTCATATACGCATTGCATATAGGTAAACATCCGCTTTACTCATCTTTGAAATAATGGTGTAAATTTTTGAATGATATAAGTCCCTAAAAATACTCAAATTGATTCGAAACCTAAACTGATTGAATCATATTCATGGCTCATTTTAAATTACCTTTCCGCTGTATAAAATCTCGAAATAAAATATGAACTTCATTTTATATTATATAACATAACTAATACTATAATAAATGAAAGTTTGGATGTTTGTTTATTTGTTTGTTTGTTGCTCAATCACTGCAAAACGGATTTGGATAGATTTGGTATATTCGTAGAACATACTCTGGATTAGGACATAGGATATATTTTATCCCAATAAAGTGAGCAGTTCCCGCGGTATAAAAAAGTTAATATTTCCGCATTAAAGTTATTCTAAGGCATGCGAATTCGCGGGCGGAAAGCAAAAAGAAAGTATGTACGAGTACATATAAAGTTACCGGAAGAAATTCTTTAAGTGGTAGTTTAAAAACGTATCCAAATTCGTTGCGTGGTTTAAAACAACTAAGCGCATAAACAGACGCGGATTGCGACTTTATTTTATATTATTTTGGTAACTAAAAATGTTTTATTTAATGAAAGATATCAAATTATTGTTTATTGTTAAGGTGTCTCCATCAGGTCTTTTCCCATCTTTTCCCAAACTACAAGGCTCCAGAGTCGGTGGGACCGCTGCTATAGCGAGAGCGCGCCTAATTATATTAGATAAATAAATAAATAAATATTTTGGACAACTTATATTTTTGTATATTTTGTACTTACACCAATCGTCTAGTCCGAAAGTAAGCAAACCTTGTACTATGGTTAACGGCTAAACATACATAAATATTTATATAAACATCCATGGCTCGGAAATAAATGTTCGTATTCATTTACTCCTCATGGGATTCGAACCCAGAACCGTTTCGCTTACAGGGTCACTATCCACTACACCAATCGGTCGTCCATTATTATTTAGAGATTAGGAGTTAAGAAAATTAGATACACAAACATCGGGCAAATGAAATGCTTTAATTGCAATTGATATTAGACCAAATGAAATTAGGTTAAAAATTCTTAGATTCAAATGGAGGATAAGCGTGAGTGTTGCAAGAACCTAATAGCTTTTTACACCATGGAAAAGCATGGCCGACGGCCGGCGCCGCGAGTGCGTGTCGCACAAAGTTGATTGTCATTCATTTTCAAATTAAGTAAATAGATAAGCTATAATGAAATGAACAACGCTTGATCAGTGAAGTTGATTAGTAAATTGAAATTAAATATGACCTAATACTAATAATATTTTAGTTCTAACCAATACCACAGATTACTAATAAGTTACTAAAGTAACAGATACATCACTTCCCTGCAAAACGACAAATACATACGCATTATTTCTAGCTGTCAAGCGAACGCGTAGCGGAAGTCTATCTGCTCTATGTAAAGTACTAAGGTTGAATATTAACATTTCTAACATCCAGTAGGATTAGGTGGAAGAGATCTCTTTAGAGATTACCTGTGTACATATTTTCTGACTGTAATCTGTTTTATTTCTTGTGCAATAAAGAATGTAAAGAATAAGAATGGAAAAAATGTTTAATGGGATAAAAATCCACCTTTGTACTTAATTTTGTTAAATTTATTTGAAATATGTAAATTTTAAAAACAAAATAAACAAATCCTTTTGACATCCTTACTCAGGAGTGCCCTAGAATGTTCGAAAACCAAATATCTACTTCCTATTCATCCTAGCGCCATATTTTTTTGTATATTTGAAGAAAGAGATTTCATTCATTGAACACAGTAAAAAAGTTTTAATAAAAATATTGTGGTTACAGTGATATTTCCACAAGTCGGAATAAAAAAAATTGTTGTTCGTTGTTGCGGGAAAACTGAAGAGCAGTGATTTTCCATTGCCTTCATTTCTCATCTTATAAATTTATGCGACCGTTACTTTTTCTCCGTCGATTCAAACACTAATAATGTTGTACAATGTTCAACTAATCAAAAATCGATTCATTGTATGGAAATAAATTTATCGTTTCTTTTTAACATTTAAAAAAATAACTAGACAAGACTTTTAATAACAAAAACCAGAATTAAAACAATCCTGCGGTGAAAAGTAAATAATATACAATTTTAATTTACTTTTATGAACTAAGTATGTTTTACAGAATGAAATTGTGGAAAGATTAAGTATAGTCCATTATAATAAATAACCGTTTTTGTACCAAATACATATTCTAAAAGCATCCAGTTATTTTGTACTCCCAGAGGAGGGCTTACATACAAGTCGATATATCAGATTATTTCCTTAATTATTTTCCGCGCTAGAGGTGAAAAGATTAATGTTATAGCTTCCCGGTCCACGTGATTGATATTATCGGGGCACGTTGATCTTGGAGTGATCCATTTACCTTTTATAGACCAATTTCCCGTGAAGCGACTATAATTGTTTATTGGTCGCAAAGAAAGAAAATATTTATTTACCATCTTAGGTACTATAATGATTTGCTTGGTAAAATACAAAATATGAAAAAATTACTTTTACGTCGTCATTCCATTTCGAAAGGAAATTTTTATTCGACTTTAAAAATATAGCGCGATACGTAGTCCTGTGAAGTAGTTTAACGGGTAATTTATAACTAAATTAGTTACTATAGGTGTTATAATTGTTCACGACGATACTTTTAATTAATCGCGCATATAAAAACAAAAGCTTGATCCGTCGTGCGCTTGTAATTAAATTTCAGACGAAAATGCATATTTTGTTTTTTTTTTTTGACACAATATAAAAATATGTTATTAATAATATACAAATAGAGTATATATGGAAATTTGATTGACGTTCGTAATTACATTATCATTACAATATATAATAATAAGTTTTTAAGTAAACCACAGTAACGATGATACAATTTTTAAATAAAAAAAGGTATTTAGCGTTGTTTTCAAGGATAATTCAAATTTATAACATTATTGCATTTAGTTTCGTTAGTTATATATTTTCCTTTCTTCTACGCTATATGTCTCTCATAGCTTCTTAATGAGATGGTCATTAAACAGATTTCAATCGTCTGGAGCATTAAAATTATACGAAAATGTGTTATTGCATGGTATTGTTTTTTTTTATATGAAGTCAGTTAATCGACGAGATAAGTTCAATAACTTTGGTAGAAAATCCTCTAAATTAAGAATAGTTTGGTTGTACGCCGAGCGTAAACTGGCGGTGTGGCGTGGCGCGTAGGAAAATAAATTCAATTTTTTTTTTAAATAAATAGAACTGCGGGTTACGAATTCGCCTGTGTCACTAAAATGTGTCGTTATGTTTCTTTCGTTGAAAAAAAAGGGGATTACTCGAGTTTTCGGAACCTAAATTAGAATTATAAATCAATGCTTCATATTAATCTACTATTCTTGTTTTGTCACATTAAATCACGAAAGCTTGTGATTTTTTCGTTCTTTCCTTGATTTTTCTTCACCCTACTTGCGTCCCGCTAACATTTACACAACCGTTAGCTAAACATATTAGTTCGAGACATTAATTAAAGGTGACACAGTAAAGCATCTAGATCAATGCATCATGCCAGGGTCACTAAGCACAGTCCGTCCCCTGCTTACAAACTGCTGATATGTAAAAATAACCGAACGTATAATAGAGATGTTAGATTGAAAACTGGATAATAAAAACTTTCAGAAATTGCACAATGAAAGACATTTATAAATTAGGAAAGAAGTACAATATTTGAAATAGGTACTAACTAAAATAATTGGATATTTCTATAAGGCATGACATGGTTCTCCATTTTAAAAATCATAAAAATTAACTCTCATCGTTGATATGCAGGAAAAATTAAGATACCGTAATTTAATAAAAGCGCTCTAAAAACTGGAACCCAATACCTATAGAAAAACTTATCGCGTCTTTTGTGTAATAATATCCTTTACCCCACAACTTTTCTACTATATTCATTAAAACTTACCTTCAAAGTTTGTAACTTGTCTCGACTGGAACCACAGACACTGGCTGAAAGCGCGTCGCGCGCGCTGAGGATCGGACTGAAATGGTCCTAATAGGTCAGCGTGAGCCGTTTTATACGTTACAGTGGGCCAGCGAGCGTAGCGGTTGGTTCTACTGTGCTACGCCTCGCCCAACAGCGTAGGCGTGCGTAGGCCCAAGCCTACGGCGAGTTAGGTCGTAATCTACTCTCGATCTATGTACTATATTATATACTTTAACACCATATGGATTATAATTTTGGATGATAAATATACATGCAACTGAGTTTCCAATATATTTTTAGATATATGCCGTATAGTTTTTGAATATGACCATTTATTTCTGAAAAATTAAACCACCGTAGCCTAGTGGTTAAGGTTGTGCTTCCCTTCCTTGAATAGGTCGCGGGTTTCATTCTACTGATGTACGACTGTCGACCATTTAGGAGTGTTTTTAATAGTGATGGACACATGCTGAACCTGGTTAAGAAGAAAATGAATGGTTAATTGGGATTAGTCTTTTTACGTTATTGACTTTTTATGTGTTTTTGTACCTTGTTTGTATTGGAAATCACTCGCGAGATATATATCAATCTCAACAGGAAATATGGGACGTCACCTTTTATTACATCTAACCGCGAATATTTAGGCTCCTACTATGAATATACTTGTACCTTACAATTAGTGCAATACAATCTGAATTAAAACATAATAATGAAACTCAATATCTGTACAAAAACTTGTAAATTACGATATACAAGGTTATTTATTATATACCTGGAACCTGAAATTAGTTTGATCAGAAGCACGTAAAATCAATAAGAATAAATAAATTATAAGCTTTCCGCCCGCGGTTTTGCCCGCGTAGAATTATGATATTCGCAGGCTAGGTGTGGGGATGGTGTCCACCCGTTTTAGTTAATATACCGAACATTCGAACTACGAAATTCGACTCATAATTCATAAATGTGAAAAGCAAGTCATAGAACTCCCTTTCGGCGTGATTCTTTTCTGAATCCTACAACCTTGGGATCTTCAAGAGCAGGGTGAATAGGCATCTACTGAGATCGCGTGCTTCATCTAAGACCACATCGTCACTTTCCATCAGGTGAGATTGTGGTCAAAAGCATATCCAGTACTCATAAAAAACAATTGTTATATATTTACAGGTAGCGGGACGTTGTTTCTCTTTATATTTATAAACAACATGGTAAGTATGTTACTTAGTACAACTGTACCAATTAATTTGCAAATAATTGTAAAAAATAACTTAATAACCATAAATCAGAAATTTCGAAAAACCCCGAAAAAATAAGCGTTTATATAATACAGGTAAATCAAACCTACTGTGTTGAAAGCTAAATATCTTCGAAACGGCATACAGACCGCTAAGTTTGAACGCCCAATCTACTGTTCCTTAACGACGTTCATGGTTGACTGGAAGAAATCCCGCTGTGGGATAAATCCGCCTTTGTGTATAGATATAAGAAATTTGTTCTGTATTTATTTTCTTTTAGCACAATAAAGCGTTTACAAACAAACAAACAAACCGATTTCCATCAAGCATAGCCAAGAGCCTATCCCCGAGTTAAGTCTTTATTATAAAAATACTGCACTCAAATCGGACGATGCATTACCAAAATACGTCCGGACAAAGACTGAACACACACACAAACATTCACACACACTTAACGCCCTCAAACATATAACGCCCTTCGTTTTCGTCGGGGGGCAATAAAATTAAACATGTGACCGCAATTGCGTCCTGCACAACTTTTTCAACTTACTGTTTTCAAAGTGTATAAAGTTTTAAACTGTAATATTGGTTTGACATTAGTAAGGCTTCGTAGCCTTTTTTTTTTTTTTTTTTTTTTTTTTTTTTTTTTTTTCAGGGGGAAACGCGTTTACGCGCTTCCTGCCACCGCTAGGGGGCCGGTGGCAGGGGTGTGTGGGACTCGCCGCCTCCATGACCAACGGATGGTAGGAGGCGGAATACCCACTAAAACCCCCTGGTGTCCGCTCCCTCCGCTATTGTCAGGGACCACGTGCCTACGCGTTCGCACTTTGCTACCGCAGGCCCTGCCAGCGGGTCGTCCGGAGACTCAGCCCGTTAGTGCCGGCATGCCGTGGACACGTGGCATGTCAGCACTCGTCCCCATAGGACTGTGGGTGGCTGGTTCCCCCCCGGAACCGGTCACCCAAGGGCTACCAATTCAGGGCGGCAGGCGGTCGTGGGCCAGGCGTCTCCGGCCCACTCGTCTCCTGCGCATCGGCTGAGAGAGGGGATCGTCCTCTCTCTGCCTCTCCGCCTCTTCCCTCTGGGCCATTATGCGACCGCAGCACGTGGCTACCGCCTCGAAAGATCTCTCGCTGTCAGCCATAGCTCGCGCTATCGCCGGCAGCGAGAGATCGGCACCAATAACTGAGACAAGCTCAGCCCGAGCCTCCGCCCCATCAGGGCAAACAGACAGCGCGTGTTGCGCTGAATCGTCCGCGTCACCGCACTGGTGGCATACCGCGGTGGGCTCCCTTCCCAACCGGAACAGAAACCTCCCGAAACAACCATGTCCCGAGAGGATCTGCGCAAGATGGAAAGAGAGGGCACCGTGCCGCCTCTGAATCCATTGTTGGAGGACCGGTCGGAATGCACCTATCGTTTCTCGACCGTACCTCGGCTCTTCCAAGCCCTCATGCCACTGACGGAGGAGACGTCGCTGCGCCCTTTCTCGCAGTCTCTTTATCTCCTCTGGCATGAGGCTGGCACCCCTGGCTTTCGCCTCTGCGCTACGGCGATACACCGTCGCCTGCGCCTCCGCGTCTAACTCCCAAGGCGGAGTTGCCGCCAGCACGCAAGCCGCCTCAAATGAGACGGTGCGGTAGGCCCTCGCTGCCCTGATTGCCATGACCCTCTGCGGCCGTCGCAAGAGGGTCTTGTTTTGGGCCGACAAAGCGTCGACCCAAATAGGCGCTCCGTATAGGGCCATAGACCGCACCACCCCGGTGAATAGCCTACGGCAACTCAGCCCCGGGCCCCCCAAGTTAGGGAGCAAAGAGCTCAAAGCCCCGGCCGCACCAATCAGTTTCGGCGCAAGCTGCCGAAAGTGTTCGCGGAAAGTCCACCGGCTGTCGAGTACAAGGCCCAGGTACCGCAACGAAGACGCGACGCCGATGGACACACCTCCCACAACAATTTGAGCGCCCGGAGGCGGCGACATCCGAGGCCCGTAGAAGAACAGGGCCTCGGTCTTGTCCAGCGCAACCTCCAGGCCCAGACGCCTGATCCTGGCGACAGTCTGCGCAACGCCCGCGGTAGCCAGGATTAGAGCCTCCCTGAACGACCGACCACGCGCGGTCATGAACGTGTCGTCCGCATAACACGTAAGGTCCACCCCTCTGAGATTTGCCCCACGCAGGACCCAATCGTATCCAACGTTCCACAGAAGCGGTCCAAGGACCGACCCCTGTGGAACGCCGCACGACATCTGCCGACAGGCCCATCCGTCCTCGGTCGGGAAAACGATTTCCCTCTCAGAGAGGTACGCCTCGACACCCCGCTGCAAGTAGAGCGGCACGCGGTGGTACTTGAGGCCCTCCCTGATGCAGCTCCAGGGGAGAGTGTTGAAGGCATTGGCGATGTCCAGGGACACCGCCAATAGCACCTCCCCCCGAGACGTCGCCTCCTCAGAAAGAGCCCTCACGCGCGAGATCGCGTCTATCGTGGACCGCTCATGACGAAACCCAAACTGTACGTCACTTAAATTCGGCCCAATGCGCTCCAGATGCCTGACGAGGCGAGCAGCTATCACGCGCTCGAACAGCTTGCTCACCTCATCGAGCAAAACGATAGGCCGGTAGGCCGATGGCGAGCTTGCGTCCCTGCCGTCCTTTCTTATTAGGACGAGTTTGCCCCTTTTCCAGGTTCGTGGGAAGCAGCTCTGCTCGAAGCAGGCCGTGAAGAGCCGCCTAACCCTTGGCGCGAAGGCCGAGTCTTCATCCCTGAGGGCCAGTACCCAGGCACGACCGGGTATGCCGTCAAGTCCCGGCGCGGTGTTCTTAGCTTGGAGTCGCCGAACCGCGATCTCCAGCTCAACCTCCGAGACTTCTGGGACGGCTCCATCCACGTCCTGGGCGACGCCCTCAACCGTGGGCACGACAAAAGGCGGCACATGATGTGCTCTTCCCGGGAACAGGGTCGAGACCACCCGTTCCAGGAGCTGAGGCTCGAGGGACTCGGTTATCGGTGGGGCCCATGACCGGAGCTTACGCCTCACCAAGCGGTAAGGGCGCCCCCATGGGTCACTATCGAGCTCCGCGAGCAGCAGCTTCCATGCCTCAGTCTTGGCCCTGGCTATGGCCACCTTGAACTCCTTGACCCGTTCCCTATATGCCGCGTAGAGGAGCTCCTCGGCCTCCTCATCTCGGCGCCTCCTTCTGCGGTATCTGGCGAATTGACGCCTTGCCCTGACGCATGCCGTACGGAGCTGCGCCAATTCGTCGCTCCACCAATAGGTACGGCGCCGAGGCGACCGAGGGCCTACCCTTGGCATCGACGCATCGCACACATTTCCCATGGCGCGTCCTATCCAGGCAGCCTCGGAGACCACGTCTAATGGGTCCTCGGGCATGGCCGGCCAAGTTTCCACAAGCGAAGCTTCGGCGAACAAATCCCTATCCAACCGCTTTAGGCACCAGCGTGGTCCGAGATCGTGGCGGGACTGACCACGGTCAGCTTGTCCAGTTGCGGGCGTGGAGACATCAAATCGGACGTAGCGATGGTCGGATAGTGTCTCCACGTCTTTCAGGACTCTCCAAGCGCTAACACGGCGCGCCAAGGCAGGGGTTGCAAGGGTGATGTCAACGATAGACCCTCCCTGTCTTCGCACGCACGTGTGAACCGTTCCTCGGTTTAGAATGGACAAGCCGCCGGCCGTAGCCCATTCCACTACCGCCTCTCCGCGCGCATCCGTCGCTGGCGATCCCCACGCCACAGACTTGGCGTTGAAATCCCCAGCGACGAGCACCTGTGCGGGATGATGCCGCCCACATACAGCCTCCAGCTGCAGCAGGAACTGCTCAAATTCCGCAAAACAGCGGTTGGGCGAGAAGTACACCCCGATTATAGCGACGTCCCCCACGACCACTGCTACCCATCCGTCGCCTTTGAGTACGCGCTTAAACGGGGGGGAGCCGGCTGCAGTGTTAGAGATGACCGCTACCGTCCCCTGCCTGTCGCCTGCCCAGTTTTCCCTGGACGGGACAGAATATGGCTCTGCCATTATCGCCACGTGGATCGACCACTGCGCCATGCTCTGGACCAGGAGGTCCTGAGCTCGGGCGCAGTGGTTGATATTGCCCTGTAGGACGTGAATAGGCATTGATTTACCCGACGGTCATGCTCGTCCCAGGGCCCTGTGAGTTCGCAGGGCAGACTGGCTGTGAGGCAATTATAGTGCCCCGAGCAGCGGTCTTTCTGCCTTTGCCTTTGCCTTTGCCGAAGGCAGAGCACTGCCTCCGGCCCATGCGATGGTCTGCCTTTTGGCCAGCGGCCGCGCACACCACACAGTGTGGCGGGGCGGAGCACTGGGCGGCCTTATGATTCGGCTCCCCGCAGCGGTAGCATAGAGCCCCGCGGTCCTCTGCGTGAGTGCACTGCGATTTGACGTGACCCGACTCCAGACACCGGTAACACTGAGCCGGTATCGGGTCAAGGGTCTGGACACGCGCAGAGCACCAACCCACGAGTATTCGGCCGGTCCCCTTCGACAGCTTTACGGCAGCTGCCGCTGGGCATCTTAGCCAGACCGAGCAAAGTCCGGAGCGGCCAGTGCGAATCTCTCCACATTTGATATTGCTCGGGGAGCATCCGCCTGCACTTGCGATTTTGGCTGTGACCTCCTCAGCCGAGACAGAGTCGTCGAGCTCGGACACGCGGATCTCAACCGTTTTCTCGGGTCTCGAGACTCGAACGCACTCCTCTGGCAGCAGCTCTCTCAGCTTGGAGGCAAGCTCGTCCGCTTTCGGGCCACTAGTGGCACCGGGCAGTTGGAGAATCCGGGCACCGGTGGCCGCTCTCCTCATCTTTATGCCTTGTAAAATGCCAAGGCCCTCGAGTGCCACTTTACTGCGGGCTTCACGAAGGACCTTGGCATATGTCAATCCTTTTTCCTCAGCCCCCGGTAGCAGCGTTAAAACCACAGCTGAACTACGGGGGGCCGAGATCTTAGGCACGGTCGGAGCCGGCCTGCCTTTCTTTGCGGGGTCGGGTTGCTTGCTCTCGCCTCCCTTCCTCCTCCTCGCACCTCGCTTCACCACCTCCGTCCATGCGGCACCACTGGGCGCCGGGACAGGCGGCTGGGAAGGTCCTGCCACATCCGGTGGTTGCTGAGGAGCCTCCTTGGGCCCTTTTTTGGGCCTCTTCTTTTTCCCTTTACCCTTCCTCTGGGAAGAAGATGGGGAAGGTTCTGGGGCCGGGGCGGGAGCCGGCGTAGATGCCGGGCGTCGCACCGGCGACGGTAGCTCCATCAGGGGAGGGGGGGACACAGAAGCCTCCTCTCTTCGTCTGTCCGCGGCCAAAGGCGGGCGCAGGCGCTTTTCAGGGAGGAGCCGGTCTCTCAGCCCCTCCAGTTTTGCGTCCATCATCGCCCCGGCCTGGATAGCGAAGGAGCGAGCCAGCTCCTCCATATCCAAGGCCGGGTGCGCGTCGGTCCTCACGGCAGAAGCCGCCGAGAGCCTCCGCAGTTCCAGCTCCATTTTGTGGACCTTCTCGGCCGCATCCGCCTGGGTCTTCTTCAAGTCCGTGAGCTCGGCTTGCAAGCGCTGGTTTTCGGCTTGCATCGCCATCGCTTCCTCGCTAGCCGAATGCTGGCTCAGTTCGAGCACAGCCTCACGGACCGTTGCCGTACCTTCTTTAATAGCGCGGATGCTCGTGCCCTTTAGGTTGGAGGACTTCTTGACGACCTTATCAATGACGTCAAGGGCCTCCACCGCCTGCTGTAGCATTACCGCAGCAGTTCTCGCACCCTTGTCTCCGCTGCCAGCGTAAGCGGCTCTGCGAGCGATGCGGGCCGATTTGGCGCGCTCCGCGAGGTCCGCCACCTCCTCCTCAGCCCTCAGCCTGAGTTCTTGCTCCTTAAGAGCGACGAGCTCGGCTTTTGCCTTGGCCAGTCCCACATATTCACCGGTGGTGGGGGGACGACCCCTCCCCCGTTTGGATTTATGTGCCGCTCCCTTAATAGGCCCTCGGCCCGGCTCTGAGTCGGAATCCGAGCCCTTGCGCTTGCGGATGTACTTCACGCGCGCGTCGATCGTCCTGGTCTCGAAGGACGCCGTACTCATTACTGAGTCAGACGAATCCGTCCGACTCAAAGATTTTCCGGCACCCTCATTGGGGCTTAAGAAAATGCGGTCGGAACCGTCACTTCCGCTGCCGATTCGACCACCTGGGTCCCTTCCGCCTTTCCTAGTTCGTCGATCCAGATCTGAGTCCGTTGTGCGTTTGCCAATGTTGTCGTTGGAATGTCTATATGAGAGTGAGGATTTGCCCCCCCCAGAATACAAGGGGCTGCACGCACTCGTAGTTGCGTGGGGGGATTCTCCGGTTAAGGTACCCCCCTGGGGTAATTTGCTTGGATCTACACTCATTATCATCTTCGTCTACTTTGCCGGGGCTGCCGACACGCAGTTAGAGCTGTAAACCCGACAGCGATCCTCCTCCAGCGCTGCGTTGAGCCACTGAAGGGATTTCGGGGTGATTTTTTACTGAGGTTTTCTTCCTCGGAAATGCAAGGGCCCGGAGAACCCGGACCCGAGCGAAGACCGCCCCAGGGACAGAACGTCCCGGGCCACACCAAATTTCCTCCGCAGTGCCCTCTGCAAACAGAGGGACACGCGGAGAAACCCTCCTGCCCGGCCACATCGGCCGGGGTGTGTCGCTCTTTGTCTGGCCTCTCGACCCAGGCCTGTCCGGTATGGGAAGCCCTATCCGGCGTAGCCCTGGGCGTCAATGAGGCGCGCAAGCCCCCCCACCACGGCAAGGTGGCGACACGTCGGGGGGGAAGGCTTCGTAGCCTACTTTAAGGTTAGTAAAGTAAAAGCTAAGATTGCAACACAGCGTACAGGTTCTAACGGGGTTACTCTTGTGTTATTTTTTAAACATTTTTTTTAAATTTTTGCAGGACTCTTATTTTTTTTAATATGTATATTAGTATGTTTTTGTTAATATATTTTTTATGTTCTATTTGAATTCATTACAATACTAACCTGAAAACGAAAGTTTAAAAAAATCGTTACTTTAGACAAAATATTTTTATTCATCATTTTAGTTTTACATCATTCATCGACGATTATTAAATCATATTTATATGTATATTTATTATATTTCAATAGCAAATACCTAATTCCATAGTTGTGGTAAAGCGATCGATAACCCTGACAGTTATTTGTCTCTATGGATATTTATATATTTTTTTGTCGTTGTGGAGATCCTTGGGGGAGGCCTTTCTCCAGCAGTGGACGTCTTTCGGCTGATATGATGAATCCAAGCAAATAAAGGAATTTAAATATCCATCAATATTTAAATTCCTTTATTTGCTTGGATTCCTCATTCTTAAAACAAAAATATTCATAGTAAGATTATAATTCTGACATTGTAATGAAAAATCACCAACTCCAGAGTTTTTGTTAAGGGTAAGTAACAGGGTTACTTTTTTTTCGATTAATTTTCGGCAAAATATTCAGAAAATTGTTGTTAGTTTATTGAGTGTCGCATTTAATAACGGACAGTTTTTTGATTAGTTCCAATGTACAATTTATCGTGGGAAAGGAAATTTATAATGTTTAGAGAGGCGTTTAAAAAAGCTTACACAATTTTTTGGGAAGACTTCAAGTTGAATAATTATAAAATTCTGTGCCGTGTTGTTTCGGCACATCCCGTGGGTGTTTGGGTTTTCGCCAAAAAAAATATATAGACTTGCATATTTCAATGGCAATAGCCTCAACCCATGTCACGTGTGCATTTCTGTAAATATTTCGAAAAGTGAACCGTGAATGTTCTTTCAAGCTTTAAAGTATTAATTTTTGAAACACTTTAACGCCTATGTTTGAGATGTCTCTGACGCATATCTTTGAGATAAAGGTCGTGACGTTATGATGAATTGTAAAATTATATCTATTATTTATTATTATTATATCAATTATAGTGTACAAATTTATATGTTTTTCTCGAACAACCTGATTTATCATTACTAATGCTATCACATTGAAATTCAGAGACGAATTCTGAGCAAATTTAATCACACAAACGTCAAATTGCACGGAAAATTGATTGATATACTTAACTATTGTGTTTGCCTTTATGCTTGGTTTCGTCTCTGAATCTCAGCCTCGGTCTGTTCATGAAGTATTTTTAGTAAGGAATCGCGTTATATTTATAGCGAAATGTGCGATAATATATTATTACTTTTTTTTTATGCACAACGGGTTGGTGCTTGACTTCAATCACACCTGATGTTAAGTAAAGATGAGGTCGAAGGTGGAAGCGTACTGACCCGGAAACCCCAACACATTATGAAAAGAATAAAGATGAGACGAGTCGTCAGATGGACGCAAAGACATATTACTGTGTATAGACCGGGTCGTTAAAACAATAAAAATGCCACCACTACATTGGTGTCAAAACGGGAGTTTAGAACCAAAGGGAACTCAGTCACACCGAATTCGTTTGCGAACTGCCATATCAGATGATGATTTATATTGTAAAAAAAATGCATCAATTACCACAGAAAGGTGACCAAAAAACATTCAAGTATCTTTTAATTATAACAAACATAATGTTTTACTCGCAAAACTTATATTTTTAATCGATATTTTATTTTTTTCTTGCACATTTATTAGTTACTTATAGGTACTTACTTATAGGTAGTGAGCACATACTAAAAAAAATTGGATGCGCGGGGTGGTTTTGGCCATTTATTCTCAACATTTCTATCAATTCTTGAGGATTTCGGTGTTGTTTTGTCTAATAGGGAAAGCGCGAAAAAGATTTCTATATCATCATATCATATCTATAGCATTAAATCTATGGATGGAAGGAAATATAGACCGTAAAATTGTGAAGTTGGTGAATGAGTTTGAGACTTATAAGATTTAGGTACATTGTTAAATTATAGTATAACAGAGTTAATAGGATTAGTTCACAAGAAACAAGTAGAACTCGAGCCTTGATGGTTCCTTACCCAACATTACCATTGACGAAATAATCTGATAACTTTTAAATACGTAGTTAATTCTAGTCGTGTATGAAATGCTTTACGGGTCCTATTTTTACCATGAGTGGAAGTTAATATAACTTTTTTTAACACCCGACGAAAAAATATCAGTCTTTGGAATTTTCGAAATTATCAATTTTTTATATATCATTTTAAACTAGGGGAAAGGTTCTTAGCCATGTATGGTGGAAATCTACTTACTACTTAGCTATTAACATGCCTAGTTGATTTGGTTTATCTATTTTATACATGGTGTTAACGAAAACGCAAAAAACCTCGCGACTGGTAACTCAAACCTTATTTATTTTCCATCTGCATTTTTTGCGCAGTACTACATTCGCTGCCACACTACCAGGAAATAACGCCATCTTCATTTTTTGAACAGTACTACTACCGTTGCATCAATACACGGAGTTGCCGTCCATACATTGTAGTTCAACGATTTCAAGATAGGTGTCGCTACCAGTTGAATTAATTGATAGAATGAATCCTCAAAGAACACCACCCAATAGGCCGCTTTCATACTCAACGTCAGATCTGACAAAGGAGGAAAACGTCACCGTCAGAGAAAAACGTAGGCGCCTGTCTGGGGATGACCTGGATCGTTTTTCTGCGTTCCACCTGGAAATGAAAGAAATGTTTACTACCTTCCAATTAAAACAAGATGCCAGGATGGATGCACTGGAGAAGCACCTTTTCGATGTAAAAAGTATTTCAACCTCTGTACAAGCCACCAGTACAGACATTGAAAAATCAGTAGACTATATTTCAGAAAAATTGGATTGCTTACAAAACAAGATCGATCACCTGGAATCGGTACGTAAAGAAATGACAAAGCAAATGACAACTTTGACTGAAAAATGTAATTACCTGGAATGGTCAACAAAAAAAACCAGCGTGGAGATAAGGAACGTACCCAAATCCTACTTCGAAAAAAAAGAGGACCTCTTTAAGGGTATCACAACTCTTATTAAGAAACTGGAAATTGGATCAAACCCTTCAGAGGTACGCGACATCTACCGTATCCCAAGTAAAACCGGCAAAGATTACATAACTATAGTCGCCGAGATGAATAATACTTTGACCAAGTATAAGCTGTTAAATGCCGTTAAAGGCTTCAATAAATCAGGTCACTCATTAAACTCATCACACCTTGGCCTTCCGGGCACACCGTCGACTATTTATGTATCTGAATATCTGTCGGTACATACTAAGCGCTTGTATTACCTGGCCAGAGACTTTAAAAAATGCGCAAACTATGAGTACTGCTGGACTTCAAACGGGAGAGTTTACCTTAGGAAACAACAAGGCTCTTCACACATCTGGGTCAAGGATGAAGATACACTGAAAGATTTAAAAAAGATTGATTGACTAGAATCATTCATATCATTTTTTAAATTAATTAATTTAATACTTAACTATTATTACACTTTCCTTAACTATTTTTACACTAATTACACTCCAACATACATCCCACATAAATACTATGAACGATACTCACAACAAATATGTAAATCATATGTAATCCTCAAAACAAAAATACATTCATATAAATCATTTGTAATTAAATATAATAAATTCAAACTATATATCAAAATTCGAACTAGAAAAATTGTAATTCATCGATACCATACTCATACTATTACTTATATAATTTTTATAAATTTATACCCCAATTTTCTATTAACTCTATATCGCATCGCTTTATGCCAGTCCGTCCCGCAAAACAAACTTAAATTGAAAATTAAAATAATGTTTCTCATACTCTCCAAACTCACCTCTCATACTCACCAAAAATTTCATTAAGATATAAAATTCGATTCGATTAATAATGTTTTTGATAATATCGATTCCATAACAGTGTCGAATGCAAGGTCATGCGAACCAGAAGCCTGTGGTAACTACCTATCCCAATCTGGTAATAAAACACTCATTCTGTCACAGAATATCAGGAGTATATCTCGCAATTTTACTGAACTCCTACCTCTATTAAATCGCCTAAATATTGATGTTGATATAATCGCTCTTACTGAGTGCTGGCTACAATCCACCAACAACCTTCCCTTCTTACCAAACTATAAACCATTCAAAACTATAAAAAACTATAACCAGAATGATGGGGTAGTTGTCTACATCAAAAGTACCTTAAGTAATTACACTATTGAAGAACCAGATCTTTCTGAAGCAACTTCTTTACTCATCAAATTAAATACTACTACCGCAATACTGGCTGTATATCGTCCACACTGTTTTTCAGACCCATCGAATTTTTTACACTCAATGAATATCCTCCTTCAAAATTTATCCAGTTTTACAAATATTATTATAACTGGCGATATAAATATAGATATTAAGCCTAATAATAATGATCCTCGCTCAGAAGATTACTTGAACCTAGTTTCATTTCATGGACTCCTGCCAGCCCACACTCTTCCTACTAGGGGTAACTCCTGTCTCGACCACATATTCCTTAAAACTAAACTTCAGTCCTTGACTTTTATTTTAGAAACAACCATAACAGATCATTATGGTTTATTATTTTGTCTTGGTATAAACTCAAATAAAAATAAAAATCTAAAATCTATAACTAAAATTAACTATACTAATCTATATACAGATCTAAATAGTATTAACTTTGAACCACTCTACAAAATAACCGATCCGGATCGAGCTGCCGACTTCCTTGTAACGTCTATTAGTTCTGCTTTACTGAATAATACCTTAACATCCTACGTTCCCAGAAGAAAGAGAATAATTAAACCTTGGATTACACCCGGCTTATTGCGCTGCATCAGAAACCGTGATTCCATGCATAAAAAGAGTAGGAAACAACCTGACAATTTAATTTTGAGCAAAACCTATAAAAGATATAGAAACTTTGTCAACAAAATTCTCAAGAGACTTAAAAATGAACATGATCGCTCTGCGTTAGATAGGGCGGGTAAAAACAAAAAAATGGTTTGGGAGGTAATTAAATCGTCTGCGAATCTCAGGAAACCGAAAGAAGAAGCATCGGATTTATTTAGAAAAGGCACTAATCCTAAGCACACAGTTAATGAAATAAATACATATTTTGCTACAATAGGTAAATCTTTAGCCGAAACAATAAAAAAAAAAATACCACGATTTAAATTTAAACTAAATATTAACCCTAATTCTTTTGTTTTCTTGGACACCGATGAAGAAGAGATTGAGCGGATCGTTATGTCACTGAAAAGTGACTGTGCTGTGGGATGGGACGGTGTCTCCGCCGGGATTCTCAAACAATTTAAACAAATACTTATCCCACCTATAACCTTTGTCTGTCGCCTGTGTATATCAGTGGGTAATTTTCCAAAAACTTTTAAAAAATCAAAAATTCTTCCAATATATAAAACCGGTGATAAACATTGCATAAATAATTATCGGCCTATTTCAATTCTCACGGCTCTTTCAAAAATTCTAGAACGCATCATGAATAGTAGATTGATTGCCTTCCTTGAGAGCAACGACCTTCTATCGAAATCTCAATATGGTTTTCGTCGCAGAAAATCCACTGATGATGCAATTCATGATCTTCTTGATTACATAACTAACAATCTTGATAAAGGAAATAAGAGCTTATCGATCTTTCTTGATTTGAGTAAGGCGTTTGATTCCGTTTCAATCCCGCAACTTATCAACAAACTTGATGCAATAGGAGTTAGAGGAAAGCCTTTGCAGTTGTTTTCTGACTATTTAACCGATAGACGACAAACTGTGGTAATAGATAACATAACCAGTGAGGAATCTACTAACGTATATGGTGTGCCTCAAGGTTCAATCCTGGGACCTACACTTTTCCTAATATATATCAACGACCTTTATCAATTTCCCCTCACAAATGGTAAAATAGTGGCATACGCAGACGATACTGCTCTAGTGTTTTCAGCAAAAAATTGGTATGAAGTGTTCGAATACGCCCAAACAGGTCTTAACCTTATAAACGACTGGCTTAATCAAAATTTACTTACTCTAAATTCTTCTAAAACTAAATACATGTTATTTGGTATGCGTAGTACCTCTCTTCCGTCGCATAATGACCACACCTTAATCATTCACTCCTGCGATCTACAGGACTACCTACAGCGGTGCGACTGTCAGAGTCTTGAAGAAGTACCTACTATAAAATACCTTGGATTGACCTTGGATACTCACCTTACTTTCCTACCGCACATTGAGTTACTTACATCTAGAATTCGTAAACTTACTTATGTTTTTAAACAAATACGTTATATTGCTGGTCCAGACTTAATTAAAACAGTTTATCAAGCTCTTTGTCAATCCTTAATTATTTACTGTATTACCATTTGGGGAGGTGCCGCAAAAACACACTGTATTAAAGTTGAACGTGCACAAAGACTTATACTTAAAGTTGCTACTTTCAGCCCATTCCTGTTTCCCACGCAAGATCTTTATAAAATATGCCAAACCCCCACTGTTCGTCAATTACATATATTGCATACCATACTCAAACAACACTCCCTAGTTTCCCCCCATGATTTGACCACTAATAGACATAGACCACTTGTTTGCAAAACCCCAAAATGTAACTCATCCTTTATGCATAGATTTTTCGTTTTTCTCGGACCTTTTCTTTACAATAAAATAAACTATATCCTGAGGATTATTCAATTAAATAAATTTGAATGTAAACATAAACTTACCCATTGGATACTGCAATTAAATTACGATGATACTGAAAATCTCTTAAAACTTTAAACTTTAATTTACAGGTTAGATACACGCACACGCACACACACACGCACACGCACACGCACACGCACACCCACACACACACACACACACACCCACACACACACACCCACACACACACACACACCCACACACACACACACACACACACACACACACACACACACACACACACACACACACACACGCGCACACACACACACCTTTCTTTCATATTATTTTTGTTTTTGTATAAGACCATTTGTTTGTAAATTTTTAGTTCCACTCCGCTGGGTGGAGGCCTGGAGTCCTGAAATACAGACTTTTATAGTCTAGCTCAGGCTCCAGTCCACCACATCTAATAATTTTGTGATCTTTTCTTTTTATTTTTGGATTTCTTGTTTGTTGAACAGATGTGGTGTGAAAATAAAATTATTTTTATTTTTTATTATTTTTATTTTGCTTGACTGAAACCTTGAGACTGAATATCCTTTGTTCCTTTAGAAAAATCGCAAAACCAAATTACCATTACCTCATACAAATTGATCCGATCCGCTTTTAAATTTGTATGAAGAGCCGAATTTTACTTCAGTAATTTTTCAAAAGTTGTAGAACATAAGATATTCTGTGTGACGGTCTACCAGTCGCGAGGTTTTGCGTTTTTTCGTTAACACCTTGTATTCTCGATGATAAACCAACTGATATGATTTGTTCTTTCAGGGATTTTCAAAATTTTCAATTTATACTTATACTAAAGACTGCTTGCTTGTAGGCTATTGCCCTTATCAGCGTCACCGCATGAGCGCTCCTGCCCAAAATCTCGCAGCGCACTCTAGTTTCGCAACCGGTCTAATTGCAACCACAGTTAGGGCGGTGCGTTTGACATACTAGGGCGTTAGGTTAGAGACATAACCACCATTTCTCTCTAATGAATTTGGAAAAGAGAGACGAGAGTGTGGTATACACGTAATTATGCCAGTAAAATACGCAATTTTTGTGTTGAAACTTCCTGTAATTTTAAAGTTCCTGATTTTTTGTAGAAGGATAGAGTACCCATCAGTAATCAAATAAAAATGTTATCTAACAATTCCGTAGCATGTTTTAGGTATACTATAGGTATTTAGTTATAAAACCTACAATATTAAATTAAAGTTACCACTGTTCTGCCTATGACATGGGCGTATGTTCCAGGGCCCTCTTTTTTTCTTTTTTTTGTATGTTTTTGTTAATGGTGTCGATTCGGATGCATACCAACTAAACTGAACTAAAACCACTTTTGGAGTAGTACCGTCGCATTGTACTGTTCCAGGGAGGAAGAGATAGTACTACTTTAAAACTGGTTTTAGTTTAGTTTAGTTTAGTTTAGTTGTTGTACATCCGAATCGACACCAATATCTTATAAATTGTAATTGTTTATTGTTAAAATAATGTAAATATATAGTTATTAAGATGTTTCTGATTAAATGTTATGCAGTAAAGTGTATTTCCAATTTAAATTTGAGTAGACGTCATTATATCTCATCAAATTTTACCTGAAAGTTTATCCAGGTGTATTTGCAACAGACTGATGAAATCCAAAACAAATCAGAGTTCGCAGATTAAGAAACTAATTTCCGATCAAATATCTCCGCCCACGCACCACGCCGGAAAGTTTGGTGGTCTACGATGAAGTGAGCCGAAAACAGGCCGAAGGGGTTCTTTTTCGGCTTTTGTGAAATGCGTATAGACGGATACCAAGCGGGTATAATGAAATTTGTTGGTGCAACTGCTAAAGTTTTTGTAGACTTTAAAAATATAATGAAAAGATCTACTTATAATACAGAGTGTTTTTCATTAGTGTAAATTCCATTAACTGGTAATGCTACTCTTGATTATGACTAACTTTCCCCAAGGAACCATAGTCGAATTTGGCCAAAAAATTTAGTAAGGAAGTCCAACAATTTTCGGCTGAATTCAGCTATGGTTACTGGTGGAAAGTTGTTCGCAATCAGGAGTCAACAGGAATTACACGAATTAAATTTCACCCTGTAAATAGTTTTATGAAGCTAATCTTTTATGTCGTCTAATAGCAGACAGGGTAGCGTCTCGGTGGCTCAGCGGTTAAGACGCGGTCTCCCAATTTGGGAGGTCCGGGTTGGATTCCCACGTAGGCCACGTACCAACGAGTTTTTAAATTTAATTTAATTATATGTGCATTTATCCGACTCCTCTTAAACGGTGAAAGAAATCATCGTGAGGAAACCTGCATGCCTGAGAAATAAAAATCCAAAGGCATGTGAAGTCCCCAACTCGCATTAATTCAGCGTAGTGGCCCATACTCCCTCATTATACGAGGGAAAGCCTATATCCCTGCAGTGGGATGTTTACGGGCTGATGATGATGAATAGCAGACAGAACAAGGTATAGATATTTGGTTAGAAAATTTGAAACACTTTTCGGAGCTTTATTATCGTGTATTTTTGTAGAATGAAAATTAGCCTATAGCTTTTTCATTTCTCATGCTGCCAAATTTCAAGGTAACAAATAGATAGACAGAGCTACTTTCCCATTTAAATTAACCACAAATATAAATTTGTCGTATACTAATTCGATAACGAACTTATATTCGTTTCCTTTATACTTATTGGGACACGGAACCCTAAAAATGCTCAACCTATAATCATACATTTGAAAAAATGACACAGATATTTTCTAAAATTTAATGTTATTTTTTTTATAAGGGGAATATTTTTATTTAGTTCTGTGTAAAGTATCCATATAATATATCAAGGTTAACTTAAAATCTTTAGTTTAATGTCAGATTTGAGTTAGCCCTTATATTGGGTCTTTGCCTATGAAATTGGAGTTATTTTTCTTCGTTAATCATATGTGCCAATTCCTGCGAATTTCAAAGCTATATCCAAATTTGTTTTTTTATTTGGAAAATGGAATATTATTTCAAGGTTTCACATGAAATATTTTTTAATTTCTGGGCTAAATGACATATTAAAAAAATTTGAACAGAGCTCTTTTCATGTGCTTCCCATAATCATTTCTTAGATTCGCTGAAACTTTTATAAAGCGGTTACTTTTAAAAATTAACGCTGCCTATACTTAACTTAATGTTATCCGATAATACACACTAAATTTGGATTTGCCGTTCCCAAAAAAAAATCAAAAATGTTTGTATTGTGAAAACAGTCTTAATGAAATTCTTCATACGAAACGCCAATTTCATAGGTAAGGATCTAATATCTTAATTAATAGTCTCTCCATACAATCTGCAGAGTGCCCCATTCCACCTAAATATAATGTCGTATTTATAGCAGTACGAAATAATATCTTCATTAAGTAAGTTTCTCATTAAATTATAATCATTTCACACATAAAGGCTTGGATGAAGCTTTGTGTTCATAGAATCAAACACCTAAGTTTATATTATATAATCCAAGGGAAAAATAAGTACTAAATAACATGAATATTCCTTCATATTCTATTATACTTACAATTTGCGTTTATAAGACCACTTATGCACAACTCTACCACCTGCTGCCACTTACTTTCCCTCACACCTTCTTAGGCATACACTGTATAAGTAATACTATGTTTAAAGTTACTCTCATGTCGGACTAATATCGTAATAAGGTAAAAACAGCTAAGGTAGGAAAGTTACCTACATGTTGGCTTTAAGAATTTAAGTTAGTTCTTGATAAGCAAACATTCTTGTATTTATAAATGTGCAGGATTTGAGACTAGTTACATTATGTCCAAGAGTGTATGTAGAGGGGGCAAGGGTGGGCAGCTTCATGCTTACATTACTTAGTCCAAAATTTTTTTGGAAATGTCACTACTTCAACGGTTCCAACACTCACGGTGGCCTACTGAAATTAGTCGATCTCTACTTTGCTGCAATGTCATCGGATTTCCGAAATTGAATGCTTGCGGTGGTCGATCAACAGGGCCTGATTTACCCATAGCCTAATTAGGCTAGAGTCTATAGCGCGCAAGGATCGATAGGGCGCTGAGCTTGCCTTTGCAAGAACCACTTATTTACAGACTAAAATGTTAGTTTCACTACGGACCGACTACTTGATTGATGAATATATAGAACTAATTAAACTGAATAGATTTCGAGAAGGCAACGAGATAGACCACTGCATCTTGAGGGAAAATCTTTTATCGCCAAAACATACCTGTCTTCATGGTAAAGTTTTATTGAATGTAGGTGAAACCGTAAAATATAAAAATTTGTAAGTATATTCATAGTTATAAAAACTAGTAAGTATATTTATGGGCTAGTAAGTATATTTGTGGGCTAGTAATAATATTCATAGTTATAAAAACTAGTAAGTATATTTGTGGGCTAGTAAGTAAATTCGTGGGCTAGTAAGTATATTCATAGTTATAAAAACTAGTAAGTATATTCGTGGACTAGTAAATATATTCATAGTTATAAAAACTAGTAAGTATATTCGTGGACTAGTAAGTATATTCACAGTTAGGTTAGGGCTGTCAGAACTCTAAATCAGGTAGTACCGATCAAGCTGGCTAACTAACTTCGCCCCTCCCCTGGGGAAAATTCTTAGCTACACAATTGCACAAGTATATCTCCTTAGGATAAGAAAATATCATCATCATGACCTGCATTTGTAATCGGAAATGTCATCCTTTCATTAGCGATAAATAGGCGCCAATGATTAAAACCTTACAGTTTTTAAGTAGGTATTCTTGGCAGATCCTACGGGCCCATTATCTTAATTCCTTATATTGATTTGTTTTAAACAAACCAGACTATAAAGGCAACGTTAGCCAACCGTTTACATGGCATGTTTAATTTAAACATCAGAGGAGGCTATGTGCTTAAAAATTCGACACTACAGAGATATTAAAATTTGTGCAGTTCCATAAATTCACTTGTATTGTAACACTGCCTCCGTGGCTCAATGTAAACAACATTAGGATTACGATTCGAAGGTCGCGGGTTCGATCGCCAGCGGAGTACATGTTTAGTACTCGGTTTGGTTGGTGGTAGGGCATTTTAAATCTGCCGCCAAACAGCAATGTTAATAGCATTGTTGTGTTCCGGTTGTCAAAGCTAAGATAGCCAGTCCCCCAAATGTGTTGGGGTTTCCGGGTTAATACGCTTCCACCTTCGGCCTCATCTTCACTTAACATCAGGTGTGATTGAGGTCAAGTACAAACCCGTGGTGCATAAACAAAAATTATCATGTCAGTTCATAGTACAATCGGTTTCATAGTGTTTCATAAAGGACAGTTTTACATGATTATATGGTTTTTTTAATGCAGAACGTGTTAGCACTAGGCCTCAATCACACCTGATGTTAAGTGAAGATGAGGCCGAAGGTGGTTGCGTACTGAACCGGAAACCCCATCTTATTTGGGGGACTGGCTATCTTATCTCTGACAACCGGAACATAACAATGCTATTAACATTGTTGTTACGTTAGAGACTTAGATAAGAGGTGATAGCTAACCAAGCAGATATTAAAAGTGTCCTACCATCAACTAAACCGAGTACTAAATATGTACCCCGCTGGGGATCGAACACGCGACCTCCGATTCGTTAACTCTATGTTGTTTACATTGAGCCAAGGAGACGGTTAAAAATGTTACCGTCTTTCCCAATTAAAATATTACCCAATTATTTTAGAGAACTGCTAACGGAATTAATAGAATAGGCTACTTGCTACGATTGATCATTATAAATCAGACATGTATCAATATTTATGACTCTGAATATATAACTAATTTTGTCATTCGAGCTTTTATGAAAAAAATACAGTAGAAAAAGACGCTGCTACTCTTGTCGCAATATCTCGACGTTGTCCAATAGTAGCACTTTCAGAATGTGTGTTGTGAATTGATTACTCGTTGTGGTCAGTTTTAATTGTATTAGTGTGGAAGTGAGCGATGACCACTGGTAAGGCGACGACACCGAATGGTTTCACTCTGATAAAGGTCGTCTGGGTTACACGAAGTTTTAGGTGTCCTACATTTACTTGGTGCCTGTAGATCTGTGATAATCTAATTGCTACGAGGCGTCAGCTTTTTGCTTTCACTGTGTAGGGTTTCGGAAAACAATTGACGAGCAATTTCAAGAAACATGACATTCTTACCTATAGATATTACGTACATTGGCACATATGGGTACATGGCAGTACTTTTGGGTACTCTTACCCGAATGCCATAGGGAGGAGGGTAATGTTTTTCGTGAATGTAGATTTCTATGTTACCCCCTATAGTCTAAACTGCTTGACCGATTTTAAAATGCACAGTGTCGTTTGTTTCGTCTTGTAACGTTACGACTTTTATGCCAAATAGGGTGGTCAGAGATATCCCAAACATTAGTGTTTGGGTGTTTCAAAAATTGAGAGGTTATTGCTTGAAACAACATACACAGTTCACTTGTTGAATTATACAGATATGCACACGTGGCAGGGCGTGAGCCCATCGCTAGCTATTATCGTTGTCGTAAAATGAAATATTTGTTTGTTTGGTGTAAAATGCATCGTTATTACAACCTGACTTTTATTATTTTATTTTATTATTATTTTATAATATAAAATAAATATAAATATAAAATAAATAATTTTGTAATATAAAAACCTTTTTTTTTTAAAGAGCAACCACTCGAGTTTTTTGCTTGCTCTTCTCAGGGGAAACTTGCCTTTTGAACAAGAAGTAGCTTTAAAAACGTGGAAAAAGTCACGAGTCAATTTTCCCACATGGAAAATGCAAATTACTAGCTACAATACCATAACCCGATGAGGTTTCCGAAAGATGGATATGTAAAAGATTAGTAATTTTTGTTATAAGTATTTTGATCAATAAATTTAGAAAAAAAAATGGAATGTAATAAGGTTCACAATTGGTTGTTTGTCGTTATAACACGCACACGTGCTCCCACTCAAAGTAGCGGACGAATTTAGTTTTTTAAAACTCTATATTTAAAGGTACTTAGGTAAATCTCTAAATGTAACCTTATACTTGAGGTTCCGGAAACGAAATATATTTCCTTCGAGGGATTGAGTTTAAGAATTATCACGGGCTTAATTACTAAACGATGTTTATATTCTAATGACAATTTAATTCCAAGATTAAGGTGCGCCACAAGAATTCAAATATAACTCAGTCTCTCAAACTTTTACAGTTACAGCGGTTTTACAAGCATTTTTTTTTTATTTGAAATCGGAAACTTACAGTTGAATCATAATTAAAATTTAAATTCAATAGTCAATGCGTAGACAAATAAGTCTCCACAGATAGACGAAAACATTAAAAAACCACATCAAAATACAGGTTAGAATAAAATAAATAAATATTTTGCACATACACACAGCGCCATCTAGTTCCACACTAAGCAACTAGGTTTGTATTATGGACACCAGATGGTTGATAAACTACACAAATACATATTTTTTTTGTAAATAAATACATGTATAAATGAAAAACATCCATAACTCGGGAACACATGTCTGTATTCGTCATACAAACATATGCCCCTAGTGGGATTCGAACCCGCGACCATTTGGTATAGTAGCAAAGTTTGTAACCACTACACCAAACAGGTCGTCAATTTAAAATTAATATAAAAAATAATACTAGGTTATATTTTGTATACAAAAAAGCCGATACATGATTAGATCATATAAAACACTTACTGTTATGTTTCTGCTTGTAGGGTGTTTATCATTCCTTAATTACATAAATAATTATGGACAAAAATATAACCCCATATTTTTATAGCCGTAATCGATTCTATACGTGCTTGTGACTAAAATAATTTCAGGTTTCAGGAATACAATAAATAACCTTGTATAATTAAACTACTTATCATTCCCATTAAAATTTTGTAAATCACTAATAATTTTGTAAAAAAAAATCGGGAACTTTCAAAAGTCCTAGAATAAAAACTATTCAATTTATTCCATTATTAGAGACACACTATGTATAAATTGTCTTTATATTTCAGAGATTGACCAATATTTTACAATATTTTCATAAGGTGAATCGTGGATGTTGTTTCAATCATTAACTTGGTTTGAACACTTAATGGTTGGAACACCCAAACACTATTGTTCAAGATATCTCTGACCACCCCGTTTGGGATAAAGGTCGTGACGTCTTGGCATCCAATTGCCGTCCAGACTAATGTAATTTTCACACATGGCTTATTAATATCTGCCTACGACACAAATAAATATTTAAATCTTATGTGAAACTGTGTTCATACAAGCAGTCCTACTTCGATGTGATCGAACTTATGTTGTATTATTATTGCTCCTGCGCTGATGGAAGAAAGACGAAAGTAAAGTCAAAACTTTGGCCGACAGAAAGTGCGTACACGCAGGTCTGAATTATTACCCCGCTAATCCGAATAATCTTTGTTAATTTTTATAAATCGCCAGAAAACATTAAATTAATATTGGGTCTTTACCTATGAAATTGGAGTTTTTTTCTTCTTCGTTAATCATATGTACCAATTCCTGCGATTTTCAAAGCTATATCCAAATTTGTTTTTATTTGGAAAATTTCAAGGTTTCACATGAAATATTTTTTAATTTCTGGGCTAAATCACATAATAATAAAGATTTGAACAGAGCTCTTGTCATATGCTTCCCATAATCGTTTCTTAGATTCGCTGAAACTTTTATAAAGCGGTTACTTTTAAAAATTAACGCTGCCTATATCGGATATCGGATAACAATCCGATAATACACACAAAGTTTAGCTAAATTTGGATCTGCCGTTCCCAAAAAAAAATAAAAAATGTTTGTATGCAGAATACAGTCTTAATTAAATTCTTCATACAAAACGCCAATTTCATAGGTAAGGACCTAATATTTATACTTTGAGAATCGCTGGTTTGGTTCACAATAAAGCTTAATAGAGTCATTTGAATAATGTTAAACTGGGAAAGGCAATTTACGTTTCAAGTAAACTGCAACCAGTTTTATACATTTTCACATCATTCCACATCACACATAGATTAAAATGACATTAGTGTGGACGACAAAGCCCCTCGGACATATACAGTAAGGTTCAAAATAGCAGTCACAGTCAAGTTCAAACGATATTTTTTTTGGAAACCTTTGTATTTAAGTCAAGAATTTAGCGTAAATTTTTTTTTCTAGTATGTAGAGGCTTGTCTCGAGTACCATTCCTGTGCAGTACGATCTACTGCAAGGTATTGTAATTTAAATATTCAAAGGTGTTCGAAAAAAAATTAATCATTCTAATTTGGACTATGACTGCATTTTTGAATTTGACTGTCAGTCGACTCCCAAGAGATAACATACGCCTGAAAGTATCAAAATTATATATTAAATATAAAAATTAAATATAGGTAACTTAAATGATTATTTTTTATTTCTAGTCTGTGGGTGGAGGCTAGTTTCGAGTACCATTCCTGTGTAGTACGATCTACTGCAAGGTATTATATTTTAAATATACAAAGGTGTTCGAAAAAAATGTAATCATTTGAATTTGGACTATGACTGCATTTTTGAATTTGACTAGTCGACTCCAAAGAGATTACATATGCCTGGAAGTGCCAAGATTTGTATGTTAAGTACCTTAAAACTTAATCTTAAAAGGCTTTTTGGCGGGAACTCGGCGAGTGAAGTAGCATTTTTCTTTATAATTCTTATAATTTGTGCATTCTTACTTTTGAAGCTTAATAATGGCAGAATATTGTGCAGCAAACGTTAGTGATGGTGTACAAGTGAAGGGAAGTGTAAATTAAAGTGCGTAACGGAGCTTTCGGGTTCCCACAAGAAGCCGCCAAAATCTTTTGTAAAGCATTCTGCCACTTTACTGAAGAATGACTTGACCGTGACTACACTCTGTATACGCCAAGTATATGACGAATTACTTGTTTTGACTGAGACTGACTTACAAACTGAAGAAATAAGATAAATAAGACATGGCTGTTATGGGCTACATCCCTTTGCCTTCTCCAATCAATCAATCAATCATTTATTTATTTGTGATACACACTCCTAGAGGAGAAAATAAAACTACACACTTAATCTTAAAACAAATCGTATTATACAATCGGGTTAATCAACGACCTCCGTTTATGTGTTGTGCGACAAAGTTTACTGTCTTCAGAAAATTCAAAAAGGCGCGCTATTGTAACTGAACCTTGAATCCGTTATCCATACTTCCAGACCCTTATTATATGAAAACGAGTATGAATCAATTATCTAACTCCAATAGCAACGAAATTGGCCCAATGTCCAACTGACAAATTCGACTATTACGGCTTCAAGTGTCAAATTAGATCAACAGCGACGGAGTTGGCAATGAAGTTCTTTATCATAATATTGATGTTAGACAATGAAAGTTATTGTGAAGGTTATGGCCGTAATATTAATAGATCGAGGGGAGTCCATTGATCCAGCGGGTCGGTCGACCTAACTAAGCTAACCTAACTCAAAGCAATCCTAGTAACTATGGCTATAGCGATGGCAATGCTCTAGCTATACATATTACCTTGAGCGACCGCCTAAAATTGTCTTGCTCTAGCTATTACTATAGCCAACGCGAATGAACGAAGTGAACGAAAAGATATGCGTTTTGTTCACGTATTTTCGATATAAAATCATAAAATACCACATTTATTTGAAAATTACTATGACTTATGAAAAAGAAACTTAATTACTTGTGATGTTTTACTTCTGTAATGTAAATTTGGTCCCCTTTCCACAGTAACCTTGCTATTCATCTATATATTTGTCTGTTGAAGCCCTACTATTGGGCAAATTTGGCAGTAATGGCGTTGACGTTTATTGCCACTGAACTTAGTCATTATGAACTTAAAACTTCTAATATTTATTTCAACGTATTACGTAAGAACGTAATGTTGAATGTCAATTGAAATCTATTGGAAATAATAATAGGGCTTAAGTATTTATCTGTCAGTCAGTATGTTCAAGCTACTATACCGCTTCGGGGGAAATCATCTGTGGGAAAAGAAGCGTCGAAAGAAACCCAAGCTGAGGGAGCTGGGCAAAGTACACCAAGCATTTTCGTCATTCAGGTAGCCACTAATGAGTCCTGTGGATCAACAGAGTCCCCCCGAACTATAATCCTTATTTAAGCCATGGCACTGCATAAAAGGGACAACTACGCTGGATAATAAAGATTTAATACAGTAACCCAAAATTACTAAAAACCATGATCCGCCTTAGAAATATAAATCTCTACTTATCTCTTTGAACCTTTTCCCGTTTATGGTCATTATCACAATCAGACCATATTTCTTTACGATACCTATCAAGTCATTTACAGGGATTTGCGGCGGGCGCCTAAATCATGCGGTCTCTTTACTTACTTTGCTCTGACCTACACAGTGTTTTGTATAATTATGTTTATTTAGACAGTGGTTACAATGGAATGCAATGCAATACAATACAATACAATACAAATACACTTTATTGCACAAAAGGATAATATACATTTTATGGTTATATTTTATGTTACCAAGTAACGTCCGACGCGAAATTTCGAACTCAGTCTATTCTGAATAGACATTTTAGATAATAAAGAGAATGGCCGATAACTCAACTAAAATTGCTGATTAGGTTTTACATTTCCGTAATGATAATCATTATCTTGGCAAAATAGAAACGGGAGACCACCTGGTGTATTGTGAAATATAATCTGTGATCGCGGTACCATGGGTCCAATTTTTGAACAAATCAGACTCTTTCTACTGTTAATTGTCAAGTACGAGTAGGACTCGTACTCTGAGAGTTCCGTGCAACATCACCGTTTGCAAACTTTTTATACCATCAAACTGTAATATATATTTAGTTACCTTGACGATCTAATGATCATCATCATATAAGTCACTACGTCTACTACTGAACATAGGTTTTCTCAATAGATTTCCAGAGCGATCCATTGGAAGCGGCCTGCATCCAGCGATTTACAGCAACCAGAACGCGGAAAGGGGCATAAAGAAGCAACTTGAAAATCAGTGACATAGCCCAGGGAAAATACGGTAAAAAATTAGCTTAGCTAGACATAAGTCAGAACCGACTTATATAGTTGCTATCTCATAGAGGTATATTAGAGAATTCTGAATATCTAAGCCTAAAAAAATTATAACTTAGTCAAGATTTTTTTAGAAAACCCTCTTATTAATTTGTATCTTTATAACAATAAATACTAACTGATATTTAATTAGGTAGACTTTTGTTAAACACTGATAACTTATTGATGAATGAAAATCTAAGCATGTTATAGTTAAGTTAGGCATGCATGTGTTTTTAGCTGAAAATGTTGTCGAGCTGGATTGCTTAAGAAATAAAAATGAGAAGTAATATTTTCCCTATATGTTTTGAATTAAAAGAAATACCCATAAATTGAATTTTTTTTAAAGGAAACACATTTTTCAACTTTAACTTATATAAAAATATATAGGTACTTGCGTTTCTTACAAATGCTTAATTTTTAGCAATTGTTACAACAGTATTAAATGCTTCAAGAAAATCGCGGTTATGCATTTTTCCGAGGTCTAAACGTATTTTCCCTGGGCTATAGCCAAGTGGTCACCAATCTGACATAAATTCACAAATGCGCAGTGGGTTCGCGTGATAGCATACCCTTACCCGTTCTTAGGCCCGTATTAATAAATGGTTCTTGAGATTGAGATCTCGGTCTCAAGACCATTTTTTCTGATGCTGTTTTAATATGCAACAAATTCTCAAGCGTCAACTTGAGGCCATGTCAATTTTGAGAACTGTTTATTAATACAGGCCTTAGTGAGGAAGCGGTACTCCAAAACATGAAGACTGTTGAGTTGCCGATCATTTTCAGGATAAATAAAGTTACACGTGAGACAACGGTCATGACGAATAATTCCTTATTATATATGTACGTAAGCCTACTATAGAACACTCTATCGTGATGCAGAACTTTGCGTGTCTAGGACATAAATTTATCCATTGACAGAGAAACTTTACTTTACGGTATAACCTTTATTTATGTAGCACTAGCAAACTGTATAAAGGGTTTATTATGTAAAATGAAGCTTCAAAAAATAATCGATGTCTATGCATACATTAGAGGGCTATACTTACGTTTTTTTCAACAAGGTTCCCGTTGAAATACAAAATTTTACTTTCAATAAATTTGGTGATATTATTAAACAGAAATTTAAACCTTATTAAGTAAGCACATTATAAAACAGGAGACTTTTTGGATGACAATCATCCACGGATGTAACCATTATAGTTTGGATGCCAGGCTATTTCACAATTAATAATGAAATTAATTGTACTATAATTATTTTTTAAATTGTAGGTACTATAAAAAATTTTAAAACCTGATTTAAAAAGAGCAACGTTTCGAATTTCTTGTCTTATATAGAGGTAAATTTTAATTGCCCTTTTGAACACGCAGTAGCTTATAAAAATGTAAAATCTTTCTATTTTAAATGTACCCTGTGTACCATCAAAATATAGAATTTTCCTTCACAATTACAACTACATGCAATAGTTTTTCACCTTGTACGTAAACCTATTTTAGAAATAGAACTCTGTTGAACAAAGATAAAGTCTCTTTTCAGTTCCAAGATTTTGAGAAATGTTAAGCCTAACAAGCCTATTGCCGAAAAATATAATTGAATCGCTAAAATTTAGTAAAACAACTGTCTTCAGTAGTACTTCAAGATGATAACTGTTACGAAATTTTGCAGCATCATCCTAAATATGCAAATACAATTACAAACAAAAAGAATTTACTGATTGCCTTTTTGCAATCAGTAACTTTTGTACCTAACGTAAGTTAAAGTACCTACTTATTTTTTGAAAAATAAGTTTGTTAAGTAACTACGTTTATATAAGTAGATACAGTCAGCTACAGAGCACTACATAGTTCTTACGATATTACGATTTTTGGTTTCGTTATCATTCTCAATTATCAATCACACTAGTCCTCTCCCAAGACTATCCCAAAGTTAAAACCCCAAATATCTCTTAACACTCTCTTCGAAGCGCAAACCAACCACACAAATACACATACTCGTAAGTCTCCCAAGGCTAGCATAACAGAGCCCGATCTTCTTCTGTCTGGGACATTTAGAGAACTGTCCCAATACTAAGGCCCATATTTCAGAATGTTACTCAAGCAGAGATATCCGCTTGAGGATATTTAGAGACGCCGCTATACAAGTTACATAGTGATAAGGTACATCGCTCTCAGTGATACGGCCGCCTAATTGGGCTCTTTTCAGTATTGTGCTTTGTAAAATGTATATTCTCCTTTTGTGCAAGTGTATTTGTATTGTATTGTTACATAAAGCCGTCCCTTTTTAACGATCGTCAAGCGGAGATCTCTTCTCGAGTAACATTCTAACTGTTTGCTAGTCATGGAGTCCGCTTCAAAACTCTTTTGCCCCATCGATTAGGGTGCTCCGATAGAATGAGCCCTGCATACTTCAGAGCTATTGACAACCTCGTTTCTCTGACTGATTCTATCCCTAAGTAAACGAGCATGCTCTGTTCATAGTAGGTACGCAAGCGAAAAATGAGAATATTTGGCTCGGCAACATTTAAATATTAAACACAACAGCGGTAGCGCTACCACATTCTCAGAAACTTTATTAAAATCATATACCCATTGCTCATATTTCTAAAAGAGCTCATCTTTTATGAATTTATTGCAAAGTAAGTTCTCCGACAACACAGTAAAATGTAGTTTTCTTTATTGCCGCAGAAACGGCATGGTAATTGAGATGGAAACGTCGACATCCGCTTCCAGTAGGGCCAATAAATAAAGAAAAACTGTAGAATGTGTATTCTGTTCCACGACTTGTATCTCGCTGAAAAAACAATCATATCACTTGTATTGTGACTACTACGCTACGCATTTGTTTCTACTCATACAAGCCGGATTCTTCGTCTAAGTAGGTACTTTGAAATGTGCCCAGTTTATTTTCGCTTCGCTATCGAAAATTATAAGCGCAGACTTCCATATAATAGCACCTTTATGCAATATGCCAATCATAGCATATTGCATTAGCATATTGATTAAGAAAGTTTATCCCACACGTCATTCCGTACAAGTTTTCATGTCCAAATTTTCCGAAATGCATGAACCGATTCTAATGAAACTTTATTCGTATAAGTCGGATACATAGATCTAATAAGTTAGTAGAAAAAAATATCAAATAATCGAATATAAAACATATATAGACCTATCATTAATTTAGTAAACATTTCTCTTCCATCGTATCTCAGCCAAAAATGATATAAATCGAAGCGCATATTACATATCATACCTTTCTCTAGACTAATAAGAGAGTAAGTAAGAGTTACTTCGCTTGCTTCCGTCTCTATTCAAAATAAGATTTATATTTCCTATGTTTACTCTCAGAAACATTGCTGCTTTCAGTCACGACGTCATATCATTAAGATACACAAAGTATAAGTTAAAGATATAGAAAGTAGAGACGTCACTTAAATAAATTAATGTTAATTATTATAAGATGTGACGATATTCACAAAAACCTAAAAATACAAGTCGTTGGCATAGTTACAGAAAAATACACTGAAGCTCACGAAAAGTCTTCAATACCATTTTTTTGATGCACAACCTCAATCACACCTGATGTTAAATGAAGATGAGGTCGAAATGGAAGGAAGTGTCAGTAACCCAGAAACCCCAACACATTAGGAGGCCTGGCTATCTTATCTCTGACAACCGGAACACAACAATGCTATTCATTGCTGCTTGGCGGCAGATTTAGATAAGATGGTGGTAGCTAGCCAGGCGGACATTTAAATTGCCCTACCACCATCCAAACGAGTACTTAAACATGTACCCCGCGCTGGGGATAGAACCCGCGACCTCCAAATCGTAAACCCAATGATGTTTACATTGAGCCACGGGGGCGGTTAAAGCCATGTGAACGTCGAGGCTATCCAACTCATTGATAACATAGACATAGTGAGGAGACTCAAAAGAGTGAAACCGTTTGAGTCAGTGGAAGTAGGTACTGATAAAATATAGTGATAGTCCTAGTTGTAAATGAACACACGAACGACGTGTCTCACTCTTAAGGAATACTTAAGAAACGTCAGAGGCTAGATCGTAATTACCTCAAATAAGTATCATTCTACTTTATTAGAAAAAACATTTCATAATCCTATAATTATATTGTCAATTATGGAATCATAAAGGAATCCTCTAATTTAATAAATTTACTGCAATGTCCAACTGCTTTTCCATAGATATGAAATCATTAGACTTTGTCTACCTAAACACAAACTTTTTCTGAACAGTTACGAGGTTGCTATTGGTATTGGGGGTGGAACGTCTGCAGGCTACAGACGGATAATCGGTCCACTTGTGGGACGATTCCATCAAGTTTCCGTTGCGAAGCATTGGTTACTGTGAGCCTGGTTCAGTCCGTTTACCAAACCTTCGGGTTTTCTTGCTGAACATTTTGTCTTTGTATTTCAGATATTATTCAATTTTGTCCTTTCCAAAAAAGTCCTATCTTAGTTTGGAATAGACCAGACCACACACTCAGCTTGAAATGTAGTGACGAGGTTACCCAATCGTTGGTTAAGAGTTATTCATTAATTCTGCCACAGTCTGATACCCATTTGTGTTACCACCTGTAGGTGGTAACTATACTTCAATAACAAAACGCTAATTGGAATTACTTTGGTATCTCTCTTACTGCGAACTTATAGACTTCATAAACCTTATGACACTGGTTAGTGGAAAGAGCGTGTAAATACTCTCTGGGTTCCGGATACCCCTTACCCAAATGACGTATACGGCGACGAAGGTGCTTCATTGATTCCATTTCTTTGTTGCATATCCTGCAGGTTGAATTTAGATAGATACTTACCAGTTACCTACAGATCAAATTAAACTCCTAAGGAATATATAGGTATCAAAAGGAATCTTAGATATATTAGTTCTTGAAAGTAAACCTCAACTGTCCACACATGGCAGACTCGCCCGCTTTTAACTAAACCAAGATCGATTGAAGTAATTATCTGCTGTTGCATCTGATGACTGATGCCCATGGTTTGATTGTCAATAAATTAATTGAAACAACAGATACTATTTGACGCATTGACGCATTTTCTAGCCGATATATGCTCCAATACATCACCAACTGCATCATTAATTAAATTCATAGATGCGTGGACCCGGTTCGCCGCGACGAGCTAGAGAACTCAGTGGTATAATATTATTTTGGAGAGCTGGTTATAGGCAAAAATTAATTAGCCAAAAATTGGCAAAACAACTGACTTTAGTTACTATTTTACTACTTTTTCGTAAGAGTAGGTACACAGCTCATGTTACAGGTAGATACTTCCTTTGGTGAGTAGTAGAGGTACTTTCTTTGGTGGCAGCAACTACTCTCCTGAGGGGGACTGAAAACCAGCAACACTCCTTAGTCGCAACCCATTCATCACAATACAGACTGTGGTTTTCGATTCTCATGTATGCTTGTGATTTTTTTGTGATGAATAAATACCTTTTATTATTAGATAAGCATGTGTGAGTGGGTAGTTAAAGTACCTACACAATATCAGTTTATATTAAAGCTTCTATTTATTTTATCTTACAGTTACCTATTTCCTTTTCAAATCCTAAATAGGGCGAGTTAATTAGATCCCAAATATTCTCCCGACAGTTTTGTAAATGTCTACCGAAGTTCAGCTTTCCATAGATTACTCAATTAAAAATTCTGTTTGGTAAGTAACTCCTCTAAAATCTTAGACATAGTTAAATAGGGATGGATTTACTTAGTCGGGCTTTTTAAAACAGTAATTCACGAAAAGGCCGACGGTAAATAAATAAGTAGGTTCTACCTACTTAGAAATATCGATAAATTCTGAACGAGAGGTATGAAAATAATTGACTAATGCGTCACGTAGCAACCGAATTAGGCGTGTTCGGCAAACAGCATAATATTTGCGAAGATAAGGGGTCTAATAGAATCGTTGAGGACGTCGCTGTCGCCCGTGGGCAGGTGTACGCTGAATCACGTAAAGGAGGCAATTTTATCATAGTCTGTCATCCCCAACTGTAGTAGGTATGAACTCGTGAGTAGACCGTGCCAATTCAATAAAACTCAAGTCATAAATACAGTTATGAAGATTTTCATAAAATATTTAAATAAGTAATTTTTTACTTTCAACAACGTCAGCATAAATTATAGTTCATAGTCGTTGTAGACGTTAATGAGTTAAGTAATTCTCAAATACCTACAGTAAATGGGACAACTTTCCGAACCAAAAATAACAATTATACTTATTTCTGTGTCCGTCTGTTTATCCGTCTGTCACAGCACAAGTTTATTACTGAAAACACTGAAATCACAAGAAACAATAAAAGAATAGGTACCTACTACGAATTTGTTTGAAGTCAGTGTATGGGATGCCATGTGAAAGCTCATTATAAATACAATTCCAAAAATAAGTAACACTTTGTGTAAAGATTTTTAACATGAGAGCTTCATTCTTCGATCAGTTTTAACAGAGTTCCATTTTAAATAAGTTACAACGTACTTATGATGATTGCAGGGAGGGAGATTTGACTGCCCTTATATAGCGCACTGCTGTGACCTTCATGCCAAACACTGCGTAAAGTAATTTAATAATACTGAATTCTTTTTTTAGATACTATATTTGAAGTTAAATAAATGTAATGTATGAGCTACTAATTGCTTGACCTAAATAAATAATAAATTTGTAATGCTTCGTCATGATCATCACATATTATTATTCTATTACAAAGACGATTAACATAAAGTCCATCAAGGTGTTCCAGTGGCAAACTTCTGGCTCCATCTTCAGGCCCTCGTCATCATGTGTAATGGAAAGTGCTCATGGCAACAAATCAAACTAGTCGAAATTCTACTAATTTGCCTAAATATTGTATTGTCACCGAACTTGCATAAATATGCCAAATGTCGATACCAGCAAGTGGTAAAAAATACACAAATTTTAAAATGAACAACTCACATGCAAACTAAATGAAAGCTTGTAAAAAAGGGAGAAGTTCTATGTTCGGATGTATGTATTTTTTTAGTTCTAATAGTACGCATCTATCTGCTCTTAAACGGTGAAGGAAACATCGCGAGGAAAACTGCATGTCTGAGAAATAAAAATTCAAAGGCATGTGAATCCCCGCATTGGGCCAGCGTGGTTGGACTATGGCCCATACTCCCTCATATACGAGGGAAGGCCTATATCCCTGTATTGGGATGTTTACGGGCTGAGATGAAGAATGAAATAGTTAATTCACTACCTATAACACATGACAAAAAAAAATTTTTATTTATAGAAATTGAAGTAGGGGAACTCTGACTCCTAAACTAGGATGCCCCGTATTATAGGAGTCAGCGTTCTTCACAATTTAGGAATATAGGTTAGGTAATGCAATGAGCTGATTACAAAGTTTACTACAATTAGTCCTACGACAAAAGAGATCCGACCCACAACCGCAACAACGTGTGTGTGTGTGTGCAGAGGTGTGTGCGGGGGGATGGGGGGGGGGGGGGGGGGTGTCGTGTCGTTGATTGCGACTAAGGGACTGACTTTCCACCAAAAACATCTATGGACTTACACGTTTTAACGGCGATGCAAGGGCTCAAGCTGTCACGTGTGCTATGTATAATAAATAACGCATAAACATTCATATAAACATCCATGACTCGAGAATAAATGTTCGTATTCGCTGACAGGGTCACTTATCCACAACACCAATCGGTCGTCAAATAAACTTTAAATGTTTACAACACATCCCAAACATTAGCGTTTTAGGGGGGTTAGAGATATCCCAATAGACTCAAATAATAAGTAACAATGCTCAAATGTGTAATTCAACGATAGTATAATTTGTCAAAATATTAAGAGGCTTTATTCCGTCCAATGGCGCCCTCATTAGACAAATTAAGATTTCTTTATAAATAAAAAAAAATCGCTATGATCTGCACTCGAGAAGCCTAAAAGCTAATTATAAATAACACTTAAATACGGTACTTGACGGTTATTTTCGAGAATTTCAAATTATTGATAAAAATGGCCTCTTTTTATTTATTATCGATGATTAGCTTTTTAGGCTTCTCGAGTGCAGGTCAAAGCAATTTTTTTTATTTATTCTGGATTTAAAAATATATATTTATCAAATGAGGGCGTCACTGGACGGAATAAAGCCTCTTAAATGAATTATTTAGAGCCACACGATTTCCGAGGCCGTTCGCTATAAGTCGACTTTATAACATTATCCTTTTATGGCTGATTATTGTGAGTCTATAATTCTTATAAAATCCATGATGATTCTCTTTCTATTATTGACAAAAAAGGCAGGGTTCTTTTTCTTTCTGTACATATCACTTATCCGAACAGACTCTTTTTAATAGAACGTGTAAAAGACCGCAAAGTTATGTATCCGAACATTAAAGAAAATGGCGTAACATCCGTACAGTGTAGGAAACATATCAAACCGAAAAAAGTTGTCTGTGGTTTCACTTTATGGTTTAAAAGCCTAAATGTTATTGGTTGAAAATTCTAAGTTAAAAATGGCGCGGCTTTTGTCATTTCCTGTTATGTGTTGGTTGGTGATGGTGAGTGCATGGCCTCGACGTTGATACCGTTCCAAGATTTTTATTGCAAGTAACGCCGCTATTCCTGTTTATATGTAATATTTACTGTGGAATATTTCGTGATGGTGTTCTCTAACAGGCCATGGATTTGATGAAAACGGTAAGGAGAACATAAATTCATTCACTTTATAATTTGTTTGGCTTTTGTTTCTTGTTTTGGTGATATTGAAACTGGCCATTACATTAGAAAAAATATCTCTTTCCAGAAATTGTGTGCACGTGGGAGGTAAGTGTTGATAGTTCTCATTAAATAGACTGGGTCCAGTTTCGGGTTCATACTATAATATCGTCTGTATGTTGATTTGTCAATACTCGGGATGGCACCCGGCAACCGAGCGTTGTTACGCCATCTTATAGTCCTCCAAATGTTCCGCGTATTTTACAGCTTTGTGCTGATGCAACAGACAGTTAGACGCTGAAAATAATGATTTAAACTGAAGGAATTGGAATGGAAATCGATTCCGTAAAACATTGATCATAGGTATGTCATTTTCACATTGCATCTCATTTTCATGACTTGACAAACCACATGTGCATAGATGGATTTGTTATTGTTATTTAGTCGGTACGAGAGTCATTGCGTAATATATTGTTGCACGGTAGATGAGTACAGAGTGTCCAGTGCATTGTTGTTTAGGTATTAGAGTTTACACAGTGACTTGTGAAATTCCAACTGTTCCATGAAGTCTAACCTATAAATGTGACTGACAGCAGCAAGCAATAAGTCCAATGTTCAAATGGAGTGTCACTTCTCACCATTTTGCAGCTACAAGGTTACATTATACCTGAAATGTTAGTGTCTCACTGAGCTGTTGCAATGAGATTGTTTGTAATTGAATTGCAATTGTCAGCAAAAATGTTGCAATCTTAAGTAGGTAGGTAGGTATTTATAAAATCACTACACTTTCCAAATGGTGCACCTAGCACCTGTCACTTTCATTACTCTGCCAATAACTAAGTGACTGCAACATTCCAACATATTAAATTTCTAATCTAATGAAATCTGAATATAAATGTTTGGTTTCAATATTCAATAAGTACCTCCCACATTACAAAGTACCCTGCAGCACTGATGCTCACAATATTATATTTGTCTAAATTGCATAACCTATAACTTGGTTGTAAATATTTGGTGAACTCGACTTGATTAAATGGGCTGTTTACATTTGGTTGACCTAATAGTACAGACCCAGTTATGGACCTGGTATAATGTTTTGAGGACTTTGTCCACCAATAATAGAGGGGGTTTATCAATGTTCTAAGGAAAATTCCAATTTAAAAAATTTTAAATCAGTAGTGGTCCTGTGGTCTATCTGATTTTTATGGAATAGAATAAATATATAGGCACATAATTATACACATTCAAATATAAGGAAATCTCCACTCTAGTGGCTGTGACTAGTGACTCAGTGTAATGAATGATTCAAATTTTGATAACACATGTGCATTAGAAGCATTTTCCATATTATAAAATTTTTACTGCACTTAGACATCTAATTAAATACTAGTATCAGGTAATTACCTGATTTATTTCAAAATATATAAGCTTCTAGGTATAATTTAAGGGGTATTGATAACAAAGATAAAAATACAATAGCTTTATAAAAAAAATTATGCAATTCCGAACAGCACCTGTTACAAAATAAGTGAATACAAATTTACTATAATATTAACTCATACAAGTTGTCTAAGAAATCTGACAACTTTGAGCTAGACACATTTCTATTGTTATGACAATGAAATATGCTTTGATCACTAAGTGTAGTTCAATGACCTTACATTTATGAAACCTGTTCAAAATAAGAGATTGAAAAATTTATAATGTGAAAGGCCAAGGATATGAAAGGAATGCTTTAGTTTAAAGCTGTTTTAAAGCATTTGATATTTTAAGGTAGGTATTCTTATTTATGATTAATTTCAGTGTCCTGGTTCTCTTTATCAGATGTTTTGCAACTGTTACATTATTTATTGTAAATATATATTTTATTGATGTTATATTTTATTTTGCTGTAATTTTTATGCCAGGCAAGACAGACATCCCAATTGCCCCCATATAGAACTATCCTGTACATACTATGATATTCAGATTAATGACATCTGGACACTTGTTCCACTTTCCTCACATTGCAAGCCTGGCTTGGAAAATTTTGTCTCAAATTTGACTAGACATAACTTTCTACATCCTAAAATGAGGAATGTGTTAAGTGCTTACAGAAACTTGCCATAGTCAAACCACCTTCTGTCTATTTGTCAATTTTATGACTACAATTTAATTCCTAAATTAAAAACAGGTGTAATATTTTATTAAGTGATAAGATAAAGCATGTTCTAATTAGGTGTGAAGGAAACACCCTTATTCCATGCTTTTCTATTCAAACCTTTGACATGGACCCTTGTTACAAACAACTTTATTGTAGATTATATTGTTTCTGGTTAAGATTGCTTTAGCAGTGAATGTTGGATCAAGTTATAAAGTTGTATTGCTTAAGGCTTTATATTCATAATAATTATGTACGTACATAATAGTTATTTAGTTTATTTCTACAAATCAATTCCAGGAATGGGATGATTATGGTTGATGCGCATGTACTATATGTTTGTTCAAGATTACATAGTAAAAAATTTGTGTTTTTGTGAATATATATGTATTATTATCATGTATCACCATCTGATTCCCAAGCGGTTTATTTTCTTTTTTAACTAACGTAATTAGGGATTATGGTTAGAATTAAACATGTCTATCAATATTTTAAGAATTATTAGGTGTTTACCTCTGAAATTGTCATTTTGTAGAGAAAGACTTTATTTGTATTAAAATTATATATTGGATTAAATAAAATAAAAAATTATCGAAATATTGTCCCATAATAGCTACACAGTTTTTCCATTATTAAGGTAGTTGAATGATGCCTTCTGGACCTGAAGGTTCAATTTGGAATTATAACAAATGCTATAAAGACATTTTGAGTAAAATATTTCAAGACTGGTTGAAATTTAGGTTAAAACGTTTATCAATTGAATCAAGTATGGTGGGAAATAAAGAGTCCAGTTTCAGCTCTAGTAGTTAAAAGACCATAATGCAGTGAATTGTGCGGCCATGCTTTCACCAAGTGTTGAGTAATTGACTAACTTCAGTTGTTTTACTGCGAGCTTCTCCATCATTGTCTTCATTTTGTGACAATATAAACCTGCGGTTACAGCCCAGTTTGTAAAAACAACAGTTTCATAGGTAAACACTTAATATTATTATTTGTGCCAAAAATTTACTTCAGTATTTGATCATTTAAGTATTATACTTAAATGATTGTGAATTTTGGCTATATTAGTTGTCTCCCACACACATTAATTGAGGTATTTTCTAAATTCAGTATGAAATACAAAAATACACCTTGTAAGAATATTGTTAATACTAACAGTAGTGTTAAAATGGGCAAAAGTAGTTATGTAAATATTGGGTTTTGATCTCATCTCATTAAAAAAAGGTATATTCTTTGGAGTTAGGTAGTTATTACTTACTTTATTCTCGCAGCATGTTGATTGTCAATCATTATATGTAAAATTCAGGATATAGTTCTTCCAAACTCCTCATAATGACCACAGATTGATATTATAAGTACTGTAAAAACTACAACTACTTAAATTTGTTATAATAGAGTACATATTGTATGGATAGTTTATGCAGATTCACAGTCCCAAACTATAAAACTTAACACTACAATATAGTGTACATTCACTTGTCGCTGACCATACCCCAACTCAAAGTACAGTTGGGTCCATAATTATTCATACAAGGATATGTATATGATTAATGTGAGAAAACTGGCTTTTTAGCTATCTAGATAAGAGGGTAATTTTAGAGAACTGCGGTTGGTATAACATAAATAGGCATCAGAACACCATTAAGCACTGTATGACTAATTTTGGGGCCGACTGCACCTGGTAATCTATCCAATTCTTCAACAATACTTGCTTATTGTGGTCTTAAACATGCAATCAATCTGTATCTGTCAGTCTTTCCAGATTCTTTTTATGTCTAATCTTTGGCCATTTGGAGCTTGAATGTAATTTATTTCTGAGCTTATGTGCACGTGTGTGAGAGACAAATGCATTATATTGGATGTGGTATTGGGGCTGTGGCATGTGGATCAGCCTGGTTAGTGTGTATGTGTGACGAATTTTAATTTTACCTCTGTACGAAGGCTTATTATAGATGTATATTAATAAACTAAAGCACATTTCAACTTGTTACTTCCCCCAAGCGCGTTCAGTGTTTCTGGAAATTCAGTTAATTCTTAATAGATGCCTGTTTGGCTCTTTTATTTAGAAAATACCATTTCATGTTTCTAGAATGTTCAGTTGACACTGAATTTTGATCTCTAATTCATCTTTTATGAACAGTTCCGAAATTAAATTAGTAGTCTTCAACTGAATCCAAATTAGTCTAATGCAAAGTATAATATAATCAGTAGCAGTATAAACATTAGTAGCAAGAATCTTAACAACAGCAGTGAGGTGATATTGAACTAGTCACACATGCAACCCAACCGGTCTGGCTGTCACAAGTTCATCGTTAATATATGTGGCGTGTTTCAGGAATATGAGTTCCTAGACTTGTCAGATGTGAAAGACGCGGAACTGAGCAGCCTGCAGTGTGCACTCTTCAAGCGGCAGCCTGACACATCGGCCTCCGCGTACGCCAGCGGTCGGAGCGACCCTGCTGTAGGTAAGATATATCCGTTGTTGATCTTTTATTGTTAACAAGCTTTTATTTAGGCCGGTATTAATAAACCATTCTCAAGATTGACCTTAAGTTGACACTTGAGAATCAGTTGCATTTTATAACAGTATCAAAGAAAACTTGTATTGAGACTGAGACGCGATCTCAAGGTCGATCTATTAATAAGACCCTTAGTTCGTAATGTTCGTATGTAAGTTACCCGTTTCAAAATTTGCAAAGCATTTTTCAACCACTTGATGGTATCTGACTGAGCTGAAATTTTACATATTTATGTAAGTTCGGTGACAATGCAATATTATGATACTATTGAGCTGATCTGATGATGGAGCAGGGATGTAGGGACGGAACTTCCTGATGGCTAGTTTGTTTTGTTGTCATGAGCACTGTCCATTACATATGATGACGAAGGTCTGAAGATAAAGTCAGAAGATTGTCATTGGAACTCCTTGATTGATTTTGTTACTCTTGACTGACCCTGTTAAAAATGTGCAGGATGTCGAAATTGCATTTCCTAATCTCCAATCAGATCACTTCAATGTATAAGATAAACATTTCTTCTCAGTCTTATTTTTAATTGACTTTGTAAGCAGGGGTCTGAGTTCTGCTGTCCTGTTTTACTGCCAGATAATTGGTGTATTTTCTCTGTTGTGACTATTTCATAAATCTCAACAGTAATAGGAAAAATGTGTAAATATAATAAATGATTTTACTGCATTCGATTACATTCTTTCACTGGTGTAGTGGATTAGATTTTTTGTACAGATTATCTTGTTTGATGTATGATAAACCATGTCATGATTGCTTGATATTTTGATGATATTGTACTTTGTAAGTTGGACAACAATTCACAGAAGTCAATGCACTGGTCTATGTCTATTAATGTCTTTAAAATGTCAGTCAGCAGTTGAAAGTGCAAAAATATGTAGTTATCGATCCAGCTGGTGTTTAACCTCAGACGAAAAAAGACGGATAGGTGTTTGGCGGCGTTGTGTTTATGTCCAGTCTATGTCCGGACGTATCTCAATAAAGCGTGGTCCACTTGGAGTATAATTAAAATAAATAAATATCCTTGGACATAAACAAAGCGCCATCTAGTTCCACACTAAGCAACTAGACTTGTATTATGGACTAGCTATCCGCCCGCGGCTTCGCCTGCGTGTAATAAATAATGTGTACCCCGCGGGAACTACTCATTTATCGGAATAAAAAAATCCTATATTTTGATCCAGGGTATGGTTCTACCTATAAACCAAATAAACTGAATGAATGAAATGAACCAAATCCGTTCATCCGTTTCGCATGATGGAGCAATAATCAAACATCCAAACGTTCGCATTGATTAATTATAGATATATTACATACCGGATGGTTGATACACTACACATTTTTTTTTGTAAATAGATTTTTTTTTACATAATATAAATAAAATCATCCCTAACTTAGGAAACACGTGTCGGTATTAGTCATACAAAATATGCCCCTAGCGAGAAATTAACCCGCAACCTTTTAGTATAGTCAGAGTTTTTAAACACCACACTAAAACGTGTTTAATTAAACTACCTGTAGTTTTTTTCTCTACCTCAAATTTAAAGGTACTTAGCCATGTTTGACGCTTTTACAAAGATATTTAACTTTTAACATAGTAGTTTTGTATATAATTTTCAATTTTAGAGACAATGACTTGAGTTTTATGTAATAAAGCTTAGACGAATACTTTCGATAGAAAGAGAACGTAGTGATAACTAAGTTCTCTTTTGAATCAATCATAGGAAGTTAATTAAAGAAAGGTGGAAGCACGCTCACCTGCAACTCCCAACTTATTTTTATTTATCTTATCTGTAACAACCGGAACACGACAATACTATCAAGATCGCTGATTGGCGGCAGACTTAGATAAGATGGTGGTAGCTGCCTAGGCGGATATTTAAAATTGCGTCACCTAATGGTGGTTATTTTGGTTAATACCAAACCGAGTATTAAACACGTACCCATGAGAATCGAACCCCTCGACCTCCGTTTTGTAAACACATTGACCAACGAAGGCGATTCTTCAATCGAAACCGTTGAAAGTCGACCAGCGCCCGTAGCATTACAGGTGTTATAAACGTTTATGTGTCTCATCTTCAGTTAACATCAGGTGTGACTGAAGGCAAGTGCTAACCCGTTGTGCATTCATTTTCACATGGGCGTTCTTGGATATACTTTATACATATTTGACTTTGAGAGCATTTACGGTTCGAAGTAAGCAAGTACGAATTATTTAAATAAAAATCCTCTGTCTCAATACTGTTTTTCGAAAGTGTCCCTAAGAATTATTCTTGAAACAGTTCGACTATCGAACTTCTGGTAGGACTGGATGGAATAAAGGATGATAAGTGTAATTAGAATTGGTTTATTCAAATTGGAATGCCGAGTGGCGTAAACGCTCTTACCAGCAACCTCATTTGGCAAACCCGAAGTCGTACACATCGACTTGTGACGGTCTTCCCCACAACCTGCCCTCACGCCCACAGATATATACATATCCTCGTGTTCATCGAGCACGGCGGGCCCACCGACCGTGTCTAGCAGTCTGGACAGCCTGTCGGGCGGCGAGTGCGACATGGCGCCCCACTCGCCGCAGCGGGGCGCCCCGCCCCAGCCCCCGCCGCCGTACGCGCCCCCTCCGCCCCCCTATGCGCAGCCCCCTCCGCACCAGTGGCCTGTCGCGCCGCCCAACGTCTACGTTAGCCAGGTGACGGCTAACGTCAACGTGCACGGGTACATGGGGCAGTATTATCAGGTGAGTTACATGTGAGGTTTTCGTAAAGAAAATTATAAATTATAGTAAATACAGTTAAATTTGGCTTGTCAAATTAATATATCCTTTTGCCGATCTAGACTCAGCATAAACTTGCGGCCTATTAATTGCAGAGGCTTTTATCCTTAGGATTATTTGAAAATGACAATGTATGTGATTATGACATCTACTTCAGATGACAAAATAAATGCTTAATTCCCACCAGCCGCCGCAGCCGCAGTATGCGCCGCCACAGGTGGAACGAACACCGCGTAACCATCGTCGCGACCGTCGTGGCAAGCGACCACCCTCACCTCCGCCGCCTCAACCCCCTCCATACTACCTACAGTACCCGCAGTACTACCACCCAACCGCGCAGGCGCAGGGAGCTCCTCTTTACCACCTCCCAATGTACCAGCCGGTCGTATATGGACCCTATGCGTACCCCCCCTACTATCCAGAGTATCCGATCCCAGTTGAAGGCGAAGAGAAAGGACCAGATGAATACTCGCAGGAGGTGGTAATGGAGCAGGAGGCAGTGGATGCTTACTACGCGAGTGCGCATTATGGCGGACCGTCATACGGTCCGCCGGTCGACAGCGTTGAGTACATTCCTCCCATGTATCTCCCTCCACCGCCGCACCACCCCCCTATACAGATGCAGCAACCCCCGCATCAGTCCACCCCTCACCAGTTCAACGTGTATGCGAAGAATTTCGTCCAGGGACAAAACAGGAATTACGCGCCTCTAGACAAAAGCTACGAACAGAAGACTCCTCCCGCTATCTCGTCTGTCTCCATGGCCGGCGGCTCCGTCGAATCCCTGGCTATGAGGGATCTCAAAATCGGCAAGGGCCCCGGCAGTCCAAAACAGACGGAACGCCCGCCTGACAACCAGCTGAAATCTCTGACGACAAACGACAAGGCGCTTGCACCCAAAATCGATACAGTGAAACCGGCCTGGGTGTCCAACGATAAAGTTCCCGATGTCTTAGGGATCAATCAGATCCCACTTGCTGCGAAATCATTTCCGCCAATAGCCTCCGCTGCCAATCAAACCACAGGCGTCAAGGTTCCGCCGGTCGCGGCTAAACCTACCAAAGGGCCCGCGGCGCCGTTCTCAGGCGGTAAGCAGCCGCCAAAGTCTGTTCCACAGGCTGCGGTTCCTGTTCAACAGACTGTTTCCACGCCCAAAGCACCCTTTGCAAACCGACAGAAGCGGGAGGGCACAATGAATCGCTCACCATCCAGTGAAAATGCGGAAGCGATCGAGAAGAACATGGCAGCTGTCGAACACATCAAGCGCGAGCCGCCACTACCGCCGAGCAAGGCGCCGATGCCGATTTCAATAACACTTCACTCCCAGGGTCCCCCGCTTATCGTGACCAACAAGTCTCCGTTCGGGCACTCGAGGAAGAGCATAGTGGTTCCGGAGCCACCTCCGGTACCGCAACCGCCGCCCCCCGCTCCAACAGCGTCAGATTTCCCCCCGCCGCCGACGCCCAGGAATCGCGGCGAGCCTATTCCTCCACCTGTTGTGCAGCCTCAGCCGCAACCCGCTCCTGGAAAATCGTGGGCGAGCTTGTTCTCGAATAAGACTACCGTTGCGACAACAACGGCGCCGCCTGCGCCGGTTCCTGTTGAAGAACCAGCGAGCCCGACTACCACGACACCCCCAGCCGCTCCTAACATTCAGAAGCCTGTAGCTAAGGTGCCCCCTTTTGATGCATCGCCGCTGCAAGCCGCCACTGAGAAAACGTCCCCTCCGCCTCGGCCAGTCCCCACGCCTGTAGTCTCATACTCTGAGAAGACGTCAGTGAATGCTGTGAGCAACGTTACAGCTCCTGTACCAGTGAAGCCAGTAGCGGCGCCTCCGCCACCAGTGGAAGTTACGCCCCCCGTCCCGAAGGAGCCTACTCCAGCACTGCCGGTGGCACCGTCCCCATTTTGTGATGATCCGAACTCCTACAGGATGGGAGGTAATTATTTCATTACTTTGTTTATCCTCATTTATTACCGTTACTTACAAGGGAACCTTGCCAAATGTTTATCTTCTGATTTTCAAAACATCCCCTGTTTTAAGAAAGGTCCCATTCACAAAGGGTCACTATGTATCCTAACAAAACATAATCTCGTTCTAATCGTAACACCTCGTGAAACAATGATTATTAAATAAATCCTAAAATTTACGTGTATAATTTTATTATGTGTATGGATCTTGACTTTTTCAGTGGTAGATTTGCAAACTGCTTTTCTCTAGGGTATGTTACGGGACCTTAACTGCCATAGATATCACCTTCTATGTGTTTCTGCCATCAAGCGTCAATGGCTGCATTGTTGTCTTCCAATGTGAAGGATGAGAGAGCTAGTGCAATTAGATTTTAGACGTTTCTTAATACTCATGTTGACAATCAGTAACCCTATGGTCGAGTAACTTTATTTCTGGGACGTTACGATGTCATTAATCACTTTCACCAGTCGCTCGTTTGTCACTCCATAACAATGGAACAGATGTCACCCATATCCAGGCCATCGTCCACACAGCTCAAAAACTCCTGTTGCGTAATTTACCAAATTAACTCTGTCAAATAGCTGAGGGATGATAGAGACTGGGTACCTTACGCCCTCCGTAATTATAAGACGAACTCTTCTATAAATAATCTTTTTAGAACTAGATATCTTACTAGTTTTACCACACCATCCCGAAGGACATTGTAACGTATAGTTTTCACAACTTTTTCCGCAAACTCGATGTTTACGCCGCACGGAACTGATCGGATTTTATTCGAAGTTTTTGAGCGTGGCGCGTACATCTGATATAATTGAACTTTGCTGATATATATTTTGCTCTGTGGTTGATGACCCAGACTTACATTTGTACGCATTTCAAAATCAGAGGATAAAACTTGAAAAGATTCCCTTGTTAGTCTCCAATTAAATAAACAATTGTACACATTTACAAGGGATGTTCCTTTCAGAGTTCCTGTCTAAATATCAGCTGGACAATCGGCCTGTGCCACTGCTGCCGCGTGGTCTGACCAACCGCTCCAACTACTGCTATGTGAATGCAATCCTTCAGGCGTTGATCGCCTGCCCACCTTTCTACAACATGCTGAAAGCGCTGCCATATCAAACGCGACGTGGGAAGTCCAGCACACCTGTCATTGATTCCATGTGAGTGTTGGTATTGATAGATGTTCATTACATTGTCGTATTATTTATCAATTCATTGAAGCAAATCCATGATACGATATTGTTTAATTACATAATAGGCCCATTGGTCTAGATTGGCTATTTGGAATTTTAGTAGCATGTGGTAAAACAGGAAATCAGAACACACTGCTACTCGCAAGAAGCAATTTCCCTCTAGATCGCTTTGCATGTTTCGGTAATATAACTTTCTCAAAAATGCTATGAAAAGTTAAGTGGAGCGATAATAAGTCTCCAGTAAATAGTGATTTTGAATGAATAAACTCCAGTGTGCGAAGTGTGAATTTTGTCTCGTTTTTAACTTTACCATCGCGTTCGCGTTTACCAAAAAAGTCCCTATGAAAAAAATCGTTTTGCAAACTATTCGCTAGAGGCGCTGCACATTTCTCCATACAAATAGTGACGTAAACGTGAACGCGGTAGTAAAGGTAAGTCGAAACAAAACTCACACTCCACCCTCAGGAAGTAGATTTGGTACGACATTACATTGAAACTTGAGCTATCCATGTCTGACAATTTTTAAAACTACTGAAAAGGTGATCATTATTTTTTATGGCACAAACTGGGTGAACGATTGACCAATCACCCCTGGTGTTAAGTGAAGATGAGGCCAAAGGTGGAATTGTACAAGAACTATGATAACGTCACGGAACGTATCGATATACTAACTAATGGCAACCTACAACCTGTCAAACGCACTCGTCGGGAGTGCGAATGATGCGACTTCAAAAATGCACACTTGAAATCATCGTCCACTGCTGAACATGGGCCTCCCCCATAGATGTCCAGAGCGACCATTTATAAGCGGCTTGCATCCAGCGACTACCCACCCACCTTGTAAGTGGATGCCCTTCACTGTGCTTACCGGTGCGTGGTTTCCACACGATAACTTTAATGCCCCACCAGACATGAATTCTTCAAGCTCCGTGGCCCTGCCCACTGCTACTTCAACATACTAATCCACTGGGCCATGTCAGTGACTTCGTTCGCCTACGAATGTCTTCATCCCTCATTCAATCATACAGTATCTTTGCGCTCTCCACCATGAGCCACTATCTTTGGAGACTATTTTTGTCTATGCAATGACTATTTTGTTCTACTTTATATTATTTAACCGCCTCCGTGGTTCAATGTAAACAACATAGGTTTGTGGTAGGGCATTTTAAATGTCCGCCTGGCTAGCTACCACCATCTTATCTAAATCTGCCGCCAAACAGCAATGTTAATAGCATTGTTGTGTTCCAGTTGTCAGAAATAAGATAGCCATTTCCCCAAATAATCTTCACTTAACATCAAGTGTGATTGAGGTGAAGTGCTAACCCGTTGTGCATAAAAAAAAAAGAAAAAAAGTTTCCCGAAAATAAATAAATCACTAGTGACACATATTGATTAGACTTAAAAGACTCGTTTTCATGCTCTAAGGTTTTCAAAAGTGTAAGATTCAAAAATAGCACCCCTGGCCTCTGCAGTAACGTACTATTATGTCAGGGTGGAGCTATGCTACGAGTTCGGGCCGATGGCGGCATGCGCCCGCGGGGGGCGGCTGGCCCGCGGCGAAGCGGCCCCCGGGGTGCCCGCTGGCCCTCCCCTCGACGGGGCAGCCGGCCTCAAGGTTCTCCGGGCGCTCCGACCCTTCCCCGGCTCGCAGGAGGGACGCCAGGAGGACGCCGAGGAGTTACTCGGATGTCTGCTCAACTCGCTCAATGATGAGATGCTCGAGGTAATTGTACAGGGAATTGTATTAGACGAGTAGTAATTACACTGGCTTTCCGACTGCGACTACATCCGCGTGGTAATAAAAAAGGCTTTAGTTATGGACTCTGTACTCTTTTCTTGTTCAAAAAGGTCAATTTACAAAAATACCTATTTTTATTCTTTACAGCTACATCATAGTTGAGGTAGATTTGAAAGTTCTAAAACTAAAATATTTTGATTATACAGTGTGGAAATTAAACTCAGGCCCTGGAGGGAAACTACTTTAAATCCTTAAGCTAGCTCATTTTATTTAAAGGAGACATTCCTTTATTTTTAAAAAGAAACAAATCTGCATTAAAAGATTTTTTAAAACTCGCTTGCTTCGCCCGGGACTCGAACCGACTAAAATTTAAAAAAATAAACACTCTTTATTTTATTGTACTAATCGGTAGTATTAATATTCAGGATAAAGTTTCTCTAACAAACATTTGGTCTTAAAAATAAAAATAATCGTTAAATCTAACATCAACTTTATTTTACTATCCATTTTGTAACACTTAAATTATTTAACTGATAAATTGTTCGAAATGAGCCCCGTCGTTCCGGCTACACAACATTAGTCGCCGTTGAAATTCATTTCTTGTAGCCTTCAGCAAAGTGTTGTGGTGTATGCCCCTAATAACATTTTCTACCGCAATCCTTAGCTCTTGAACGGTTTCATAGCAAGTTTCATAAACAACATTTTTTACATGACCCCATAAAAAGAAGTCCATGGGCGTCAGGTCTGGACTTCTTGCAGGCCATCTAATCGTACCGTTTGTACCTATCCAGGCACTGAAATTTTCATTAAGGTATGCCCTGGCAATTCTGCTGTTGTGGGCAGGTGCACCATCTTGTTGAAAAATGATATTATTTCGTTCCTCTTCTGGCAGAAGGTTTAATTGATTTTGTAAAAGCTCTAATATTTCAATGTATTTTGCTGCATTCAGATGTCCTTCGTAAATGTGCACCAAAACAACCTTGTTACTTTTGATTCCACACCAAACATTAAACGAAAATCTGACCTGGTTGTTCGTTTCACGGACACGGAATGGATTTTGACGAGACCAATAATGATTGTTATGTCTGTTATACATTCCATTATTACTAAAATTTGTTTCGTCAGACCATACAATACAGTCCAAGAAATTTGGGTTGCGGGCTATTTCTGTTCGAATATTTTCACAAAACTGTAATCTCCTGTCACTATCTCCGGGATGTAGTTTCTGCACCAATCGCCCATCACGATAACATTTGTATTTGTATTTTTTCAGAACTTTAAGTATACTAGTATGGTTGATGCCTATCTCTTGAACAGCTTCCCTGCTTGAAGCTTTCGGGTAACACTCGAAGTATGTCAAAATGTTTAACTCAACATCGCTATAGTCCAAATTTTGTTGCTGTGGGCGTCCAGTCTTCTTTTTAAAACTTCCAACGGTCAGTAAATTATTCACAATTCGAGACAAAACCTTTCTAGATGGTAGTTCTCTGTCTGGATACTTCTCGCGATACCACTGTAGAGCTAAATCGTAGCTCTTGTTGCAAACAAAGTAAGCTTCTAATAAATCGAATTGTTCTTGATACGCCATTATGAGATAATTTAATTACGTAAGGGAAGCAACACTACTTAAATAAAATCTGTTGATAAAAATCGTTCGAATTTTAAAATTATTGTCCCGCCTTGCAAACAAAGTCAAACGTTCCATTTTTAAACTTCTCCACTGAACGCCTCGGATCATGTAAGAAGGAAATGTGCATAGAGGTATTACCACCATTGAACAATTTTCTTATCGATGATTTCAACAAGGTACTTAACGATAAATTAGCAAGCGTGTACTTCATACGAAGTCTTTGAGTGTTGGAGAAATAACAGAACTGTTACGTGTCTTTTACTTGTTAAAAGTGAACAGTAACCAAATATTTTTTAGAGAAACTTTATCCTGAATATTAATACTACCGAGTAGTATAATAAAATAAGGAGTGTTTATTTTTTAAATTTTAGTTGGTTCGAGTCCCGGGCGAAGCAAGCGAGTTTTAAAAAATCTTTTAATGCAGATTTGTTTCTTTTTAAAAATAAAGGAATGTCTCCTTTAAGTAAAATGAGCTAGCTTAAGGATTTAAAGTAGTTTCCCTCCAGGGCCTGAGTTTAATTTCCACACTGTATATTAGTGTTATTTCATAATTTTTCTTAGTGGTACGATATTTATGTATTCTGCAAGTTTCTTGCTGAAGTGTCTATATTCTTGTTAACTTCATTCTTGATCCTGATGACATTTTATTAATAATTTGGCTGATCCTACGAATTATCGAAATTTGGTGGGTTTATAAGTGTCGAAATCATTCTCGAGTGATTTTATTTTTCTTATAGAAGTAGGCCCATGATTGATTTAAAATTAGTTTTTGACTATTTAAATCGTTAGAATTGGTATGGGTCTATAATTAGTGGGCCCTTGAATAAAGAAATTCCACGCGGAAGAAATCGCCAGTTTTCTAAGAATGTTAGTGTATTAGTGGTATTGACACACCTGCTCTAGAGAGATGATTAATCAGTTGAATCATTATCGGTATGGTTTAAAGCTTACACATTGTTTACACTACTAGCATTGGTCACCGTCGGTTTAAATTAATATTCAACGTACGCGCATTTATAAACTGATAACGCATTTACTGTCACTGTAATTTATTTGGCATAAGTGCATTACACAGATGATACTCGTAGATAATATGTTATTTGAATTTTTATTAATACTGCATGCACTCGCGCCATCATATGGCTTACGTGAGTAAATATTTGGTCCGGTTGGTTGATTGTAACCGCACTTTCACTACCGACAACGCGTATATTCACCTTTTAAACCATACCGCATGTTTTGCTTATGCCTACAGATAAGTGGCCCAAAGGTACACAGGCGTTGTTTGATTTCTTATTGTACCATGTTGTAAAATCATGTGTTTTTATCAATAAATAAACTCTTGGAAAGTCCTGTCTGTATTCGATCCATTCACCATAGTCATGTTATTAATTATTTGTTGGGGCAATTTTAAATTGTGGAAGAAAGTAATATGTTTCACTTCATAGAATGAAGACAACAAGGGATGCAAAGAGAGGACTAGGCCCACCTAACATACCACACATATCCAGGCAAAGATCAGAGACCAAACGGTAATTGATCTTGACTGGCAATTATCCAATTGATAAATTAGTTTGGTGAATGAATTAGTTGTGATGATTTTCAGCTGATGAAGTTGGTTGAGCCTGAGGAACCAAAAGACAGTGTTCAACAGAATGGCATTGTTACTTTGGACCCACCGCCGGAGGAAGATGACGATGATGATGAGTGGAAGGTAAGGCTTGCCCGGTCACAAGATAGGGTGGGGATAATGGCTAAATAAACTCGACGGCACACTTCATTGGTTTTGAGTTGAGTTTATGTAGGTATGATACGTAGTTTTAAATAAGCATTTAAGTGTCTTAATTGGGTTAAGCTGTTTTTAGAACCTGATGATAAAATGGAAAAAAAAACTTATTGTTCTACTATCCTGATCCATTATGGATTATACTAATAATATTGTCTCATTATTTTTCTAGTTTCAAGGGGTAACCTTATAGAATAACTAAGTGGGCGGGTGTAGCGGCCGTTTTTGTAGAATCTTTTCCACCATACTACAATGTCTCAGTCAACATCTCATTAAATTCGTACGCTACTCATAATATAAAATTTGACAATGCTAAACCCATCTGAACATGGTGCACGCCATTCGATTAAATCATCAACATTTTCCCTAAAACCTTGCCAGATTTGGTTTTCCTGATGCTTGTCCTTTAGATACCATAAGTTTTACAAAATATCTTTGTAAGTACCTCACAGACTTCTGGAATAGGTAGACTGAGGTACACAGCAGTTACATTTATTGAACAATAAACGATTCGAGTCGTCCGAGTACACCTGCCATTCTGACACACGCCTAGGAAGTCTACTAATTGTTACGCTGTGGATAATCACAACAACATATAAATAAATATCTTTTGACGCCCCAAATATTACAATGATGCTACATATTTTTCGTCTCTGAACGTGACACCGATCACTATTCATGTTGTCATACCATACTGAGTAAATCATCAAGCCTATCTAGCAATATTTAATACTACATGGATGCTCATAACGGTGTATTCCTAGGTGATGGGTCCTCGGAACCGCGGTGCCGTGGAGCGTCGCTGGGCAGCACGTCGCACGCCGGTCGCGGATATATTCCGCGGTCGGACGCGCGTCCGTCTGCATCGCGCACCACATCATGACGTCACCGACGCCGTGCAGCCCTTCTTCACGCTGCAGCTGGATATAGAGGTGAGTGATATTGAACGATGCTGGATTTTCGCTCTAGGAAAAAAACGGTACAACCTATTGCCTTGGTATTTGTAGAAAAGATTGAAACATGCGGACGATGGTGTTGCAACACGACCAAAAGACTTCGCTCCAAGGCTGCACGGCAGAATTATGCGATCGGACGCCGCCTTCATCTCATTCATACATACAGCTGTAAAACATTAACCTCCTTCCTAGGGCAGTCTGGTAAACAGTGAGAAGTAATGCGGACGATAATGTTGTACCTCTTCCGACAACACAAAGAGAATAGATATCAGGCCAAGGCACTTAAAAAACAATTGATAATCATGTTGTAATGTAATGAAAAATGAATGTAGTTCCTTTCTTTTCGGTTTTTGTATATGTTTTGGCAAACTGTCGTAGACGATTTATTTGTAACGGTGTTGGTGCGCGGTTCCTAATAATCCATGATTGCCCAAACTCCTGCTTGACTTTTTGGTCAAATCCTCTCAATGATAACCGATGCGATTCGCGTCTTGGTCCCGGAAACTACTGTCTAGCCGTTGACGTGATGTTAAATTAAGAATGAGTGCTCATCTGAATCTTACAACTCACATTATCCTAGGTAATTTATACATGTTGCTAGTTTCATTGCCAAATTACAGATTTACCAAAAATGAGGCATTTAACGCCATTTTACATTGTCATAGATGATATTTCATTTCTAGGTTTTATCAGTAAATGTGTCATTTGGCAGTGAAATCTGCAATTTGTACCATCTAAGATCATATATCTACTAGGATATATAATAAGTCGATATCTGAAGAAACTGCGCGGTGCGCAATGGATATGGTGACGCGACGCGAGGTTTCCGCTTCTCTGGCGTTTGTATCGATTGTCTGGAGTAATACGCACAATGAATCCTTTAAGGAGTCGAACAAAACAAATGGTATAATAATTTACATAAGAAAATATAAATCGGAACAAAAATCGATTTATTTTCCAAGACAAAACTTGAGTGAATCAATCCAACACATGATTTGATTTTATTTTTAAAATATTTTTTATTATAATTAAAAGTTACTATATGTAAATTGACTAATAAGATCTTTTATTTTGTCCTATCGTAAGTAATCTGTACTGTTAACCATATTCGTGTGCATCTTCGTTTCGTCATGTCTATTACCTTCCCCAGCCGCGCATGCAATCGACTCAATAGACAACAATCCATATGTGAGCTACTTGCTCACTCGCCATCAACCAGTGACTCCTTGTCGGTGTATCTGATTCTTCTGTTCGAGTCGAGGCAAGAATCAAATTTTATTGGACCCGAACCTAGTATGTAGTGGGTGAATCTGATGCGAATATTTTGTACATTTACAGCGCGCGAACACTGTGAAAGATGCCTTAGAGCTCCTCGCCGGCAAAGACACACTGGAGGGCGTGTCCGACGCATGGCAGCAGCTGTCGCTAGAACAACTGCCCGTGGTTCTACTGTTGCATCTCAAATGTTTCCAACTAGACGCCGAGGGGCACACCGCAAAGATTGTCAAGAACATCGACTTTCCTATCGACCTCAAGATTGATCCTAGTATGTATCACCCACTATTTATTAACGTTGGAAAGAAAATATCGTTTTAAGTAAAAAGTTTTAAAGCAATAATTAAATTAACTTTCTATTACAAAGTGTTCCACTGATGCATATCAACCAACTTTCACTATGGGATCAATCCTGACATCGCGAACACAAAACACGTGTTCTCTTTCAAACAAAAGTTAAATACTTCGTCCCATATGTATATCGTGCTCCTACTTGATTACATCAATGTTAAGTGAACATGAGGTCAATGGTGGAAGCGTGCTCATACAGAAACACCGAATATTTTTAAGGCGATGACTATCTCATCTCAAACAGCTGGAACACGACAATGCTATGAATACAGCTTCCTTCAGAGAAGACTAGGCATTTACATATTTCCTACCATCCCAACTAATATTATAAATGCGAAAGTTTGTGTGTGTGTGTGTGTGTATGTTACCTCTTCACGCTTAAGCGGTTGGACGGATTTGGTTGAAATTTGGTTGGCAGACAGATTAGAATCTGAATTAACATAAAAGCAAATTTTTTGGCTGAACCGATTTTGTGTGCCACGCGAACAAAGTCGCGGGCGACAGCTAGTAAACTATATAAGTTGTATTAAACATGGGATTTGAACTCGCGACCTTCTTTTTTATTATCCGATTTTGTTACTTTGGGCCATGGAGGTGGCTAGCAGCAGCTATATTCAGCAGTGAACTAGATGAAATGGCTATGGTAATCGAAACGGCTTTGGTGGTTATTTTCTGACTTATTCAAAGAATTAATATTTGTTACAATGATGTTATTTATTTTTCGTCTCTGAACGTGATTACCAAATCACTTCCAAGTTGACAACAACCACTGAGTAGCCAAATCTATACATTATACATAAATTGAGCACACATATTAACCGCCGCCCTAACGAAATTACTTGTATTGCAGAGATAATGTCCTCGAAGATGAAGTATACGACGAAACAACGTCTTTACAAGCTGTTTGCCGTGGTGTACCACGAGGGGGTGGAGGCAGTGAAGGGGCATTATCTTACTGACACTTACCATGGTCAAGCTGGCTGGATCAGGTACTCATTTATTTAATATAACCCCCGACAACGACTTGAGGCCTGGGAAATCTCTGTCAATACCAAAATTGGTGTGGATTTGTTACTATAATAATGAAAATCTGAATTAGATACAGAAAATAACTTAGTTCCAGTAACCTATTGGGGTAGCCTAACAAAACGTATACATATGTCGTAAGCAGATGGTTATTAGCCATTCAATTAAATGCCTAGGCAGATCGTAATGTATGCAGGATATTTCCTGCATTACAGAACACTGCTAAGAGAAGAGCCTCACTGCGTGTTAACATAACCTGCTCTGAGCGCAGAAATTTCAGGAAAAACTAAAATGTCTGCCATCTGCCTATGACTCGAATGTTACAATGATGGTACTTATTTTTCGTCTCTGAAAGTGAACATAATCACTCTAATGTAGACATAATTTAACTGAGTGTTCTTAAAAAATAATTAACAATTCAATTTCTTTTATCCAAAAACTATAAATAAATCTTTTTCAGGTACGATGACTCCACAGTGACCCAAGTGTCGGATGCTCAAGTGTTGAAACCGAAACCCCCTCGAATGCCGTACCTACTCATGTATCGCCGGCATGACACTCTGCCGATACCGCACCGCGCGACTACTAAACCAGAATGAGAGTGCGACATCAGTTTGTAAATATCTAACCGGTATTGTTAAATCTTTAAGTACATCGTCTTAAGAGGATTTGTCGATGGAAATGGCTTTGTGGTGACTACACGATGGGCGAAATGGGAGATTAAAAGACAGAGATGAGAACGTTTAATGAAAGAAGAAAATTACAAATGTGTTCGGAAAAAAAGTTTGAACTCCTTAGAGGAAGGGATATCCCCCTTGGTAGCCGTAATGCCGCCGGTGGGCAAATAATAGAATTCTATTGTGTCTAGGCAATCGGATATGATCCCAGACTAATACATGGCAATTTCTGAAAAGCTGTCCAATCATAGAGTGATTGCTTATACATGCTAGAACGTTGAATGATGTTCTCATCTGATCACACGCCTAAATTATATGATTATATAACAGATTGGTATAAAATTTAATGGTTGACCTGGATTTAAAGATTTAACACAAGTGTTGCAGTGAAATATAGACACTTAAAGGACTAGTAGTGACGTGAATATTTTTAGTGTGTAAATATTACTGGGTGTTAAACTTGTGCATGTCCTAGACTTGTTACAGCACAACGAAATTGGATGTAATGTAAGTATACATTAAAATGGCTTGAGAAAGTCGTGTAAAATCTATGAATGGTTGTTAGTATTTAAGTTTTCTCAAAGGAATTGAACAATGTCTTGTATGTGCTATGTTTCTTTGTAATTCTTTTACACTTTCATTTATTTGTATGGCATAAAAAAATACTAACAACTGTACATACAACTCAACTTTTGTTTTTGTAATTTTGTATTATATTCTGTACATTTCTTTAATACCTCGTAAATAATTAATATTTACGTGTAGGATTTAGTCTAGATTTAAAATGTAAATTTATTTACTATTTCAGTTGTATAAAGTACAAAACGAGGATATTTGTTTGCTAACTCATAACAAAATGAACGAAGTATTATATAAAACATTTGCTACGAATTTCTTTTGAAATTAGTCGCATCTTACAATATTGAACTTGGGTTAAAATTGTTTTGTAAAAATATGTATATAATTTTAGTTACAGCACAACAGGTGTGGTTGGGGCTTTAGCAGTTTTCATCTACTCTTAAAATATACCTTATTAAATATCTAAATTTCATTTCTTTTTGTATAAAATTTGAATCAACTGGTGCTTCTTTATGCCCCAGCTTCGCCTTGATTATTATACTTCGTAACTAACGTTCTTGGACAATATGGAATTGTGGATTATAAAATTGAAAAAAAAAAAATGTAAAAAAAGAGTTATATTAAAACTTCAATTTACGTCATGCATGATAGATTTCTGTGGTGTATGTGCAAGAAAAATGTAAAGTTATCATTGAACAAAATTCCTAAACAATATCAAAGTATCACAGAAATGTTGTAGTCTGTGGTCTTTCTTCCTTTCTCGTAGAACTGAACTAGAGAAGGAGAGACAGAACAGATGTCTTCATTGAGGTAATAAATGTATGAACTGACAGTAAGAAAGTACAAAGTTTCGATATTGTTGTGATCGTGCGTCTCGAGATATACCAATATGTGTATCCTCAAATACAATAATGTATTTACAATTGGACCATGGTATTGTGGCGATGGTGTGGAGGTAGCGAAAGATTGTAATAAAATTAGAATAAAAGCTAACGGTGAACAACAGAGGGTTCTTTTGGGAAATGTGCCGTCAGGGTAATGGATGATGTTCTAAACGAAAATATTCATTGAAATTTTGGGAGTGTTTTTTTTTTAAGAAAATTTTCGATAAGTTTACCATCTGTTGTTCATTGATGTTCAGTTTCGTCCTATAAATTACTGCTATGGGTTGTGGAGTGGTAAGCGGATAGTGTATTAGAATCGGTGCTTCAGCAGGACTAAAAGTTAGGCAGTGAGTGAAATGTGCCCTTTACATGTGATATGGAATGGCGGACGGTTTACAATGGATTGTGAGCCCACTTTGTATAAATAAATATTGTTATAATAATGTAAGTGTTAAATATAAATAGATATATTATCTCGCCGTTGGTATGTTGTATGAAGAATGTCTGTTTTTAATATTATTCAAATTCAACTTCAGATCTATGTTCTTTTTTGTTGTGAAAAATTATCATAACTCAAATGACTGTGGAAGAATTGAATCTTATGATCATATTAGCAACTGTTGGGCGTACGAAAATTTGCGACGTAATTTTTTATTATAAATTGCATTGTTCTATAAATGACTAGTGGTTTCGATAGGAATAGCCGTGCTATCCTAACGATCATTTATTTGACATTTTGATATGAACCATATGATCTCACTTCAATGTTATTTGTTCGAAAATCACGATTGGGTGCAGATGCAACTTTTCCTTGTGTGGAAGGCAAGACATCTGTACCGTTTGTATCTTGCTAGTATGAATTGACCAAAAAATGGGGATAGAAATTGTTGCCAAGAACTTTTCTATAAAGTGTTTCAAAAACTATAATAATGGCAACACCATTTAGAAATTATGATGATATATTTAAAAAAGCACTTTGGTTATGTATGTAGGTGTCCAAAATGTAATGAAAAAAAATGTTTAGTCTTAAAATTAGTCAATTTAACTTTTTATCTTAATGAATCGAAATAGGTTTAGTTTTTCTAATATAATATCTGGAAGAGTTATTTTACGACTAACTGCTAAGCTTTTATATGTATAACTTGGTTGTTGTTAATTCATTTATTTGGATTGTGGGTAGGTCATAATGTAGTTAGTGATAACTGGCAAATAAGTACTGTAGTTATTACGAACACAACGTAACTGTCACCAACGTTGTGGAACAAGCGCTGAGCCAGATTACTATGTCAACGATACGGCTACAGCTTCAACACCTAATCAATACTATTCACAAAACTCTGTAGCAGAGTTGCATAGTGTGACCGCGGAAGCTAGGACGTGGCTAATGATTCATTTCTTTACATGACCTGATAACATCGAGGGTAACGACGATCAATGTAAACATTTGGAAACTACTTCTAAATTAGTAATTTTAGATGTCGTTATATAGGCTTCGTATTTGTAGGCTGGAAAGACTGCCTGCTGGCATTACAGTACAAAAGCAGCTCCCCAAGACTGGTAGGTTCCGCGGTCAAGCTATTGTACCAAACACACTTGTAGTTGCACAAAATGTTTCTTAGAGATAGGTTCCTTTGATGGTAGCAAAATTAATTTTGCATTTTATATTTGCACGTTGATGGTTTGTGTGCGTAAGACTGAACGCAGGTTCCCGAATGTCGGTTTCTATACTTTTATGTAAAATGCACTGTAGCAAGTAAGGTCTTACTGTAACAAACGCTGCCTTTTAGTTTAAGTATGAGTTGCGTATTTACTATTTATTGATATAATTGAGCTGAAATCAATCGTCTCGTGTCGCGGCGTTCGATCAAATCGAATTCGTGTGAAACATTGGACATTGCATTTTTCGACTGTTTCGGTTAAGAGCACCGTAGCGTGCTACAATTATTATCTCCTAGTCTGGTTACACTGCAGTGCGTATAGTTTGGAACATCCCGTTCGGGTCATAAATGCATGCGTATGTAGTCCGCATACCTTCCAAACTGGGTAGGAAATCCGCAGCTTCGGGTCATCCGCATGCCATTCAAACCGTGCGGAATACCCAGCTGCATATATTTGAAACTGCTTGAGAAGCTCAGTACGGAATATCTTGGCTAAGTATCCTATCCCTGCGTAATACTCAGCTGCAGTATACGTAAGAAACATGTTTACGTTTGATCCACGTTACTATGAAACCGTCATCTGTCGCCGCGCCATACACGTAACATTTCATTAGATTGCAGTGAAACCAGCCCTATCCCAGGAGTAATTATAAATTTGTATTTTTTTCACTGAAGGAGCTCGATTCTCGAACACTCTAGATTTCAATGTTGACAGACATAGATATGTAGCTATTGCACTCGCATGTAAGTATCAAAGTGATAGCCATATAAAATCTGAACAGAGATATTCGAGTGTTCGAGAATCAGGCCCCTGAAGTTATATATCCTTGCAGATTTCATTCTATTACTAAGCCTAATAGGTTAGTTTATTACCTAAAAAGATCAAGTCTCCTGTCTATGACCTGTAGATAATTGGGTTTGGGATTTGACGAAAATTTAATGTCCATTGTATCACAGCCGCAAGTTTTTTGGCGCAAGGGCAGCGGCTGGCATTTATAAGCAGACATCGGTTTAATCCTATCGCAGTTGGCTGTGACGTAGAACTTAGGACTTTGACTGTTATAAATGGCAGCTCTGTTGGCAGTTGATATTTGTATAACTTTACTTTATGTAATAGGTTTGTACATAGGTTCATCATTTCGTCCTTTTAGTGTAGGTTGGGTTCTGCTAAATAATGAAGTTGACATCATTTTCATTATATAGGTATACAGGGTGTAAACTTGTGTACGAATATTTGATATCTTTAAGAAAACAATCGCCTGTACACACTAATATTTAATGAATACACACTAGACGTAAAACGTACTTAAAATGTTTAAGTTATTTTAATAGTGTGATAGATAAGTATCTTATTTACGAAGAAACATCTTGAAACGATCTAAAAAACTTGCAAAGCCCATGTTACACATAAAGGACCATATTCCTTAATACAATAATATCGGTTAACTTGGTCAAAATTCACATTGATTTTAGTGTAGATGTTAATATAAACTGTTACATTATAATTAAATTAGTTTGAAGAATTTAATATTAGTGAACGTTCCTGATAAAAATAGTTTTTAAAATTCGATCAAATAGTTGTCGAATCGAATGTACGCTTTTTGTTTTGTGTAGTTGAGAGCAGCTTTTATTAGTTTTGCCGGAAAGACGATGCCAGCTAAGCATGCCAGTAGCTCGAAATGCAATTGAACTACTCGTATAATGACTGTTATGGTGTAATGACCTGCATTTACAAGTTTTAGGCTCAAAATAGACGACTGACAAGATTCAATTAAAGGAAAACACGACGTCCTACAAAAAAATCGGAAGTATGACTTCTCGATCAGACTACATTTTTATCTGACACGATAGATTTTAGAGTCATCTACAGACTACATTGTCATTAATCGATGGACTATCTCCACGGAACATTCGTCGGGCCCAAATCGGTGACCAACTTTTATCGGTCGTCTGCGTTATGCCCTTGTACGCTTATACATATACGGTAGCCACATATTGAAAGTGCTGTAACGATAGCGGCAGACAATACAAAATAATATTCTTTCCATTCGTGTTAACAGTTTTGTCTTTGCAATATTACTGAGCGAAAACTTTCAATCATGTTGCTGGTAAAAAAAGGTCAAAATTTGTTAGACCATAGACAATATTATCTGTAATGTAGTTTGTGCTGCGTTACAAGGCCGGGGAATCTAAAATGACTGCATTAGCAATTGATATTAGCATCATTATATAATTTATATTTTCTTTGTTTGGCAAAAAATGAATTCCTTTTAGATAAATTGCTAAAGCAACCTTTTTAGATCCACTTTAGGGAAAATTATATAGTATCTACGTTTTATTTAAACGTAATTTGCCTGGTCTATCGCACTTCGGCTATTCGCGCTTTGATCAAGGCCCACAGCTGCTGCACATTTACTGGCATGTGTTTCCAACTTTGAAGCTCAAGTGCCAATCCATTCACATTTAGATTATTAATTATAAACACGTAAAATTTTGGAACAGTATTTTTATACGCTTCGTTTTTTTTTTTCACGGCCGTGTGTTAATATTTGGTTACTTCACTTTGAATCTGATTATGTACGAACGACTATTATGGCACGACCATTTTATTCTGCATCTAATACGGTCGTTGGTACTTCATCCCTGTTGGCAACCAGCTGTATGTAGCCAGTGGTCTTGTCCTCAAACAGAATACCATAGATGAGTCTCTGTTCCTATGAACTCTTATTGTTCTACACATCTAGTCCCCCAGAATTCACTTTGGTGCAATTTTTTGTTATTTTAATTTATCAGAGACACCCGATAATCGTTACCGTCTTTGGTGTATACCTTATACGGTTAGTCACCCCCCCCTTACTCTTGCCTCTGCGTTCGTATGTAGGTATGAGTATGCATGTACGAAACGCATGCAAATTATTCGTCTGTGTGCAATAGTTTAACAATTCATTTATGTAGGTACTACATGGTAATCAAGATAAATAAAACGAACACTTTGGCGGTCTATTCACTTAGGTTTTAACGATGTATGTAGGTAATGCTTATAATTATTTTTATATGAGAGGTTTCATTATTTAAGTTATGGTTAATTTTAGTAATAAGTTCCAAGGCTGTATTAATAAAAGGAGTGTTTTTTCCCAATGATGCGAAGTTAATTTTTATGTAATTTTGTTTATCCTATTGATTTGAAATATTGTGTAAAAATACTCCTGTTGGTCGTAATAGATTATGTTCTGGATCAAAATTAAAAAGACAAAAAAAACTGCAGTAGCAGGCATTTTCTATTACGACCAGCTTCCTAAGTTGTTATGTGGATATGTGTGTATGACTAATTATAGAATAATCCTTTATTTTGGTAACAAATTGGTGTTATGAAAATTTGTGAATAAAATATGGTGTCATTCTGAATTTGGTTTTTAAGTGTGCAAAATAACCTTCTACTTTACATTAAAGAAAAAGGTTTAGTAAGCGAATTAATTTTATTAAAATTAAATAAGATACAAATAATATTCGTTATTTTTCAGTTCCCACGATATTCTGAAACAAAGATATTGTTTAATATCGCAGTAATACAGTATATGGATATTGATACAAGTAATATGCTGTGGTACTGACTCATCTGTGTGAAAATAGGTAGTAATGTGATCAAAAGGGTGTTGTTGCAAAAGCTCATCAACAGTCTGACATCCCAACTGTTCGGGCAAAAAAGTTGAGAAAAAAGTCGATCAAACATATTTTTGGCTACATCAATCAAGAATCACATCCGTGATGCTCGAATTCTCACAATGGAATTCAGTTATTCTGATAGAAAATAAAACTACACAAATAGAGTATACACGTGAAATTTATGTCGTGTAATTCCAGTTTACTAGCGACTTCTGATTACGAACGGCTTTCCACGAAGAACCATGGCCGAATTCGGTCAAAAATATTTCGATTACACATCCAAAGTAAACCATTCTGAAACCACCTTTAGTATTAGCAGCCCAACAATTTTCGTTTGAATTCAGCTATGGCTCTTAGTGGAAAGTTGTTCGTAATCAGGAGTGGAGTTACCAGCCTAAAATTGTTGGACTTTCATACTAAAGGTAGTTTCAGAATATACTTTTGTATGGGTAATCCAAAATTTTCTGATCGAATTCGAATATGGTTCCTTGAGGAAAGTTGTTCTTAATCGAGAGTGGCGTCACCAGTTAATGGGAATTACACGAATTCAAATTCACCCTGTACCAAATACATGCAACCAAATTGGCAAAAATCCTTTCTGGAAGTCTGTTAAAAAATTATTATAGCGAGTGTCGTTCAGCGTTCTGTTAATAATGGGCATACTTTTGTGAATTCTGATAATTGACATTAGCCACAGCCTATTATTTAATTTCCTCACCCGAACTCTGAACTTAAAGACGAGGTAGATAAACATGATGATTGCGATAGGCACTACGGACAGCACCACTAGCACCCAGCCAGTGAAGGCCTCCACTGGCGGCCAAACGCCCATGCCCAGGAAGAACATTACCTGAAAATAAGAACGTCGGTGGCTCAGCGGTTAAGACACGGTCTCCCAATTTGGGAAGCCCGGGTTCGATTGCCAGGCAGGCCAGCCATGTACCAATGGGTCTTTAAATTTGATTACTTATGTGCATTTATGAGACTGCTCTTAAAACTGGGAAAACATCGCGAGGAAATACAATACAAATACACTTTATTGCACAACAGAAAAGAAAATACAGTTTCAGAAAAGTGGTAAGAATAGAATGTAGAATTTGGTGAACTTGTCAAAAAAATAAAAAAGGAAACCTATAAGCCTGAGAAATAAACATTCTAAAGCATGTGAAGTCCCCAACCCGCATTGGGCAAGCGTGATGGACTATGGCGCATACTCATCATGGGGATGGACTGAGGGAAGGCCGCCTATATCCCTGCAGTGGGATGTTTACGGACCGATGATGATGAGTTGAAATACAAACACGTGGCGTTGGGTAAAGCACCTGGCGATAATTTATCGAAATAAGTGACAAAAAAGCAAAACTGACCCCGCCTCCATCATACCTCAGCCAGTTGACAGAATACTTCGGTAGATATAGTAAATTAAAAACATTAGGCGTCTATGGGACTATGTGGTATATCTGAGCTTCTCTTTCCGTTTATTGCCCATGGTCCGATCGCCGAGTTCTACTGTTCGATCCATGGGTATTTTTTTTTGCCTGTGGTTCTATCAATCGGACCATCATTATAAAAATATAAAATTATATTGGTACTGGATCTACTGGAATAGTAGTACCAAGATAAATATTTTTACTCATGGTACTACTATTAACATTATTTAGAAAGAAAAAAATACTTAATTATATATGAATAAAATTTATTGAAAACTTTATTTAAATAAAGTTTACAATAAATTTTATTCATATATAATTAAGCAAGACGATCTAAAAAAATTGCCAACTGAATTGCCTAAAACTGCGTAGGTTTTTAATGTTCTGGGCCCATAACCTCAAACAGGCACTCACCATTAGAATTAACGGCATCACAGCCCAGCACACCCTCAGGAAGACGCCTGGGTACTCGCCGACAGCGAAGTACACGTCCTCGCAGAAGGTCGTCTGCCCGTATATGTAGGTAATCATTATCGCGACGACAGCGGCTATGGGCACGCGCGTCATCAGGGCCGGCCAAGTCATCAGGAAGGTGAGTACGTATAGTCCTCCCTGGATGGTTGAAATTGTTTATTTTATTACATCGGTGGTAGTTTGAACATACTGATTGACTGACATTAGGACTTGAGCAAATAAAAGCCTTAATAATATTCTCATAATTCAATAAATAATAGTGTGTTGTAAACTAATTTTAATACAGTAACTAAATAGTACTCTTTTATTTCTGTAATAATCTACTGAGATCGCGTGCTTCATCTTCGACCACATCGTCACTTTCCAACATGTGAGATTGTGGTTAAGGCCGGGAATATACGTCCGATAGTGTTTCCGATTGTCTAATCAGTGTTTCGGAAGGAAAAATCTGACGTATACTCTCGGCCTAAGTCGTTATTTGTCATAAGTAGTATTGGATATCAGATGGAAGCTTATTGCAAAAGGATACACATTGGTGTCGATTCGGATGTACACCAACTAAGCTAAACTAAAACCTGTTTTAAAGTAGTACTGTCTCTTTCTCCCTGGAACAGTACGATGCGACGGCACCACTCCAAAACTGGTTTTAGTTTAGTTTAGTTGGTGTACATCGGAATCGACACTATTGCCACTAAAAAGTTTGTGAAGTCGATACATAAACAAGTTGATTAATTCGCAAACCTGCGTGCACAGTGTGATGACACCAATTAGACAGAACAGCGTACATATGAGGATAAGGAAAGCCCACGTTATCTTCCGGATGGCCCGCCCGGTGAAAGTCGACATTATGGTCTGCACTAGCAAAGCCTGTAATTCGAAGTATTTTTTTTTCTTAATATCCTTGGACATACACACATCTAGTTCCACGCTAAGCAAGTAGGGTATTGTGGATAGTTGATATAAGTACTACATTACTCTTTGGATGCCTATTATATCGAATGTTCAACAGATCGATGCGGCAGCATTAGATCGAAAGTTCATTAAATCGATCGATTTGCAATTAGATCGACATTTCAATCAATTGCAATTTAAAATTATCGACTCTTAAAATATCGGGGATGCTAAGCTAGTATTTTATTATTTATTATATGATGAAATTATATTAATATTATGTTATTAATTAATCAAACAGGGATTTGATATTAGGAAAATTTCTAACATCTTAATTATTTTTTTTTTTTTCGTTTCTGTAATATCTATAAGACGGAATCGTTTCCAAAATCTATGTTGGTATTTGATCTAATAACACATCAAGCTTTCGATTATTTGTAATTCGATCTAATAACACATCGATCTGTTGAGCATTCGATATTGTGTAGGAAACGCCTTGTATTTGTCTCTTGGCCTGTAATGAGTGATACATAAATATTTTTTGAGTAATAAAATTATTACTGCATTAACTTATAATCCTACATTAACTCATTGAGAGGTCCCAAACTCGATTTTTGTTTGCATAGCAAGATTTTATACAATGGTGTCGATTAGGATGTACTCAAACTAACCTAAACTAAAACCAGTTTTAAAATAGTACTGTCTCTTTCTCCCTGGAACAGTACGATGCGACAGCACCACTCCAAAACTTGTTTTAGTTTAGTTTAATTGGTGTACATCCGAATCGACACCAATTAATAGATAACTAAATGTGACTGGAAACTTGTAATTACCACAGTTGAAAGTGAGAGGACGAACAGCGTGAAGAAAACTAATGCGGACCAGAATTGGCTGCCGGGTATCCGCGCCACGTAATCGGCCCACAGGATCATCGCTGACGATGGCCCTGAAATAATTGAATAGGAGGGTCGCGTCTTTGAGTATCGAACTACTTACGTATAGATGGCGTTAGATAGCCATTATTATGTTAGTTCAAGCTATGCTTACTAGATGACAGTTATTGAAGGGGAGGGAACACCTCGCCGACTACAGGGGGTGTGGCTTGTGAATAGGTATTTTTTGTGCATCCCCTTTTTACGACAGGTTATATGACTGTGTGTAATTTTTGCCGACTTCAAAAAGGAGGTTCTCAATTCGGCCGTTTGTTGTTTTATGTTATGTTTCATATTCCTAACGGATAGGTGACTCAAACGAACGAAGTATAAATTGTTGCAATATATCATTTTTGTTTCACGATACACCGTACAGATTATATTATATACACAAAAAAAATTACCTTTCCATATATTAGTCTGATTATCATAGTCCTGCTGTAAAGCGCCGTGAACAGCTCCGAGCGTTAACGCTGCTCCCATGCTGGTAGTCTTCGACGCCGCGAAAGCGAGCAACGCCGTGCGAGCGAGAGGGTGTTGCTGCTTCGGGCAGTATGAGCCAAGCATCACTAGAGACCCTTGGGAGCACGTCATCTCCACGAGGGCGTACTCTATTGCTTCGCGCCAGAACTGAAAGTTATGGAAAACTCTAAATTTTGCTTTAGCATTGGAACAGCGGCAGCCTTAGCCTATATAACATTTGATACACCCAGATACATTGGGTAATGATATGCCTTTTCGATATATAAGAATGAATGTACCTATAGTAGCGTTTCGTCCCACCACAGTATTGAGCACATTAAATGATATATGACGATATTCAAACGTTTCCACTTCGATAGATACATGTGTTAGGTTCACAAGGCTTCGGCGCCCCAGGACCCTGCGTCTTGAAAATTCATTTCAAAGTCATCGCAAATCTATTATTAAATATATTATTCAGTCAATAGAAGTCAGTGGTAGGAAGTTTCTTTTATTCAATTAGGATATATTTACTTCCTGATCTACCGTATAATCCTGAGAGTGTACCACCAGGGATCATCCCTATGAGATCGCAATCTATTGCCTCGTGACAGAAATTAAAAGATGGGGGAAGGTTTTTAGACACCACTGCTGATGGCATATGAAAATATATAAGTAAGTAGGTACTTATCATGTCATTTCCATCACATAGAGACGGGAGTTAATACTAAATAGTATGATATCCTATTTCCCTGTGTTTGAAGAATTTATCCATGTACCTGTACATCTTCAAACACTACGTTCCAGTCGCAATGTCGAAACATAGTCCCGGCGCCGCTGAGGCGAGAGGCCCCCAGCGCGCAGCACAACAACACGAAATAGGCCAGGATGTCTTTAAATAGTACCAACTGTTGAATAGATAGGTTGCTCTGATTATCTAGCAAGCTACAAATAGACGGATAAATTTTTGAAACTTCCAATTTCACTCTACTGATTTTTTTATAATTCAAATTCCGGACAAAATATTGGCAAAGCTAAAAAAATGTTCAACAAAGAGTATCAATTATAAACCGTAACGAATTCATAGAAGAATAAGTATTTTCATTTTAATCTTAATATTTTATTAAAAAAATAGAAATCCCTCAAGATACTACGATATCACTCAAACAAACCAAACAAAAAAATTAAAAGCTAAATATCTTCAAAACGGCTTAACCGATTTTCATAAAACAGTCCTCTCATTTAACCTTTAATATAAAAGAAACCGCACCCAAATTGGACCACGCTTTATAGAGAAACATCCAGATATAGACTGGACATACATACCTATACAACATGCGTCGTTTAGCGTCGTTGGAGGCTTAAAACAGAAAACAACGCCTGTCCGATTCTAAAGTTATTACCTAATCCTGTATTAGAAGTTTGTACATAAGCTACATATCATCACAATATCAGCTACAAGACGTTCTCAGCTGAACATAAGCCTCTCGCATAGAATTCCAGAGTGACCAGTTGGAAGCGGCCTGCATCCAGCGACTTCTGACGACTTTTATCAGGTTGTCCGTTCACCTTGTGAGTAGACGTCATACGCTTCGCATGGAGTGGAGACCACGCACCGGGGTCTCCACTCCATAACTTTAATGGTCCACCAGCCATTAGTCCTTCGAGCTATGTGCCCAGCCCGCTAGCTCTTCAACCTAATCCGCTGGACTACGTCAGTGACATTCGATCGCTTACGGATGTCTTCATTCATGATGAGGTAATAAAACGCCGAGCATCGCGCTCTCTATAGCTCGTTGCGGGATTTCGCGAGAGAGGCCAATCGACGAATATTCAACCCGGATGGGCAGAGTTCGGGAAATTGCGCAACATCTTCTCGTCCAAAATACCTCAGTGCTTGAAGACGAAACCAGTGAGGACTTAAGGCACTGAAACGTGATTACCTCGCTCATTCTCTCATCATTGGGTCTCATAATAAAGCTATCTGTACCATATCTAACTAGTAACATACAGAAATAGGACCATAGCATCCAGGTCAATTCTTACCCAAAAAAGAAGGGGTTTTTATAAGTTTGACGCTGAGTGTCTACCGTGGCATTGTTTTATACGCAGCTGGTTTGTGTACGCATACATGATATTTTTCGATAGCTTTTTTGACTTTTCTGAATCAAGTAACATAGGGAGCAATAAATCTATTTACCTTGGAATAACTGTAGATCCGTTTTACTGCGATTAAATACACAAGTAGCCAAGATATCATAAAGTACGTCGACAGTTCCCGTACAATGTTACCCGTACCTCCCTCCAAGCCATTTCTCTTAATTTTCAGTACAAAGTTTCTGAAAGCAAATCACATTATTGAAAAAACATAAATCCACTCAAAAAAACTACTACTACTAAACTACTTCTTTTATGCACCACGGGTTGGTACTTGGTCTCAATCACACCTGATGTTAAGTGAAGATGGGGTCGAAGGTGGAAGCGTACTGAACCGGAAACCCGACTGACCGAGGACCCGGACTGGCTATCTTATCTCTGACAACCGGAACACAACAATGCTATTAACATTGCTGCTTGGCGGCAGATTTAGATAAGATGGTGGTATAGCTAGCCAGGCGGACATTTAAAATGCCCTACCACTAACCAAACCGAGTACTTAAACTATACCCGGTTGAGGATCGAACCCGCGACCTCCGAATCGTAAATACAATGTTGTTTACATTGAGCCACGAAGGCGGTTAAAGCTGAAAGCATATCGTCATTCAGAGAGTATTTCTAAGTCATCGTCAGTCAAGGTGGACATAATCGCAGTCTAATTCCTCGTATTCAGGTAAAAATATTCACCGCTCTCTTAGGTACTGAAGAATACGACCAAACGATTCTAACTCTCATCGGCACACTGAATTTCGCGGCCAGCTTCTTTAATGCTCCCGCACATCTTGATCTTAAAAACCTTTTAAACGTAACAAGTTGGCTGTTGGGAGCCATTTTATTAGATTTATGGGACCACAGGATGAATGAGGTAACCTGATGGTCAAAGGACAATGGCTAGACGCACCAAAGGACCACCACCGGACATAAGTGTCTCCCGTGGAGCGATTTTCATCGCTTTCTGTGTGAGGATTTGCCCTAATCGCTACCCTGGCTGATCGCCAATTTTGTGGGAGCTCCACCACTAATGCCGCTCCTGCCCTTCACTGGTGTAACCTTTTACGATACCCACGGTGAGGCTCTTATAACTTAACGCAATTCTTGTTGCTTTTAACACTTTCGCGAAGACTAGATGTAATAACAATAAAACATCTATCGTGTCTGGTTCACTGTCCGTGAAAGTTTAAGAATCAGGCTGTTATATGAGCTATAGTAAGATCGTAACTAACGTCCATGGCACTATGCAATACAATACAAATACACTTTATTGCACAACAGATAAGAAAATACAGTTTCAGAAAAGTGGTAAGAATATAATGTACAATTTGGCGACCTTATCTCTATGATGTTGCTCCTAGGAATAAAATGTTCAAGGTTCAGAAATACTAACAGAAAGAACGATTGCGCCGGGGTCTCGCTCCCTTGCGGCAGTGGGCGATGCCTGGCGGCGCACGCGGGGTCGGCCGACGCCGCGCAATGTAGCCACGGAAGGAATGAGTGGAACGAGTGTACGAATAGAGCGAGACACCATGCTGCCACTGCGCTCACTGCTAGCGCGGTAAACACGCACGTTGCTAGCATTGTGAAGCCGATACCTGGATTGATCAAACTTAGCTTAACGCTTTGTCCACACGTTGGTCCTACCAAATCTGGAGTATGACAGACGACGACGTGATCCGAGCCATACCAAAGACTCGGTTAGAACATACAAATTGAACACGCGCTACAGACAGACAGTCCGGCGCCCACCTCTGTAGACGAACGTTCTCACAGTTTTGCTGTTATAAAAAAGCAACGAAATTGGAAAGGTGTTGGCGTTTTCCTGGTAGGAGAAGTCCTCGTGGGTAATCCAGATTTAACCTTCTACTAACTTGAAGGAACACTCTTGCCACCGTAGCTCCTATAAACTAGGATCGACAGTGGTACACTGCACGGCGCCTACTGGAAGGTAGACGGTGCCCTACGTCACTCTCTTTGCACATACTAATTAAAGAAAGAAATAGGGTGTGTAAATAAGAAAAGCGGCAAATGGGAGTGCATTAAAATGCAAAATCCACTAGTGCCAAGCCTACGAGGAAGGGCGTCGAGTGAAGCTCGGCCTCCTGCTTTCGTATTGGCGGTAGCAGAAGGCTACTGTCAAGTGATAGTGCAAGTAGTATACTGGCGCTCATATAAGTGGGAGAAGCTCTTCAAGCTCAGCAGTTGTAACGGTTTGACACCAGGGCGGATTTCGGAATTCAGATCATTAAACATGAGTTCGCGTTACTTGAATGATGAGAAAATTATCGTAGATGTGCATGTATTAATTATTTCACCGTTTTGCGGAGTTATTAGTAAATATAACATAAATTGATAATTTAAAAAACCCCTGAGAAACTATGAATGACAAGCCAGACAAACAAACTTGTTAAAAATTAAATATTTTCGAAGCGGCTAAACCGAATTCCATCAAACGTGGCTAAGAACCATCTCAAAAACACTGGCTTTCGAACATAAAAACTATTTTCATTTTGACGGCCAGTTCCGTGTAGACTGTAGTGGTTAGAAACGCTGATTACTATACTAAAGGGTCACGGGTTCGACTCCCGCTACGGGCATGTTTGTATCATGAACCCGACACGTGTACCCGCGTTATAGATGCTTTCATTTTTGTATGTATTTATTTACAAAAAAATATTATTAGTATATCAACGATACAACTCTAATTCTCAGTGTGGAACTAGATGGCGCTTTGTGTATTTCCAAGTATAAGTATTATTTTCAAAGTTCAGTCGTTTTGTTTTGCGCAAAAATGCTATAAACGGACATAAGTTTCAAATTTATAATAAGTATACCTCTATTTTTGCGGCGGGTGTCAGGGAAAAGGTCTCACGTAAGAGAAAAGTAGTTTGTACAAACCAACCTCACACAAATTTCATCGTTTCACCTATAGGGCGTCAATTTAAGTGGACAAGCTAAAACTAGTGATTCACCTACCTCTAGCCATCGGCGCCATATCCCAACAGTTTACTACTCCCTTCTTAGTCACCACCCCCAGGGCCAACTCCAGAAAGAACATGGGGTAACCAATGAGGATACTGAACACGTTGTAGAGGAACAGGAAAGGCAGCAGCTTGCGAAGGTCGTGTACGTAAGGGTGCCACCACAGTTGAACGATGCCGATGCATGACGACACGACCAGTTGGCGGTAGCTTATGTTGTGAGACCAACGATCGGCGTGCTGTTGAAAGGTTTTATAAATAAGGCTTTAACTGCCTAGGATGTCCAGCTCAATGTTAGAGTTATTATTTAGGTACATTAGTTCGAGACGGTCGGAATCAAGTCGCACTAAGTACCATATGTAAACGCTAGCGCGCACTAATGTAAATGTAGACTTATCTGATATTGTCTCTCCAATAGTTTGATAGGTTATAGATCAAGCGAAGCAGCCGTACTGTCACAAATGAATAAAATTGCCTTAAAAAGTAATAAATACTCAACATTGGTTATTTTTAAACAGTCTTTAGTTAAGTTTATAATGTGGCCCAAAGCGGAGAATTCACGTATTACATATTATGACGAAAAGTGGAAGTCAGCTATTTTGATTATGAAAAAAAAATGAGCTAAAATAATGCCCAAAGGAAAAAAATGTGCCACTGAAGTTTAAGAGTTATTTTTTTTATATAAATACAAAAATTCTGGCGTCTCACTTTTATATATTTCGGTGGCACTATTTCATGCACAGTTTTTTGAGATATAAATTATAATCATAGGTAAGTAGAGCAGTCTTCGTGTATGAGTTATAAGGATTCCAGCAACACATGACGCTACACTCACTTAAAATATTGAATAACTCTTTCCTTTGGGAACTATTTGACCCTATTTTAGTTTCATATTATTAAAATAGATAGATAGCATTTATTTAAGCCACTGCGTTTACACACATACACAATTTTTAAATTACAAAGAAATATGAGAATAAACATACAAATTAAAGTAAAGAATAGAAAATACAAAGAGAGAGTGTGTGCTGCAGTAGCACAAATGGGTCATAACTCAGTGTGGCACATCACTCAAAGAGTAAAACACTGGTTTTCAGTTACAACCCCTACAAAGTACGCGCATGATCCCGTCTGCGTGTACATTTGTGGTCAATCGCGAGTAAAAAGTGTCCGTTGTTATTACAGCTAGAGTTGAGTTTCTAATAGCTGAATTTCAGTTTGTATACTAGACTAGCATCACGTCGATTTGGGGGATACGAACGTCGCCAGTTCGATAAGTTTAGAATGCATTTGATTCGTAGTAGAATTATTTTTAGTATCCGTATAGTAAAGAAGAAAGAAAGAAAGAAAGAAATCGTTTATTGTCACAACATTATTTGCTCAATATACTTAATATTAGGTACTTACATTAGTAAATACACATAGGACAATACCACTTTTGTGACAAAAGGATCTGGTTCAGCATAATGCTGACAGAGACTAGCTGCTGCCCAGCGCTGGTTTTCAACCAGACCCCCTTATTGGGTTTACTAGTCGACGTTTTGCTCGTGTGACGGGCGACCTAAGGTGCATAGTCTATAAACTCAATATATAAATTTAGATAATATATATACAACTATAAAAGTACTTAAATGAATAAGATACATAAAATAGTAGCATAATCGTGGCTGTTACTATTATGGAAAGCGACGCAAATCGCTTTGTACTTAAATTTAAACGTTACAGATTGAAACTGAAAAATCTATGGGGGAGGCCTATAAGCAAGAACAACAATTGAACAGAAAGATAATGCATCAAATCCCAAAGAATAATGAATTTCTAAAGTAAAATATTTTTAATTCTTTTGCAGATCGAAGTACCAGGATTAATACTTACTACTCTGCTGGGAGGGACTGAAAAGCATCAGCTTTGCTGACTTCCTACCCTAGCTATCATCTCAACTATGTTTTAGTAAACTCTTGTTGTTTGTTAAACAATTTTGTGATGAATAAATATCTTTTTATTTATTTAGTGAAATTTACCTAAAAAATAATTTAGCACTTACCAATGGATCCGTAGATTCATCAGAATCGGATGATTCAGTTGCGGTTTTCGTTCGACTGCTCTGTAATTCATATAACGAAATGCTTGAATAAATAGGTGAAAGCATTTAACATAATTGGTTACAAACGCATCCAAATATCGCTAGGTTTGTTGAATGGGAATGGAGAGGTCATCAATGTAGAACTTAATAATAAATAAGATTTCAATATTATTAAGGAATTATTTGCATTGCGATTTTAATAGAACATAACCTACCGCAGTTTCACTCATTTTCAAAAAGTAATTCAAAATCAAGAGTAATTATCTTTATGTACAAAATACCGATATTATAAAAGTGCATCAAAACATCAATTCTGTCAGTTTGACTTGACTGATAAAGGAGGCTTCATAGCCTCAAACTTCAATCCTTCTTCACTCATGTGATAGGATTGAAGTTTATCGTAAGACATTGATAAATAATCAATATCACTCAATACAAGTCTTGAGGCTGTATCACCCGAGATACGTTTTAAGCATTTGACGCTATCTCAAAGCTCCGTGCTAATTTATAAACCAATCTTAAGGTCTATTCGACTGAGATCACTTCTCAAGTATTCGTCTCAGCGGCGAATGAATGATAGTCTTGAGTTTCGTTTATTTATTATGTATGTTATGTATGTATGTATTGGTATGTATTATGTTTAATGTAAGTTTAAATACGTGAAACTCGGCGCACGTCTCAAGTGAGTACTGCTTGAGTATGTACTTACGTGCGTTTCAGGTCTCAAGTAAGGTTTATTAATCAACACGTTTACTTGAAAACGGTCACAAAACTATTCTCAATCTTGAGATCGGTTTATTAATACGGCTTTAGAGTAAATATTTAACGGTTTAGCTTGGCTATGGTTAGGCGTAATACTTACCTACATAAACGCACAATATTGGCACTTTTAGATAAAATTACGTTTTATTTTCATTTCTACTTACCTAAATATTTAAGTAGGTACCTACATCTGTAATGTCGTCCGTGAATCATACCGAAAATATATTGGTAGACCTACCAACAGAACCCAGGTCCGCACTCCTTCCATTGCAACTCCTCAAGCCAGGATCAACAGTAGTAATCGACACAGGGCCTACTGAAGGTAGACGGTGCCCTACGTTACTCTATTGCTACCTTGGACCCCAGACTAATTAGATAGACCTACCAATGTAACTGTGGACGTTTCGACTTTTTATATTTAGTAAAAAAATTGATGTAGGTATACCTACCTTACCTTGAGAACTCCTTCAAGTAACCCGGTGGAATTCCGATAAACTCCATTTCGGAACGATGATCCTTTTTATAATAAAAAAAATATCCCTTAGACATCTTCCTTAGTCCTTAGATATCTATTTCCACAGTAAGCAACTATAGGCTTGTGTTGTGGATACCAGATGGTTGATATACTACATAAATACATTTGTTTTTTGTAAATAAATACTTATTATAAGTGAAAACATCCATAACTCGGGTACACATGTCCGTATTCATCCCAACAAGCATATGCCCCCAGCGGGATTCGAACCCGCAACCTTTTGGTATAGTGGCCAGAGTTGCAAACCACTACACCAAACAGGTCGTCAATAATAGTAAAATGGTAAATGAAGTGTACATTGGCACCATTATATAGGTGTCAGTGAATCGTTCACGCGCGACCTTGGTGGAGATTACAGGTTCGTAGGAACCTGAGGCGCAGCTGCTGCCTATCGAGATCTTTCGATTCCGAATAACTGACCATTTCGTCGGACAATATATCAGATCAACTATCCATTCAATGAGGCAATGGTTAGCTTTGACATGACTGCGATTTAAACACGTTTTTTTCCCTCACGTAGGTATACTGCGTTTTAGAACTTCTACGTTGATGGAACTTTCTCAGTTTTTCTAAATGTAGGTACCTACCTGCTTTTTAAAGTTGTCCTCTCTTTTACATTTCAGTAATATTTGGATTTAAAAATAAAAAAAAGAGGTACATCACTCGTACTACATAGGGTCACCACCTTTATCCCAAAATAAGGTAGTCAGAGATATCGCAAACATAAGCTTTTGGGTATTCCATAACGCTTGATACATTTACAGAGATGCACCCGTAAGCCCATTGCCGTTAAAACGTGCAATTCTATAAATGTTATTGGTGTAAAGTCCCATAGTCGCTTTTTTCGACAACCACGAGGAGGGGTTGGTTCTATTCCTAAATAGACAAAACCACTATTAAATAGACAAAAGTTATTATTCCATTCTGTGCACAATAATGCAATGGCCGAACTGTTGATACTTCCAATGTCATATTGGTGGTACCGTTTATTTTCCCGAATGTCTACCGGACAAAGTCGTAGTTTCCCTTCATAGAATTAGAAATAAAAGACAAGTAATTGTTAATATAACAAATTTAATATATCAATATGGCCTATATTTAGCTATATATACAGAGAGTATGTATTAGCTAAATAAATTAAGCTATACGCACCGCATTATTCTACTATTTGGCTTACAAACACGAAACCATTATACTTAACAAACTTAATCATAAGATACCACAATGTTCACAAGATTGGGTAAGTACAGTACAAGAAAAATCGAAGGACCCGATTAAGATATATTGAAACTGACACGATAGAGGAATTCTTCATTAAACGCAATACGATAGCTCATACATACATAAACTTCAAAGCCACATTCAGTCCCGAGTCATTTAGTTTTAGCCAGTCCCCCAATTAAGGTGGGGTTTCCGGATCAGTGTGCGAAGTGTGAGATTTGTCTCGTTTTTAACTTCACCATTGCGTTCGCGTTTACGAAAAAAATCCTTATGAAAAAATCGTTTTGCAAACTATCCGCTAGAGGCGCTGCACATTTCTTCATACAAATCGTCGCGTAAACGAGAACGCGGTAGTAAAGTTAAGTCGAAACAAAACTCACACTCCGCCCTCTGTATGCTTCTCCCTTCGGCCTCATCTTCACTTAACATCAGGTGTGATTGAGGTTAAGTGCTAACGCGTTGTGCATAAAAAACATAGATAAATCTCAACAAATCAAGGAACAAGCACTCGTGTTTTGGGACAAATTCTATAATTTGAAAGCATCTTCCAGACGGCAGCTCGAAGAATGGGGATTGGCAGAGGAACATTGCACCAGTTATCAAATTATACCAGGTTTCACAAGTTCGAATTAGGATTAAAGGGGAGTGTAACAACGAGATACTTCATGATAAATCCTTACAACACAATTTTCATACAAACTACAATCAACCACATGTAAAAATAATGCGATATTTTTTGTATTTTAGTAATAGAAAGGGTCTAGTTGGTTGAATATAGTGACGTATTTATTCGTCATTTTTATTTTTTTTTGTACGAAATAATCCTACCAACAACTTATAAATTTAAACCTATTTCTTTCACGCAAACTAGTAGGTACCAACTTTAACGTTTATTACTAGAAACACTGAAAATTTTAAAGGAAAAAGGGCGAGCCTTGCTATTCAACGAGGCTATGCCGCCAGCCTACTCGGGACCCTTCCGTCCGTGCAAGATTGGGTCAATTTATTTATAAATAAATAATAATAATAAATAAATGTTTCGGATCAATCATCTAGTCCCAAACTAAACAAAACTTGTACTATGAATACTAGATAACGGATAAACATACATAAATATTGATATAAACATCCATGACTCGGGGATAAATGTTCGTATTCATCATACAAACATTTACTCCTCGCGGGATTCGAACCCGCAACCGTTAGTTTCGCTGACAGGTCACTATCCACTACACCAATCGGTCGTCAAATATGTTTCATAATGTAATCAGTATTTTATTTAGGTTTAATCTTTTGTCCCTAGCTATAGGTTTTTATTGATATACATTCTGTAATATATTTAAAATAAAATGATTAAATATAGAACAGATATCTAAAAATATCGCTTAATTTTTTTACATATGGTCCATGTCAGTTAGTACGAAAACTGATCACCTTAACCCTAGACCTTCAAATACACTTTTAACACGTTCACGAACACATTACGGTCCATGCGTAATAGCAATACAATTTCTATTGTGTCCCGTTCAATGTCTGTAAGTCTACTCGAATAGCCAATATACCCATAATAGGTGACCATTGTGGTATGCTCAAAAAAATTATTCTAATATACAAGTAAAATGTCAAACCATGAACTAAAATAAAAATGGATTTCAAAAAATCTTGCACAGTCAAATCTGGAGTATTCTACACAGATAAGGAGTCAGCTTGGAGCGCGCGGAGCAGAAGGTTACAATAATATTGAAAAATTAATGGGATCGCGTGCTTCATCTTTGGCTACATTAGCGCTTTCCACCAGATGAGTTGTGGCCAAAGTACACAAGCTATAAGTGCCTGCAGCAAATAGGAGAGGCCAGGGGCCATAATATACCATCCGGCAGGCCCAGTGTGGATTATATCAGTCTATATATATAGAGGCAGTATTTTCAAGGCGCCCTGTGTAACTTGGTATTTTTAGTGCTACTTTGGGGCTGTAAATACTGTCGGACAAACGACTAGAACCTAGGCCAAGACACCAGATCAATCATATATTGAAACTATCACATCTAGCCATAGAGTGCTATGACGTACAACTTTACCCGACCCCTGGTCATCCAGTTCCAGATTTATTTCTAGCAGTAGACGTCCAATGCTACGTTTGCCGAGACGTTATGCTTACTAAAGAATTCTGTTCCCTCAACAACCGTCACATTTTGCGAAAGATGCGGTGAACAGGGTGAACTCAATTCCACTTTATTCTCTGAGGAATCATCTCAATCTGATCTTATCACAGAAACAACGAACACCGCCCTTTTGTTTAACACGCTGAGTGACTTTGAAGCATGCGCGGTACAGATGTAGTATAAGTTCGTCCAACACTCCGCACCGCTCCGAGCAAACTCTGCTGTCGGTGTGGAATGCACCTTACAAATGATAATATAACTAAGTTGTTTGAATAAAGATTCATTCTTCTACTATAATATCCAATCATGATTGAATTTTGACGCATAGTACTTAATTTGAGAAAGGTCTTAGTGGACTGAAAAGGCCAATACGTAACTATTAATGAAAATTATTGTAAAAATTACAAGAAAATTGTAAAACTAGATTTCCACAGATTAAACAATATTTTCAAATAAAACCTTTTGTAAATTAAACAATATTGCGTTACACATTTTGTGGTTCCCGTTCACTTTTTATCAAAAACTTAACATTTTGTGATGATTCGGCAAATACTTCGGATAATTAAGTTCTCTCCGAAGGGGTTAATAATTAGGGCAAGATGTATCCAACACCAACAGGGTTGACATCTGTAAAGTCAGAAGAAATAGCCCACTTAATCTGGGTCAATTTTTTAGGTGAATACCGCTGAGACTAAGGGTATAAGATTATAGAAATCGCTTTGCCATACACAGTACAATACTAACAATAAGCAAAAGATAATTTGTACCTACTATAATATTAACAAGTGTAATTTACCTAATTAAGTCAAAACCACTCAACACAGTGCAATTTGCAACGCCGAAGTGGTCGATGGACAAGGCAGCCAAAGTGTACAAACTACAAACACACACTGAACACATTTTTCGTAAAGTTTCTATGAAACTCGTAGTCCATTTTGTGGTGGGTTAGTTGTTATTACCTGCCTCCACACTCCTCCCACTGCAAAACCTGTAATCCAGGATCAACAGTGGTACTCTGCACGGTGCCTACTGAAGGTAGACGGTGCTCTACGTGTCTCTACTGCTACATTGGGCCCCAGACTAATTAAAGAGTTAAAGGTGTGAAGTAGGAAAGAGTTTCCCACCCAGTAAATAGGAGTGTAGCTAATTGAATTCAAAATCAGCAAGGCTTAACCTATGGGGAAGGGGATCAAGTGATGTTTGATACTCTAGTTTTGCTACACCACGGACAGCGCCACAACACAGTGACGTATTTCCGAAAACAGAAGTTGTCACTACACCATGCTTTTCTACAATGTCTCGCAAAGAAATAAATATCCACCGATGTTATGCTATGATTTGTGTTTGTGTGTTTTCCATATACATAAATGCAAAGGCACAGTGAATAGCATCGACCGGACAGCCAATAAACTCCTAATAACAGACAAGGGGCAAGTCAGGATCATAATAATAAAGCAGATACCCAAATTTCATTATTGCACTCTGATTGGCTATGTCAGAGACACGTAAATAACAATAACGGTATAGTCCAGTAAAAATGCGTAACTTTATGGTGTAAATTCCTGTAATCTTAAACTTCCTGATATTTAGTAGATGGTTACAGTAGTACCCATGAGTAATAGAAAAAAGTGTTGTCTAACCATTCTTGCTTTAGGTATAGTAAAGGAATTTAGTTATAACATCTACAATATTAAATTAATTACTACTGTGAACTTCATTGCGTTGTAGAAGATGCTAAGATCTCTTAAAACAATTTCCTAAAAAAAATTTAACAATTAAAAATTTAATAATTAAATATACGTTCTAAAAATAGTTTATTGAGACGTGATATTTGGCGAAATTTTTCATAAATATAAACAAGTTATTGATCGATTTTTTTTTGAAAATAGTTACAGGAGTTCTAAGTATATGAAATTCATGGTGGTAACTTTAATTTTAAGTTTATGTTTTAGAACTAAATACCTACACTATATTTAAATCAAGTTACCGATTTGTAAGAAAACATTTTTATTCTATCACTATGACAGGTACTCTATGCATGTGAACAAAAACACGGTCTTTAAGATTATAGGAAGTTAAAAGTGTATCCTTACTGGACTTAAGGCACAGTGAATGGCATCGACCGCACAAACTCCTAATAACAGGAGGGCCATCTGTCAACTGATAATACAGCAGGCCCTAGGCGCATGAGGGGCGCGATAAACGTTTATGACGCGCAAGATATTTGTCCTGCTCATTCGTTTGGATGAAATATACAATTACCCCACTATCTCGACGCGTTGCGCGCGTCCAACGATGTTATGCTACTGTGGCAGATACCCAAAGACTTCGATCCTATTCGTCCGTTATTGGCTAGTCTTGTCAGATTATTGCATTCTGATTGGCAGTCATATATAGCAGTGGTACACTGGGCTCTTAATAATAATACTCACGCCTGTTACCCGTTGGGGTAGGCAGAGACTATTGATTTCGACTTGCAACGATCCTGAGATACTACTTGTGCTTCTTTCGTTCTCATCAAACGCTTCATTCGTTCGTTTCATCGTTGTTCGGTTAATGGTTGACCGCGCCTGACCCATTGTGAGTACGTCTGTCATTTGATTGACGTACGTCCTTCTCGGTCGACCTTTACCGACCCTTCCATTCACGCTTTCGTTAATCTCCCTTCACTCATTCGTTCTATATGCCCAAACCACCTTAACATACCTCTTTCTTACTCACTATTGGCTGTCAATGACACGTAAAAAACAATCTTGGTAGAGCCAATAGGAATGCGATGCTTCGCTTCCCTCATAGCTCAGTGTCAAACATTAGGCATCTATGGGCTGTGCGGTGATTGGAAATATCCATTGATCTGACGTTTACGGTCTTTTAATCTTTGATAGTGTTTTTGTTCCGCCAAATGTGGCGGTGAGTGAAATAGTGACCATGTTATATTTGTATTTTTGAGGTTTAAAGGGAAGACTTTGTTATTTTACTACCTATAGCGAGTTTATTGATTTTAGAGTCAGCGCCATCTGTCGGAGAAGCGACGGAACGTTTTTGACAACAATTGAAATTCAACTTTAAACAAATTTGAATACGACTGAAAAGATCATCAAAGGATCAAAAAAGTGAATTTGGCGCACGTGTCAATTCGGCATACATTGCTGGTTGTGTTTAAAACATAGATACTAAGAATTCGCCTAATGTCCTCAGTAATGTATTCCGAATTGTCATGTTACATTACAATTATCGCGGTTGTGACACAGATTTGCGATTCATTGTTCCCAAAAGGCCACTTCTCTATATAAATTGTAATAATGTAGCCAAAATATTACCACCTAATATGATGAATGATACCCGAGTCATGTTTACATATAATATGTAAACTATATAGGTATTTACAACAAAAAAAAAACATTTATTCCTATAGCATATCAATCATCTGCTATCCATAATACAAGCCTAGTTACTTGGTGTGGAAGTAGATGGTTCTGTGTCCGTGTACAAGGATATTTATTTACCTAATATTTCCGATACAAAGGACGGCAGAGAGAACAAAATATACAATTTACTATTTAACAGAACCTCAAACCCTTAAAAGATTCTACTACATGTCGCAAAAGGGCGATAGGAAGTGGTTTATATATATCTTTAACAACCATAACTGTAACTTGAAAAGTTGGTAAAGGGCTATGATTATGATAACGTCATCCAGAGAAACCCAACTGAATTAAAATCTAAATATCTTTAAAACCATACGTCTTATTTGCATGGCCCTCACACAAATAAGACGTACGCATAAAAATATCAACACCATATAATCAACAGTTTAACTTCTCTAATATTAAAATATTGATATTTCAAACGTTGTAAATAAAAATATTCTATTTGTGTGTTGAAGCTAAGTATCGAATCTGTATGAATCTATTATTTACTAGCGGTGTTCTACATGGAACTTTAAGAATTGAACATATTCCGCATACTAATAAACATATTATGTATTTCCGTCCAGTTTAGGTTTAGACTGATCACAATATTAACAACCTTATTTGTCTACAAACGATAATTTTATCTTTGAAATAAAAGTTTGTACTTTCGGTAATCTATTAATATCTTATTAAGCGTAATATGCAACATTTTACCGCTATGCGATTATTAATACATTTAATATTTTGCCTTTACTATAGAAATAAGATAAAGGAAAACCTTGAATAATAACTGCTGGAAGAGTATACGAAGAAAGGCAGGCGTAGACTAAAAAGTCCGAAAGAGCTCAAACAAAAGGCGACAGAATGTACAGGGCGTATATTAGAAACCAAGGTAAGTAGTCACAATGAGTGAAAACATTTGGGGAGCAATACTTATAAGATTGTAAACAAACGTGTTTTACTGACACGCCCAAGGTCACCGACCGAACTGATTCACTCACTATGACGAAAAAATCAAACCGCCTACGAACCGACATCCGTAGTGAAGTTAAGCAAGTTCCTGTTGCTAACTTCACTTCGTTCTACTATCTGTGACCGCATAAGTGTCGTCGGTGTATGTCTGTCCGTTCTTACCTTTCGAACTACTCGTCTTTGGCAGTCACATCTCAAGATTGTGCAACCTAATCAAATTCGACGAGTTCTTATTTATTATTTTTTAAATCATTGATATCATTTATTTACTTTCGTGTAGCATACACCAAGTGTCCCGAAGATGGCAGTACAAGTGCTGAATTAGCCCTAGTCGTTATGATCGATTATTATTTTAATTCAGTCATCGATGTACAGTCACTAATCGATGGCTCCTTTAATATACGCCCTGTATTATGAAATAAGTGGTGAAAAATTGTTCTGAGTGCTAGTGTCCGAAAACTAGGGGACATGAAGTACCTTAAATAAAAATAGCGGACGTATTATAGCATATCGAATTATTATTCTCCGAGAAACGTTTCGCGGAAGCACGATTCGCTGAATGCCGAGTACATTGCAGAGTTTATTCATTTTCAACATTTTTAATAAAATCAATTCTCGCAATGTAACTTGGCATTCGTAAAATATCAAACTTCACTAAGAAGAAACCTAATTTTATTCCTAAAGACGATAATAACAGCATTCATGGTTCTTTAAAATGACAATGGTGTCGATTCGGATGTACACCAACTAAATTAAAGCCAAAATAAATTAGTATTGTCTATTTCTCAGTACGATGAGACGGCACCACTCCAAAACTGGTTTTAGTTTAGTTGGTGTACATCCGAATCGACAACAGTATCTGAATAATGAATGGCCTCACTTTTGATTTAGTATTCGCATTACTGACCCCATCGATTGATGTAATAAAAGTACAGGGTGTTTTGTCTCAACATTTTCGATTCGATTCCCGGTTCATGACAGCTATTAGCATCTTATAAAAGTATAAAATTAAAATGAGGTCTCTTTTAAGTAAAATCAATTAAGGCACTGCAGGTTTACACCATGACACATTGAAATTAGACACCCAAAATAGTAATAAAATTAGTACAAAATTCAAGAAAAAATCAAAGTTTGTTTACGGTTCGATGGTGTACCCTAATTCACTCTGTAATTAATATACAGGATCCTTTAGATAGGTATTCGCTTCGCAGATCACTCATGTCCAGTCTAAACCTATGCGGGTGCTACCTACATATGCAGATAGCGTATCCATAGGGCATGTTTCACACGCTAAAGAGATCACCGGCGGAGGGCAGAGGCGCTAGGCCTCCGGTGACGTCGGGCAGTCGAGACACGTCCGGCAGATTGTCTATGTGCGACTTCACTTCCGCCTTCACCGCGTATATTTTCTGTAGTTTGATGTTGTACTCCTGTGCACCAAATGTTCTTAAATAAATACATATCTTTGAATTTTCCTTTACGTTTAAAATACAAACTATTAGAAGGACTAGGGTGTAGAAAAAATAAGTGAAAGTGGACTCCCGGCACAGACCTGCAACATTGACATGCAATGGTAAAGGATGAGTACACTACGACACGAGTACGAAAGAGACACGATTATTTTGTTTTTAATCGACTTCAAAAAGGAGGAGGTTATCAATTCGGTTGTATTTTTTTAAAATGTTTGTTACCCCAGAACTCAGTCATTTATAAACCGATTACGAAAATTCTTTTTTTATTTAATAGGACATACTTCCAGGAGGGTCCCATGTTCATCATAATCCTGTTCTGATGATGAGATCTCTGAGGAATTGAGGGAAAACCTCACATATTATTGGCATACATATAGCGATTTTGGTATTTACACCAACGAGTCAAGAATTTACATTCGGAAAGCGGAACCTGACTGGAGTCGGTTGTTTTGCCAATTCTTGGCGATTAAGTGATTCCTATTACGTTATTATAAGGTTCTAAATACATTGAGAATATTTTCTATGTTTGGTCAATATTCTGCCGTGTTGTACTGATTTCATCAAAAACACATCTTGAAATAACTGAGACGTTAAAGCGAGATGGACTGAAATACCCACATATCATGCAATTCTTTTATCATAGTCTGTGGGAGGCGGGTATGTTATAAATATAGATCGAGTATGTAAATCGATTTTCTTTACCAGCTAAATTTAATCGTATTTCTCGTGTGATAACTATCAAACGTAATCAAAATTTTTACGCGACTTACATCCTTTTCAAACTGATGAAAACTGGCCATCTCAACGGCAATACACACATGCGTTCTTTCATTGCCGCGACTCTTATCTAACTCTTGTCGCGCTAAGTTGTGCCAGCCGTGCTGGCAACTACAAACAACTGACTATTTTCATCTAAGTGTAAATGTTAACATGGAAAATAAAGAAATATTGATTGAGCCGGGTGTCGCTACCGCGCGGGGTGAGATCGCTTTTGTTGAATATGAAAATGAGTATGTATGGAAAAGGAATGTAAATTAATAAAATTCCTTAGATGTGAAATGTAATCCTATCGCTGGCATTTGAGAATCTGTCATAACCTTATACAAGGAAATACAATACTTCATGGTTTTGGAGTGACGGAACACAGTCATATAGTACACCGCTTCCTCTTTGTATTTGCTCCGTGAGATTGAACCAACTTGCCCAGGCAGAAGGCTTCTTAAACTTTGTCAGGAGACCGACTGGGTAGAGTACCACCCTCTTATAATTTCTGCCGCCAATGATTAATGCCCACATTGTCGAGTTCCGGTGTGAAGGAAGAGGGAGTTACAGGCTTAAGAGGCATTCCCTTTTAATCCTCAGGGCGACAACGCATCTGTGACCTCTGTATTTGAGGTCGAAAGAACCTTTGAAATGTTACAGATGCCATGAGCTGTAGTTAATGCACTTCCAGCATGTGTATTAACAACAGCCTTACGTCCTCCACTGTTTGGGGTGAGTACCCCAAACATACCTTCTCGTGATTGGAGTCAATCACGTGAAGGTATGAGCCCCAATCTAGCACACGGGCCCAATGCTGATTGGTCGATTTATGTCCGACTGGTGACCACCTGACAGTGTTTTACGTCTTAGCGTTGATTTGAAAACAACCGGGACCCGGGAGTATTTACCGCGTCATCCGAAGGAAGGAAACAGTCATTTGAAAATGTCATTAGTGGTCACCCATCCAAGGCCAGTCCGGGCCAGACATTACTTCACTTCATTAATCGAAAATATATATCCAATGCCACTGCACCACAACCTTCTGAAAATTAAATGCTTAAGTAATAACTATGACTAAAAAAAAATAACTATTAATTACGAACATGATATACCTCAAGCCTAGACTCGGCCTGTTTGGCGAGATCTCGCTGCGCTTGAGCAAAATCCCTCAGCATCGCGGCCACCTTTCTTCTTTTCTCCAATTCCTCAGATAACCTCAGGTTGTATTCCGCCAGCAGTTCCACAGCGGAGTTGACAACCGCGCTTAGGCTCACCGCTGATTCCTTATCTGGAAGATGTCAATTGAGTTTGTTAGTCAGTGCAATCTTACTAATATTACAAATGCTAAATTTTGGTTGTTTATTTGTTGCTCCATTACAGGCAAACGACTGAACTGATTTGGCTGAAACGTACACAGGTAGAAAATGTCCTGGAAGAAGACATGAAGGTACTTTCTATCCGTGAAAAAGGTTCCTCAACGCGGGCGAATCCGCGGGCGAAAACCTAATAATAAATAAAGCCAAAACCAATCAGGTATGTTGGTACTGGCGGTCAGGGAGGTTTTAATATAAGAAAAATGAACCTTAACGATATGGCCTATAAAGTTGATTTTGTATTTAAAAACATATTTGTAAACAAAGAAAAATGGATTATGTCGCAATGTGAATAAGGTTTATTTTTCTTAAATAGAAAGACGTATGTGATCTCTCAGTTTTGTCGAATGCCGCCTGTTACCGCGTTACCACAGAATTAATATAGTACTAACGTAGCGTTACGAGTTACTGTGTCAATATTAGCTAATAAAACGATTTTTGACTAGCGGATCAGAGACAAATGGAGCAAGAACTTTATATACGATTTATAAATTACCTACTTCTTTTTAGCCCAAGCCAAGTAGAGCTAAATAATATGATTACGATCTGAATGTTATTGCATACAATTTTTTTATATTTATTTTAAGAGACCTTTATTGGAGAACAAACAGAAATACCTACATAGTCTAAAAAACATTTAGTACATTCCAATCGGGAGCAGCTAGGGCACAGTATAATATACTTGATGTAGGTGTTAAGCGTAGAGGTTAACTTGTAACACTAACTTAAAATAAACAGAAAATAAAAGTCCATTCCAATGCTGGGAATATCCTTCAACAAAGATTTTCAGCGGATCGCAACGAAGTATAAGCATCACACGGGCCCCCTCTACGTGCGTTACCCAAAGACGTACGTATCAGGCTGGATAGAGAAGTAATCCAGTAGTATAAGTCCAATCCAATATTTGTGTCCAATCCGATTTAGTCGTAAACTCGGTTAAATATCTTCTATAGTTGTACAAATAAAATTGTATAAAGGAATATATGTTTCAAAGTTTCTTGACAAGTCTTTGATAGCGCGGCCCCCTGCCCGTGTGATACTTATACAAGTTACTTGCGTTAGTAACCCGGCTGAAAGAACTAATATCCAATGTCTAATATATGTAAACTTTTTTGAAGTTTTCACTTTACGTACAATTGTTTTGATATTTTAATTCAAAGCTCCAATTCTCATTGAGTGAGCCTAAGTGAATAATCGCTCGGCTAATCTCTTATTACCAGCCATAATGGTAAATAGTCACCACTGCATATTATTAGAATGTATGTGTGAATGACTTAGTAATATAAGTACAGCCTGGTCCAAAAATATCGAACCAGAATATTGTGGGCGCTGTTTGCACCTTGTTTGAATAATATTCTACATTTTTGTAATGATCCAGCTAGTTTTCGTCAGTCAGTAGATAAATGTCTCTACAGTAGTAACTACATTTTGTATTAATTGTATTCAAGGCCCTTCATAACCACCGACAAAAAAAGATGTAGCTGACGGCGTTGTATGTCGTCTTTGTCCGGATGTAGGTATGTCAATAATGCGTGGTGCAATTGGAGAGCGTTTTTTATTTTTAAGATTAAATTAGGGAAACGGTAGTAGGGAAAGCCACGTTTGGTGAAAATCGGTTCCGCCGTTATGAAGATATAAAACTTTTAACAATTGCTTTGTATACCTTGATGATTTTTTAAATCGTCGAGTTTTCTAAATTGTATTTAATTACTGTAAAGACATGGACTAACCCAAGCAGCTATTACTATTTTAGATTGATGGTATAATTTAAGTTTCGTAAAATCAATGAGTTCCAAATACGAATTATTAGGGTCGGAGGGATTTTTGGAAATTGGTAGTAAGGGATTGATTCCCATATTAGTCCGTTATTTTAACAGTTTAACAGTTACTCCGTTGGAAATGAAGTCAGGATTTTTGTAAGTTATCCTTTAAGGGGTAAAGTAGTTGATGAGTTTATATAAGAATTCTATAATTTTTTATGAAACCTTTTGGTTGGAAACTAAGAATGAAGTGTTATATCATCTTAGAAAATCATCCCTTAAGTAGTAATGAACGGCATTAATTTTTGGAACCCTACAAATATGCTTTACAGAGAGATCAGCAAACCACCCGACACGGCGGTACAGGTGTAATCACCATTTTCGAGAAACACAAAAAGAAGGCAATGGTGGCTGACAAAGTTTTGTAGAACCTAATGGAGTAATTTGTCGATTTGTATTTGACATAATAATGAATGCGGGGTCCGGACCTTATGAGCTCTATCTATATACTTTTTTAATAACAGTAAAATCGTCCCTTGAACTAAAGATCTGGGATTACTTTCAGAGGTCACGGGGTGATTAAAACCATAGCAGTCTTAAGTAGGCCTTTATGCTATGACCGACAAGACTGTTTGATATGACTATGAAAATGATAATATGAAAAAATGGATGTATGAATTTGTTAGGTGCTCACAATCGCATGCCGGGCTATAACTACTTTGTGAATCTTTGAACAGATACTCAAGAGATCTGCTTATGTTAATAGTGTTGTATAGAGGTGCATAATGCGTACCTATACCTATATATACAAAGAACAGTGCCCATTTATATATGCCTGCTTATAACATTTATGGAACGGAAATCGCGCCATTATGAATGATAGATTGTATTGAAATATGTATTTCCATGGTAAATAAATGAACAAATGGCATATTATCATAATTAGCTAAGTATTCATTGATGATAATTGATTATTATTGAAAAAACATCAATGCTTTGTTCTTCATGTGAAGCAAGTGCGTGAGTTTAGGTATTTGGGTTTACTGTTTAAAAACAAAAACTTGTTGAACAAGGGATGGAAAGTGTGAGAAGGACATCGAAAGAAAATTGAATACCGGAAATCAGGCGAATGGAGCTCTGGGTGTTCATGGCGGGGTACTGGTTCCAACACTGATTTACAGGAGTGAATGCTGAGTATGGCAGTAGAAGATTGAAAGTGGAATTGATGCAGTGGAAATGAGATCATTCATCAGAAATGAGAGGAAGTTGAGTGGGGTCTTTGAAAGATAGAATCAGGGAGTTAAGCAGTGTAAAGAAGACGTAGTGACAAAGATTGAAAAAGGTATGCTGAGATGGTTTGGACATGTGGAGAGGATGCATGAAAGAAGACTCACGTAAGAGATATTTGAAGCGAATGTGGATGGTATTAGGGGAAGACCACGGCGAACGTAGCAGAAAGGCCAAGTCAAGAGTACCCTAAACCTACGAGCACGTATGTATAACCAACTTTATGAGAGTGAATGAAGCAAAAGAGCTGTGTCAGGATCGCCGTAGCAAGTGAAAGTCTGTGGTCGATGCCTGCCCTACGAGAAAGAGGCGTGACTTTATGTATGTATGTTGTTCTACATGATTATGACTTCGGCCCCACATTCATCGTGACAGGAGGATAGATTGATAAAAATAGGAGTTTATTCATCTGATTAACAATGAAGTAATACATTCCAGAGCTTTAGCTAGCCTTCTGCCACTAGCATTTCAGATTGGCTGCATCGGTTTGCGCAGAATGTAAAATATATACAAATTCAGAGTTGGCAGATTAAATTTTTAAATAAATATTATATTGCATTCTCAGTACCAATCGTAAACACTACATGCGAAAACACCAGGGGCTCGATAAATAAATGAAACAAAATTCTACCAAAATATCATTTTATTTTATCGTTATTATCACAGATTATCACTAATAAAATTGTAAGTATGAGGTAGAAATATTGTACGGTAATGTTATGGGGTAACACCTCCAGGACGTGCGAAATTCGATACACGGTATTGTTAACTAGTTTTACCTAAAAATTCAATCACTAGCCATGTAAATATTAACGTAGTAGCTATGTACCTAAATAGCTTTATTTGCTCACAGCCATCCATAGGACAATACCTATTTAAATATAATTCAGGCTATACCTATAAATTTTAATTGTATTAATGAGACATTATTTCTATAACAAATTAAGTATTGCACAAATTTTGTTGCGATATTAACTGATTCACTTTTTTTATATATTTATTCAAAAATGAGGATTATGTTTATTTATTTATTCTTGCAACATTCCATTTCCATGAAATGTTTACAGAATTGATTGTAGTGTTCACGACATACGTATTTTAGTTTACCTAACGAGAATTATTGGCGCGAATTTTTGGAAACTTTAATGTGAGAGTTTAAAATGTTATTTGGCCCAGTTTTCATAGCTACTGTCCACTAAAAAATTGCCTATTGTAGAGATAAACTCTTATTATTGAGATAATCATCATTAGATTAGTTTGTGAAGGAATTTACGCACCGGCAGGCTTCGCAGGCCAAGGATGTAGCATCATACTCTCGCGTCTATATTTCACATAGGCGACGACCAGAATCGCCATTCGCAAACGTTTGCTTATTGTTATTGTGTCACCATTATCACTATTACCTTCTAACTTAGACAATAATTGCACTTCGGAAACTTCAGGGGGTAGGGACGCAATCCTCTCGCGAACAGCCTCGTCGCTCGAAGCACTGGACTCGAGTTCTAGAAGGGCCTGAAAAAGATTAAAACTTAATTAACAACTAAAGCTTTCACATTTTATAGAATGCGACCCTAAAGGGTCATTTTTGGAATATTTAGTAATGTTCGGTCTGATCATAAGCTACAATGATGATGAATGGGAAATTGGCAAAATTATTAAAAAAAATTTTTTTTCAAAAATAACGTACTCTACGGCTAGCACAACATAATATAATTGTTTGTCCAACAGCTTCAAGAATCTACGTATGTGATGCTAGACTGGAATTTAGTTATTATGATGTCATAAAATTGTACTCAAATAGTACTCAAACGAAAAAATTTGTGCCAATGTAGTTTGAGAGTTATTCAAAATTTTAAGTGTTCAGGTGTCATGTTTTGCTGGAATCCTCATTTCTCATGTGCAGAGATGGCTTTACCCATGATTATAATTTGTATTACAAAATACAATATATAAATAGTGCCACCGAAATATATAAATCCCATAAATAGTGCAACAACATCAAAGTTATTTAGATGTCTATGTGAAAGGTATCAACGCAAACGACGGGTCCAGGATCGATAATTTTGTGCGCGAGGATGGAATGTATGGCTAGGCCCCGATACTCCATACAATCGCCTACAAATACACTGTAAACATATTGTGTAGGACTCGGCGTTTACTGCCTGATTAACTGCCTCGCCCCAGTCAATAAATTAGCGGGAGATGGGCTGAGTGTCATTTCTTTATAGTATTCTTTGGTATGGCATTCTATACAATTACACAAAAATAGGGAAAAGGAATATCACAATAATTGAATCCATTCTGTAGAAACAACTAAAGAAATATTTATTAATGGATTGCTGTAATTGTTTTTTTTTGTGTATGCAATAAAATAAAGCGTTATAATAATAATACCTTGATCAGTTCTTCCGGTTCTGGTGGGTCACCTGGCGGAGTCTTTGGGCTGAGCGTTGTATGTGTCTCAATCTGCCCATCAATTTCAACTTTCGTCTCACTTCGGCGCCTTGGTTTCTCCTTTTCTTTCTCCAACTTTGGCTTTTTCTCAGGCTCCTTTGGTTCAGAGTCAGTAGACTTGCGCTTGATGACTTTTTTAGGGAGTGCGTCATTGGGATCAACTAGAATGACATATTCAATGTAGGTATGTGGAATAATTTCCAAAAAAATCATATTTTAAATTAAGCCCATGTCACAGAGAGATTAAGACACATTTCTTGAAATTAATAAACACACATACAATAATGACCCCATGGCTTGTAGGAGTAAGTGGTACTTTGCCCAAATTTGAACCAGCTTTTGAATAATTTACAAAACCAACTGATTACAAGAATTGTCATATATAATAACAATGATTGATTAAACATACCAGCCTCCTTGAATTCCTGTATTTTTTGAGCATCAAACACTCCTCTCTCTTGCCAAATATTCAATATTCTATGCAGTGAGTGTTTAGTCTTTGTGTTGATACCAGTCTTCGCCATATGCTTGAACGACTCTACTAGCACTTCTCCAAACTCTTTGCCATACTCTGGGCCTTTCTTTTTACTATTTTGTATCACATCATTTGCTAGGTACATAAATGTTAGCTGCTTACTGTCTTTAGCTGTAAAAATGAATGCCTTGCGTAATTTTTTATTAACTCTAACAATCGTTTTATTAAAACCATATTGGTTGTAAAGTCATTTGACATACACAGTTGATATACAACCTACATCTCAATTCAATTGGGTCATGTCATTATAATAAGCACTTTCCAATACCTGCCTCCAGAAGCAGATGAAAATAGGCGGCAAACGACGCATGGCAAAGCAACGTCGTATGCTGGAGCTATTGTCACTAAATAGAATAATTTAAAACTAATTCAGTAACTACTTTAAAGAACTCGTCTTACAAGTTATTGGATACACATTAAATTATCACTTGATGATAAGGACAATTTGGAATTAAACAAACTGTAAATTTCTGGGGGAACAATAATTAAGGACATCATATTCAGCATGTATTCATCCACTGTTGGATACATGCTTCTTAAATTTGTCTCCATTCGGCCTGACCTACAGTAACCTGTAGGTCTGATCCGGTAATGAAGAGCAGCTCACAAAATTTAAACAATCCTGTAATCTAAGCAAGAAATATTATTTTGTAATTATAATGTTGTTTATTTTGAAACACACAGAGGCAGGGAAATTATAACAGCAAATCAAATAGGAATTGCCATACAGTAAAGAAAGACATATCTAATTATGACTGACTGAACATATGTTTGACCGCAATCACACCTGATGGAAAGTGACTTACTATCAAAATAGTAAAGTCGAAGGCTAATTTGTACATATTATTATAAGTACATAGTAAAATGATTCGATTATGAAACCTGACTAGCAGGCAGAGATGGACAATATTAATCAGTGAGATTCCTCTGTAATAAAAATCTATCCCCAGCACGATCTCACATTGTGCAAAGGATACCGATCTCCATCCACTCTGCTTTAATGCCTGGCCTCCCACATAATGAGAGGAAAGAGTTGTTCTTCATCAATATTATTATATCTCCATTTTTTGGTGGATTATTTAGTGGTCACCTGACTGTTAATATTTTCAAGCTACCTTTTTTACGCTAATGCCTACTTTAATACTAAGTTAATACTTGGCCTAACCACGTGAACCACCACTTGAGGAAAGCCACTTGGCCAGAATGTTTATTTAACGTACCCTCCAAAGTACGGAAGAACTCTTTGCCTATATTATCCAAGGGCTGACAGCACTAAATTCTTTGCTAGTCGAAAGCAAATGCAACAGCATGCTTCTCTATAGAACGCTCTAAACATGTAAAATGTACGTAATGTAAAATGCTTGTACTTCATGTTCCTGGGTCTTCAATTTCATCTAAGCGATGCAATGAGTACCATATGTAATGTAAGCCACAGGGCTTACACGAAACAGTAAAACGCATAGTCAGTTGTAGGATCGCAATGGACTGTACCACGCTGTTTCAATCCCATCAATTTCAAACGATCTAGTGGATAAATCTAAAAATGTATCAAAAATTTTAAACATACTTAGAGTACCTACTACATTTTTTCGATCCGATTCTCTGTAAGTACCTACCTTTTTGGTCACGGTGTAGCCTTTGGGGCGGGTTAGTGGAGTTGGAACAATCGTATTGTATGGTCTGCTTAAGAATCATGCTTGCTTACGTTGCACCCGACTTTAAAATCTTGAAATGTAGTAGTCAAACGCATTCATAATAATTTTAAGAAATTGTTATCCCTTGATGTCGACAACCTATCTACCGACGAGTTCCAAGGAATACACGAATGGCAATTACATTCTTCTAATAGGAAATATTAGAAGAATTATAGTAAAAAGTGAACAATTCTCCAAAAAAGATGAAGAAAAGTTAGGTTACCTTTTAATAATTCCTTGAACCAGGTCTTCACAACAGCGGCGTGATGTTTTCTGTGATGTATCAACCACAGCGACAGTGTTTGAATGCTCTGTTGACTCGAATTCAGCTCCTGTAGCTTACGGACTAACGCGTTTTCCGTAAACCCAGCCATGGCTTACAACAAAACTAAATCTAAAATTAATTTACACAGAAATTAGTTGATGCGTGGACGTCACAAAACCAAAAACTGTTGGTAATTTTATTCATCTAATATTGATAGGCAAAGGAGTCGAAGCCCATACAGCATAATCTTCTGTGTATTATCACCGCAGGTATTTTCGAAAATTTGACAGGCGCGCCGAGATACTTGACCCGCGGAATCATAAAAAGGAAAGAGAGGACATAGAGGTTAAGTTAAATATTATACAGTAATGCATACATGACTGGGGGTGAGCCTGCCTGACGAGCAAGTTTTTAAATGGAACTTGTGTTCCGATTGATTTCTCGGGCAGCGAGCATTCTGCCTCCGTGGCTCAATGTAAACAACATTGGGTTTACGATTCGGAGGTCGCGGTTTCGATCCCCAGCGGGGTACATGTTTAAGTACTCGGTTTGGTTGGTGGTAGGGCATTTTAAAATGTCCGCCTGGCTAGCTACCACCATCTTATCTAAATCTGCCGCCAAGCAGCAATGTTAATAGCATTGTCGTGTTCCGGTTGTCAGAGATAAGATAGCCAGTCCCCCAAATGTGTTGGGGTCTCCGGGTCAGTACGCTTCCATCTTCGACCTCATCTTCACTTAACATCAGGTGTGATTGATGTCAAGTACCAACCCGTTATGCATAAAAAAAAAAAAAAAAAAAATCTGCGCCGGAGCATCGCCAATAATCTTGGTTGTGCTTTCATTGTAGATTAGTTTACTTATTGTCCAGTAAGGATACCTACACTTTTAATTTCCTATAATTTTAAAAGGCCTGATTTTTTGCACATGGATAGAGTAGAGTACCTGTCAGTGATAGAATAAAAAAAAAATCTAACAAATCGGTAGCTTGCTTTAGTTATAATATATATATTTAGTAATAAAACATAGACTATTATGATTAAAAATACCACTGTGAATTACATTGCGTCGGAGAATATACTTAGATCCCCTGTAGATAATTTCAAAAAAAACGAGCAATAACTTCTTTACAATTATGAAAAATTTCACCGAGGGCAAATATCACAATTCAATAAACCATTTTTAGAAAATTTAAAGTAGCAATTGATATTTTTTTTTAGAAAATAGTTTTAGAAGATCTTAGCATCTTCTACAACGCAATGAAGTGCACAGTGGTAACTTTAATTTAATATTGTAGGTTTTATAACTAAATACCTACACTACACCTAAAGCAAACTCCTGATCCGTTAGAAAATATTTTTTACAATATCACTGATAGGTATTCTGTCTATGTACAAAAAATCAGGGCCTTTAAAATTATAGGAAGTTACACCCTTAAATATGTATATCTTGACTGGACTATTAAAACAGATGCTAACGGTTGCCTTGCCTGGATTTACTTTATGCGACTTATGTGTAAATTGAAAATCATCCTGTCCGAATTTACTAATTGAAATACGTAAATTGAACCCTATAGTGTGAAGTCATAAGCGACCTAGTCAAGTTGTTACTAAAGTTAGTCAGAGTTTCCTAGTTTTCTCCACGCAGATATTCGAGTTATGACGTCACTTGACTATATATTTATTACCTCAATGGTGTGCACCTAGTACATGCTAACACTTGTAGGTTGCAAATTAATCCCATTCTTACTTTCTCTCTTATCTACAACCTGATATTGACAGTAACGGCACTACAGACGCATATTGCCAAAAAATATATAGGGGTTCCGGCATATAAAAATAATTAAAGCAGTCTCTTCCCGGTGAGTGTAGTAAAAAGGGTACCACTTCGATGAGGTTGCCCCCAAACTCAAGGTCTTGCTAATGCTATACTATAATTTGATATCTCATAAAATCACAAGGAATTCCCGTATTGCATGCGATGACTTATGTTTTTTTTTATGCACAACGGGTTGGTACTTGACCTCAATCACACCTGATGTTAAGTGAAGATGAGGTCGAAGGTGGAAGCGTATCTACCTACTGACCCGGAAACCCCAACACATTTGGGGGACTGGCTATCTTATCTCTGACAACCGGAACACAACAATGCTATTAACATTGCTGCTTGGCGGCGGATTTAGATAAGATGGTGGTAGCTAGCCAGGCGGACATTTTAAAATGCCCTACCACCAACCAAACCGAGTACTTAAACATGTACCACCCCGCTGGGGATCGAACCCGCGACCTCCGAATCGTAAACCTAATTTTGTTTACATTGAGCCACGGAGGGGGTTGTGATATGTATAGATAATATTTATAAAAATTATTTTTGCTATTTGTTTCTCGAAACAACTACATGAATTTGTGTATCCTATTCGAATAATGAGATTCATACATAACTGTATCTACAGTAATACGAAGTCGTTGGTAAGTTTGCCACCCCTCACATGGCAGAGGCCTGTTTCAGCCAGCGGTATAAAGCGGGACGGGGCCCGTTACGACGATTCCCCGCATGGTCGCGCCGGGGGGTGTTATCCTCTCCCGGGTCGCGTCCGACGACTACATCGCCCCAAGATGTAGCCGACCGCGACCCTCGATCAACGTGCAGGGGACTAGCATGTACAGATGTCATGCGTTGTCATTCATTACATATCGCGAACACAAAAATACTATCTTCTGTCATATTTACGTCATCACTTTTGCTCTCTACCGTAACATGCCGACATTCGTGAATCAACACAGATCGTGAGATAATTTTATAATAGACCAGTATAACATGAATGCTCTTTTAAACCTGTTCTTTAACGTCATAAGATCTAAGTATACTGGATTTTTAACAGAGATCTAATGGTGACACTATTAGACATAATAGTAGAGCTTGTTTCCTAACATGTTGAAGAGCGCTGCTATTACTATGCGTGAACTACTTTAACAGGTATACATAATACATCAGAGAGGCTATAACCGGCAAACTTTTCTACAACGACAAACGCTATCGATTCATTTCTCTTAGATGATCGACTGTCTAAAAACTGCGATCAGTTGACAGCCAATCAGTTGCGAGAGTCGATGCGTTAGTGTTAGTCGTTATAGAAACGTTTACCATTTGTCTAGCCATCTGGCAGTGGTAAATAGGTAATTTTAAAGTAATATATTCGTGCATAAAAAAAATCAGATCGTAACACCAACACTTGCTGAAAGGAGTTGAAAGTAGTTGGCGACCTGTTTGATGTAGTGGTTAGCTACTCTGACCACTATACCAAAAGGTTGCGGGTTCGAATCCCGCTAGGGGCATATGCTTGTGTGATAGATACGGACATGTGAACTCGAGTTATGGATGTTTTTATATATAATAAGTATTTATTTACAAAAAAAATGTATTTATGTAGTATATCAACCATCTGGTATCCACAACACAAGCCTATAGTTGCTTGCTGTGGAACTAGATGGCGCTGTTTTTTTTTTTTTTATATGAGAGGGCGGCAAACGAGCATGCGGGTCACCTGATGGAAAGCAATCACCGCCGCCCATGGGCACCCGCAACACCAAAAGGGTCACAGATGCGTTGCCGGCCTTTGAGGAAGGTGTCCACCCCAGAATAAGTAGGGCAGCCTGAGCGATGAGGAATTCTCCAGCAGTGCTGGTACCCTCCTGGGGTACTAACTCTTTAAATACCGCTACCATTCTGGAGAGAGACTGGAAGGTGGACCTCCGGCGCCCTCGCTCACCGGACGAAGCGCAGTGGCAAAATGCCACTACTCAGACGTCGGTCTTCTGCGAGAGGGTGGTACTTCCCCGGTCGAGCCGGCCCATTCATGCTGCAAGCTAATAGCTTACAGCGTGGCTCTACCACTACAAAATATTTGTATGTCTGTGTGTATGTCTAAGAATATTTATTTATTTATAGTTTGAATTCTTTCCAGGTGTACCTTATACCGTATATTAGCAATAAAGAATCAAATTTTATACATGCTTAGATTTACAGAGGCCCTGGTCTTAGATCTGTCTGTGATCGTGCAAGACTTGCGGCTGCCTCGAGATAGGAATCTGGCCACTATTCCAGTACAGGTACTTGAGCCAAATACTTTACGCACCTGCTGTTCTATGGTATTTTACGGGACGACGGGAAGAGACCGGACGGAATGTCCTTATTCTTTGGAGCATGTGTCAGGCCTTAATGTATGCCACTTGTGTCGACACCTTTGCCCCGTCTCACCTCCAAGGAACCTCGAAGAGGCGGGGTGCAGTCGCCTTGTCTGCAGAAAAAAAAACAAAATTAATAAAATGGGACATTGGCACCGAATAGATTTTTTTGCTTTCGGAGTCAAAACCTTAGGTACTTGGGGCCGGGCGCTTTTTAATTTTTATTTAGCACTTATCCGATGTCACTGGTGACCCGAGAGCTGTTTCCTCGCGCAATGCTTAAGTATCTGCATTCACGAGGAAACGCTGCTAGTGTTTTGGGTACCTTGAGTCGCAGTTGGAACTTTTTACATTTGTTCCAGTATACATATATTTAAATTCTATCAATTTATTAATTTCTGTTTTTTAAATAAACACCCCTATAGTTCTTAGATTTCGTACATACATAACATTATGATCTTAATCTCCAAATGGGGTTGTCAGAGATATCAAAAGCTTAACTCTTGAAACAACGCCGCCTGACCGCCACCTTGGCTCCAATAAACATAAGGTAAGTTGGGGGTTCTGAGTGAACGCACTTCCACCTTCGGCCTCATCCTTGTGGACAAGCGTTAACTCTTAGTAAAAAAACATCCACGATTCGCCTTTCGAAATATACAGAAATGCACACGTGATTTACTGGGTGCGCGTGATACATCTTCGGCTACATCGTCACTTTCCATCAGGTGAGATTGTAGTCAAACACGAAACCAGTTTAAAAAAAAAATATGCAAGTTTACAGATGTCTTTGGTGTCCTAGGGAAGAGAAGGGTTGGTTCAATTCTTTTTATGAACCGGACACCATAATATTTTTTTGTTCTTGTGATTAAGACTATTCTAGTCTTACACAATGTCTAATTAGGATACACGGACGTAGACATTAAAGGCGACCGAGTGAGGTATGCGGCAGATCTCGTTTGAAATGAAGCCATCGACCGGTCCGCGCCGATGAGTTAGCGAGCTTCTTTCTCTAGCGCACCTGCGCGAGCGCAGCGCAGCCTCAGTTCAGTCTCCAAAAGCCGCGCCGCACGCGCTCCCACAAAGTGGTCCTCCAGTTCCGCGCGAAAATGAAATCGACTTTGAAATTCTGAATTCTACATACAATTATACGCTTTTTACAAATATTCACAGTGATTATATCAGTTTTATTATAGTTCATATTAACGTTATTTTATTTTAGTGAAAAATGAAGTTATTTGGTAATATTAATAACATACCGAGTGTTTTGTTGATGTCGTTAGTTTTCCTAGCTAATGCTCAAAGATCATCGAATAATCTCAGAGATGTTGGTGAGTACTCACTTCATTTATTACATAAAAGATAGTGTAAGTTCAGGTATTGATATAATTAACATTATTAGATTTAGGTATTCTCATAGTATTCTTAGTGAGAGCTTTGTAAAAGTTTAACACGACTATGTTACATTTCGGTTAGCTGTATTTACCGCATATTTAATTTCTACTGTCTCCTGCTTTTTTATAATTGTTATAATTTTTGTTGCACAAAATAATTGCGAATAAGATTTTGCTCTCTTCTAATTTTCAATTCCTATATTCCCTCCAATATTGACACGATTAAAACGTCACACGCCGATTTCGCTATAATTCTAATATTACTATGCTGAACATTATTTGTATTTACTTATTTTTTTTTAAATCAGCTCCAATAATAAAAGTATAGCATTCTCGCTTTTACGTTTAAAAGTTTTCAAGATCGGACGAAGATTGTTAAATGTCACATCATTCAAATTTGGACGGATTTATTATTCCAATACAAAACATGTCGCCTTCCTTGGCCTAAAATTGTTAGCTATCTCGCATTGTCGGATACTGAGGTCGCAGTCTCAGATGTATAGTTTTGAAACAGGCTCACTCATCTTCATCTCATCTTTATGCGGCTCATAATAAGAATAAGTTTGATATCTTATTCGGTAACAAAGAGATTAATTGACAAACATTTATGGGCTGCAGAATGATTTACATAACGTCGCGGCCCCCATCCGAAATTGGGCTAGTCAGATCTATCCCAAACATGAACGTTTGGGTATCCTAAGCACTAAAACTTTTGCTTGAAACAACATCTACAATTCACATTTAGAAATTAAATGTATAATGGAGAAATCCGACACTAGGTTTGGCAATACTCACCTATTTAACTCTGTGATCTAATTGTTATTTACGGCGCTATAGAACCCTTTTTACGAGACTATTGGCCGTAAACCCCCGACAATACGAAACTTTGACATGAATATGTCCGGGACAGGAACGCAAGTCATTGTATTGGTCGTATTTCGTGTATGACCCAGATGTGTATCAGGCATAGCCTAGAAGAGTAAATCATTATTATGGTTACCAATAAACAATTATTGTTCTAAAGATTCAGGCTACCTATTTAGCCAAAATATTGGAATCATGTCCTGTAATTGAAACAAAGAAAGAATAAGCAAGCAAAGCCTTAAAAGTTACAGTAAATTCCTCGAATCGGAGAACGCAACTACGCGCATCATCGTCATGTTCGGATTTATTAAATACTAGCTTTCCACCTGCGGCTTCGCCTGCATGGAATAACTTTATCATGGAAATTTGTTTATACCGCGGGAACTACTCACTTTATCGGGATAAACAATACCCTATGTCTTAATCCAGGGTAAATTATACCTATATACCAAATTTCATCTAAATCCGTTCATCCGTTTCGCCGTAATTGAGCAACAAACAAACATCCAAACTTTCGCATTTATAATTAGATAATACATAAGTACAGACACAAATAAGTCAATTATTTTTATAATTTGCTGGGTCAGGCTTCCTGTTAGTAAGCTGGATATTCTAGTCTTTATCCTCATCATATCAGTCACAGGACATCCACTGGTGAACCCCATATATTTCCAGAGCGACCGGTTGCTTCCAGCTATTTCTCACATCCTTTATCAGGTCGTCTGTCCACGTGTCTAGTCTGCAAGCTAAACATTATAATAATAATAATAATAGATACCTTTGCCCATCACACACACACAGCGCCATCTAGTTCCACACTAGGCAACTAGGCTTGTATTATGGATACCAGATAAACTACACAAATACATATTTTTTATGTAAATAAATACATAAATAAATGAAAAAGATCCATAACTCGGGAACACATGTCTTCATTCATATCTGTATTCATCATACAAACATATGCCCTCAGCATTTTATTAATATAAAACATATTCATATAAACTGAGAAGAGCGCTTACTTATTCTAAGATACAAGGTATAAGATAAACGCATACCTATACTTTAGTACCCAAATGATCAACCTTACCTGTGAAACATTTCTTTAGTAAAATATATATAGATTATTATTGTTATTCACTTTCCGTTGTCTACTTTATTGTAAATTTCATTAATAACAAAAATGTACAGAAAACATCAAAACATACTTAAAAACATAAAAATGCTACACCATCCATAATCAAGTATTACTATTATTGCTTAACAAATTATTTACTTCCTTACTACTTACCTACTAACTTAGGCGGTTTAGATAACTTGCCAGTAAAGCATTATATCATTATTAGGCCCCAAAGCATCCTTAACAGTTCTAATCAAACTATATTTACTTGCTATTTTCCTATCGAATAGTTGGTGTTTTCTCAATATAAAAGAATTCAACGCGCCTCCATTTCTGTTTTATTGTCATATTTATATATTTCAGGACAATAATCATTTGCTTGATTTTTATAATATGTTAAATTGCAATTTATATATGTCGCAGGCAGATGGCCAATTAATTAAATGCCTACCAGATTGTTATAAATGCGGAGATTGACGCTCTTACAGAAAACTGTGCAGCTTGGAATGTTTTTGTTGTGTTAAGTTGATTTGGATGCTATTGTCGATTAACGACCGATTGGTGTAGTGGACAGTGACCCTGCCAGCAAAACTAACGGTTGCGAGATCGAATCCCGCGAGAGGTAAATGTTTGTGTGATGAATACGAACATTTACGATTCGGAGGTCGCGTTTGATCCTTAGCGGGGTACATGTTTAGTACTCGGTTTGTTGGTGGAAGGCCACTTAAATGTCCGCCTGGCCAGCTACCACCATCTTATCTAAGTCTACCACCAAACAGCAATGTTAATATCATTGTTATGTTCCGGTTGCCAGAGATAAGATAGCCAGTCCCCCAAATTAGATGGGGTTTCTTCGGCCTCACCTTTACTTAACATCACGTGTGATTGAGGTGAATGCTTACCCGTTGTGCATTAAAAAAAATTCCCGTGTTATTGATGTACAAATAAATAATGTTTTATAATGTCTGCCATACACAAGAATGGTCTGCCTGGGCGTTCAATGTATAGCTAATTTTACCACACTATGACGTATACATTTGTACGATATGGAGACAACGAGAAACTCAATCTTGCAACAGTGCTATTTTCATAGTTTATTGCTTTGATGACCGAAAACGGTTTTAATGTTACGTCGAGAATTCCTCTTCGGCTTACATAACAGTTGACCGTGATTATAAGATCTGCTTGTATGTCTGTAGGTAGAGATACAGGTGTCACGAAAGTTTTAGGAACATTAAATTTATAAGTTGGTTTATATATTTAATGACGATCTTTAGCGATGTAGCGGGTAGTGACATTGCTTTCGAAACCAATAATCGCGGGTTCGAATCCCGCTTGGAGTAAAATGTTTGCATGATGAATACGAACTTTTACTCTTGATTTATGGAATTTTATAATTTATTTATTTTCCAGGCAGGTTAATTTTCCAGACACAATTGTTTTTATTGTGTATGGAAATTTCTAACAGATTCAAATATTAAGACTAGACAATTTGTAGACAATTATTTGTAAAAAATGATAATTATATGTTTTTTGCTATTGAATCATTAATGTAAGTGAAGTATTAGTACCAGCAGTATATATTAGAACAGTATATGGTTGAAGTATTGTTATTTGTATACTTATTACTTAAGCTGGTAAAACATGAAGAGAAAAAAATTATTCTCTTTTTTAAAAACCAATCCATTCATCATCATCATCAGCCCTTAAATATCCACTGCAGGGATATAGGCCTGTAAATATAAATCAATTCATTGTTCTCTAATTAGGCGACGTTCCTGCATTCGCAGACCGGAGGAATGCCTCCAGTCTGCGAATAATATACACACAGAAATTGTATTTTTAGTAATGGCTGAAAAATAAAATTTCTGTGTGTATAGGTACTCTATCATCCCCATCAATATAATGATAACAATAGTTTCTGCGGCATATCAGCTTCGCACAACGACCGACAAACCTACGGACAATGCGCTTTTGGCGTTGCGTACAATTCCGTTTTAACAGATTTCAATTAGGACGTATATCGACACATTTGCGTATAGACGTATCTCAGACTGGACGTATTTGCGATTTGACATATTTTTTTCGTTTTTATCGTTGTCAATTTCGAAAGAACTTTTCAAACGCCTTCGTGGCTCGATATAAAACGTCTTATGGCTTACAAAGGAGAAGTTTTATTTTCACCTTTAATACTCAATTTTGGCGGGTTACTATATTTTAAGTTAACATCAACTAAGTTTGCCGCCAATAATGTTGATGGCATTGTTGTGTTCAGACTTTTTTGTGCTTGACTGGAATGGACTGAATGAGATGGGTGTTCCGGGTGAGCATCAACCTCATTTTTACTTAACATCAATTGTGATAGAGGTAAAGCTCCAACCCGTTGTGTATTTATACGTTAATTATGCGCATTATAATACTGTGACACTTTATAAGTAAAGTGTCACCATATTATGATGCCAATAATTAAAGTAGTAAGGTACTTTTTAAAAAACTCACTGACCGAGTCGGATATTTCTGGACAGGTAACATGTTTATTATTTATAGGTAACAGAATCAGGTGACTAATCTACTACGAACATGTACATTGTGAACGTGTCTTTGGTATTGATATAACTATTGTACCATGTTTGAAATAAATCATTTTTCATTGTCATATAAAAAACTGCGTCGCAAGTTTTATGCCGTCAAAAGTTTTTTTTATGTATTTTTAACACATGCTGTATCTGCTGTGCGGCTGGCAGTGGCCGAGACCACTTTTACTTTTTGTGACACAGCGCGCAAGCGGGTGTGATTTCACTCGAGGGGAAGAGTAACTTTATACAAAAAGCGAAATAATGTCTTAAAGCTGTCGTATTATGTTTAAGTGTAAATAAATTTGTTTCAAAACACACTTTACGTCTGCTTTTATAAAGTTTTGTAAAAAAATAAAAATTACCGAGTTGGTAAAGTCGTAATTGATTCATGAATGACACTTCTATTTATTTAATTAATGTTTTATTGCATATACACACATACTAAGTATACACATTTGTATAACGTGACAATACTAAAAATAAATTAAGGTGAGTTTACGATGTTTATTCCCGAGTCATGTTTATATGTATAAACATTTATGTATCTTTATGTATATGCATTGTCAATTCATAGTACTGGATTAGCCTAACTTGAAATTATATAATTGGTGCACAAACAAAATATTCTTACCACATATAACATGACACAAGGAAACAACAAAGATACCTAAATCCAAAACTTTCATTTATTATTAACATTATTTGTAATAAATAATAATATCAAAAAAAATATCAAAGGTATGCATACTAGAGAGACAATCTGTAATTAAGTACCTACATAAAGAAAGGAATATTGTGTTTGTGGTCTATTTGTCGGTGTCGCAAAAATTAGGAACTTTATTATAAATTAGGAATATAGGAAGTTACACTCCAAAATTTATGTATTCTTACTGGGCTAATTCGGATCCTCTAAATCTTGCAAAAGTAGACACTTCATTGAAGGCGATTCATTGTTTTATTTACATTTCATTACTGATGTAATTTTGTTCAATTATGACCGCATGCATGTGGGCACAATTCAAGTATACTAGGGCTCTAATGACTTGGATACTGGGCCATGGGCATTTGAAGATGAACCGAACTTACTTGGGCTAGCGAATAACAGGCAAAACTTGAATGTCTAGTCTTCTTGGTGGCATGCATAATGAATGACTTATAAAATAAATCACACGGGCTGTATATTTATTTGGGAAATATACTTTTACATTATGGGAATATAATAGTTAAAACGACTATCAGGATTAAAATATACTGAAGTGACTTCATAATAGGCTACAGCATAATGCACACATTGCTTTAAGTGCCTCCTCGGTTCAATGTAAACAACATATAGTTTACGCATCGGAGGTCGCGAGTTCGATCCCACATTTAGTATACTCGGTTTGGTGGGGATCTTATCTCCAAACAGTAATGTTAACAGCATTGTTGTGTTCCGGTTGCCAGAGATAAGATTGCGAGAGATAATAGCCAGTCCCACAAATAAGACGGCGTTTCCGGGTCAGTACGTTTCCACCTTCGGCCTCATCTTCTTAACATCAGGTGTGATTGAGGTCAAGGGCTAAGCCGTTGTGCATAAAAAGACAGGTTTTCTAAAGTTGGATTGATGATCAGGAAGGTGATTTTCGAACAGACAACATGTGGTTAGATATCTCTAAAGCAAAATATGGCGTGAGAGCTCCGTCATCTCGATTGAGAAATAAATTTTTGTATTTTAAATTTGTAATAGCATTCTCTATATATAGACACCAAAAATACAAAAAAACTAAATTTGTTACGCAATGTTATTAGCATTTAAAGGTAAATTCATAATGGAGTACGTTGTCAATATTTTAGACATTTAAGACTTAGTAACTCACTATTAGTATAACATTTCCTGGTAAGTTATACATTCGATTCCAGGCTCGTGCATTAGGGCTTTTGAAAATCTCTGAAAGCCGTTTCTCTAACTCTAAAGTCCACGACGGACGAGACATAAATAAATATCTTACAGCGCCATCTAGTTCCACACTCAGCAACTAGGTTTGTATTAAGGACACCCGATGGTTGATAAACTACACAAATACATTTTTTTGTTAACTTATATAAATGAAATACATCCATAGCTCGGGAACATTAGTATGTATTCATCATACAAACATGCCCCTGGCGGGATTCGAACTTTCTTTATCTCTTATAGGATTAAACTTACTTGTAATATTTTGGGAAATTACGTGTCACAGTTATTTAGGTCACTATAAATAAATAAGTAAATAAATAAATAAATATCCTTAGACATACACACAGCGCCATCTACTTCCACAGTAAGCAATTATATGCTTGTGTTGTGGATACCAGATGGTTGATATAATGCATAAATACATTTATTTTGTAAATAAATACTTATTATAAATGAAAACATCCATAACTCGGGTACACATGTCCGTATTCATCACACAAACTTATGCCCCTAGCGGGATTCGAACCCGCAAACTTTTGGTATAGTGGTCAGAGTTGCTAACCACTACACCAAACGCAGGTCGTCAACTGTAATTCTATTTAATTACTGTATAATATACCTTTCCTCTCCAGGTGAACAACTGCTTTATTTTACCCTCGACATAAATGTAAAAAAAAAAAATAGAAAATTAGAAAATTAAGTGATTTATTTATTACCTTACTCATATTCCATTACTTTAGCATACAGCTTGTTTTAGCATGTAGGTGTAAGGAAATTCCGGGAGATAAGTAAAAGTGGCACTTATCTCCTCCGGCTAAAAATAAATACAAATATTTAATTCGGCATTCCTCATCGACAACTCTCGTAATTTTTCGCAATGCACCGTACAGGTAGGTGCAGTAAGGTCAACTTGTTCTTGTTTTCGAAGTGTAATGCACACTAATTAATTATTCATTATTCATTTTGTTTAATTACATCCCTTCCTGTGGATGTCGAAACTGGGAGTAAGTAGGAAAATATTAATTTTGTTACCAGACAGCGTCAGATAAATACAAATGAATAAAACAATAATCATCAGATCTTCACCAAATTTTTAAGGGACCACTCTGATTTCGCTACGATGTAGCGTAACAAATATAATAAAAAAATACAATCGAATTGAGAACCTCCTCCTTTTTTGAAGTTGGTTAAATACATATCATGTGCGTAATGCTTCCTAACCCAAAGGTTGCATGGAAGAGATCGCTTTTAGTGATAAGGCCGCCAAATTGTACTATCCCTTTTGCTTATTTATCGTTGTTATGTTTCTTATTGTTGTATAATAAAGAATATTTTGTTGTTGTTTGTTGTTGTTAAAATAGGAGGAGGCCCACTGCCCAAAAATTATATGGAGAAAATCCGCTCTAAAAGGTAACACTTCATAGTGTGTAGACTCAAACGTTAAACCATAAGCGTGACTTGAATCAACAAGCAAATTATGTACAAATTATCCTGAACTTATTTATCATTAAATACGGGACTAAAATGAATCTAATATTGTTTGAGTTCGTACTTAAATAAACAATAAGACATAATATTATTTTGTATAATTTACCTACTTAAGATTCACGATTGACATAATATAACTCTTTGCGGGATCCGCAAACTCAAATCTTACTTAAGATAACTCCGACAATGATGTCGATTCGGATGTACACCAACTAAACTAAAACCAGTTTTGGAGTAGTGCCGTCGCATCGTACTTTTCCAAGGAGAAAGAGACAGCACTACTTTAAAAGTGGTTTTAGTTTAGTTGGTGTACATCCGAATCGACACCAACAGCTCTTCTGATTTTAACTTTCAGACTAATCGTAAAGTCGTACGGGTCGACATAGACTATGTGGCGATGATGGCGAATTACTTACCATAATGAGTATGTAGTATGAGTAGCATGAGTGCACAGTGTACAAGGAATACCCCACAAAAACATTAATGCTTTTATTTTTAAAACTGCCTATATTAATTATATTGGTATAATAATTGCATTGGTTTCGCTACAGAAACGCTGCGTGCGTTTTTCAGTAAGTGGTACTGACAGAATAACCAGCGCTGTGGTATGGACCACTATCTGTGCTGCAGCATATGCTGAGCCAGAGCCCTCTCAGTGCACAGTGGGTACAGCCCATCGCTGGGAAAATCTTGCATGGTGTGCGTCAGTACATTAAGCTTTCATTTATTTATTTGTTGATTACATAGGGTTTATTATTGTTGTTCTTGTATTTTGGTTGTATGTACTGTGCAGTGAATAAATGTTTTTATCTATCTATCTATCATAATACCTGGTTTTAACAAATTCAGCTACCTACATTGTCCTATAAAAACAGGTATTTAAATCTAGCAATAACCCTGACTACATGCAAAAACCTCATCATTCCAACTCAATCAAAACAATGTCTAGACAATATTGAGTACATGCAAGAGCGGTAGTAAGAGCATATTTCCAAACTCTATAATTAATATTCTACATATAGCCCATATGTGAGTCTGACTAATCGAGCCTGTAGTTGGGTATCTCAAATTTTGGTATAAGAAATAGATACGAGTACTTTTAATGTTCACAAACATTCTTTGTAACCATTAGAAGAGATTAGCAATTGAAAGCCCATATTTTGATAGTCCATGAAAACATAAAAATTTATGTGAATTGACTTAAATGAAGCAACTCTTTCAAGTCGTCTGGTAATATACGAAGTTATTATAAAATTGGAATCGTCAGTTGGTCCAGTTGCAGACTACACCAGAGTTGGTATTAATAATTTGGAGAAAATTACACCTTTAAAGTCGTATGTCCACCCAGCTGGCATCCCACACTGCATTTCTTATACAACTACACCATTTCAACTATACAGAACCATAATATGCCCCACTCTGTTTCTCTCTGTTTCGTGCTAATCACGGCGAATATTGATAACATTCATTGTTCCTCGGATGATGCTCCGGGGCCTTCTACAGCTGTCTATATAACGTGTAACTGAAAGGCATATCAAGCCGAAAATAGCCACCATAACTAACAACAGAAAAACAATGTTTTTTCATACTAAGTGGTCATGTAGCCGGTATATTTAGTATGGAGAAACGAATTTTTTTTCCAAGAATTTTCAAAACTTGCAGCACAGAATTTGTTAGTTATGATGGGTACTTTCACCCCCTTTTGGGTTTTATATAGTTCAACTTAGAGACCAAATTTCAGCACAATTAATTTTTTATAAATTTCTGTGCACATACGTAAATATTTTCTATTGTGTATTCATCCAAATAGGCAATTCATATACATAAAATAAATAAAATAATTAGAACATGAAGGCATACTTAGTAGAGTATACTTACTAGAGGGTATATACTTATACTAGCTAAGAAGCTGCAGGTGACTGTACTTAATGATGTGTTGACCTTCACTTATGGTGACCTTCCATTATTTAATAATAACTAATGTCGAAAGGTCAGCTTACCGCCATACACATATGCATAAGTGTATTAGTTATCGGTCAAAGGTAAGTACGAGTATTACGCAGAACATTTTCGTAGACATTTTAATCGTAAAAAATTGAATGTTAATGATGATGAGACAGATGAAAATAAACGATTATCGTTTTACTTGTATGTTATTGACTATATTTTTTGTTGTTTATTCGTGTATTGACATTTTGATAATGAGTAACAACAAAGAGTTGGCCAGTTTTGTTATTGAAAAATGTTTCAAGAAGTCTTGGGATACCTCCTATTATGATGGACAATGGGAATAAAATATGTTACATACAGTATTTTAAGGACGCAGGTTTTTAGAATTAGGTTATGGGACCGAAGGATTACTGAATAGAGTATAGTCTGAATACCTACCATATACAACTGACATTGCTCAATATAGACACACACTGTCAACATGAAAACTGTATATTTTTCCTTTCCATACCCAAGGAATAACGGCACGAAGGAACACTGACCACCATAACTCGATCATGTCTATTTTTTAGGTCAGAAGATTCACATTGTGTAAACACTCAGCCTTAGGTATCTATAATTGCACTAAGCTTTTTTAAAAAAAGTCATATAGCATAACAAGAACCTTCCGTCATGCTAAATTTCAAGAGTCTTGATCAACGAGAACTTGGTCCAGGATGGACCAATAATTTAATTGTTACATGCTTTTTGTTACATGTTTTGATGACCAAGTTATTTTTTTTATGATTGGCTGGATTCGCGATTGACAATCTCACCTGATGGAAAGTGACGATGTGGTCGAAGATGAAGCACGCGATCCCAGTAAATAAGTGTTAAAAATATGATAAGCCAGTCTCTTTCAGTGTTCGCGTGGATCGGAGTAGTAGCATCAAAGACTACAATGTATATAAGTAGCATTAGAAGCATGACAGGGGCGCGAAACGTTTATATCGCGCGAGGTAATATTTGTCCTGCTCATTCTCTTGGATGAAGTATAATAAATAATAATAAATAAATATTTCGGACACTTACACCAATCATCTAGTCCCAAACTAAGCAAAGCTTGTGCTATGGATACTAGATAACGGATAAACATACATTAATAGTTATATAAACATTCATGACTACATATATACAACTATCCCAATGTCACTCATACGTGGCGCGTGAGAAACGATATTATGCTACGGGGGCAGTCTAAGCTTCGTGCTATATGGTTTCGGCATTCAAATAGAAAAGAACCAACCCGTCTCAACCCGTGGGTTATTGTCTATCCTATGCCGTGGGTATCGTAAAAGGCGACTAAGGGACTTTCCACCAAAAACCTCTATAGACTAGCACGATAGACTCACCCCATATCACATGTATATTTCTAAATATTTCATAAGGTGACACGTGGATATTGTTTCAACCATTATACTCTTAATGTTAGGAACACCCAAACACTATTTATTGTTTGGGATATGACCACCACATTTGGCACAAAGATCATCTTTATGCGATTTACGTTCTTTAATAATGAATAATGCAGAATTGTGATTGGATAGTCCAATGCTAATTATTTAATTTTTTACTGAATTTGAAAAAGATTTAAGTCGCATAAAAACGACTTTGATAGTTACGGTTACAAGAAATATGATTTAATTTAGTTTGAAAGGAAAATCAATCTACCTGCCTACTCCGAGCTATGGTAATAGCTGTACTCGTAGATCTCACAACCTGATACTTTTGGAAGATGCTCAAATCTGTCAAGAACAAGTGTCAAGGTCAAGCAATTCCACACGCTGTACGCAAAAATAAGTAGGTATACTTAGTGTTCATACTCATATAGGCTAATTGATATTTATAACCAATTACTCATTTACTCGTGCGTCCAATAAGGTGTAGCAATGTATAATCTGACAGGTCACATGCAGTTTCTATTGAAAAGTCCTATCTATCGGTAAATTAGACATCCTTCACGGTAGTTCATACAGACTTTCAATTCCAAATTTTTCGAAATGAATAAACCGATTCTGATTAAACTTTATAGGCTCTCTAAATACATAGAAAAAGATTTTTTTTATTTTTTAACATTTCGGACACTTACACCAATCATCAATCAATACCAGAACATGTATTGAGTTTAACAGAGCAGAAATTTAAACGCCACATTAAAGAAACTCTGTGTAAGAAGGGTTATTACAGGATAGATGATTATTTAGGCGATAAGGAGGTCTGGTGTTAGCTGGTCATTATGTTAATTGCTATTGTTTTGTAATATGTAATATAAGATGTAGTATTGTTGTAAGGATGGAGACTAGTTGAAAAGATGTGTTGTTGCGGAGTTTCTTGTCGCTTCTTCTCCCTAACCATAACACCTTGTGAAGCGATGTAGTTAAAAAAAGAAAAATAGCATGTTGACTTTCAATAAGTGATATTTTTGTATCCTACATTGAATAAAATATTTTTGATTTTGATTTTGATTTTGATCTAGTCCCAAACTAAGCAAACCCTGTGTTGTGGATACTAGATAACGGAATACATCATATAAATATCCATGATTCGAGAATAAATGTTCGTATTCATCACACAAACATTTACCCCTCGCGGGATTCGAACCCGCAACCGTTGGTTTCGCTGACAGGGTCACTATCCACTACACCAAAATAGGTCGTCCAATAATTGATTGGCTGTAAGCCTTGAATAATGTTATTTACCAAATCTTCATTTTATTTGTTATAGTATCTCGCACTAAATTTCTCATTAGTCCATATGCAAATACTTGCAACACCTAGCTAATTACACGCTACTGAATAATTCCTTGCATTTGGAAGGCCGCTTTATGACCCTGAGACACGGTAGCCGTTTCATTCACAAACGTGTTCAGAAGAAAGTGATCTGATTCTTATAAGTGAATCAACAAGTGAAGGGATCACAAGCTCCTCGGTATAAAACTTTCGTTTTGCACTTTTGTTCAGTATGCATTATAGCAACATTTTAAATTTCTTGTAAAAGTGACATATATTTCTTATTAGTTAACAAAACGTGTTTGAAATACCCCAACCCACACTGTTATAATTATTACAGAACACTTGCTTTAAATACTTTTATAGTGTACGTCTTTTGTGCTTATTATATAGGTACCAGGACAGCAGAAGCTGGTAAGACGTTGAATACCACGATCGCACCCGCCGCCGCCGCTCGCTCTCGATGACTCTAACGCACATTTTTCGCCAATAATAATAATGTATTTATTTATTCAAGCGACCATGACATGCAGAGATGCATTCTAACTTACCTATATCTACTCTATATAGGATTAGGGATCCGTATTCAATTGATAATGTCTGCGACTTCATCACGTTGTTCGAATCTCGTAATCTATATCAGATGTCTAGCTGTACCACACCACAAACTTACGCAGTCTGAAGAAATCTAACTACTTATAGTGCTTAGTGTATTGGATTTGATTATGGCCAACTTTGGACCTTTAGTTTCAAGACTCCCAATATGTACGAGTATCAATTATTTTGGATGGAATTACCTGTTCAAATTGTTTATAACCTTCTAATTATATACATATAACCAGCGCAATAAACGTAACATTTAAATGCTGGAGAATAACTCGATATTTCGTATATAGTTGCACAATTTTCGAATTTATTCTTTAGATTTATCTTTACGATACATATAGGAATGGAAGTATATCTTTTTGAATAGCCGCTTGTAGTTGTCTAAAAACCAAACATTGTCTAAAATGCAAATATTAGGTCCTTACCTATGAAATTGGCGTTTTGTATGAAAAATTTTTCGATTTTTTTTTGGAACGGCAAATCCAAATTTAGCTAAATTTTGTGTGTATTATCGGATAACATTAAGTTAAGTATAGGCAGCGTTAATTTTTAAAAGTAACCGCTTGATAAAAGTTTCAGCAAACCTAAGAAATGATTATGGGAAGCACATGAAAAGAGCTCTGTTTAATTTTTTTTTATTACGCGATTTAGCTCAGAAATTAAAAAAATATTTCACGTGAAGCCTTAAAATAATATTCCATTTTCCAAATAAAAAACAAATTTGGATATAGCTTTGAAAATCGCAGGTACATATGATTAACGAAGAAAAAAAACTCCAAAGACCCAATATATACATACATAATGTCACTCCTGTTCCCGTAGGGGTAGTTAGAGACCACAGACTTCCCCTTGCTACGATCCTGACACACCTCTTTTGCGAAATGTGAAATACACGCAAATAGGTAGTAAAAGTGCATTCGTGGCATAGTTGCGTAAGTTCGCCTAATACGGACCACATTTTTGCAAATCCTTCTAAATTTGATATAAGAAGTATTTCAATTTAAAACTCATCTAAAATATACAAATAGCCAATATTTGAAGTAGAAATTTTAACCAAAACCCACGCAACAAAAGTAAATTAATGGCAAATTTTCTTTTTAAAAAGATTGTCAATGGACCTTATTAGGAATAGGTGATCTCAATAAGGCTCATTCCTATTCAGTAGATATTTCCGAAACGACTTTATTTTGTTTTTTTATTTACTTTTGTTCTAAACTGTTACAATTGTTTTTGTCATTCCCGATAGATTCATCCATAAATTAACAAGAATTAAAGTGATGGTCCTTATAAAGACTATAGAAACTTAAATGCAGAATAATAGATTTGATTTATGTCTTTTAACAAAACACAGTTCGGTTTTGTATTGTTATTTACTAACTGAAATAATATTAAGCATAAAAATAACATATTAAGGAACATTTTCAGTCATTAGCCTTTGGGCCTTATTAAGTCTATAGAAATCACATTTTTACCAGTGGACCTTATTCGGACTATGAAAGTTTAGTAAATAGTAAGTAATCGTAGTGTATGTTACGTTAGTAAATCAGTTGAGTTTGAGTTCATCGGATTATGTAAACAAGCCGTTTACAGTTTTATACACCTAATTAGGTCCGGTCCTTATTTGGTGGCAAGGAGGTGGACCTTCTTAGGCACTTCGCTATTCCGGAGAAAACCAATAAAAATCGATAAAAGAAAATAGTGCTTTCAATAACCTTACCTTCACAATCCACGCCTAAATGTTACTTATTCCTTTAGACTTCAAATTTCTTGCAAAAACGAAACAGAAACACTTGAATTAGTCAAAATAAGAACAAAAAATTTTATAAATCGACCTACACGTCGTGACATGAACTGCATTGACAGGTATACTAACAAAATTGTGCCGTAAAATTCAAGTAATGCCAACGCGCTTCAATGATTGGTTAATGAGGAACGTCGGCGCAACATTTGATTTCAATATAGTATCGGGAGTGGAATTTTTAAAATGGTGGCGCTTATTAGGAACCGGCCCTTATTAGGCGAACATACCTCATTCGTTATTCGTTTTGATCATCAAAACTAAGCAATTTCTGACGTAGTCAGTTCATGGATGAGAGACCATTTGCGGCATTTAACTACGAGTGTTCCCGTGCTTCGGCGGTATGTTAAATAGTCGGTCCTGGTTTTTTCAATTGAAGGCAGTCGTTAAACCAAGTCGGTGGCCTACAGGAGCGGCTTATAAACACAGACTGTTTGGTGGCCACTATTCTGCCACAAATCCACTAGCCCGCGTGGTGGATTATGGCCCATACCCCCTCCCAGCGAGAGAAGACTGTGTCTCAATAAGAGGGACGTGTAACGCTGATGGTGATCAAGCAATTCCACAAGTATACGCAAAAATACGTAGGAGTGTTCATACTCGTATACTAATTGATATGTACGTCCATTAAGGTGTAGCCATGTATAATCTGACAGCTCACATGCAGTTTCTATTGAATAACACTAACCCTCATTGGCCCGTGTGGTGGATTAAGGCCCATCCCACCCCTCCCAGCGGGAGAAGACTGTGTCCCAATAATAGGGACGTGTAACGCTGATAGTGATGACAGGCAGGGTGCCTTACGAAAGATTTTGGTGGCTTCCTGTGGGATCACGAAAGCTCAGTCTTCCGTTCACTTGTACAGTGTCACTGCACTGACATAAACAATATTCTGCTATATCTGCTACACGAAAACTCTAAATGTAGGAAATATCAATAAAAATACATTATAAATCCCTGATTATAAGTGAGCTCGTGTTGCACTAATATGGAGGCGTAATACATCGCGCGACCGATTAACGCAGTTCAGTGAATTCGACCTTCCGTTTGTTGCACAGGTGCATTGTTTAGCTACTTTAGGGGGCCGATCGCCCTAAATGAACGATAATACTAAAGCTAAACTCTAACCAAAAACGTTACGTTAAGCGTATTTCGCATCGGAAATTAAACCAGTTTTTTCTTAATACTCGTGGTTAGCTCTAAACATTTTGGGTTTGGTTTTACTTCGGTATCGTCAACGATATTATTTTCACAAAAAATAGCACGATACCTTTTTTTACATTTTTGTGCATTTCGGCACATTATTGTAATAAAAAGTACGTACATGTACAGTGAATACACACAATCCAAATAAATATGCAATTGTGAAATGTTACACCAAAATGTATAGGTAGGTAGGTAAATATGTAAAAACTTGCACGCAAACTCTTACGCAAGTGTTACTTTTAAAATGCAGGGCGACTTGGACTAGATGTCTGTTTAATTGCATCAAATTCAGCTAGTGGAATATTTGTATATTGTTTAACACATTTCGGTCATCCACATCATAACTACCTATATCTTGAATATAAATAAACCGAATTATACTGTAGGTAAGTACATTAAATTATGATAATTTATGAAAATGTGGACGCTTCGCCATTTTTCCTTATCATTGCAACAGGTTTAGGACCCGATTTCGAAGGACATATAAGCGAAAGCCATTTGTGCGACGCCAGATAATCGAAGTGCCATATGAACGAAACGCCATTTAGCCGATGGGCCATTTAATCGAAAAGACAAATATGCGAAAGCCATAAGATAGAATGTACAGTTCGAAAATTTTACAAATATGTCAACCTAACCTAACTTCTGAACCTAACCAACAGTGTCGGAGTGCCCCGACTCATATTGCTCGCTCGCTACAGATAGGGGTCTGTACATTCGATCTATGGCTTTCGCATATTTATATATATTAGAGCAAAGTATCCTTACACAAGTTTTAAGAAGCTTAACAGGATACTCTCATTATTGTTTACAAGATTGTTATGCTTGAATGAAAATAAATATTTTAAATTTGAATTTGTCTTTTCAATTAAATGGCTCATCGGCTAAATGGCGTTTCATTCATATGGCACTTCGATTATCTGGCGTCGCACAAATGGCTTTCGCTTATATGTCTTTCGAAATCGGGTCCTAAACCTGTTAGAACATGGGGTTCTTCAGATGCGGTTTTCTAGAGTTGCTAAATGCGTGCTCTGACTAGTTCAATAACTTTCCTTCAGATGGTCGCTTAGCTCGAATCTCCTTAATTATAAACACGACCTATTTGGTGTAGTGGTTAGAAACTCTGACTGCTATACCAAAAGGTTGCGGGTTCGAATCCTGCTACGGGCATATGTTTGTACGATGAATACAGGCATATGTTCCCGAGTTATGGATGTTTTTCAGTTACATATGTTTCTATTTACAAAAAAATGTATTTATGTAGTCTATCAACCTGGTATCCATAAAACAAGCCTAGTTGCTTAGTGTGGAACAGGATGGCGCTATGTGTATGTGCAAAGTTACTTTATTTTTTTTTAGGTTGTAGGCATTTAGTTAAATTAGCCATTACTTTCAATGCCTAGGCGAATCTTCATGTAGGGCGGCTTTTACAGAAAATTATTGGATTTACGATTTGGAGGTCGCGGGTTCGATCCCCAGCGGTGTACATGTTTAAGTACTCGGTTTGGTTGGTGGTAGGGCATTTTAAAATGTCCGCCTGGCTAGCTACCACCATCTTTATCTAAATCTGCCGCCAAGCAGCAATGTTAATAGCATTGTTGTGTTCCGGTTGTCAGAGATAAGATAGCCAGTTCCCCAAATGTGTTGGGGTTTCCGGGTCAGTACGCTTCCACCTTCGACCTCATCTTCACTTAACATCAGGTGTGATTGAAGTCAAGTACCAACCCGTCGTGCATTAAAAAAAACAAATAGAACTTCATGGTAAAGCTGCAAAGGCAGAAGCCGGGCAGCAACAGTCATCGACAAAAAAGACATTGAAATTCTGAATTACATTAGTAACTAATACTGTAAATAAAAATATTATGATTAATCCCATCCCCAACAATAATATACATGCGAAAATTTATGTGTGAATGTATGTATGTCTGTTACCTCTTCACCCCTAGCCGGCTGAACGGATTTAGATGATAAATATAGGCAAAAACATTTTTGTTGATTTTGGCGAACGAAGTTTAAAGATATTTCGTATGATTCTGACGTGGGTCTTTGAGGTATACGACTCTCATTTAATATTTTAGCAGTGTACGACACTCCCATGCTGATTTTATGCTATGATAGAATACGATTTCCTTATAGCAATAGTAAAGCTTAATTAACAGCCTTTATCTCATAAATACTAATTTTAATCATCCTATAACTGGATCAAATAACAAACTTGTGAAATCACATCATCACTAATCGAGCGACCGATCAATCTAATTCGGTTGTGTAACACTTTCTGTCCTAGGCTTTAATAGGTAGCCTAATTAATCTTGTTAACTAGAATGGAGACCGAACCGTGTAGATTCTATTCAGATATGTTACGGAGCTGTATATTCGATTATGTGCTTCTATCTAGGGCCCCCACATCTCTATGCATAAATATGTGAAGGTATAAATACAGTCAGCGTCATAGTTAAACCTACAGGGCTGTTCTACATGATTAATTCAAATTCAAATTGTTTATTTCAGACACAGTAGTCCATAAGTGTTAGTAACAATATTCTTATTTCATAATGTTATTACATAAAAATTGAAATAGAGATGATAATAATAAAAAACAATATGTCCCACAAATTCATCATCACTTCATTAAACTAAAATAAATTAGGGGATAAGCCTCTGCCGCGAGCCATGCATTCACAGCCATCTTTCCATTAACGGAGAGTTCCATCGCCCAACCAACACCCTCAGGATACTGTTGGGGCAACTGCATACGCAACTCAGTACTGTATGAAGGCACATAGCATCAACGCAAAGTCACCGGTTTGCGCATATGGAGAACATGAAGTTAATGATATTGCATGATGAATGAAAGTGAATGATTGCATGATGCTTATTCAACCTAGACTAACCGTAGTTCTCTAAAACTATCATATTGAGAACTGCGGATAATATAGTTTAAACAAGCAGCATGTATTAATCTTTCAAAATACCCATGTATGATTAAATAGACATGTATTACTACAATCATTAACAGACTATGAAAGTCCACTGTAGCCTCTCCCAATTTTCACCGCTTTCCATCGCTTAGTCGCTCGCTTCACGTCCACGGGAGGAGACAGGTTGTCTTAACCTCGTTCCTATCTCCTGAGCGGTTGAGAACCACGCAGCCAAGTGCATAACTAAATGCCATGTTAGCGTTTTCTATTTGTAGATTTTGTTCCTCTTTGATACCCATATTTATTAGTTATTCCTATTACATAAATGAAGCCAGTATTTTTTTAAATATCTTTAAAATTCATATTTATATTAATAAAACAAACTAAACTACTTATAACATACACCAAAAAATTAGAAAATGGAAAAGTAGAAGAAAACCAATCGAACCAAAGACTCAAACACGTTTCAGCCCCGAAAACTAAGGAAGGTAGAAAACGTGTTCAAGATCGCTATCAAGTGAGAGGGTACCCAGGGTGCAGCATTACCTCGTTCAATGGCAATACTGATGCGTTGGCCAAGGCAAGCGCCAGCTCGACGATCGAGTTGATAAATCCTTAAAAAGCATTCGAGCTTCAGGTCCCCACGAATCCAATGTCTCCACACCAAACGGCGCATATGTGTAACCATCTCCCAGGGTTGAATATTTGGGTTGCTTGCAGCTTTCTGCAATCGCTGCAGTCGCTCCCGCACACATAGTAGGGCACTGATATGAGATGGCGCAACTGTGTCAACACATGTGGTATCCCGTACCATGTACTTTCTATTTTTCCATGGAACAAGCGTCATCCCGCCCGGCCTCGTTCCATCGTCACGCAAAATAAAAAATACCCGGGAATGTTACTTAATGAGTCGTTGTTAGATATAGTTGCCTTCTCTATGTTAATTCGCGAGGTCTATTTACAACCGCTGTGGGATTTTATAGCCTGATACATTGAACGATAACAAGCTGTTAACATGGTCTCTGTGCACTCAGAGTGAGTAGAGTTCAGTATTGCATACGAATAGGTATAGTCAGCTGCAGAGAAACATAACCCGGTTCACATACATATAATATAACTTTATGTACGAGGGGAGGAAGGGCTTATGTTTCTCTGCAGCTGACTGTACTTATATTATGTAATTGGACTGTTCTGTGTTGTTTCTTAAAGTATGTGTAAAAGTTTGACGGCGTTATACATAACGCCGTCAAACTGTGTGTGTCTGTTCAGTCTTTGTTCGGATGTAGGTATATCAGTAATGCGTAGTCCGATTTGATTGAGTTTTGTATAAAATATACTAAAGAAGGAGACAGATTATTAGCCATATTTGGTGAAAATCGGTTAAACCGTTTCGAAGATATTTAGCTTTAAATAAATTTATTAGGTGTATTTGGATGATATTTCGAGGGTTTTCTAAAGTTGAATCTCAAATATAAATTTGAGATTGAACCTCGGGATAGTTTCTTAACCATGTTTAATGGAAATCGGTTAAGCTATTTTGAAGATTTTACATAATTGGTTTGGTCTATGGATGATATAATCATTTGTTTTCTCGGGGGTTTTCTAAATGTTCAATGTATATTATATCAGCATGCAACCAAAGAGAGCGAGCAAAGTGGATTTATAGTTTTTCATGTGTGTCTGCGTCACTGCAGCTGGGTAAGCGACTGCATGGAGAACGTTAGAGATATAAGGTGCAACCAAGCAAGGTTCCTGGCATTATGAAGTATTTCTATCTAATTAACATTATAAATGAGAAAGTTTGGATGTTTGTTTATTTGTTTGTTGCTCAGTCACGGCGAAACAGATGAAAGGATTTGAATGAATTTATATATATATATATATATACCCTGGATTAAGACATAGGCTATTTTTATCCCGATAAAGTGGGTAGTTAAGTTATTCTTGGCAGGCGAAGCCGCGGGTGGAAAGCTAGTAAGTCAATAAAACTGAGCTTTACCTAATAGAGAAACGGTTTCCTTCAACTCGTTAAGTTAACTTCAATTACATCTGTTGTAACCGAATATTCGGAATGATTGAATACCTACACCAGTTCGTAGTAGTTATAAAATTTTTATGTCATGGCTAATTTTACCGGGAACCGGATTCTCTCAGAAACTTCGATATATTATTTCTGTGCTTTAAGAAAGTTTCATTATGTAGAGTAATATTTGGAGATTTCGAGTATCAGTAACGCTATCAGTTTCATAAAAAAAAATATTTCAAATTATTTAACAAAATAAACGAGAAGAGACGGTCTAATTTATTTCTTTTCGTGTCGGTAACCAAAAAGCATATTCCAGAAATGGTGTATTTTTTTTTATTTTGTTCTTTTATTGCTCGATGAATCTTTCTTGTCATGTTACAATTACTTATCTCTATTATGTTTGTGTCCATATTATTAGCCATACTACTAATATGTTTTTTATTTATGATTTTAATACTAATGTCTTATTCAGTGATTAATTACTTAACATAAATATAGGTACCTGATTAATTATTAGTTGCTAACAATAACAACTCGTGTCTGCAGTAAATCCTTTAGTTGACAATAGGTACTTACTGGAGCAGTAAATGGGTTGAACGTGAACCACTATGAATCATTCTTGTGCATGTTTATGTAATAACCTAGATAAATTTAAGTTGTAAATGCGATAATTGCATCCAGGAATACGAGTTCTGTAGTGGAGACCACGTCTCGGCATATGTAATGTGAAACACCCGCTTATTTCAGCCTATAACAAATGTGAAACTTTTCCGACGATCGACCATTTAGAATACGGGCCAGGAGTGAAAAATATTTACAGGCTTACGTGCCATTAATTTTTAGCGTCAAAGCCGCGTGCTTAAATAGTATTATAAGTTATAAGATAGTGTATATTTTATAGTAGTATATCTTTATTTTATAGTATATCTTATAGTAGTATTATAAGATAGTTATATTATGCTGCCGGACTTCCGGCAGCGGTATTCCCGAATGAGTACGACATTGGAACCTTCAAGAAACGAGCCTACACCTTCCGCAAAGGCCGGCAACGCATCTGTGACCCTTTTGGTGTTGCGGGTGTCCATGGGCGGCGGTGATTGCTTTCCATCAGGTGACCCGCATGCTCGTTTGCCGACTCTCATATAAAAAAAATAATAAGACAAACATGTGTTAGTTTTTATTGAAATGTTTTTTAATGAAATATACTGACCTAACACTCACCACATGTGCTTTAAGGGTATAAAATAGCAGATTATCTAGATGATAAACATTCATGGACATAACCAGCTCGTTCGCATAACCAGGCTATTTCACAATTAATAATGAAATATTATTGTGCCTTTTGTAATATAAAAACCTTTTTTTTAAGAGCAACCTCTCTAGTTTCTTGCTTGTTCTTCTCAGGGGAAAATTGCCCTTTGAACAAGCAGTAGCTTTGTAAAATCTGACTATTTTGAGTGTACCCTGTGTACTTACAAAATAAAGCATTTTTGATTTGATTTGAAGTACTTTTGATGACACCTTGTATACTCCGCATTAATTAGGCATATTTTGGTCTCAATTAATTTTTTTCTAGGACAAATTTCCTAGGACAATATGAAATTGTGAAAGAAATTGATCACACTCCAACCCTTAAAGAACTTTAAAGAGGGGCGTTGAAGCTACAATTCGAGTTTTACAAATCATAAACCTGAAACCATTTGTCGTTATGACGGTATTCTTTATCATTAGAAGACTATTATATTAGCATATGTAGAATGTATAACTAGATCATTTACCCTTATGTAAGTGGTAGTACATCCACTTTGTCATAGACATTTGCAAGACGCTCCAAAGTGAAATCACATCCATCAAGTTGTATGTAGGTAGGCACATACTAACATTATGAATTATTATTGAATCATGATTGATTGGGAATTGGCGATGTTGCATGTTTTTTAAACTTCTATTTAGCATGAATAGTGCCTAGGTCTTAATTGCACGTTACTTAGGGGTAAATATATAAAATATGTTACGCTCATATAAGATATATATATATGATAGGTCAGACCTTTCAGATAATCCACCGAAAACTATTACTTTAGTTACGAGTAGGATGCAGAAACTGGTAGCTGTAATATGTAGTACCTACTCTAGATAAAAAAGTGGCCTTGAATGAGTTCAATCCCAGTATCACTAAATTATACTTAATAGTGTTTTAACAATGGACTAAATATGTTAATAAAATTCGTTTTGTCTGGAGTAAATCTCGAGAATAAAAAAAAAAATTGCAATCACATTCACGCGGTAAATCACCTAAAAATCTTGTTGGTAAAAGCGCTGACACATCTAAAGAACGTTTTACATTTTGTGTAGTTTACTTTTTAGTTATGCAAACAATTTTGGTAGAGTCATTCATCATTATTATATCAGCCACAGGACGTCCACTGTTGAACATAGATCTCCCTCATAGTATCCCGAAGTGGAGTCAATAGATAAGATTTTTTAGTGTACAATATGGATGTGGAATCTTCCCAGATTACTATTATTATTTTTATCGGTAAAAAAGTGATCTACTGATCACTTTTTTACCGAGAGGCTGACGGAATACTTACGTCGAAAGAACGTACTTACTCTTATCTCTTTCAGTTTCAAAACATCAATAAAGCTCACTTTATTGCTTCTTAGTTGTGTGTTGTGGTGACAACGAATATCTTGTATATGTGGTCGGTTCGAGTATCGACCTTCTTTCTTGGGTTGCAGATGTCCATGGACACATTTGTAATAATAGTACTTACACTAGAGTGACATTAAATTATTATCGGGCATTTCTTTTCAATATCCCACTCTATATTAACAACTTCTTATATCAAAGTTTGCTAAATCTTTAACGCAACTACAGAATAACGAATTTACCATTCTATCTCACGAAGGGCCCCGTTAAAGTTAAGGAAGATATTCATTTACGAGCCGCTTGCGCAAATAGAACGCAAACTAAAACGACGCTTTATTAAGGCAATTCTAAGCCGAACGATCCATTTAGTAGTTATAAAATATTTATCATCGCTTTCTATATTGGTCTATTTGACGTGGTGGCCTAAGAAAACCCTTTAAATATAACAAGAAGTAATACCTACAAAATTTGTATGTAGAGCGTACATTTAAGAACCACAAATTAAAATTACAGGAAACCTCCGAAACTGTATTTACTACCAGAAAAACAAACCAACAGTATTGAAAGCTTAACATATTGGAAACGGCAAAACTGATTTTCATTCATCGTGGTTTCTTATCTCAAAGAAGCAACTCGCAATTTTTTTTATGCCCAACGGATTAGCATTTGATCTCCATCACATCTGATGTTAAGTGAAAATGTGGCTGAAGGTGGAATCGTATTGACCCGGAAACCCCATCTTATTTAGAAGCGTAGCTATCTTATATGTGACAACTGGAACACAACAATGCCATTAATATTGCTATTTGGCGGGAGACTTCGATAAGATGATGGTAGCTAGCCAGGCGGACATTCAAAATGTCCTACCACCAACCAAACCGAGTACTAAACATGTACCCCGCTTTAACGCAACTACAGAATAACGAATTTACCATTCTATCTCACGAAGGGCCCCGTTAAAGTTAAGGAAGATATTCATTTACGAGCCGCTTGCGCAAATAGAACGCAAACTAAAACGACGCTTTATTAAGGCAATTCTAAGCCGAACGATCCATTTAGTAGTTATAAAATATTTATCATCGCTTTCTATATTGGTCTATTTGACGTGGTGGCCTAAGAAAACCCTTTAAATATAACAAGAAGTAATACCTACAAAATTTGTATGTAGAGCGTACATTTAAGAACCACAAATTAAAATTACAGGAAACCTCCGAAACTGTATTTACTACCAGAAAAACAAACCAACAGTATTGAAAGCTTAACATATTGGAAACGGCAAAACTGATTTTCATTCATCGTGGTTTCTTATCTCAAAGAAGCAACTCGCAATTTTTTTTATGCCCAACGGATTAGCATTTGATCTCCATCACATCTGATGTTAAGTGAAAATGTGGCTGAAGGTGGAATCGTATTGACCCGGAAACCCCATCTTATTTAGGAGCGTAGCTATCTTATATGTGACAACTGGAACACAACAATGCCATTAATATTGCTATTTGGCGGGAGACTTCGATAAGATGATGGTAGCTAGCCAGGCGGACATTCAAAATGTCCTACCACCAACCAAACCGAGTACTAAACATGTACCCCGCTGGGGATCGAACCAGCGACCTCCGATTCGTTCACTCCCGCCGCGTTAACCCTATGTTGTTTACATTTAGCCATGGAGGCGGCAAATACCAGTTTTCGAACAGAAACTACAGCTTTCAAATCAGTTCGTTCTGGTGCTACCACAGACGGACAAAAACTTCAAACTTATAACACTCTAGTTTGCGTCGGGGGTTAATCTGTACTGATTAAGATAGAGACTTAATCCTAAGTCTGTAGTCAGCTTAATATGAATGTAGCCCTTGTCGACGCCGGATATCTCAAAGGACATTAAATTCCCACGGTCAAATGTACATGCTATTAACTTAATAGATTGTGCGTATTTGTATTAGATACATAAATTTCCTAGAATAGATAACTTATTCAGGATTTCTATCCTCAAAACACTATGATATAACATGTAGGTGATCTTCTTATTCATTTCGGTTGGTGGTATTTTTACCCGACTGCGCAAAGTAGTATATATGTATATAAATAAATTACACCAATCATCCAGTCCCAAACTGAGCAAGGCTTGTACTATAGATACTACAGATAACCGATAAACATACTTATACGACTCACAAAGAAATGTTCGTAATTTACCCCTCGCGGAATTCGAACACGCAACCGTTGGGTTCGCTAACAGGGTCACAATCCACTACACCAATCTGTCATCTGTATGTAGATTTCTATGTTACCTCCTGTAACCTAAACGGCTTGACCGATTTTGAAGTGCATGGTGTCGTTAGATTCGTCTTGATCCCTTTGTTCGTTGTTGATCGTTGATGATACGACACATTTTATGGAAAAAATTCAACATAGCGCCCGTGAAATGCAAAATATGCTGTCGAGTTTTTTGGTTTTTTACCTTATATTGTTATTAAATGTACTTTACTACTATCATCAGTCTGCAGCTAAACAATAATTTTAATGACATTCTTATGGTTCGACTGTTTGAGCTAAGGTGGGATACTTCTTTTTTTTTACTTAAGCCGGTTATGAGTCTTAAAAAAAAATATTATATTCCGCATAGGAACTTGCCTAACTTCATTATGGATGTCGTTAATTGACGGACGGACGGACGGCGATTTATTAAAATCTAGTCCAAATCCTACCTGTAATTTCTAAAGGTTCTCATTATTTCACAATTAATTGTTAATATACATCAATAAAACAAACTTGTGTATTTTCTTTTGTAAAATAAAACGCCTACGCCTATCAATGGAAAATGCTGGAAACGCCGCTAGCAGATAGCTCATTTCCTTCAAACGGAATTATCTATAAAAGAGGGTAGATCGCATATCGTTTCGGCCCGCGGCAACTGATCGGTAAATCGTTTCCACTTCGAACAGCGGCATTGCATTTAGAAAACTCCTACATTGGCATGTAGTTGGGTCGACGTTTCCTGTGACAGCTTGCCGTTTTCGATGTGTGTGAGTTGCACCTGAGTACTGTATTCTAAAATACCATGAAAGAAAGATATATTTCTTCTCTCCGTATGTTGTGCTGATTTTCATTCCGACACACATCGACTTTACTTCGACAAGACGCAGTTCCGATACATGGAGCTCCGATAAAGTGAGTTTCAGCAATATGCTTCCGGTAGATGGAGTTAATGCAACTTCGACATTGTTTCAATTTGTTGACAGTATATTGTGGAAACTCTGTTGTCGGAGTGCTATGTTTTGGACCTCCGTCTTGTTGAAGTAAAGTCTTTATTAGGTGCGTGTTAGTAAGTATGACAGTCGGAACTAAATGATTACTATAAATTGAAAATTTAGAAAATCCCCGCGAAAACAAAGTTGACGATTTTCATCAAACGAACCTGCCCACTCGTGAATTTATTAATTTGGGACTACGTCTACAATCATTGGACTCACAATTGAATTATCATACAAAAAAAATACCACAAGACCCTAGGTCCAATGATAGATATTATGAGGTCCAATGAACGTGCTACCAGTCCAATGAAAGTGACTCTCAGAATTTCCTTTTTTTATATATAATTTCACTATGCGTAGAGTTTATTGTCATAGTAAGTTATAAACATAACCAAATAAAGATCTCATTTAATATGTTGAATTAATTTTATTGCATTTTATATAGGCGTCTGAACTATGTAGGTCCAATGGTTGGGCCTTTACCCTAATAGGCCGCGTCGCCTATGACGTATATCTAATGATAAACCAGTGTGAATTTGGTAGTTAATACCAGTACGGATATGATTTTTAATTTTTTCCACCGCATTTATGTCAGTTTTGTGAGCAGCTATACAAACACACATATATTGTGTTTTAACGATACGCAATTAAACTACTTTATTAGTTTTTATTATACCGCACCAATTTACTTTAAAAACTATTGCGTAATATTACTTTGTTTATATTTTCTATAACAATGTTGGTTTAGGTACATAATTAGGTAGGTATATTAGCATAGTTATCCAATGCCTACACGCTCCACTTTTTCCGGGTACAACGGCATCAAAAATTTAATTTACATAAGTAGTTGCCGAAAGGATTACTACGTATAAATGTAACGATTGCATAACTTATGGCTGTGTTGTTGCCGGCAGAGTAGAATACGGACAACCCGTTTCTTCCTGCAGGTGTTGTAAAATCTTTTGAAATTGATCGTATGCATAATAATAGCATATACCAGTAACGGGCAGAAGCGTCATTAATCAAAATCTGCGACCGCAAACCGCCTGCCCAGACCGTGCCGATTAGAGCAAACCCTCCCTTGGAAAGTGATACAATCGCTCTACGAGAGAGCTATTGATGTATGTGATTTATGTCACCTTTTATAAGTTTATTACGAAGTTATATAGAGCCTTCATATCTATCTAACTTCTATCTAACTAATAGGCATTATAAATGCGAATAATCTATAAATGCGAAAGTTTGGATGCGTCTTTGTTTGTTGCTCAATCACGCCGAAATGGATGAACGGATTTGGATGAAACTTGGTATATACGTAGAATACACCCTGGATTAAAATATAGGATTTGTCCCGCTAAAATGAGTGGTTCCCGCGGGATAAACCAATTAAACATATCCGCGACAAAGTTATTGCACGCAGGCGAAGCCGCGGGCGGAAAGCTGTAGCATAAAATCAACAGCATGTAGGTACTTATTTGTCAACCATTTCCAAGCTACTACACCTAACCTACATGAAAACAATACAAAAACCTTTACCTACCTACCATACGAGTACAAACTTACAACACCCTAGGGCCTGAGCATAGATACGATACTTTTAGCATCGGTGATTGCCACTAGATCGGTGAAAGCAACTATATCGCTTTTCGAAAGCTCGATGCAGCTAAAAAGATAAAATGCCAATTGCGGCAAACAAATCGCTTTTTGGACAGTAGATGCAGCGACTAAACGCTACCGCTTATGCGTTCCCAGGTCCTCCCTACTGCCGAAGATGGTCGCCGCGGGGTTTTATATAGTCCCATATAACCGTTTAGCCGTCCCCCAGGCACGCGGTACGCGTAATGGGATTCACCGCGTCAAAAAATAAAAAAATAAAAGACTTTTGCACTTGCGAAACACAATGCTCAGTGCTACACTACTTACATCTTACGAATGATCTATGTGCACATGAGTGAAGCAGAGCGTAGCGGTGACTGTGTACCACCGGGTCCTATCGCTACCTCCTCGTTTAACCTTTACCGCTAAATTTCGATTCCGTGATAAGTCGCTAATACGCGATGCAGTCGCAAAATCGCAGATGCTAAAAGTATCGCATCTGCTCAGGCCCTTACTATTCAACTTGTCAAGATAACTTAACAACTACTATACTGTTCCATCTTGATACATCCGAAATGTTACTTACGTATCTAAATAAGGAACACCTCTATAGAACAACATGGAGACAATGAGTTGCGCGGTACGGTCGATGTACAGTGCTACCTTTATTATTATAATTTAACAAACTTTCACATTGTTGTGAGTACCACCTACGTAGTCTACTATTGGAGCGCCTTATTATGCAGTCGGCTACTCCGTTACAGGCTTGGAATGCAAGCCAGACTTAGTAGTATTGAAACTCAATAGCCATGGTCAAACGATAGGATAGCCATACAGCCAAATTTCATATACACATGTAATATAAGGGTACTGACATAAACAGCATTAGGTTCTTATAGGTTAGGTTATGATAAGGTCTGGGGCAATGTCCATTAGTGTAGATTGATGTACGAGTATTTGTGTTAGGCTATTTGCCATGGGCAGTGGGCAGTCAGTGTTTTCCAGTATAAGGGGGTTCTTTTCCAGTAGGTATTTACGATTATAAAAAAGTGTCCATTTTATCAATAATTTGAAAATCTCGTAAATAATCATAGGTAGGTAATTAAAGCTATTGAAATGTAGCTTTTGGGCTTCTCGAACGCAGTTCAGAGGAATTTTTTGATTGTACCTGTATTTAAAAAGAAATCTTAATTTATTCAATGACATCAGACTGGACGTAATAAACCCTCTTAAATCAGCCAGACTCGAACTTGGCGTCGACTGTAGCCATTTCAAAATTAAACATTGTGGATGTCTACAAGTATTTATTTGGTACGGCTTGTGGTTTGTCAGACCGCAAAGAGCTGGACATAGGAGGCTCTTGACATTCTTAAGTAATCTCAAGACGTTGAACAAAGTCTCAACAACCTCCAATAAATCTACAAAATACCTTGAACTTTACAGTAATAAACAAATAAGTAATGTAATCCCACTGACAGAAGACTGCTTTATTAGGGATTGAACTTTCCTTGTTCCGAATTGTGTAGAAATATTGAAAGCACAAACCATATAGGTCCTTATGTAGATGTTGCAAGTTGTCGTAATCCTATAACTAATAAATAAATATCCTTGGCCATACACACAAGCAACTAGGCTTTATTATGGTTACGGTTGGCTGACATATTAATTATATTTATTTATATGAGGGCCAGGAGCGTCGGTGGCTCATCGATTAAGACGCGGTCTCCAATTTGGGAGGTCCGGGTTCGATACCCCGGCAGGCCATTTACCAATGAGTTTTTAAATTTAATTTAATTACTCATGCGCATTTATTCGACTGTTCTTAAACGGTGAAGGAAAACATCGTGAGGAAACCTGCATGCCTGAAAAATGAAAATTCTAAGGCATGTGAAGTTACATTTATTTATTAACGGAAAACATAAATATCTAAAATATATAAACTGAAATTCTTATAATAATAATCCGATAACTGGCACATAATATAGCATTACGAGATTACACAATTTTTTTTTATAATAGGCAAATAAATCGCTCGTCTGCCGCTCTCTCATATAAAAAAAAAAAAAAAAAAATTAGACACGGCGTCCTCTGACCGCTGTCTCATCCTGTCAGGGTATGTGTATGAGTACTATACTGTAATTATTTGTTATTACCATTGGTATTGTGTACATGTTGCAGTTACAATAAATAAATAAATAAGTCCCCAACCCGCATTTCCCGCATTGGGCCAGCGTGGTGGACTATGGCCCATACTCGGACGGACTGAGATGATGACATGAGGACCGATCGTTGTGGAGATCTTTGGGGGAGGCCTTTCTCCAGCAGTGGCTGTCTTTCGGCTGATATGATGATGATGATATGAAAATACTAGCTGTTACACGCGGTTTCGTCCGCGTAGAATTCGTTCTACTATCAAATGCCTCACTCTTTCGCTCAAAAGTTATCCCACTAATAATACCTATCCTACAGGAACGAGTCACTTTTCCGGGATAAAAAGTAGGCCTATATGTTAATCCAGGTCCTAATCTGTCTACCAACCAAATTTCAACCAAATCTGTTCAGCCGTTTAGGCGTGAAGGGGTAACAAACATAGATAGATATACACTCACACGAACTTTCGCATTTATAATATTAAGTTGGTATTGGGATTCCTAACTCGGGTAACACGTGTTTGCATTCAACATACAAACATATCACCTAGTGAGATTCGAACCCGTGACCTTTTAGGATAGCAGTCTAACCACTACACCAAACAGGTTGTCTACTAATACTTCTTGTTTGTATGTTTTGTTTTTCCTTTCTTAAAAAGAACAATGAAATGACGTAATTTTATGGCTGAAAATAATTTAAGGAATAAAGAATATCCTATACAAATTTTCCTATTCAATGATATCACAGATATATTGTTACATATTGTTTGTGGAAGCCTCTTCCACTGGATAGGATAGAAAGCTATAAAGTTTGTTACAAAGAACGACACTTCAACACAACTATGTATTCAGTAACACGGTGTGCACGCTCGTAATAACGCTCCGCCGTACGCCCCGCCCTTTACCAAATTTGCAACATAACGCATTGTATGGAAACACTCAAAAGCATTCACCCTCCAAAATAATCACCTCGTACGCGTTATCGCCGTGTTTCCGCTGCGATTGACAGTGTTTCTATTTACAGGAAGCATTGATAATCGCAGATGAATCACAGGCATGATGTTTGCGCAATCGCAGCATGTCATGAATAGAATCGAATACAAAGATAAATATTTGGAACATAATAGGGGAACGGGGAAACGGACACTCTAAGGTAAAGTCAGAGAAAAACCGCATTGAAAGTTTATTTTAATAAAATGTGATTACAATTAGATTCAAAATTTATTGTAGTTTCATAGTTCATTTTTGAATTTTTCGTATTTATAAAAAAATTAAAACAGGAACCCAAATACGAAACCCTTACGAATGCTCGCTTTGCCCGAGGGGTGGGTCTAAAGCGGATGCTGGCTTGTGGGCAAAGTAGGTACGCGCGGATAAAGTGAGCACACGTTATTTTTTGATTAAAATTGTGAAAATTATTGACAAATAATAAGAAGTAAAAAAAAACTCAAGAAAGTAAATCATACGTATACTTTAGTGCAGACTAAAATAAACACAATAATTTTTTATCTACTTATTATGTACTAGGAAAATGAACAGTTTCTTTACTAATCTTCTTTACTAATAAAATTAATCTTCTTAACTAAATCAGAATTATTCAGCTAAACTTTTTAACTAAAATCAACATTGTTTAATCACAGATTTATTATTATCAACAAATTATTTTCTCCATTGTGCTGTCACTCCAAGACCCTTGTGACTTTCTTCTAAATTTGTTCACCATCTACAAACAAACCATACTTAAACATGTTCATAATGCATTATATATAATATTCCCAAGGGTTTATGCACAAATACTAGTTAAAACCCTTTTTATAAAGGAAGGCAGAACATCATAAATAAAAATGATAATAATATCTACCTACATATATTTATAATAGCTATAGCGGGCATAGTGGGCATGCTCGCTTTACCCTTAGTGTCACTTTTACATTCTGATAAATGATAACGGAAAATGGCTCTTTATATTTTCATGCACCTATAACTAAAGCAGAGTAAGATAGATATAGAACAATGGGCACATCTTGTAGAAAACATGCCCTAGTCACTTAGTCAAAAAACAATTTCCATACCTTCGTTTTTTTGCATAAAAATGTAGTTTTATGTTATTCTTGTGCATAAGCCGTACTTTTAATCACAAGTGGACGAGAGATCGCGGTAAGTTTTTAAGCGCCGGTTTTAAAACGGGGTGCTCGCTTTAGGCCGGTGCTTGCTTGCAATGCAAACGACATGTTGCATTTATGTTTCGTTCATAAATCTATTTGACCGAGGCGTAAAGTGGGATGCTTTGAAGCTATTGTGTGTATTCTGTGGTATAGTAGCGCCAAAACGGCTGTATCGATTTTAAACTTTAATTCGAAAGCTGATGTTTGCAAAATCGATCTTAGCCACGTTTAATAGAAATCGGTTCAGCTGTTTCCAAGATATCTAGCTTGTTTTTATCTAGAAGACTGGACTAACCTGTCGACGGTAGATGTGTGATCCCATAACCAATAAGATTATCATATTTTGACGTGAATATGAAGCGGTTTTCGAGATATTAGCATAGTACTTTGTAATTCAAATGGCAACAACTTTTTTTTTCGGCAAGTTAAATATTTAATGTTTATAATACCGTAGTGGAAACTAGATATCTGAGTTATTTGCAATACACAATTTTGCATTACACACAGTTGGATAAAGTCGAATGAAGAGGGTGCAAATTAGAAATGTACTTTTTTTTACTATTTCATGTAATAATAATGTTAAAATATATTGTGATTGTTTCATAATCATATTGCTAAATGTATTTGCCTCATGCATGAAGGATTTTGTTATCACCATTTGATTTTGATTTCTAATAATTTAGACTGATAGATAAATTGTTCATTTGTAACTCCTGTCACATACATACAATAAGTTCCAACACAATTGATCAAAAATATTTTAGAATATTGGAAAAAAAGTAACATCAGGATACACTAGAGCATGTGTGTTTAACAGCCGTACAAATGCGTCATAAATCAGGAGATAATATTGCTCAAGGAGCAAAACACTGATTTTCTGATATTACCCACGAGGTAGACACTACTGATACAGTAGAAAAAAACAGCTAAATAAACAAATTTTACTGTAGACAATGCTAAATTTATAGATATCCAAATTCAAATATCCATATTCAAATAGGTACAAAATATCTATGTGAAAATTGAAAAACACATTCAGGATTGAGATACACAAGAAAACTGATTTCTAGGTTCTTAACATAATTTATTATACCACCACTATACCAAAACGTTGCGGGTTCGAATCCCGCTAGGGGCATATGTTTATGTGATGAATACGAATATGTGTACCCGAGTTATGGATGTTTTCATTTATAATAAGTATTTATTTACAAAAAAAAATGTATTTATGTAGTATATCAACCATCTGGTATCCACAACACAAGCCTATAGTTACTTACTGTGGAACTAGATGGCGCTGTGTGTATGTCCAAGGATATTTATTTATTATTATTATTATGAATAGCAGCAACCACCTTACGATCTTTTTTGTCACATTAAATCGAGGATTAAAGATTTCTTCAATCTACAACTTTTAAAGAAGGTATAGTACGGTATAATATGAACACAGGTAACTACCATGATGTCATTTGGCTTTAAATATTCATGAATACCGCAGTTATGTGTGATGTTCAAAGAATTAAATGTTTTTTTTTCATGTTTATAATCATCGATCATTGATCATTTTATGAATTTGACAAAGCCATTTATATTAACCAAAAATTATACATGTATTTAAGTTCACGCATAAATATTCGTGTTTTTATTTAGTGTTTAATGATTTTTTGTTTTAACTTACATAAGTACATTTCTGTATATCGGAATATCTTTTATATCAAATAAACTCCTTTGGTCCGTTTTCGTAATTTTGATTTCATAATTGGCTATGAAAGCGGAATTATTTTTCGCTGTTCGTAATTAATTATTGAACCTATATATTCCCATAGCAGATTGTTTTAACTAACATTCATAACTTTCCTGCCTTAAATCCACTCTTGGTGGGGCCGGCACAACATGTCTTCCTCTTCCACTCTCCTCTATCAGCTGTCATCTCCGTACTCACCCCTTTCACATCAAATCGTTCCTCACGCAAACTACCCACACCTACTTCGGTCTTCCTCTACCTCTGTATCCCTCCACATTCATACTTAGCACTCGTCTCGTTACGTGCCTTTCATCCCTCCTGATAATGTGCCCACACCATGCTAACATATTACTCCTCAACTTTTCTGTTATTGGTGCCACTTTCAGACTTCCTCTGCTATATACTCATTCCTGATTTTATCCATTCTAGTCAAACTGTCATTCTCATCTCTGTCACATGCATTCTACTTTCACCCGTCACTTTTATTGCCCAACATTCAGATCCATACATGGTAATAGTCTTGTAAATTTTCCCCTTGAGTTCCAGGGGCATCCGTGGGTCACACGTAGTCCCCGAAACCTCTCGCTATTTCATCCATCCTGCATTTATCCTGTACCTCGCTTCCTGGTCAATGTTGCCGTCGTTCTTGAACTAACATTATAGGTATTATCGTCTAAATCAATAAGTAAAAAGACTTTAATAAATTATCAATAAATAAAAAATAGTTTAATTGAACCTGTGCATATTATAAAATGCCTTAATATTAGCCCACGTGAAAAAGTAGGTATTACCCCAGATGATAGAGACACAAGGATCGCAATGCATATACGCGGATGAAGCCGTGTCAACGTGTGTTAGTTTACATAAAGGGGATATAAATAAATAAATATATTTGCACAAACACACAGCGCTATCTAGTTCAGATGGTTGATGTAGTTTTACAAAAATACATTTTTTTTGGAAATAATAAATACATATATAAATGAAAAACATCCATAACTCGGGAACACTGTCTGTATCATCATACATACATATATATGCCCCTAGCGGGATTCGAACCCGCGACCTTTTGGTATAGCAGTCAGATTTTCTAACCACTACACCAAACAGGTCGTCGTTGTTAGCGAAACTACGAACACTTTCCGATACATTCATCCTACCTCTTCTCCCCTTATGGAGTTATTAAACGAGTGATTTATCAAGGGTACCGGTACCAAGGCCAGTAAAAGTAGTTCCAACTGGATTTTTAACCTAGATTTTAATGCTACCAGGATTACAGAATTACAACGAGTAAATAATACCTACTAATAATGTGTAATAGCAGCTTACTAGTAATGATCAATAATCACACATTGCGCTGCGTAATGAGACTTGTAAGGTATGTATACCTTCAGAGATATTCCGAACAAGTGTTTGGATAGTCCAAATATTAAAAGTTTGATAATTGAAACAGTATCCATGATTCACCTTTCGAAATATAAAGACAGGCACTCGTGACAGGGGGTGATCCCATATCGCCATTGAAACGTGCAAGTCAATATATGTTTTTAGTGGTACGTCCCTTGCACGCCTTTTAGGACATCCACGGGAAGAAATGGATCTATTTTATTTATTTACATAGAATTAACAGCATGATTACAAATTTTTATTCCCAATTCTACAGATTTCCAATATTAGAGAAACCCTTGTCTACAGATTGGCAATACTACAGATTCCCGTGTGTACAGATTCCCATGCATCTCTACAGATTCCCATGTCTACATATTTCCAATATTACAGATGCCCATGTCTACAGATTCCCCTGTTATATTTATCAGTTTTGTCGTCTAAAGACATGTTGTTCCAGCTTTATCACCCAATTTCCACATTGCCTCCCTTTTCGTTATAATTGAATTCCGATGGTTCTATTCTTTTAAATAATGACCAAATTAAAGGTAATCCTCTGATTTTTCACTCTACAATGTACATAATAGATAATATATATTTATTCAATGTATATAATAGATACCATATTCAACCGCCGATATAACCACGAGCAACAATTTTAATAAATTGTCTAAGAAGTTCGATCTAGTTCTTTTTAACACTAGTTTTATGTCAGCGAGGCGTCAATTAAATCAACATTTCGTTGATGGCATTTAATTTAAAAATCATTTGTTTTTCGTTTTTTTTTGGCGATTGAATCTGATAGAATGTACCACGCGGGCAAAAAATGTACAAGTGTGATGATAATGCATGTTATTGAATTATATAATGTATTTCTATTTGTGAGGACCTGTAATTGGCTCTATGTTTCCTATAATAGTTTCTATTAGTGTTATTGCAGCTGTTGGGTTTCCGAATAAATAAAAATAAAATAAAAATAATATTCAACCGTTTCCGTGGCTCAATAAAAACAACATTAGATTTACGATTCAGAGATCGCGGGTTCGATCCCCAGCGGGGTACATGTTTAAGTACTCGGTTTGGTTGGTTGTAGGGCATTTTAAATGTCCGCCTGGCTACCTATCACCATCTTATCTAAATCTGCCGCCAAGCAGCAATGTTACTAGCATTGTTGTGTTTCGGTTGCCAGAGATAAGATAGCCAGTCCCCCAAATGTGTTAAAGTTTCTGGATCAGTACGCTTCCACCTTCGACCTCATCTTCACTTAACATAGGTGTGATTGAGTTTAAATATAAACCCGTCGTGCATAAAAAATAAAAATGAAAGTATATAATAGATAATATTTGTATGCATCCGCCCTATTGAATTTATTCCGGCAATTAACGCAGTTACAAAATAAAGACGTGCTTAACTTTATTTTTAATATACTAATTATAAGTGCTTTAATAACGAGGATGTACGAAAGTAGGTGGTTATTTACTACCTAGTTGCACAATTAGATTGTTATGAAATTTCCTGAAAGTTTCTTATTATAAGTTACGATCGTCGTAATGACCAGCACATCGTTTCACTTCTGTATACAATACTTTTCGATCCTCGACCCCTATTTATCTAAAGGAACAGTTCCAATATCTTTCCGCTACTCACACTCGCCCTCTTCGTTCTTCTGAAAACCTCCGACTGTACGTTCCTCCTAACTTGAAGAAGTTTTACGGTTCCTTTAGATTGCAAGTTATTCTGATTCAGTTAGACGTGCTAAGTAACTGAATGTTTTCAAGGCTCAGGCGAAGGAGTTATATCTAGCCCTCTAGCTCCACTATCTATCCTCTTTCACATGCCTTCTCATGATTTTCATTTCGTTTCCACTCGAATTACTGTGTGCTTAGTTACGTACTATTCTATTTATTTAGTATAAATTTAAATAGGTTACATTATATTTATTATTTTTTATATATATTATGTATGTATGTTGGTCTGTGTTCAATTAACGTATGTATTTATATAGGTAATTTATTTTATTAAAATTACTTTAACGCACATGCTACCTAACTATCATGTGCGTAATTTGTACTGCCTCCTTTTTTTTTGTTTAACTTTGTGTTCTGTTTCTTATTGTTGTGCAATAAAGAATATATTGTTTGTTGTTTATTTGTTTGAATGAAGAAAAGAATTTGCGATGGATTTAATTCGCGGAAATATATTTAATCCCGGAAAATATTTACTACCTATACACATAAGGAGTCACACAATCTTACTTCTTTCCTAACCTTATCACGTTTCAAGACACAGCCGGCCCTACGACGTCATATCCATAGCATCATCACAGCACCATGTCTGCCTATCTTTAGTTGAGAACCCTACACTGCGCCTGACCCGACACGCACTTGGCCGGTATTTACTGATTAATAAATCGTTCTTACAGAACTATTTATGTGCTAAGTTTAATAAAAACAAATTACTTGTAGTATTAACCTGTGGGGAAATCTACTTTTGACGGTGACTGTCCTTACCTACCTAACCTACTTGTAAATATTTGCGTTAAATTTTATTATATTCTGGTCATTATTTTCCGATCATTTTTTATGCACAAGATTTGGACCGAGAGCACGATCGCTTTCTCTGCTGTATAAGAAACCGGATTTAATCTGAGTATTATTATTTAGAGCGTTATGTATGAGAATATTCAGTCATTATTGTAATATGATTGGTAATCAATATGATAACGTCTATCATTAAGATTTCAATACGAATTGATTTGTAATATAATTTTATAAGATTATTTTGTGCTGATCTCTAATAAATTTATAATAAAAAAAATCTCGTATCTGACATCGTACAGTTGGCAGGATCTCATTGGACGCAATTGGCGCAAGGGCCGTAAGATTTGGCGCAATGGAGAAAAGTCCAATACCCATGTAGATGTGGGCTGTTTGATTGATTGAAATAAAACCTGGCGATTTAACCGCCTCCGTGGCTCAATGTAAACAACATCGGGTTTACGTTTCGGAGGTCGCGGGTTCGATCCCCAGCGGGGTACATATTGAGTACTCGGTTTGGTTGGTGGTAGGACATATTAAATGTCCGCCTGACTAGCTACCACCATCTTATCGAAATCTGCCGCCAAACAGCAATGTAAATAACATTGTTGTGATCCGGTTGTCAGAGATAAGATAGCCATCCCCCAAATAAAGGGCTTCCGGGCCAGTACGCTACCACCTTCGGCCTCATCTTCACTTAACATCAGGTGTGATTGAGGTCAAGTACCAACCCGTTGTGCATAAAAAAAAATTGAAAAAGGGAAAACTAATGCACATCCTTGTGTATTAATCTGTTGTCATATTAATCAATAACGTATAATTTATTACTTTATCTATAAGCGTTAATTATATACATTTTATCTGTCCGTTAGCCATCCTTTCACTTGTCTTCAGCCGTCTCTACCTCCATCAGTCAGACTTGCATCCAGGTTATCTATAATCTCCGCGCTTGTACACTACATTATATAGATTTATTTTTATTGGTGTTCCTTACGATAAATAGCAAAACGAATCACTTCGGGAATCATCTCGGTGGCAGTCTGTCTGGCACCGCTATTTATTTGGCATTGAAATTTGAAATAATTGTACAAAATGGTGACCCAAATGCAGAGACTAGTCAATATTTAAAATTATGTAGGTAGCTAATATAAATAAATTTAGACAACTTGAAAATTTGGTGTACGAAGGTATTTGTTTCATAAGTATCTATTAATAACTGCGTATATAATTTTTTGGTTCCACATTTTTATTTGTTCCCCCTCCCGTGTAACGTTTCTAAGCTCCAGTAGGGTTGAATGGAAGAGATCTCTATAGAGATAAGCTCACCTTTGCACACATTTTCTTACTGTAATCTGTTTGTATTTCTTGTGCAATAATGAAGGTGTGAGAATGGTGAGATGGATGAGTGGAGTGACGAGGATGGATAAAATAAGAAGGAGTTTAAAGTGGTACCTGTGACCGAAATGTTGAATGGAAATAGTTTGACTTGGCATGGGCATGTTATGAGGAGGGATGAAACGCCTGTTACTGAGAGAGTGATGAATATGAATGTCGATGGATGGAAAAGAAGGGAAAGACCACGGTAAAGATGGATGGATTATGTGAGGGGTGATATGAACGAAAAGAGCGTGAATGATGAGGTAACGGCTGACAGAGAATATTGGAAGAAAAAGATGTACTACGCTAACCCCAAATAAATTGAGACCAGGATAAGAAGATGATGAGTGGTACCGTGTTTTGCTAAAGGTCTGACGACGCATTCAACTGGTGAGATAGAAAACCTTGTCGGTTGTTTTATAATTTTTGGTTATTTATTAATAGTAATATACTCGTACATTACCAATTTAACGCATTTGCAATTGTAGATAATTGATTACAATTATTTTTATAAATATAATGGCTCGAGACCCGACGCGTACTTGGCCGCCCTTTTTAAAATGCAGAAGAAATCGTCGCGGTCGGAGAGAATCAATAATATTACATTAATATCATTAACCGACTACGTCAACAAAGACAAATGCAAAAATATAAACTTTATACAATACAAATATTTCCTTTTTGTATGAAACATCAGTAAAACAAGGGACAGAATGTAGCTATGTACGTACGGAATACTCATTGTATCGAGTGAATCTCGACTCGCATTTGGTCTTTTTAATTACCCATTAGCACCTAGCTTTCGTCTATAATCCGCTTGGTCATGCAAAAAATCATAATTTTGTTTAGCAACAACCATAGTCGATAATGAAAAATTTAGTTATATCAATAGTGAGTGAAGTGGATATAGATAATGACAAATAAAGGAATGAACTTTATTGCAACCAAAAGTAACATGACAAAGACTGCGAAAAACCTGTAAAATTACAGTATAAAAAACATTTTGAACATGGTAGAGAACTATATGTCATTGTGCTCCATTGTGAATGCTTTCACTTGTTCTTGATACATTCGATGCTTTTCTTCCAAACTTCTCAAGGCGGTCGACGGCCGTAGCCCTCCAACGTTTACGAGGAAGCTTATTTGCACTGGAGGTACATTGGCGCCGACATTATTGACCTCCGTATTGATGCCTTTGCTTCTAGAACTAGACTTTGCTCTCGCTCGAGCCTCAAGTTGTTTTTGCACCTTCCCTGCATCGTTTTCTATTGACTTTTTGGCTCGCATATCTTGAATGGGTTTTTGATTCTGTGAGTTTGTTTGACCGTCGCTTCTCTTTGGAACTAGTTTATCATTAGAACGTTTCTCTTTCTCTCTCATTCTGTCTTTCGTTTTTTGTACATCTGCAGATTTTGATTTGTTTTCATATATTTTTTTAGTTTTGTGTTCTTTGGATTTGTTAACTAAATACGACACGTTTTGCTGATCCTGTGTTTCCTTAGCGGAATGTCGTCCCCTAGCCGATGTTTGTTCGCTCTTCTTTTCTTCAGCTACAAGCGATTTCTTATAAATTCTAAGACGATTCTCCATTCTAACTTTTTCTGAATATCTCTGAAGACTTCTGGCTCTTTCTAGTCTAGGTTTGATTTTTTCCATATCTGGGCCTAGACCTCCAAGCTTTACATTCGGCGCAGGTGCCGCAGTGCCTCTTCTCATTGGGCGCCGGTGTTGAGTGATCTCAGATATACTTCGAAGATTATTCTCATCAGTTTCATCAGGTGTCTTGCTTCTTATATCTTCAGCAAACCTAATTCCTTCTTCGCACGAGTTGTCTAGATAGTAAGATATTTCTTTATTTAAGATTTTTTCGTAATACATCTCATTATACGGCTCTGAATCAAAGAACTCTGTCACTGGGTGGTTTACAACTTCGCCAATACTTTCAATCTCAGTGTCACCATACTCGGGTAATAACGAGCTTATTTCATAGTCATCTGTGTCTTTCTCTACAGGATGTGAGGAGGAAAATTGTTTGCGAAACATATCTAAATAAGTTGTTTGTTTGCCCCTACCTTTATTTACGAGATAATTCGGTTGTGGCCATTCCAATTTTGTTTTTTCATTTCCATACTTCTTAGCTTCCTTTTTTTGATTCTTTTTCTGTCCTTTTGGTACTTTTATGAGCACGTCGTTTTCATAAAATGGTACGAGTATTGTATCAATATTGTCTTCAGATGCTCCCTCTTTTGCAATAAATTTCCTTCTGCTCTCTTGCTCCAAGCTGTCCACGGATATGTTACTATCTGTACTTGAATGTTTTTCCATTGTTCGCGTTGAAATTAAAAGTCTTTTCCTTTTGCTCATAAATAAGTACGATGAAGTTTCCATAATGTCATCCTAACGTTATTTTTAAAATGTCACTACAGCCAGCGCGCGTTTTGATATAAAATCTCTATAGTGGTTAATATAGGCAGATGGCTAAAATAGCCATTCGTTATGGTGAACATTTATTATATTATTGGAAACAGTGCTGCCCAGAGCGGAGCCCCATTCAGTCGGGTTTCACGGTAGTATTGTAACACAAGCTAATCAATTCGCTCTGAGCAGCACAGTTTTCTGTTGTCTTAATCTGTTCAAATGTCCGCTATGCATAACGATCCGCCTAGGCATTCAATTCTGTAGGGTTTTCTTTTTAGTGATTGACTGGATACGCGTTTGACCACAATCTCTTCTGATAGAAAGTGACGATGTTCTCTAAGATGAAGCACGCGATCCCAGTAAATGCCTATTCAATCTGCTCTTGAAGATCCCAAGGTTGTAGGATTCAGGAAAGACTGACGCCGGAAGGTAGTTCCATGCCTTGGCTATTTCGAGTGATGAATGAAGAGTCGAACTTCTTAGTGCGAATGTTCTTTTTGAAAATTGAGTTCTATAGTCGCCTTTTACGATGTTAACATTAAAAAAGGGATAGGTTTTTTTATTGCTAGCTACCAGTGTCATCAAAAGTTGCAATATTTTAGTTAAAACGTTATTGATACTTAATTTAAATTAAATATCAATAAAAATTTCAATTAAAAACCAGTCCTTGAAGAAACATATTGTAAGTATTTTTATCATGGAACAAACTCTGAAATCATGAAAAACATTACTTCTTCATTAAAAGTTGTACAGATTGATGGCCTGATGCAGTCTTTAAAAGTAACGTTACTTATATTTATTTGGTTACTCATCTCCTTACATTATGAAACAAGCGATTCATTTACGCACAGTTTTTGACTAAAATCCTAGTAGCGAACTATAAATTTCCAAAATCCTTTACCGAATCCAGTGTATAAATCGTGAGTGTCAAAGTTGTGTCCGCCGAACTGGTCGGCGGTTGGCGGCCGGCCAGACTGGAGTAATGCGCAAATTGTTTTACTTTGCCTTCGCCCCGACCAGCGGGATTACATGAGAAATGCGATCTCACGCGCCATTCCTTCCATCGCATCGCGTCGTGGCTACAAACAGAAGTGGATGTATGCAAAGCAGGGGTGTAGATTTCTGACGGGAGTCGAGAAGGGGGAGAGATTACTATCGAGTATTTGGGTATATTTGCATTTTGTCTTACTTATTCTACGAGTACCCATGTCTGAATAATTTAATGTTTATTTGTCATACACCAACACTAATCACAAGTAATTTAACATCGTCACATAGCTAGGGTTCGGTCATTATGAACTATTGTATTGTATAAAAGCAATTAAGTAAATATTACACTTGGTGTCGAGGATCTGATGTCAGGCGTCAGGAGGTGGATGGTGGAACTCCAGCATGTGTTTTGTTTTTTAAACTACACGGACTAAAGAGAGACTAAACGAGGGGACAGGTATTATCTATATCAAAATCGGTTAAGCCGTTTCGAAGATATTTAGCTTTTAACATACACTATGTCCATAGCTGGAGGCCCTGGTGACCTGTAATTCTGGTTCTTCCTTTTCAGGTACCCAGTCTTCCCACAAACGTGTTCTATATTATGTGTATTATTACCTAGCCCTAAAGTCACTTTGTAAAGCATCACTTGTGGTGAGATAAAAATAAACAATTTTTGATGTTTTGTATTTGAACACAGTTGTTTGGTGTATTTGGATGATATTAATGTATTTCGCGAGTATCCTAAATTTCAATTTATAAACACATCAATCAACGGTGGTTCTTCGTGCATCGAACTGGCGAAATCTTTTTGTCTTTTGTCTAAAAAGCTCACATAATATTTCTACTCCCTCTAGTGAAGCTACTGCTTGTTCAGAAAGCAACTTTCCCCTGAGAAGAACAAGTAAGAAATTCGAAGGGTTGCTCTTTTAAAACTGGAATGAATATATTTCGTTATTAGATTATGAAATAGCCTGGTATGCGAACGAGTTGATTACGTTCATGGATGATTATCATCGAAATTTATAATATGCTTGCTTAATAAGTTTCTGTTTAATAGTATTTTTTAAATTTAAGGATTTTTTGTGAATCTACGGAAACCTTATGGAAAAGACGTATGCATAGCCCTCTGAATGAATTTGCGGAGTCGGCTTACATGAACTGCAAGTTTATCTGTATTTCTTGTATTGAGCATCATGTTTATCACTATTTTTCCTAAATGATGCTATATTTTTTTTAATTATATTAGATTTTCTAAATTGTACTGTGACGAAAAGGCTACAATATTATACTCTTTAAACTTATTTGTAAGTGACTCAATTGGTAAATTGCACGAACGGCTCGTTCCTGTAAAACAAAAAATGTACTATATGCGCTTATGTCGGTCGGTCATTCACTTTTCAAACAGATACACCACCACTATAGACCGGCCCCTCTCACTCCAGAGGCTAATAAAGTTTGGTTCGAGTTTCACAATGTATAATTCTAGCGTACGGTAGTGTAGTAATAAGCATAAGCTATAAGGACAATAGGTAGTTAGTGCATTCGACCGAGCGGAAGTCCGCCGGCGTGCGCCCCCAATCCGTTATCTCACAGGGACATTGGCTTGGATCCAAGCAGGCCCTGTGTGCTGCAATAGGCGTAGAGAGAGGCGTTATAGCTACGCATTCTTTTGTGTTAAAACGCATAAAACTCTCGCCTTATCACCGCGTTTACCATGCGGTAGATAGCGAATCGCGGATTCATCACGAATCCCGGGGTTTTCGCTATTACTTATACGAATCTGAGGGCGGAATGTGAGTTTGGTTTCGGCTTAACTTTATACTACCGCGTTCACGTTTACGTGACAATTTGTATGGTGCAGCGCCTCTAGCGGATAGTTAGCAAAACAATTTTTTTCATAGGGACTTTTTTCGTAAACGGGAACGCGATGGAAAAGCTAAAAACGAGACAAAACTCACACTTCGCACACCGAATCTGAACAAGCTCTAAGAACATTGGACCAAAGTCTAAACATAGTTTTACTTTTAGTATTCGGCACCAAAATTGGCAAAACGGAACCGATATGATTGTTATATGAACAACAATGTGTACAATAAAGTGTTAAATAAATAAATAAATAAATAAATAAACAATCATATTGAAATTCGATATAATGAAGTCTCGCCTTTTTGTCGTAAGGGTAAGTAGAGAGCACAGACTTCCATTTTCTAAGATACTGACACATCTCTTTTGCTTTAACCGCCTCCGTGGCTCAATGTAAACAACATTGGGTTTACGATTCGTAGGTCGCGGGTTCGATCCCCAGCGGGGTACATGTTTTTAGTACTGGGTTTGGTTGGTGTTAGGGCATTTTAAATGTCCGCCTGGCTAGCTACCACCATCTTATCTAAATCTGCCGCCAAAACAGCAATGTCAATAACATTGTTGTGTTCCGGTTGTCAGAGATAAAATAGCCAGTTCCCCAAATAAGATGGGGTTTCCGGGTCAGTACGCTTCCACCTTCGGCCTCATCTTCACCTAACATCAAGTGTGATTGAGGTCAAGTGCTAACCCGTTGCGCATAAAAAAAAAACTCTGACATAAAGTTATTCACAATGCTGATCATGGTCTGTGTAGTGTACTCTCGATTTGGCCTTTCTTTAAACGCATTTGAAATAGTTGTAGATTATATTAGTATAAACAAAAAGAAAAGAAAAATTAAGGAGTTCAAAATTAAACTATATGCATCTTCACGGTGCTGTCTTCTGCATGGTCTTTAAACATATTTTGAAGTAATAAATTTGGGATTAAATAACGTCTGATATTATGCGATTCTAACCGCCTCATTGGCTCAATTTAAACAACATCGGTTACTTTAGTAACTTATTAGTAATCTGTGACATCGGTTAGATCCCTAGCGGGGTGCATGTTTAGTACTCGGTTTGGTTGGTAAGTAAGACATTAAAAAAAATATCCGCCTGACTAGCTATTTTATCTAAGTGTACCGCCAGGCAGCAATGTTAATAGCATTGTTGTATTCCGGTTGTGAGAGATAAGATAGCCAGTCAACCAAATTGGATGGGGTTGCCGGGTTAGCACGCTTCAACCTTAGGCCTCATGTTCACTTAACATCAGGTGTGATTGAGGTAGAGTGATAACCCGTTATTCAAAAAAATATATATATTCGGAGATTGAGTTGCGTTTATACATTATTATAGCTCGCTTCCGCTCTTCCTATGTAAGTATTACAGGCTTTAAAGTCCTCGAATTATACACGCAGAATAATACAGCTCTGTAACTGGAACAGGACTATTGTTGTAACCATTCGAATGAAAGTATCGATAAGGATTGGTATTTCATTCAAATGATACTTGTTGAGAACGCGCTGCTCATTGCTGGCTACTAATCTGATTACCCGACTGTCCCTGAAGGAAATCCTTTACCCATGTTTTTCGAGTGTATGCATGTAAATCTAACTGATCTAAAATATAATACACTAGCTTTCAGCCCGCGGCTTCGGCTGCGTGGATTAACTTTATTGTGGATAGAATAGAAAGCGTTTATTTGACACACTGTACGACACATTAGTTATACAAAAACGGAGAGAAAAAAATAACAATAACATACTTAATCTACAGCTAAAAATGATAAGATCGATATGTTATGATATGTTTATCTATCCCGCGGGAACTATTCACTTTATCGGGATAAAATTTATCTTAAATGTTCTATATCTTTAAATGTTCTATATACCAAATCCGTTCATCTGTTTCGCCGTGATTGACCAACAAACAAACAAATTAACATCCAAACTTTCGCATTTATAGTTAGATTAGATACAATCTACTGAGTCTGGGAAAATTTTACAACAATAACAAATCTAACACATCCGTTGCAAAGCTTCAATCTGGCCTCGTAAGTTACAGTTGTCATAGACAATCCAAACAAATATGTCAGAGGTCCGAGAAACCTCTATTACATTTAGTAATTTCGCATACCACATGGGAACTTGAAAATATATAATAAATATATAATAATTCAAATATACTGTCCTTATACCCAAAGGTTGCCTGGAAGAGGTCGCTTTTAGTGATAAGGTCGCCAAATTGTACATTCTATTCTTACCACTTTTCTGAAACTGTATTTTCTTATCTGTTGTGCAATAAAGTGTATTTGTATTTGTATTTGTATGCACATACACACGGCGCCATCTAGTTCACAACTAAGCAACTAGGCTTCTATTATGGATACCAGATATTACACGAAAACATTTTATGTAAATAAATACATAAACGAAAAACATCCATAACTCGGGTAACATGTCCGTATTCATCATATAAACATGTGACCCTAGCAGGATTCGACCCCGCGACCTATTAGTATAGCAGTCTCGGCTTCTAACCACTACAACAGTCGTCGAATAAAGCTAAAAGTTCCTATAGCTTATAGATAACTATTGTCTATCAATCTCCTTCAACGCTGGTAGTCTCCCTGCAACTTAATTAAAATTCAATTAAAACTTCTTTGACTCAGACATCCATTTAGATCTAACTGTATCGGTATATCTTGTAAATGGAAAACTTCTAGGTCGGTTTGTTTATCTTATAGTAAATAGGGGTATCATTTTGTTATCTATAATTAATCTGAATACTTTGCGATTTGTTTTTAGTTGTATTATTATAAAAATTTAAACTAAGTCGAAGTCAAAAATGCTGTATTTTTTAGATACACAGGGTAAACTTACAATGCCTACTCAATTTTACATTTTTTAATCTACTGCTTGTTCAAAATGTAATTTTCCCCGGAGTAGAACAAGCAAGAAACTCGAGGGGTCGCTCTTTGAAAACAGGTTTTTATTTTACAAAAAGGTTTTTATATATCATTATTAATTGTGAAATAGCCTGGCATACGAGCTGGTTATGTCCAGGGATGTATATCATCTAAATAGTATGATATTTTATAATATGCTTTCTTAAAAAGTTTCTGTTTTATAGTATCTGTTTATATAATAAGTAGATTCTAGATGTTCAATTTCAACTGTTTGTTTGTTAGTAAACGCTTTATTGTACAAAAAGGCAATACATTAATTTTACATTAATACGGAAATTCAGTACAACGACGAACTTATCCCATAGAGGGATTTCTTCCAGTCAACCATAGGGTTAGTTAGAAAACAGTGGATTGGACGTATACAAATTACAGCAAATTCAAGCATATATATACATAACTATAACTTAATAAAATGAAATATATACCTACATACTAATAATACATATAAAGAGCGAATCTGTGTTTATTGTCAACTACCCACGAAGATGATTAATTCCTATATCAACTAATTACTTAATAGTTGCTACGTAATGGTCTTAGCATCACGTACTCGTATCTCACGTATTAAGTATTCACTAGTAAATGTTCGCTAACGCGCTAGATCTATAGCATTCATTAAATTAATTAAATCGTGCAAGACAAAATAAGCAATGTGTAGTGTTGTCAGAACGTGAAATTTTGATACCCATGGCTTGTTTTGTCTTGAATGAAATAATTAGTGCGAAGAGCTAGCGCGTTAGGGAACAAGGGGTACGCTTTTAGCTGAAGGCGACTGTACATTACGCCGTCGCTTGTCTGTATTGACTGCGTTGCTAACAGTTCTAGGTTATTGGTGACGACCGATTGGTGTAGTGGATAGTGACCCTATCAGCGAAACCAACGGTTGCTGGTTCGAATCCCGCGAGGGGTAAATGTTTGTATGATGAATACCAACATTTATTCCCGAGTTCTAGTATCCATAGCACAAGTTTTGCTTAGTTTGGGACTTGATGATTGGTGTAAGTGTCCGAAATATTTATTATTATTATTATCAAAGCGCGCTCAGCAAGGGCTGCAATGATGACCAAAGCTTGAAGGCCGATAGCGTAGCTAAGCTAAGCTCGAGGTCTTTATAGCATGGCCAGTAGTGTAGTTATATGGACCAAGGCTTGTACCTACAGTGCTTTAGTCAAACAAAGTGAGTAATTTAAATAAAACCAGCTTAGTGTAGTAAATAAAGAAATATTTCGAACACTTACACCAATCATCTAGTCCCAAAATAAGCAACGTTTGTGTACTATGGCTACTACATAACACGGGAATAAATGTTCGTATTCATCACACAAACATTCACCCCTTGCGGGATTCGAACCAAGTTTCGCAGAAAGGGTCACTATCAAATCAAATCAATAAAAAAAATATTTATTTCATAGGATAAAAATGGTTGGTGGTAGGGCATTTTAAATGTCCGCCTGGCTAGCTACCACCATCTTATCTAAATCTGCCGCCAAACAATGTTAATAGCGTTGTTGTGTTCCGGTTGTCAAGAAATAAGATAGCCAGTCCTCCAAATGTGTTGGGGTTTCCGGGTCAGTCGCTTCCACCTTCGACCTCATCTTCACTTAACATCAGGTGTGATTAAGTACCAACCCGTTGTGCATTAAAAAAAATATATCACTTGAAAACGTCACATTCTTTATCTTAATATTACCCACTACACCAACCTTTCTTCATGCCATGAAGTCACATACAACTTTGCTGGTGTCTATTCGATTAGTGAGGAAAGGCCGACTAAAGAAGTTTGTCAAAATAGTGAACACATTACAAGCATTTTTGTATAAATTTTGCTTAAATATATAAACGAATTAAATCTACAAACATAAACTGTTACATTAAAGTTACATTGACATCGCATTAACATTTAAATTGAAATCAAATGGTCGATAGACTGATTATATTTTCCATAGGCCGAATGTTAATGGCCTCGTGACTGCATGATCAGGTGTGTTGGCACGTTCTCGTAAATCAGATAAGTATATCTACTTTTATTTTAAACATATTTATAGGGCATAAGCACTAATAAAACAAATTAAACTACTTACTTATACTCGTATTTAAGTCGGTAAAACAAGCAATTCGTTGAAACCTACTTTGATGTATCAAAAAACCCGACAGCATGTTTTGTATTTTGTGGAATGTCAGACATTTATACCGTAAAGTATATCCTACACTCTCCAGGTACCAAGACGAATCTAACGACACTGTGCACTTCGAAATCGGTCAAGCCATTTAGGCTACAGGATGCGCCCAAGGAACGGATATACATACGTACATACATACATGCACTATAAAAACATTACCCTCCTTTCTTGAGCAAATTAAAAACCAAAAACACCAGGCAACTAACTATAGCTAGCTCACTTTTTAATGGTTAAAGCACACAAACGCTAATATTTGGGATATCTGTGACCACCCTATTTGGAATAAAGATCGTGTCATTTTGCGGGCGCCATGTAAGATTTCTTTTACCTATCTTGATATTACCTATGATATTACCCTGCTTTCTGGGGAGGTCGGGTAAAACAATTTATCGATTGAACAAGGAAATCTATTAAAGATTACCTATAGTGAAGTCTGCCCCCGTAGCATGACAGGCGCGGTAAACGTTCAATGTCGCGCGAGATAATACTTGTCCAGCTCATTCGCTTGGAAGAAATATACAACTATCACTCTCACTCCTACGATGTCATGCTACGCAGGCAAAAAACATAACGAGGTGACCGTAAATTTAAAAAAAATGTTGGGGAGGTGACAATAATACATACGTCATTGGGCTATAACAGAATCGCACGATACCATTTAGAATACATATAACGATTAATGATTAATGATTTATTTGAAATCACAGCCACAATTTAGAATATAAGTTACAAACATTTAGAAGCCAAAATAGATCTCAGTAAGTTTATACATAGCTTATTTTGTTACATTATCTATCGAAACATCAAATTGTTATTAATACAATAACATTGCGACTATTAGTATTCCGCCCCAAAAAAGACAAAAAGTCACCTCGGTATCTATCTGTCGGTCACAGCTATTTAATTTAGAACGTATATAACTTAGATATTGGTGCTATACTTAGATATAGAATGTGGTGGTCTAAATATATAGTTTTTACTGGCAGTGTTACACTTGACGTAACTGCACATGTGGTCCAGGCACTTTGCAATTTTTATAAAATATTTCAATGCACCTAGTCGACGTCACTGATCCGGGAGCTGCCAGTTTTCTCGCTCGAGGTACAAGTATCTGGATTCAACGAGGAAATGCTGTCAGTATTCTGGGAACCGCCCCGGAGCTCCAACTTTTTACATTTGTTATCATTTTATTTAAATTTATATTGATACCTATTGTAGTTCGGCCATATGTTTATTATAGATACATACATACATACGTACATACATACATAACGTCACGACCTTTATCCCAAATGACTGGTCAAAGATATCCCAATGTTTAGATGTTCCAAACATTTAAAGTTTAATGATTGAAACAACATCCACGGTTCACCTCATGAAATATACAGAAATGTACACATGATAGGTCACCACCTAATTTTATTCTTGATTAGCTCACCAGCTAATCGCCGGTGAAACGTGCAAAACTATGGATATTTTTTGGTGGAACATTCCTTAGTCGCTTTTTACGACACCCACGGGAAGAGAGCGGTTGGTTCTATTCTATGTATTTGAGTGCTGAAACTCCCGACTCCCTCTTGGCTGGTTTGTTTGGTCCCTAAACGACCCCTTATCCTGCTCTATAGATGTTGTCAAATAATAATGTTCGGTGCAGTACAGCAGGCTTATCCGATGATCACTATCATTATGACATTTTAGAACCGGACAGCCAGAAAAGCAGAGGAGCGGCTTGTTTAAAGGTGAACAACTTACTAAGTTAGGTGGTTAGTATGCTCAAGGAGTGCTCAAGGACTTATCTTTATAAACAAAAAAGGATCGAACGTTTTTATAACTATTTGACAAAGATCGTCAGATATCTCGTTTCGTGAAAAATTATCAGAATTTTTAGATCCAAAAACTTCGTGTTCCTACTGGTTTATTAACCCCCGATATAATGGGTGTTAAGTTTGAAGTCTATGTCTGTTTTTAACTCGCTTCAATACGGACGAGGCTCTCAATTCGGCCGTTTGTAAGTCTTTTTTTAATGAGGGTTTGTTGGAAGAAATCTCTTACACAGATACGCTCGCTTTTGTGTATTGTAATTTCTGTCCTATGTTTGTTCAATGTATGTTTGTATATTATATATGCAATAAAGTGTTAAAAAAAAAGATAATTAGAATAGGAAAAATTTTCCCGCTAGATTTAAGCAGATTTTGATGAACTATTATTACGTGTGAATACATATTCACACGTAATAAGTTCATCTAACAAAGACTTTATTAATAAATTTCTATCACAAAAGATCGATGTACTTCTCTGATAATGTTCGTGTTTCAAAATCAAAATCAAAATCAAAATATTTTTATTTCATAGGATAAAATTATCACTTGAAAACGTCACTATTATTATTAATATTACATTATAGTTTAAATTTACTGCTCATTCACAAAGCTGACTCCCCAGAGAAGAACGAGCAAGAAACTCTAGGGTTGCTCTTTTAAACAGATTATAGGTTGCGATTTGATAATTATATGAATAGACAGCTATGTCCATGCTTGCTTATCATTCAAATAGTCAGTGATGTTATAATAGCCTTTTGTTAATAATTTCTGTTTTATGATTGCTTTAAATTTATTTAAAGGCATATTTTGAATGTCTACTGGAACCTTATTATAAAAGCGTATACATTGCCCTTTGAAGGATTTACTAACTTTGTGAAGTCGGCTAACATAAATAGATAACTGGTTCTTATTCCTTGTATTAACATTGTGCCTATCACTATTTTTAGCGAATAAGGTTATATTTTTTTTTGCATACAACAAATTCTCATAAATGTATTGACATGCCATTGTTAAGATATTAATTTCCTTAAACTTATCTCTAAGAGACTCTCTAGGTCCTAATTTATAAATGGCACGAATAGCACGCTTCTGCAGAACAAAAATCATATGTATGTCAGCAGCGTTTCCCCACAACAATACGTTTGATACGGATAATATCTGCCCGCTGTACTACAGCTTGTTTTGTTCAAACAAACGTAATATTTGTAAATAGAGTAAATAAAGAACTTGACAAGGTGATACGAATTAGGATATTGTCGGTAACAGAATGTTTGGCAATTGATGTGGGCCAAGGTTAGACCAAAATTGGTGCCAATTACGTTCACAAATCGTAATCTTTTGTTAACACAGCGACGAGAAGATACACATGTGATGGCATAGCTCAATCAATTTGAACACGTGACGAAGTACAAAGGTTACATAGGAGTCGGCATCATTCAAAGGTCAAACCAAACTGTAATTTTTGTCTGAATAGTATTGAATAGGAGTTCGGTGGTATAATTTTTGAAATAAAATCGGTCAAGTGACAGATGAGAAATATTCTTGTCGATTAGTCCATACTTGACAGGGTTGTATTGTTTTATTAAGTACATAGTTCCTATGATCACCTTCGGGCTCCATCATTAGACCAGTTCAGTGCCACCTTAATATTGCAATGTCATTTAACTTACAATGTATGCAAAAATGCTTTGCGAAATAAAATTGCCTCCTTCTATTTTGTAAGTTGAATATTAGTAACACTAAACTGATTAAAAACAAAACTAAGATTAATTTGGTCTTCTTACAAAATCCTTCCTAGTTGCACTAAATATTTGCAACTAAGATGACAAAATAAACGCGCGCCAAACGTATCTGAATTAAGCAAGTGTATTATACAAATTTTATTTTAATTATAAATTAAATTTCCACATTCACTGTTCATGAAAGTTTGCTCAACGTGGCTAATAATAATCTAATGCTGACTGTAATTTAAAAACCATCAGTAATACAACAGTAAAAACCAACGATGCTGCAAGAGATAGATGAATGGAGTTAAATAAATGGCGTGTGGAATCGAAAGGCGCCGTAGGTCAAGTTCAGGAGACATCCTTGCGTAACGCTCACTAAATTGTTGGGAATATTCGCTTAACTCTATACTCACACGTAGCATTCTTTTGTAATAGCTGATGTAACAATTTTTATATGTAATTGTTTTTATTTTATGATATGTTACAATACTTCTGTTAATGCCATTGATTTATATGCTGCTAGTTTCCCGCCCGCGGCTTCGCCTGTGTGGAATAAGTTTATCGCGGAAATTTGTTTATCCCGCGGAAACTACCCACTATATCGGGATAAAAAATATCCTATGTCGTAATCCAGGATATATTCTACCTATATACCAAATTTTTTCTAAATTCGTTCATCTGTTTCGCCGTGATTGAGCAACAAACAAACAAATATCCAAACTTTCGCATTTATCGTGTTAGTTAGATTGTTTATCCCGCGGGAACTACACATTTCATCGCGATAAAAAATATCCTATGTGTTAATCCAGGGTATTTTCTACCTATATACCAAATTTCATCCAAATCCGTTCATCCTAAACTGAACTAACTGTTTACGGGCCATCATCAGCCCTCATTGATGTGTTCATGATGATGATATAATTTTTTATCGCGATAAATTGAGTAGTTCTAAAACAAATTAAACATGTACGCGGTAAAGCCGAGGGCGGAAGGCTAGTGCTTTATAAATATATTATTATATTAATTATAACATCGATAATAGTAGCTTAATAGCTACTAATGAACGCATCAGATCTAATTGTATTCATAATGTTCAATGCAAAGGAGATGGTACTAACGTCAAAAATCAAATCGTGATAGGATGTAGGTCAAGTGCATCGTAAATTGAATACGATTAAGCTGATGTAGATGCGATATGCTTATATACTCTTTGGGTATATCTTGTAACATTTCATAAAATTTTCTTAGCCATCGTACCAGGTAAAATTGGGTTGGTCTTGGACTGGAACACAATTTCACTATCTACATTTGATTTTTGTCTAGAGCTTAAAGTGACTACTAGGTACATAAGGGGTCGATCACTAAATCTACTATAAAACAAATTGACTAGTACCTAAAAAACCTGTGTATTGATTGAATACGATCAGATAGTAAGGGGTTCTATGATATAATTTCATCGTTATGTTATGATCTGACGTATGATTGGTTGACTCATTGCTCGTTCGGCAATTTGACGGTTTCTCATTGGTCAAAGTAATCGATGACGATACCGAAGAAGTCACATAATCTAAGAGCTGATCAGACAATCCGAAACACTATCCGACGTATATTCCCGGCCTAAAAGAGTATAAATGACGGATTTGAGTGAGTTTAGGGACTAAGACTTTTGAGTTGTGAGAATCAGTTTTTATGATAATCGAGTGCTTTGATATTAGAATTTAATGTATTTTGGAAATGAGACGTTATGGGAATAAGTTTAAATGAGACTCGGTCCATTTGAAATTGAGTGTTATTGACAATAGCATATATTGAGAACCGTTCTTTTTGGTAGTAAGTCCATTCGGGTTTCATCCTTTATGAGAAAAGGCCTTTTAGATCTTAGGTCGTATTAAGTAATGGGTATTTCGAGATTAGTTCGTAGTAGAAACAGCCCGGCCAGATTTCGCCTACTGTTATTTTTGTTTTTAAATGTACGGATGTTGTGAACAATAAAAATACAGAACTATTGACGACCTGTTTGGTGTAGTAGTTAGCAACTCTGACCACTATACCAAAAGGTTGCGGGTTCGAATCTCGCTAAGGGCATATGTTTGTGTGATGAATACGCACATGTGTACCCGAGTTATGGATGTTTTCATTTATAATAAGTATTGATTTACAAAAAAACAAAAATGTATGTAGTATATCAACCATCTGGTATCCACAACACAAGCCTATAGTTGCTTACTGTGGAACTAGATGGCGCTGTGTGTATGTCTAAGGATATTTATTTACTTATTTATTTATATCGTAAATTATAGATAGATTATATTAACTCTTACGGACACACAAATGAAAATAAAAAGAAACGTCACTCCTTAACTTTTTTGGGTTCGCCCGCTAATAATTTGCCGTTTAATTCCCTCGTATTCGGTCGCTAAATTTGGTTTTAATCACGATTGCTTTTGTTTTGTACTTATAGCACTACTGTATATATAACTGATTACAGTTATATATATTTTTATTGGCATTAGCCAATAAAAATTTTATCTATCTACCACGTAAACGTCTAAGGGGATACGTCTAATGGATTAAACTATTATCAAAAATTATTATCCTTGCTGGATAAGTTCCTCGACAACTGGTCAAAGGTAGCCCGATACAGAGGGGTGTGGAGAGAAAAGGAGGCCTTTGCCCAGCAATGGGACAGTATTGGCTCCTAATAATATTATCCGTTCATCTAGAGCCGGTAATGTAGCGGCAAGTGTGAAATCTCAAAAATAGTCGTGAACGTTGTTTTTGAGACCAGCAATTCATAAATTAGATAATTAAGTTTATACTCCTCTAATACCATTATTATTAGTAATGGTTGCGTGTGAAAATCAGTAGATACTTAAATAGGAATTAGTTACTGTTGTTAAATATTATCTTAAATTACCTACTTAACCTTGCAATGATACATACTAACATAGAAAAGCCGGATGTAGCCACCACAGAACAAAAAAACTGGTCAAGTGTAAGTCGGCATTCGGGCTATAAATGTGTCTTAATAACACCTCTTTTGATATGAAAAAGATATCAAAAGTAATGTAAACCTGAGAATTTTCCTTCAATAAAAATATTATTTTCAAAGGTTATGACATTTTTTCAGAAATTTCTGGACAATGCTTTTTTGAGAGCTGACTAGGTCAAATTGAATTGAAGCTAGTTTTTTTTTAAAGAGTTTTCTTTTTTTTCTCAAGAGCCCGAGGTGACTCCACAAGTGTAAATTTTGTAATTTTTGATATACTAATACTAAAAAAATACTAAGTATTATCGGTGTAGGCACCACACATAACCTATTAAGGGAGGCCAACTGAGAATGCATCCATAATTGTCAGGCGAGTGTCGAAAAGTCAATTTATGTAACGAAGTGGGTGCGACCTGTGGTTTATTGTTACAAGTCACGAACAGAGACCGCATCAGTTGAAGACCTTGTCGATCTCTCTAGACTCTAGAACTCATTGGATTCGTATGTCTGTTGTCATGGGGTTCGATTCTCGGGTGGGGATAATTCAAAGAAACTTTTCTCAGTAATCTAGATGTTTTGGGTAATGCCCTCAGAAATAGGTCAACCTGATTGTTATAAAGTTTCGTAAAGCCAAAATAAGCTATGTTTCTACGAAAAGAAATTAAGTAGGTAGTATCTCCACAGATTATATTACCAGTGTCTAATCGAGAGGCCTATGCTGGAAGACTAACAGAGCTTAAAATTACCATGGTGAATGTAGTCACTAAGCTTTTAACCATCTCATCATCATCATTAGGTTTTTAAAAAAGGGAGGTCACGAGTTCAATTCCCAACGAGGTACTTATTACTACTCTGTTTGGTTCATAGTGGAGCGATTTTAGCTGATAGCATTGATGTGTACGGTCTGTTTGAGATAACATTGACAGTACCTCATCTAAGTTCTGAATGAGCATTTCCTCCTTCGGTCTTATTTTCACTTAACATCAATTGTGATTAGAAATTTCATCTACGCCATTATTATTGTCGACAACACGTACACAGTGGTGTAGGACATGGATCATCGCCAATGAACGACAACGTGGAAGACCACGAGCGTAAGAACGCTTTCCCGATCAACCCACTTATAGGTAACCACTTATTTCAGGGTCTTTGCTACAATTTTATAAATCCACGGCGATAAAAGCGTCCCCCTTGATACGATATGATCGCATCACCTTCCATTACTTACCTAATCGCCACCTATCTCTATGAGAGCTAGGTAAATTTTCAAACTTCAGTTAGTTGGTCAGTGCTTGAACAATTTTTTGTCCATTTCATTTTCATACAAATGTTCCTGGCATCTTTGACGACCTGTTGCGTGTAGTGGTTAGAAACTCTGACCACTATACCAAACGGTCGCTGGTTCGAATCCCGCTAGGGGCGTATGTTTGTGTGATAATCAATTAACCAATCAATCAAATACTCTTTATTGCACAATTACCAAAAGCTACATGAAGAATACAGCGTATATCATTAATCGCACAAAAAGGCGGCAGGGGGAGTGTTATGACCCCCATGATCCGCCCTTGGGTTCTAGGTGGGACGTTATTTTATTTTATGTGTCTAAGACAAAAAAATAATCTGACATAAATTTCGTAATTCCTTTCAAAATATCCAATAAATTAAGATAAACGGAAGTGACTAAATCAACATAAACATCTCGCCCTAAAGGTCAATAGCTCAATTTGCCCGAATCAAGAGCCACGTTTGTATATACCTATACTTATTTCGGATGAAGTTTCCTCATTAATGCTTTGATAAATCGTTCCAATCAGATTTCAAGATCGCTGCATCATCACCACATTCCTGTTAAGGTGAACTGGGTCTCTTATCTTTATTTATCGTCTCACATGGTTTTATTATTTTACTGGTAAAACTTACGCAGTTTATAAAAAAGTTTGGGACGGCAATGTTGGTGGGTGCAGGTACACATATTATTATTTCACCCCAATTTGCGTTAAATTATGTACATTTTGTTTAGCCTTCGGCCTCATCCACACTTATCATCAGGTGTGCTTGAAGCCAAAAATCACTAATCCTATTAAGAAATTACCTAGATTAAAATTACTTTTAAAAACAAGCTTTGCATCCATCTCCATCGTGATTATCACACGGAGTTCCAGTGGCAATCTTCTGGCTCCATCTTCAGACCCTCGTCATCATGTCCAATGGAAAGTGCTCATGACAACAAAATTAACTAACCCAAATTCGACTATCTTGCTCCATTTGCCTTCAGGGAGTTCCAGTCCTTACATCCTGGCTCCATACCGTACTTTCACCGAACTTACATAAATATGCCAAACTTCAGCTCAATCAAAGTGGTCATCTTTTTACTCCTCACATTTAAATATTTTCGGGATACCCCTTACCCAAATAACGCATTGGGGCCATGGTATGGCAATCACACAGAAGGTGCTTCATTGATTCCCTTTCTTTGTTGCATGCCCTGCAGGTTGAATTTTCAGCTAGGCCCATTTTAAATAAGAGGTCCCTCGTTCCATAGTGATAGTATGGTGTTCATAGAGTGTCCCACAAATGGCTCCGGTCCAATCGTAGTTTGTTCCGAGCCCATCCTAGCCAGTCTGTCAGCGCACTCATTTCCCTCAATTCCTACATGTCCAGGGTCATATGTCAGTCAGGTGGTCAGGATATTTACAATTTTGATTTCTATCCATAATGATGTTGCAGTTTGGGAAATAAGTCGTGTTCTTAGTTATTTATATTAAAAGTTGAAAGTATGCGACTTATAGGGGTGGCTCGAAGAAATTAATGATTAAATTGCACCCCTTTAAAAATAATTCGCATCAAAATAGAACCATAAAATTCTTTAAGAGAGATCTTTAACATTGAAAGAGAAGTCAAAATTATTGTGTCTCCTTCACTCTCCTACTAAACGGTAGAGCATGCAAGGGGGCCCTAATTCCGTATTGCCGTGGCCGCCGCCACCCAAAGAGCGCCCTAGGCCATTGTCCGTTTACTTATAGTGGATGGCACGGCCCTGGCGACTTATTGTACATGCTATGGAGCTCTCAGTTGATGTCCAACACGTACTTCACCACTTCTTGTTTATGGGACTCATCAAAATTAATTACTTTTGTTTTATTTATGACTTTGGAAGTAAAAAATACAGCAAAATAATCAAGGTTAAACAAATGTACGCATACAGGTAGTACCTACGCATACCTATAATTAAGTATAATATTCCATTTGCATAAAGTGTGCATACAAAGTGATTAAAATATTTAAAAACTACACTTGATCGTGTTCAAGGCTGATTATTTAGCATAATGAGTGTGAAACAAATATTGTTACAAATAGGTAATGGTAGCAGAAGCAGTTGGGAACCGAAGAGGAAAGATAGTAGGTCATTTGATACGACACGACATTTTTTAGAACATAACTAGGGGAAATATTGAGGCATAGAAACGAACCTAGGCGTAATTATTTTGACCAAGTGACAGAAAAGGTGAATGTCGTGTCGTACCAAGAGGTTAAATCGAAGGCGGAAAGCAGAGAGACGTGATCGTTACTTCACCGACCAGACCACAGCACAGCTCTTAAATTGAAGAAGCAGAAGCAGATATTCCAAAACTTTTCAACGTCATACCTTTCCACAAATTTGACGAATATAAACGTTGAATGAATGCGAGAGACACAGAAAAGTGGATGGATTGTATGAAATGAGGGATGATATTAACCTAAAGAGAGTAAATGATGAGGTAACGACTGACAGGGGAGAATAGAGAAAAAAGAGTAAGGCGCCGACGCCAAATAAATTGGAACCAGATAATGATAACCTATAAATTGAAACCCACTTAAAGCATGATACTTTTTTAAATAGTGTTACGCTTTCAGTCAGTTATTCGTTCATCTGCGATTTCCTCTATCGAGAGATTGTGCTAGAGATAGCACAATTAGAAATGCGCACGACGGTCACCCCAGGGGGCAGAGCGGTGCCGTGTATTCATTCGTTTTTGAGCATTTTCATACAAAAGGAAGACAGCAGCAGCGCAGTGTTCATGAACCGACTAATGTATGACATCTTGGATTCAACTCGTATATAAATTTCCAATTCTCGAAAACGCCCTCTTTAACAGGAACTGGTAATAGGTATTTTTGATATCTCTTTGCATAACTGTTTTGTACCTGAACGTAAGTGTAACAGAATCAAAGTGTAATGGAATAAAACTGTTATCATATTATTAGTTTTATAATACGGATAGAAGTGTTACAGACAATGGAGTTTACTTTTGTGTGCTAGACCATAGCCACAAATAAACTAACAGTAAATCTGATAGCAACGTCATATCAGCCTCATTCAGTATTAAGTTTTATTAATATAACATCTATTGAGAAAATATATGAAACAACAAATTTATAAAACACAATTGAAAATACTTATATATAGAAAAAATACGCTGTTCAACTCGCTTCCGTGAGTCATAGTACCTAGGACACTAACGCTATTGCCCTGCTGAATGCATAAGTTCAGCTGCAGAGCAAAGTAGGCACCAGCTCTTATATCTCCAGAGGCGTGGACCAGTGTAACGGATAAATCCTTTACAAATTGTTTCGTGTCAGAAGACCAAGGGCCCAATGTCTCCACTGTAAGCGCCGCAAACTCGTGGTTTATAGAGATTGACGCATATTTACGGCGCTTGTTAATTTGAGCCTCATACATAAACATATGCCCATATGTTTTCCCCATAGATTTCCAGAGCCACCGGTCGGAAGCGGCCTGCGTTAGCTTTACTATGATCAGGTCATCCGTTCATCTCGTGGCTGACGTCCGCGCTGCTCATGCCGATGCGTGGTCTCCACTCAAAAAGTTCAACGATCCACCGGCTATCTGTTCTTCGAGCTATGTGCTCGCTACTTCAACTTACTAATCCGCCCAACTATGTGACTTATGTATTTCTACGAATTTCTTCATTCCTGATTCGATCTCCTACTGAAACGCCGAGCATAGCTCTGTCCATAGCTCGCTGCATTACCTTAAACTTCTTATGGCCCCTAGTGCTCTAAATATTAGGTCTTTACCTATGAAATTGACGTTTTGTATGAAGAATTTCATTAAGACTGTTTTCTCCATACAAACATTTTTGTTTTTTTTTTTGGGAACGGCTAATCCAAATTTAGCTAAACTTTGTGTGTATTATCGGATAACATTAAGATAAGTATAGGCACCGTTAATTTTTAAAAGTAACCGCTTTATAAAAATTTCAGCGAATCTATGAAATGATTATGGGAAGCACATGAAAAGACCTCTGTTCAAATTTTTTTATTATGTGATTTAGCCCAGAAATTAAAAAATATTTCATGTGAAACCTTGAAATAATATTCCATTTTCCAAATAAAAAACAAATTTGGATATAGATTTGAAAATCGCAGGAATTGGTACATATGATTAACGAAGAAAAAAACTCCAATTTCATAGGTAAAGACCCAATATTTAACACTTATTCAAACTGGGAACTGCTTTAAAAGTGTTTTATTTAAACCTGTTATAACTTCAAAGTGTTATTTAGAAACACGTTACAGTTTTGATTCGGTTACAGAGATATATTGAATGAACATGTATTGAATTTTGTAAGTAGGTACATTTAAGTTCTTTTTCCAAATTTTTAGAATGATATAGATATAGACAGAATAGAACTTATAAATTCTCAAAAATTGGTACTCAAGTTTTAAAGATAAAGTTATATTAACAAACTATTCAAGTTTATTTGAAAATCACATTAATCTGATTCTGGAGACGCTACATTAGAACCAGCAAATTTTATTAAGACTTTTGAAAATTTTGAACTTTTATTTTGATATTACAACGTCTGTAGTTAAAGTTATCTAAAGTATTTTATATTTCACTCAGTGTTTATTATAATGACTGCGAAACCGTTCTTTAATTTACGCACACTTGGACCGGTTTTTTCAAAGATTCGTAACATTTGACCGAATGTTTTTGCCACCTGTTCACAAGCATTGTCCAAAAAGAAAGTTGCTGTTATTCGTGACACCAACTGTATCGATTTATATCGAACTCCTTTCAATTGACAACAGTGCCAGTCTATTGTTAACATATCACGTAAATTGGTGTAGGCTGTAGGTATCTATTATTGATTTTTGGTGTTTCTTGCGACAACGTCTTAATCTATTTGTGGGCAAGTAGCCATTTTCAATGCGCGATTTTTTGTGGCAATAAGTCTTATTTAATTTAGTTGTTACGAAATCTCTCTGTGTAGTGAAATATTTATATAATTTATTAGTTTGTTTATGCTGAAAAATTCAACATGGCGCCCGCAAAATTCAAAATGGCGTCTGTTTCCAAGCTTTCCTAGCTTGAAGTAGAAGTGGTAGTTTTATTGTTTTTTTTTGAATACTTACATCGTTATTCTCGAAATATACGAATTGATCGGAGTAGGAAAGGATTGTGAAAATATCTGTCTTATATATTTAAGAATAAATAAAGCCTACATGTTATGTTCCAAATATGTGTTTATGTTATCCGGTAGATAGTAAACTTGTTAGATTTCAATAGGAGGGAAAATTGGACCTTCAATTCACAATAGCATCATTTATAACTTCACCTTGAACCTGTCAAACGGAAGGAGATTTTAACAATGCAAGGTGCTAAAATATACACATTAGTGCACCAGGGCCGGATTTAGGTGATAATCAGATATCATGTTACATTAAATTACTGAACCCCAGAATATACCTTAAGTTGTTAACAAATCGCTTCAGTCAACGATCTATAGATTCAATGAAAAGAAACAATAATTCTTTATTGTTTCAATAATAAATTAATATATTTATATATTATTAGACCCACACATATTAGAAAATAATATGTGTGGATTATTACCAATATTATTATTAAATAATGGTGACAAGTTTTAGTTTATAAGGTTGTAATGTATAACTAAAGCTTTATAAGAAAAGCAAAAAAAAAATGTTTGTGTGTTATTGACAGTTCAAGAACATACCGTTCTGCCTTTTCATGTCAACTTCTAATTTCAAAAAAGTCTACAATTTTTTAATATGGTACGTACCATTATCACCAGCTTATAAACTTTACTTCATGGGAGGCATTTCGCCTCGCAGGACATAGATTTAAAATGTCGAATGCACGAAGTGCGTAGCAGGCAATTTTGGAGATAATAAAATCTTGAAAATCAAAAATTATAATTATTTTGAGACCGTTGTGATGAGCGATGAAAGTAGCATTGTAGTAGTAATAATTTTAATAACCCAAATTGCATGGAATAAAATGGTTGCATGGAAGAGATCGCTCTTAGTGATAAGGCCGCCTAATAGTACTCTTTTCAGTATAGTGCTTTGTAAAATCTATATTCTCCTTTTGTGCAATAAAGTGTATTTGTATTGTATTGCAATTACAACAATTAAGAAAAATTTTCAAAAAATGTTTGGAGACATTAATATTATATCATGCACAAATTTCGTAGTCATATTTTTGTTCTTTCTACTCCTGGCCATACGTCTTTATTTCTATTTAATTGGTAAAAAAAACAATATCTGTGTTAAAGTTATTATCCTTTTTAAATATATTTCTGCACAAATCTCGTTTCACCAAAAAGCACAATGTCACAAAACAAAACTAGATTCTGCCCTGGTACCGCATTGAGTAAGTAGGTACTAACTAGGTACCTAAACATATCCTTAGGCCCTATAATCATTCAAATGTTACAAAAGTGACTTCCTCGCATTCACCACACGCCAACAATCGTCAGATAAGGCGGTGCCATTGTTCTGGTAATGGACGAGTGTGTGAACAATAGAGGTAGCACATATCCAATTTGTGCTCTTTCTTAACATTGCGTTATCTCTATATATTCTGTCTTCATGTCTATCTTTCTGGTTAGATAATTAAACCGAACTATTAAAACAATTTTGTATGGTTGTATTCGTAGATACGGTCGACTACATAAGTGAACACAGCCAGCGCATAAGCGGTCTATGGTATAAATTAACTCATTACAAGTCCACAATATGTATAAAAGTGAATGATAATTTGACCTAATATCATTGGAATTAAATTTTTTGGAAGCTTCTTAACTAGTTAATCACTTAGCGAGATGATCTAACCGGGGTAAGACAATGACATTTTCCTATGAGTGAATCACTGTTCAATGTAGATAGGCAGGAGGAAACGCTTCTAGCATTAATAACATACCATGCCTCGTTAGCCCAATTTCCTTATACTTGTTTTAAGATTTTTTTCTTTTTATTTTCTTTTTTACTATTATTGTATACAAGGTTGATCGGAAAGGCGGTTCTTAGGACACGTGAGTTATTTCGAAGATATTTTATACAAAATTACCAGTAAGCTGTACTCGAAGTATGGAAAACTTAATTTATAACAAAAAAATTTATACCATGGATGACGTGGATTATAAAAAACCCATTCGAGCTTAGTAGGTATACTCCCATTCCGATCTATCGATACAATCATAATAATTTTTATAGCATTGTCACATTTTTATTAATATTTTTATTTGACAGGTTATTGTAAATATAAGTAAAATAAAGTATCGAGAGGAGAAGATAAAAACACCAGGTACCAACACATTATTTTTCTTGCATCGACTTTTCTTGTCATTCTCTCTATTTCATTTTTTCGCAAGCCTAATTTCCTTCTAATTACTCTTCTAGGAATGAACAGGATTTAGAAAAGACAGAATGAACAAAGCTGACTAGGAAATGTTCTTAGTCAGACGCTTATCAGATGTCCGCCTTCAATCCAGAGAAAGGAGAACCAGATAAAAATGACGACAATTTTCCATATTTCTCTATCTATATCTTCTTCAGTCATTTTTATCTGTCTTCTCCTTTCTCCGCAGATATTCAAGAGCTCGCTCGCCAGAACAAGATCACGAAGCAGATCCTCGAGGCGTTTATTCAAAAGAAACTTGGCTTGTCACGGCACAGCATCAGGCCGCCTTCAATCCATGACATCCTACCCACGAAGAAGCTTCAAGACGACAAGCTCATCAGGCATTCGTCTGACGAGGAGCTACCAGAGGGACAAGAGTATCCAGAAGATGACAGTTTGCAAAGCGTCGAAAGTGAACAGATCGACTCCATCTATTCTGAAGGCATGTATGGTGTAACAGTCTAAATTATAACGTACTGGCACATAATTAATATAGTAACAGGCGTAAAATCAAAATACATTAAAATAGCGTCTATCGTTCCATCCGTTTTGACGCTACATTTCCATAAATACACAAAGAGATAGGCATCAAATTTATAATACTACACTAAATAAATTAAAAGAAAAATTACGCGCGCGTAAACTATTAATAAAGGAAGGTGAACTGCAACTTCTTAAATAATAAAGAAACATATTTAAGTACTAGGTAGAATTTCGAACATACTTACAAGGCAAAAATTTTAGGCATCATTAATTTTGGATGTGCCTACATTATTTAATAGCTACGTTTAAATCTCAACTGCAGGGATAATCTTTTAAATACTACTACTAAGTTGGTAGGTAGGTACAGTCGGCGTCATAGTATATCTATCTAGCTAGTCTAATCTAACTAATATTATAAATGCGAAATTTATAATATTAGTTAAATTAGAAAAAACTCAGCACTTCCTCTCCCCCATTTAACCCCTGAGCATGAACTTGTCTCTGTATTGAGCCAGCATAGGGGAGTCTATAAACAGATTTAGATGAAATTTGGTATACAGGTAGAAAATAGCCTGGTTAAGACATAGGATATTTTTTATCCTGATAAAGTGAGTAGTTCTCGCGGGATAAACATATTTCCGCGATTTAGTAATTTCACGCATGCGAAACCGCGGGCGGAAAGCTAGTCATTCATACATGTTACATGATTAATGAGAGCGATATGCCTATTAAAACTATACCATAGTTTTTGAAATTACTAGGCTATCATTTTAGAGAACTGCGGATGGTATAGTTTAAGTAGCCAGCATGCTAATCATGTTAAATTGGCCTGTACGCATGAAGCCGGCTGTATCTCAAACGTTCAAGTTAAACCAATTCGTTTAAGCTCTAAATTAAACGAGTATTACTTACATAACTACACTTTCAAGCGAAAATTACATGGCTTCTTATTGTATACATATTTCAACTAACATGTAAGTATTTCAACATTCCAGACATATTTCTGTGCAATAAAAAACCACACGTTAACTTCGCAATGACTTACTCATGTCGCTTTACCTTCACTAATTACTCGTGAGTCGTAACGGAATGCACCAAACATAACATTTTAATTATTAGCCAAATATTTAACTCGCGTTAGAAACTGATTGAATAACCTCAAAACCGACCGCAAGATTGCACAAAATGCCAAAAAGAAAATGGGTGCCACGTTATGTGTAAACGACATTTAATCTTCATTAAAACGAGTCTGCCGTTTTGCCCAAACAATTACAGTATGATAACTTACGTTCACGACTGCTCCTGCATGGTGTTTATCCCGGATTAAAAATTTGCCTATCCTTCTTCAACCCTTCAACGACCGTTATACTGGTGATTTTTTTTACCATAAGGAAAAAAATAGCCCATATTAGGTAAGTGAAATAGAAGGTCAAAGGTAGTTTCATTTTTTTTTCTTCAAAACCATAAAATGTAATAAAACGTTGTGACATTTGACGCCCGCGTATATAGCCTATTGCACATAATTACGTCATTAAATTAAAGAAATTAAAAAAACTTCGAGAAAATATGAGTTCCAATAAAAATTCGCAAGATAGGAACCCTAGGAATCCCGCCAGTTGACTATCAATCTCCGGCAGGCGCGTAGGTCGATGATGGTTTTGTAAAAAAAAATACCAAGCCAATAACTTCTATTTCACTTACCTAATATGCCTTATTTTTTCCTTACGGTAAAAAAACTCACCAGTATATAAAAAAATCAAGATATTCTGATGCTTCACATCGAGCCCTGGGTGTCGAATCTGCAAACTGATTTGTCTGAGTAAATAAACCGTATTTACGAGAGTTTATGTATTTTACTTTAGAGACGAGCAGCTGACACAATTTTTATTTCGCAAAAGAGAGCAATAGGAGCAATTTATGATCTAAGTCGATATGACTCTCTTCGGGACAGGTTTAAAGAAATTAAAATTTCAACTCTTCCTTCACACGTTAATTACGAGATTATTATGTACGTTCGAAAAAATATTTCTGCACACCCAAAAAATAGTGACAAGCATAATTAAAATTTTTAAGGACAAATTGGCTACCCCTATGTTAAGACTAAGCAAAGTTAACAAAACATTTATGGGACACTGTATGTATACTCTTTTATAACCTTATACCTAAGAATATCATTTATCTAACTGAGAAAAAATTTAAAAGATCAACATTAAGCAAAAACATTATTAATTAATTATTTATTTATTAACATTTATCATCATTAACATTTATTTATTTATTTTATTTATTTATTAAGCCAGGAAGGGTTCGCGCATATTTTGTATGTAAATTTCTTCATCGTATCTTCCAAGCGGCTAGATGGATTTCGACAGTTAAAGTATCGTTAGATACATATCAAGAACCGAGGTGTTTAAAAAAAAATGTCGGATTATTGACACTAAATGGTAAATCATTACGTAATAATTCTTTTTCTATCAAACCTATCGAGTAGGGTATCAAAACGAAGGAAATTAAAAAGAGATTACAAGAATATATATATTTAGGCAATAATGCCATTGTTACCAATTATCTGGGTGTAAATTCAGAAAAATCACTCATACCAAAGATTCTCAGTTTTCAAGGTAATAATTTTGATATTAATGATTGTCATAATAAGGAACACCGAAAACAGTAGCAATATTCAGCAGGAGCAAAAAGGAGCTTTAAATCCATTGCCGCCCAGATACTTTTATGTGTATTAAATCATTTTGGGCAAACTAGCAATAAATAAATAATTAATATGCTTGGACTTATACACAACGCCAAAGGAACTATGCTTGTATTATGGATACCATGATAGTTGATATACTAACACAAAGAAATGAAAAGATCCATAACTCGGGTACCAATACAAACTTGCCCCCAGCGGGATTTGAACCTAATACGATCTTTTAGTATAGCACTCAGAGTTTCTAACCATTACACCAAACTGGTCGTCAATGAATGAAGCAATGAAGCAGCAAAGCACATTTTCATATCAACCATGCATTACAGAACGCTAAAAATGTTGTTACTTGGTTCAAATATTTGCGGTCAAATATTAGATCGTACTCGTACCAAGAACTAAGTATACGCAATGATCGCATATGGGTTGAAAATGATGGCGAAATCTTTCCTATGTCGACGACCAATCAAGTTTCTCATGCAAAGGGAAACTGGGCGTTAAATTATACTAATTTTTGTGTCCTCATGTGAAAATTATGGCTGGTGTTCTAACAAGATTCGTGTAGCAAAGATTTTTTTTAGATATATTCTTTTCTGCAGCGCTATAAGTAGTGGATTATTACAAATTTCAAGCCTATGTCTGGCTGTATGTCTGTAACATTGTACCGCCAAAACGGCAGAACCTATTAACCGTTTTGTTTTCAAAAGCTGATGGTTGCGACGTGGTTCTTAGCTATATTTAATGACGACCTGTTTGGTGTAGTTGTTAGCAACTCTGACCACTATACCAAAAGGTTGCGGGTTCGAATCCCGCTAGGGGCATATGTTTGTGTGATGAATACAGACATGTGTACCCGAGTTATGGATGTTTTCATTTGTAATAAGTATTTATTTACAAAAAAAAATGTATTTATGTAATATATCTACCATCTGGTATCCACAACACAAGCGTATAGTAGCTTACTGTGGAACTAGATGGCGCTGTGTGTAAGTCTAAGGATATTATTTATTTATTATTATTTAATAGTAATCGGTTAAGCCTTTACCAAGATATTTAGTTTTTAACACAGTAACTGGATAATATTATAGTACTATGAGAGTCTACTAATAATATACCGGATGAGTTTTTTTACCGTAAGGAAAAAAATAGGGCATATTAGGTAAGTGAAATAGAAGTTATTGGCACAGGTAGTTTAGTGTTTTTTTCATAAACGCACGCGCCGGCCTGAGATTTATTTGCGATTGGTTTGTTGCGATTTAGTTCTTATCATGCGAAATTTATTTGGAACTCATATTTTCTCCAAGTTTTCTTTATTTACTTAATTTAATTATGTAATTATGCGGAATAGGCTACAAACCCGGCCGTGAAATGACTACTAATAGAGTCTTCTCGGGATTTTTCACAATTAGAATTTATTGTTTTAGTTTCAATATATGTACGTGATTCAATGTACGTGACCTATTGTTTGTACTCTGTTATTGTAATATTTTGGTGCAATAAAGAATATATATATATTGTATAAAAACAACAACAATACAACCGATCGCGGAGAAATATAGATCGAGACTACTCGACAATAGTCCCGTGACAAGACGACAGCGCGTCTTGTACATGGTGCGTCTTTATCATTCTCTACCTAACTACTAAGTTAAAAAAAGTTACTAAGTTAAACCAATTTTGTACTACTGTCTATATCTTCAAAATAGTAACATGTGGATAATATTGCTGGTTGTATCCACATCATTTTGTAAAACTAGATTAAGGATGTAAATTGTGCTGCTGTTTGTTGTCCTTAATAAAATAAAAAGAATACTATTTTTTAAACTTTTCCAGGTTGAAAGGAAAATTATCCAAACAAAGTACTATAAATGAGTAACAGCCACCCAACTTATGATATGTACCTACTACGCGTGGTACGACACGCTCTTAGCCGGTTTTTATGGTCGTTCGCACAAAAAGAAAAAAAAAACACCATTGCAACCGCGGAATCTCACTCATCTTGATCTGTCATCTGACATTTGAGCTCACCTTGAAAGGTTCAACGTTTGAGACACGTTTTTTGCTCTAGATATAAATAATAGGTAGGTATACAGCCAACATCAATTATACGTATGTTTGTTTACAAATAGAAGGGAATATATATTTTGAATTTTCTTATAACAGATTTGCTTAAATTATTCAGATGTATTCCGCATTGACTTGCTCCATTAATGGGGATTTGTCAACAAAAAGTTCATAAATCCCCATACATTCTCTAGTAGAACTTATTTATTTAAAATTATTATCAACCGCCTCCGTGGCATTGAGCATTGAGCAAACAACATAGGGTTTAAAAATCGGAGCTCGCGGGTTCGATCCCCAGCGGGGTACATGTTTAGTATTCGGTTCGGTTGGTGGTAGGGCATTTTAAATGTCCGCCTGGCTAGCTACCACCATCTTATCTAAATCTGCCGCCAAACAGCAATGGTAATAGCATTGTTGTGTTCCGTTGTCAGATATAAGATAGCCAGTTCCCCAAATATTTGGGTTTCCGGGTCAGTACGCTTCCACCTTCGGCCTCATCTTAACATCAGGTGTGATTGAGGTCAAGTGCTAACCCGTTGTGCATAAAAAAAAATCAAAAATACCATCTTTTGAAAATAAATACCAGTAGTTAGATCGTCTTATAAGGCCTATCGTAATAGAGTCTAATCGAACCACCGATTGATGTCTTATTATCCCTAGTCCAATTATGTTTGATACTTTCAGTTGTGATTAATACATTAATGTAGTAGAGGGTACTTTATTTAAAATTTCAAGGAAAATCTTAGAAGAAGTATCTTGCTTATGTGAGATTTATTTATAGATATTTGACAGCATGAGTCTGTCGCTGATACGACTGAAACAGATTGGTCAGTCTGAAGCGGCCGCGTAAACTAATGTAAATGAGGCATTCATTAAATAGTTATCCCTTATTATCTACTAAAAAAACTTTATAATTTTTTTATAGAAATCATACTGCTTGTAATCTACTTTTAAACTTACAACTATATGAATGTATATTTTTGTAAGTTAGGTCCCAGGTTCCATTCTTAGTTAGGTACAATATTTTATGTATATTTGGTGATAGATGCTAGAGCAATTTTAAATGTCCACCTAGCTATATTTCAGGTCTCGATTCCCAGTAATGGACGAACGATCTACAGATATTTGTACGGAGTAAGATTCGCATTTGTCCAGATTTTTTATGCATAACGATGGCTTGATCTCAATCACAGTTGAAGAAGTTGGACGCGCGCTCACCCGGATCCCCAACTTACTTGAGGGACCGGCTATCTTATCTCAAACAGCTCGAACGGTCAATGTTACGTCATCGTCCCGTCCTCCGTATATACCAACAGCTTACAATTCTTTGTCGTTTACTAACAAAACTTACGCTTTACACACACCTGTATACAAAAATGCGTATGGGTGGCCTATTTGCAAATTAGCACCTTTTCAACCCGGTTCTGTGTTGGCCTTTCACGCTTCGTCATTATAATCTGGGGGCACGGCCCAACCACTACCAAGTCGAGCAAAAAAGCGTCACGGCCGTACCATCCTTTTCTCGAAGCAATTCAGACCATTTTCGACCCCTTGTAACTTCGTTGTGGATAAAAATAGAAGACTGAAATTTTCAGTAACTATGCAGGCATTGTAAAGACACGTATATTTAAAATTTCATTCAATTTGAACCAGTATTTTTAAGAATTATAACGGGTCAAATTTCTTAATTTTGTCACTCACTGACTCACCGATCATCAAAATTCTAAGGCACTTCTAGCAGACCTAGAAGCTTCAAATTTGGAATATAAGTAGTGTTTGGTGTATGAATCAAGGAAAAACTAAAAAATCTAGAAAAGGCAGCAAAGAAAATTAAGCCCATACAGCCAAGTCTTCAGTTAATTAAATTTTTCAATATTGGCTTTATTCGTAACGATGTTTTATTATTTTACGGCAAAAATTGTAACATCAAAGCCTCCCAGAAAAACCCATAGAGACAGGGAGTGGGCTCTTAGAAAAACTGTAGCTGAAGCTCAAGAAGTAGTACCGGAAAAGAGAAAACGGAAGGCTACCTACAAAAATAAGAAAAGTTCATAAGTCAGAGAGAGGGCTTTAAGAAAATTCGTTGCTGGTAGATATACAATAAGTAGAAGGTACCGAAAAGGAAAAAAGTAGAACTGTCTACAAAATACAAAAAGAAATGAGATCCCATCAAAAACAATACTTGTCAAAAAAACCAAGTCTCGCAACTCAGTTGTTCTGCGGTAAAAAGTTGTGAGATCCATGTAATACCAAGTCGGTTGTTAATTTATTCAGTCTCTACTTAAGCGACTTTCTGTCTTAATACGTCCAGTCTCTAAGACCACGATCGTGGTCCATAACAATTGAAAATCAATTGTGTCTGGAATCTCCGTACTCGAAGCATTAAGTTGTTACGTAATAATTAACAGCATCTTATAGTGACGCATATCAATATTAAAATTCTTTAATGTTTTATATAAATATATTGAGACTTGGCCATCGCCTGAAAAGACGTGTAAATTCAATCGCCTGAAAACACATGTAAATTCAATTATTTAGTGCGATGGCCAAGTCTCGATATATTTATATAAAACATTAAAGAATTTTAATATTGATATGCGTCACTATAAGATGCTGTTAATTATTACGTAACAACTTAATGCTTCGAGTACGGAGATTCCAGACACAATTGATTTTCAATTGTTATGGACCACGATCGTGGTCTTAGAGACTGGACGTATTAAGACAGAAAGTCGCTTAAGTAGAGACTGAATAAATTAACAACCGACTTGGTATTACATGGATCTCACAACTTTTTACCGCAGAACAACTGAGTTGCGAGACTTGGTTTTTTTGACAAGTATTGTTTTTGATGGGATAATATTATACCTAATGTCTGAAGTAATTATTAATGATTTTTTTTATTTGGTTGAATTATTTTAATACCATCTATTTTAAGTCTCTTCCCGCAGGCGTCATAAAAGGCAACTCAAGGGATTAATGTCAACCTCAAAATGCTTTATATTGTAAGTATATAAGTAACAAATAGTCAGATTCTACATTCTTTGAGCTTATGTTGTTTAAAAGGCAATTTTCCCCTGTGAAGAACAAGCAAGACATCGAATTCAAAAAATAAAATAGCTTGCAATGCGAATGAGCTGCTTATTTCCAGGGATGATTATCATCTAAATAGTCTTGATATCTTATTATTATAACATGCTTTCTTGATAAGTTTCTGTTTTAAAGAATCTTGAATTTTATTGAAACGAAGATTGTGTATATCAATAGGAACTTAGAGCCCTTTGAATGTATTATTGACTATGTCGGGGCGACTTAAGTGACCTGCAAGTTTATCTTAATTTATTGTATTGATATCATGTTTATCACTTAATGATGTAATATTGTGTGTGTGTGTGTGTGTGTGTAAATTACAGGATTGTTGTGATTTATGTCCAAATACTCAAACGCTTCTTAACTTTAAGAGCACCATTGCTTTAAGCGTATAAGGGGCTCTTGAAGCTTTACTCAAGTATTCGAACGTAATTTAACTTATAGATAAAATATAATTCATTAAATTTTTCTTTTTGATGAATAATATTTTAGTGAAATGTTTTCTGTTTGCGATTTTAAAAAACGCCTCTAAGTACATATTAAATTCTTAATTATTTACAGGGTAATTATTATTTATTTATTTGTGTACTTATGGTATAAAGTATCGTTGTAATTATCTTTTTGTGTATGCAATAATGAAAACAAGTCTCCAATTGTAACGATGATATTTTACATCCGATAGCAAAAAACTGTCACACTAATAAATCTTTTACAGGGTTAATTTAAAACCGAATGCTCGATAGTCTTCGTTCCGATTTTCGTATCGGCATCATCACTTGGCAGAAGAAACAAATCGATTGACACCTCATTTGCCAAAATCAGATAGAAGCGATCACAGATATCAGAAATAGACCGATGTTGCACTAGAAACATACAAACAGCTACAATATAGGCTAATACAATCATAACTTAAACTTACAAAATTGTTACTGCAGTATACCTTAAAATTACTTAAACGCTGCAACGTCTATCTTTTTTTTTTAATAATATAAATAAATAAATAATTCAGACACTTACACCAATCATCTAGTCCCAAACTAAGCAAAGCTTGTGCTATGGATACTAGGTAACGGATAAACATACATAAATGTTTATATAAACATCCATGACTCGGGAAGAACTGTTCGTATTCATCACACAAACATTTACACCTCGCGGGATTCGAACCGCAACCGTTGGTTTCGCTGACAGGGTCACTATCCACTACACTAATCGGTCGTCGTATCTATCATCATCAACATATCAGCCACAAGACGTCCACCTCTGAACATAGGCCTCCTCCATAGAATTCAGCAAAGCAGAGTGGCCGGTTGTAAGCGGCTTGCATCCAGCAATTTCCGTGGCCTTTATCTGGTCGTCTGTCCACCTTGTGAGTGGACTATTTTTTTTTTTTAATAATTAGAATTTAATTAATAGCTTCATTAACAATTAATCGCCTCCGTGGCTCAATGTAAACAATATTGGGTTTACGATTCAGAGGTCGCGGGTTCGATCCCCAGCGGAGTACATGTTTAAGTACTCGGTTTGGTTAGTGGTAGGGCATTTTAAATGTCCGCCTGGCTAGCTACCACCATCTTATCTAAATCTGCCGCCAAGCAGCAATGTTAATAGCATTGTTGTGTTCCGGTTGTCAGATATAAGATATCCAGTCTCCCAAGTGTGTTGGGGTTTCCGGGTCAGTACGCTTCCACCTTCGACCTCATCTTGACTTAACATCAGGTGTGATTGAGGTCAAGTACCAACCCGTTGTTCATAAAAAAAAACAATAGAATTAGAAAATAATTATCCATTTCCTTCGCTAATATGCTTGTTTGTTATTATAATCCTCTAAATATGAAGTGCCGAACATAATGTTGTCCCAAGAACTCTGGCGGCACGCTAACTGCCGCGCTCGGTCATAATATCCGACATCCCTTTACCAATCCAGCACAGTGTTACCAGTTTCGAGAATATACAACACTTTTGAGGTTTAATGGTGATAAAACTTTTTCCTCGGTACGTCCTCATAAGAGCATGGATTGTTCTTATTCTATATAAGAGTCATAGGCTACATAAGTACAAGTAAGACAAGAGTCATACGATTCCTGTCGACTCAAATTTATCGATAACTTATGATTTTGTTTACGCACAACGGGTTACTTCACCTCAATCACACCTGATGTTAAGTGAAGATGAGGCCGAAGGTGGAAGCGTACTGACCAGGAAACCCAAATATTTATGGAACTGGCTATCTTATCTCTGACAACTGGAACCAACAACGCTATTAACATTGCTGTTTGGCGGCAGATTTACATAAGATGGTGGTAGCTAGCCAGGCGGTCATTTAAAATGCTCTACCACCAACCAAATACAGTACTAAACATGTACCGCGCTGGGGATCGAACCCGCGACCTCAGATTCGTAAACCCTATGTTGTTTACATTGAGCCACGGAGGCGGTTACTCAACAATACAGGCATAAATGGAGGGAATGCATCTCTGTGATAGATAACTTTTACAATAACAATTAACATAATTATTTTAAATGGCATGGGGCTAAGTTAATGCATAACATATATTACAAAATACGTAAAATGGGTAGACAGTAATGACACATCCAGTAAAAGAGGATCACGTGGCGGCATTCTCATTGCTGATAGTGTCGTGCGGACAGCTTACAGTCATGTGTTACGGTCGTCGTGGTGTCGACTGTACATGTTGTTTATGTTTAAAATTATTTCCCTTATAAGAGTAGCGAAATATTTCAGTTAATTTTAATAGTCGATAACATACAGCCTTCAATTTCTACGCGATTTAAATTTTTGCTACGAAAAAGTCACTCATTATTTATGCGTTTTGATTTTTGCTTTTGATTTTGGTTTTGATGCGTTAAGGAGTTATCGATTAAATTTTATCGACAGAAAATCACTAGGAAAAATTTTATTCTTAATGAACTTCAAAAACTAAAAATATTACTAAAAAGCGATTTAATTTCGGCCCTTTTTATGGAATCACAAATTATGTATGACATGCTATGATATTCCTATGCTTTCATAGAAAACCCCTTGAATTTATTTTTAGAATTTAGATCTGACAACCCCGGCCTACCCATTACCAGTGAAGGCAGAAGCCGGGAAAAAGTGTAAAAAGGAGCATCGTTAGAAAGCGCTGACCCATTTCCGTAGAGCCACCCGAGGCGAGGTTTTAACCGGAAATACGCAACTGAGCGAGTTTCCTTAGTAACTGAAAAGTTAACGTTTAGTGGCCTGTATACGAATTTAACTCGAAAGTTTTTTGTATTGGACAACCTGGTTCCCCCTGTTCCCCTATCCCATTTGTGTTTGGATGTGTGTGTGTGAGAGAGGGGGGGGATTATATTAAAGACTAAACGATGGGACACGTTCTTAGCTATGTTAGATGAAAATCGGTTAAGGCGTTTCGAAGATATTTAGTTTTTAATTGAATTTTTTCCGTCCAGTGGCGCAGATTGCTTTTTAAATACAGAATAAATCAAAAAAATCGCGCTGACCTGCACTCGAGAAACCTAAATGCTAATTATAAATAATACCTCAATATCTTCGATTTGGATGTATTTTCCAAAATTCACGATTATAGAAAAAGTTCCGGAAAATAACCATAATTTAAGTTATTCAGGTTAAGTAGTATCTCATTGTCAACTCAAGTTCATTTTAAATCTCGTTTTAAAGATCGTTTTATTAATATAGGCTTGTGAGTGTAGGTGTAAGTGCGGCTCAAGTTGATAAATACCAGGATCAAACGCAGCAAGTCGCGATGCAGTCCTAAAATCGCCTATGATACTTTTGCACGGGTCTACGCAGGCCAAATATATTGACAAAATACGTAGTTCTTGGTGGTGAATGTAGTAGTTTAATCAACTAATCAGTGTAAAATAAAGACGAATAAGAAAACAGATTCAAAAAGATCAATCAATCAATCAATCAAATATTCTTTATTGCACAATTAACAAAAGCTACATGAAGAATACAGCGTACATCATTAATCGCACAAAATTGCGGCCTTATCGCTAACAGCGATTTCTTCCAGATATAGATATAGTCAAAGGTAAAAAAAAAACAAATTATACAATATTATTATGCTCCACCTATGAATTCTTGTAGGACATAAATCACTACAAAACATTAAGAGATTTATAAATTAAAGCTACTTTACGTATCATCATGCCAGCCGGTCCCAATTTATTTGGAGCGCTAACTCACGCCCTTTTCGTTTAGATCATCCCTCACATAATCCATCCATCTTTTCCTTGGTTTTCCTCTTCTCTTCCATCCATCGATATCCATTTTCATCCCTCCTTATAGCATGGCCGTATCAAGCCAAACGATTTCCTTTCAACTGTGTGTATATGCCATACAAAATTAAAATAATCTCATCGCAAATGTACGAAAATGTAAAATAATGAAAACTTAATAATCTACAACAAAGCGAACAGTGGAAGTCCCTGGGTTTAAAGGAAGACCTGATTAAGTCTGTTCATTTGATTTCGGGTTGGCTTAATGAACGACTTACGAGCCGTGGGAACGAAAGCCAGCGATGACTTGTAATTAATATTTAATCTGTAGCTGAGCTTCGGCTCTAATGTGCTTTAAATAGAATTGGATCATATTCGAATTAAGCCTCGAGCTCTGAAGACTGAATAGTCTTAAAAATGGGATGTTCACTGTGAAATAAGTGGCTATAAATTGAAAATTTTAACTACCCTCAAAAGACGAAATATTTAAATACCCAAAAACTGTGTTAATAGGGTTTAGTGGCGTCCTCATTCGATAAATTAAGATTTCTTTTTTAATACAGAATAAATCAAAAACATCGCTCTGGCCTGCACTCGAGAGGCCTAAAAGCTAATTAAGATTTAATATCTAAATAGCTTTGACGTGGATTATAGTCCAAATACACACAAAAAAATATTTGGCTTCCTAATTGAAAGTGTTAAAAAACTTAATTCATTTTTTACGTTACAGGTAGGAAAAAGTACCCTATCCCGCCATTTGAGGGAGAATTGGATCAAAATAGTTATAGTAAGCTATTTAATTTTTGTAATGTTTACTAATACCGCACTTAGTTAAGAAGTAATTAGCACAGTTTAACCCTGTATTTACCACAACAAACTATGCACAGTTGCAAAGATCGAAAACATTCACACTAAACGGTTCGACTCTTCATTCATGATGCGGACAGCCAAAGCATGGAACTCCCTTCCGGCGTCAGTCTTTCCTAAATCCTACAACCTTGGGACCTTCAAGATCAGGGTGAAAAGGCATGCACTGAGATCGCGTGCTTCATCTTCAGTCACATCGACACTTTCCATCAGGCGAGATTGTGGTCAAATGCGTATCCAGCTAACCAAAACAAAAACATAAATCATATTATACAAAGTGGCACTTGGGGTGGATTAGACCTGACTTGGCTATAGCCTGCATTCAGTTTTATTAATTGCGCAATATAGGATTGCTACTCCAAAACTAAGTTGCGAACTTGATGAAGCTAGTAGTTCCAACTCTTTGGAACATTTCTTTTATTTAATGGTCTATCGCCCCATCTCCATACACTACACTAAATATACGCTTTGCTCGAGGAGCTGACATTCCAAACTAAATAAACATATTGGCTCTCGGCCCCTCTATTTTTTTGCATTTAATGTGATGGGTGAATCATCACCTAATCTTTTTTGAGGGAGGTATAGGTGCGATTCTACCAATCAAAAAAACTAGCTAACAAACATAAAAATAAATTTGTTTGCCATATAATACTTAGATGATAAGAAAAGTGGGCCCTCCTGACTCCTACATCATATACTTAATAAGAGATACAAACGTTAGTCTACAGTTTGTTCATACTAATAATCGAAATGAATCTCCCTCTTTCTTCCTGCGAAGACTACGCTAAATAAACTGGTTTTAGTTTAGTATAGTTGGTGTACATCCGAATCTACACCAATATAGGATTAAATATAACGGAGATCATCGGTTCGATTTAAGCAGGTTTTTCACTCGTTGATTAATAATAAAGCTATTAGAGTAGCTAAGTTTTCGTCCGTTAAGAAACTTGCGTCGACTCGAAAAGGAAAAGTAGTAAGGCATTTAAAAAAAAAACTGCCAGGTTATCTACTATCTACTATACTTTAAAATCTCCCAACGCTAGTGTGCACACTCACCTTCGGCCTCATCTTCACTTATCACCAAGTGTGATTGAACTCATTTTGTATGTGCACTCATATTAGTTAAGAAAGTGAGGTACTTTGTTTTAATATTCACATGCTATCACAACAGGATCCTTTACACATAATCACTGACTTTCGAAATTCAAACTGACGATTTAAATTTTTTATTGTTCTCAACGTGCGTGCTTGTCTCACCATTGAGGTTCCGTTGTCAAACTCTAAACCCTCACATGACTGTATGTACGTCTGTATTTCACGGCTGTTATATAAAATCGTGGTTTATGGTGAAATTTGTTATGTTCCATATTTATTTAACGCATCTTAAATAAAATCTTTAAAGAAACATTTTTAGATCGGATCTGTAAAAGGTGGGTTCTTTATTCGCATTACCCTGTCGTGTAGGGTACCCTGGAATAGAGATTTTAAAAATATTCAGGATGATTATTAATTAATAATAATATATATTTCGGACACTTACACCAATCATCTAGTCCCAAACTAAGCTTGTACTATGGTTATTAGATTAAGGATAAACATACATAATTATATAAACATCCATGACTCAGGAAAAAATAACTTCGTATTCAACACACAAACCCCTCCTCGCGGGATTCGAACCCACAACCGTTGGTTTCGCGGATAGGTTCACTATCCACTACACTAATTGGTCGTCTTTATATTTGTCCGTACATTAGTGATCTGTTACCAAATAATAAGCTATAACATGGTAATTTCTGATCATGGTAGAGTTACGTGTCAGCTAAACGTTATTTTTGAGTATTAAAAAGTGTATTCAAAAAAATTATCATCATTTTCCTGCCCTTATCCCACTCTAAGTGGGGTCGGCACAACATGTCATCCTCTTCCACTCTCCTCTATCAGCCGTCATCTCCGTACTCACCCCTTTCACATACATATCATTCCTCACGCAATCTACCCACACCTTCTTTGGTCTTCCTCTACCTCTGTATCCCTCCACATTCATACTTAACACTCGTCTTGTTACGTGCCCTTCATCCCTCCTCATAATGTGCCCAAACCATGCTAACCTATTACTCCTCAGCTTTTCTGTTATTGGCGCCACTTTTAGACTTCCTCTGATATACTCATTCCTGATCTTATCCATTCTAGTCACACCACACATCCATCTTAGCATTCTCATCTCTGCCACATGCATTCTACTTTCATCAGTTTCTTTCATTGCCCAACATTCAGATCCATACATGGTGACAGGTCTTATGATGGTTTTATAAATTTTGCCCTTGAGTTTCAGGGGCATTCGTGGGTCACATGTAGTCCCAGAAACCTGTCGCCATTTCATCCATCCTGCATTTATTCTGTTCCTCACATCCTGGTCAATATTGCCGTCGTTCTGAAGTAATGAACCTAGGTACCGAAAATTTGAGCAGATTGGTAGCAACTCCCCGCTTAAGGCAATATTGGAAAAACTGGATGGACCACCAAAGTCGCAGAACAGATGTTCGGTTTTCGTTCTGCTGATCTTCAGTCCGACACTCTCCAGTCTTTCCCGCCATTTTTCCAACCTGCTCTGGACCTCAGTCGCATTTTCTCCGACAAGGACAACATCGTCGGCGAACAACATACACCAGGGTGCCTCCTCCTGTATATTTGATGTCAGTGCATCCATAATCAGGAGGAACAGATAGGGGCTTAAAGCCGATCCCTGGTGTAAGCCCACCGCCACGTCGAACCTGTCGGTAATGCCGGCTTCCGACCGGACTTGTGTGCCGGCTCGGCTGTACATGGAACGTACGAGCCGCATGTACTTCCCAGGCACTCTTTTCTCTTTCAAAGCCCACCACAGAACCTTTCTAGGGACCCGGTCGTACGCCTTCTCCAGGTCAATGAACACCATGTGCAGGTTTTTATGCGCACGTTTGTACTTCTCGCACAATTGGCGTAGTGCGAATGTGGCGTCCGTTGTTCCTCGACCGGGCATAAACCCGAACTGGTTCTGGGTTACCTCACTCTCCTCTCTCAATCGTCTGGCAATCACTTTCTCCCAAATCTTCATGCTATGTGACATGAGCTTTATTCCTCTATAGTTGTTACAGTTTTGTACATCACCCTTGTTCTTAAAAATGGGCACCAGAAAACTGTTGCACCATTCCTCAGGGATCACCTCCTGTTGTAACAACTTATTGAAGAATAAAGTCAGCCACATCCATCCATCTGCTTTTAACAACTTCCATACTTCCACTGGTATACCATCAGGTCCCACAGCTTTTCCAGTCTTCATACTTTGCACGGCCTTCTTCACTTCATCCACAGTCACCTCTTGCACCACACCTACATTTGTTGGACAATCTTCTACCTCTCCACTCCAATCATTCTCTTCGTTCATAAGTCTCTCAAAATACCCTTTCCAACGTTTCCTTATATCCTCCTCATTTGTCAGAACTTTTCCTTCTTCATCTTTTATGCATTTTACATGTACAATATCCCTTGCTTTCTTCTCCCTTGCCTTCGCTAATCGGTACAGATCTTTTTGTCCCTGTGGGCTCTCTAGTCTTTGATACAATTTATTTTGTACTTTAGCCCTGGCAATAGCGACCGCCTTTTTGGAATTCCTCTTACTTTCTGTATACCTTATTTTCTTTTCCTCTTTTAAAACTGTATCTCTTTCATCAACTTTCTGCCACTCACGAAAAGCCTTCTTCTTTTCTTTCAAAACATTTTGTACTTCTTCATTCCACCACCAGGTTTCCTTATCTATCTTTCCTTTTCCTTTCGTTTCCCCAAAGACATCTCTCGCCGTACATCGCATACATGTTGCCATTTCATTCCAACATTCATTCACTGACTTCCCTTCCATATCATTCATTTCCAACATTTTATCCACGACTCTCGTTCTAAATTCTCCTGCATACTCATCCTTCTCCAGCATATACCATTTTATTTTAGGTGGGGGCTTTGGCTTGTTACTTGAGACCTGGACCTTGATCTTTACCTCCAACACAAGTAGTCGGTGTTGGGTAACCAAGGCTTCACCGGGTACCACTTTACAATCTTTAACTATTCTAAGAGTATTCCTTCTAAGGAGGAAATAGTCTATTTGGGTGGTATTATTGCCGCTACTGTAGGTTATTAGGTGTTGGTCTCTTTTTTTAAAAAATGTATTGACTATGGCAAGATCGAAAGCCGTTGCCATTTGTAACAGATTCTCTCCATCTTTATTCCTGTTTCCAAAACCCCACCCCCCATGTACTCTTTCATACCCTCCATTTATCCTGCCCACGTGACCATTAAAATCCCCTCCGATGTAAACATCCTCATCCTGTGGAATTTCCATCATCACTGCATCAAACTCCTCCCAAAACTTCTCTTTCACTACATCGTTACATCCAGTCTGCGGTGCATATACACTTATTACGTTCATTACTTTGTTCCCTAATAATAACTTCACTGATATCAGTCTATCATTTACTCTCTTAACATCTGTCACACATTCTTTCATTTCATTATCTAAAGCAACTCCCACTCCATTCCTCTTGCCATCACTACCACAATAGAAAAACTTGTATCCCACACCAATGTCTCTTGCTTTCGTTCCCTTCCACTTCGTTTCTTGCAAACACGCCACATTTATCCGTCTCCTTTCTAAAAGATCCGCTAACTCTCTTCCTCTTCCGGTCATCGTTCCAACATTCCAACTTACAAACCTCAGTCGTACATCCTGGACTCGCTTCTTACGTTGCATCCGTCCCTGATGCAACAACCCTTGTCCATTTTTCGCATCCGCCGGGTGCTGCGGTTGCGCGTCGCCTCTGGGGTACGCCCTAGCCCTATCGCACACAATTCTTGTATCCATGTCATGTTGTAGAGGTTTTGGCAGTGTTTTATAGCCGGCCGCCTGCCTGACGCCAACCCTCTTTGGGAATGCTGTTGCTGGTGACATCCCTCACCATGCGGGTGCCCCTAGGTGCTTGGTGGTATGCACCGAGCCTGTCTTTCCCTTTGCCGGTTTCTACGACACCCCGGATTGCGATGGGGCTTGATTACCCCAGATGAAAAAACGGCGTTGTTGTGTGTGTTTTTTTATATATATATATATATTACAGACTAAGTGAGGGACTTTTAACACATAGTGTATTTGGATGATTAAGGGTCTCTCGGGCATGTTGATTTTTTTTATATTCAAGATTAAACCCCGGGATAGATTCTTAGCCATGTTTGATGGAAGTTGGTTAAGCCGTTTCGTAGATATTATTTTTTTTTTAAGACAGTTGGTTCAGTTTAATAGCTTTTTCTGGGGGGTTTTCTAAATTTTCAATTTATAATTATGTAACGACTTTGTGCGCCCCAGTCCCAAATGTTGTTAATTCGAATGACATCTGTTTGACTAAATATAAATCGTCATCATCATACCAGACCTATGACATCCACTGCTGACTATGTTCATAGATTTATCCCATAGATTTCCAGAGCGACTGGTTGGAAGGGCCTGCATCCAGCAACTCCCGTGACCTTGTTCAGGGGCTCTACTACCCAATTCAAAGCTATAACGATAGCCATAGCAATGCACTGTCTGTCTTGGCCATTGTGTTACAATATGGCAAGGACGGATAGTACATTGACATTATAAACGATAACAATTCCCAAAGCATTTGAGTTACGCAGTCTGACTGCTGGTCGTCCTAGTCTCTAGATAGAAATACGCATTACATACCACTATATTGTTAGCTACTATCTTAAAGTAGTAGATTAACTAATGTACTAAACTGTAAACTATAGTTCGGTCAAGAGGGTGTAACACACACCTAGTTTTTTGATTAAAATCCATGTAGATAACTTTAGATAAACCTTTTCGAACATAAGACATAAACGCGTGGATTTATCAAATAGAGCATGACTTTTAGTTAGAAATATGTTAATGCGTATGGGTGGCTTAGAAACTTACATAAAAGGCACTCCACTGCTGGACATAGGCCTCCTCTCCAAAAAGTCACAACGGCTGATTTTAGGCTTACCGAATACAGTCATTTCTAGCTGCGCGACGTCGTAGCTTCATTTAGCTGGGAGACGTCCCACGCTATATTTGCCGGTCTCCACTCCAGAACTGACGAGATCCAGTAGTCCTTTGCCACTTCAGGTTCAGCCTGCTAATTTTTAGAACTATGTCGATGACTTTGGTTCTCTAGCGGATGATCTCATCCCGGATCCTGTGTCTCGAAATAAAATTAATTTTATTTAATTTTAAACACAAGTAATGTATGTTTTTAGGAATCAATTTCTACCGCGGTTCTCACTCCGCCCATATAGGTATGAGTATTAGGGTCAGCGAGGAGCCTTAATGTACGGAACCTTTGTTGAGCAAGGTAGACTCGAACTTGTTCGGCTTTCTTTGGAGGGTGACGGATAAAAGATAAAACCTCTATAATTATGATTCACATGAACAGATATTAAAAAACAGTTAATATATCTTACTGAAAGTTCAAGTATGTTTGATGCAATCATTGACCCGATGGTTCGTATGGTGTGATATATAATGAAGCTGTTCACATAAATTAGTACTGTATGTCTGTTATGTGATGATGAGCATAAGATAGTAGCCGACGTAAAAGTCAAGGACAAAAACAAATGTGATTAATTTAATAAATAATTCATTCATTGCGGAGTGCCAAAGTTTATGTGGTTTACTGTTCATATTGCTTTAGTTACCCTCATATCTTCGGGAGACACTCCTCTTGCATGGCAATTCAGGGTACACAGGGTAACGGCCGCGTTCTAGCGTCGCACTAGGGCTTCCTTGTCACCTAACTGACACGTACACACAGTCATTCACCATACAACTAGTGAGGCTTTTATTTGAAATCTCAATGGGAATCGACGCCAACGCCAACTGTCAATTATGACCAATAGTAGACATTCAAATATAACATTCGTCGAATGGCAAAAGATATCGTAATAAACAAATAAAATAATATGCTTTATTTTTCTCACCACAAATGAGGCTTAATACAATGACTTTAAGGTACATTCGTGCGGAAGCTGGTTACAAATCACCAGGTCTTCCAGCTATGAACGTGTATTAGAACATAAGTGATGAATATGGTGATGGAGGAGAACATAACCTGGTGATTGATGTGTGGTCGTAAGTATTTTGCATTGTTTTTAACCCCCGACGAAAAACTATGTGTGTTATATGTGTAATAAATTCATTTCCCTATGCAATTCAAAAATATGATCAAATTCCGTTTCCACATTTAAATGTAGCGTGAAAAAGTTTAGGGCATTCCGACTATAATACATGAATCGCGCTACGATAAAATGCTGTTGTAAATTTCTATCGTATTTATTTATTAACATTTATTCATGTAGGTTATTTGAAATATACAGGGTGAATTTGAATTCCTATTAACTGGTGACGCCATTCTTGATTACGTAGAACTTTCCCCAAGTTCTAAAGCTACGATCAAAAAAAAATCGATTATCCATACAAAGTAAACCATTCGGAAACCACCATTAGTGTGGAGATCAACAATTTTCGGCTGATAACTCCACTCCTGTTTTCAAACGATTTTCCACTTCTAGAACCATGGCCGAATTCGGCCGAAAATTGTTGGACTTCCATACTAAGTGGTGGTGGTGGTGGTAAGTGGAAATTTGTTAGCAATCAATTTAACCGATACACTTCTCGCCGAAAATTAAATTTCCATCCACATCACCTGGATGAGTGGAAGTCTACCACTGTACGTTTCTCAAGAAACTTCTTACCGCGCACGACCACCCTGTGGAACGGACTTCCGGCAACGGTATTCCCGAACGAGTACGACATTGGAACCTTCAAGAAACGAGCCTACACCTTCCTCAAAGGCCGGCAACGCATCTGTGACCCTTTTGGTGTTGCGGATGTCCATGGGCGGCGGTGATTGCTTTCCATCAGGTGACCCGCATGCTCGTTTGCCGCCCTCTCATATATAAATTAAAAAAAATCAGCAGTGTAGTCACCAGTAAACAGGAATACCACAAACAAAACCTCAGCCTGTATAAAATCAAATTCGTATTTATTGCATGTACCTATGTAATGATTTATTTAGCATAGGTGTCTCGTATTGTGTTAATGTCTATTATATATACCTATGCCATACTATACTATAGCCATAAAGAAATAAGGAGACAGGAATATATAATGAAAAAAAAACATTAAATAATGCGATAAGTCCATACTACTTATGTGGTTTAACTTTCACTATTTAAAACTATTTCATTGTTTTTGTACGAAAAAGAATTTACATACAAACAACAATATAGATAAATTATAATACAATTAAAATTAAAGTCTTCAGTAAATTCATTATCAGTAATTGAAATAAAGCTAAAAAGAGTCTACAAAAAATTACTGTGAATGCTCTACGATGACTGACTTAAAAAGAAGAAACAACATCTAAATAGTACCTATACGTTAGTAAAAACGACTCTCCGGCTGACCTTGCCCTTTAAAGATCGTTAACACAAAGTAGACCACTTGCAGTTTCATTGGTCATACATATCCATTATGAGCTTCAGGTGAGCATCTCGGAATCTTGGACCGGTTTACTATGTCTTTGTGATTTTGGACTTCACAAATGTAATAAATAATCTTTGTTATTCCTTTTGGAATCACTGCGGTATCTGTCCGTTTGTCACAGTCATTTATTTCAAACACTATTTGACTTAGCAAGTACTTGGTGCAGATCAAATTGAGAGGTGAACTTCATTAGTAAAATTCAATTTTAGGTGTTACATTTAGAGAGGGTCCTCTCTAAAAGATAGTTTTTCTTCTGAATTCATATGGTAGGTAATAATTTAATTCACGTAAAAACTTTTGTTGGTGGCTGTCCTAACCTAATATCAAGAAAGTTTATAAAATAATTATTCCAAAATAGTTTGTGTATGACAATGGTATTAATACAATTTCAAAAATACACCAAAACTATTAGTTTTCCATACAAGTTATAGTATTTAAAAATGAAAATCAAGAATATACAATTGAAAATATATCTTATAGTAATAATACGCCGTTCAACTCGCTTCCGTGGGGCATAGCATCCAGTACGCTAGCGCCATTGCCCCGCTGAATGCATTATCTCAGCTGCTGTGCAAAGTAGGCACCAGCTCACTTCTCGAGAGGCTTGGACCAGTCTAATGGATAAATCCTTTCCAAATTTTAATTCTACACTAACATTACTAATTCAGTCGTCTGGCACAGCAAGACCACCCAGACGACTGCAATCTCCAAACTTAACAGTCTACAAAGAACTGCTTGTTTAATAGCCACGGGAGCCATGTCGACCTCACCGGGAGCAGCTCTAAACGCTTTGCTCGACCTTCCACCCTTACACCTCTTCATCAAGAGCGAAGTCGGTGCTAGCATGCTAAGAGTATTGAACCATTCGAGGAAGAACTGGCTCTCCCAGTCACTGAGAACTCTCCAAAGCTCGGTACTGGAGGACCGAATTCTAGGCATGGTGACCGACGCCATGATTCCTAAGTACGATTTCTGCAGGCTATTCACAGTAGAAATTCCTCATAGAGAGGATTGGTTAACTGAACGAATTACTTGGAAACCCGGGAGCCTAAAATGGTACACCGATGGCTCTAAGTCAGGTTGTGACGTTGGCTGTGGGGTATATGGAGAGCAGCCTAGATTCAAAACCAGTACCAATCTTGGGAAACATGCCTCCATATTCCAAGCAGAGGTATACGCCATATTAGAGTGTGCGGAAATCATTCTACACAAACGCTACGTCAACCATACCATCTACATCCACTCAGATAGCCAGGCGGCTCTTTTGGCCCTAGACTCAGACAAAATTGTCTCAAGGCTGGTTGAAAACTGCAGGCTTACTTTAAATACCCTGTGCAAAACAAACAGGGTCTTTATTCGTTGGGTCCCGGGGCACGCAGGCATCGAAGGCAACGAAAAAGCCGACGAACTAGCGAAATTGGGGGCTAGCGGATCCCAGTACGGCCCTGAGCCTTTCTGCGGTATCTCAAAAAGCCTAATTCGCCTTACCCTAAGGAACCGGTGCACCCAAGCAGCTCTTAAACTCTGGACGAACACGCCAGGCTTAACACACTCCAAATCACTAATCAAAGCCTTCAACAAGAAGGCGGCCGGCGAAGCGCTGGCACTCAGTAGGAACAATTTACGCATTCTCACAAGGGCACTAACGGGACACTGCTGTCTGAGCAAACACATGCTCAACATAGGGCTCCGAGAAACAGGAATGTGCAGATTTTGCCTCCTCGCAGAGGAAACACCTGCACATCTGCTGTGTGAATGTGGCCCGCTAATGCGTAAACGCAATATCCACCTGGGCAGCCACTTATTACACCCGGATGAGATAAAAACCATCGGTGCCAGGAAAATTATCCAATTCCTCAAAGAGGCAAACCTGAGCAACGAACTGTAGGTTAGTGGCGATCACAATAGATCGGCAACGGTCGCAGTGATACAGGTCTCCGTTGACCTGCAACAGCCACATACACATACAATACAATACAATACAACATTACTAATATATTTCGATAATAAGACCCATAGCATAACAGAGACACATTATCATTCATCAGCAACGCGACAACTTAAGCTAAGGTGCTAAGCTACAAGTATAGGTACAGTTGCTCCATAATCATATACAGTCCAGTAAAAATACGCAATTTTTGTGGTGTAAAATTATATGAATTTTAAAGATTTTTATAGAAGGATGACACCGACACAAGACACTGACTGTACCACCAGGAAAAAAATTATGCGTGAAAAGGGCATCTATCATCATTCCTATTCAATTACATTTCAAATATAGGCAAGTGAACACATGTCGACGTGTCATAGACCGCAAGTGCACATCAACTTTCAAAGCGTATCCACAGTTGTCCAACGAAATGTGGGACAAAACTACAAAGGTTAACGAGAGAGCCGTAATGAGTTATGTAAAATATAGTTATTTGCAGTTTGGTGTTAGCTTGATGCAAATCGCTCCTTCAATATGCATATATTAGCTTATACATACAGCATACAGACAATGTTGCAAGAAAATGATAAAAAATATTTAAAATTAAAACAATAGTTTATTTAGTAATATAGAACCGCCTCCGTGGCTCACACATTTTGACACCAAATCAATACTCTTAATAAAATGGATAAGTTTTTGTGACAACGCATTTATTTGACTTCAAAGAGGGCTCTCCAATGACTTAAACTTTGTAAACAACATAGGGTTTACGAATCGGAGGTCGTGGGTTCGACCCCAGTAAGGTAAATGTTTAGTCCTCGGGTTGGTTGGTGGTAGGGCATTTTAAATGTCCTTCTTATCGAAATCTGCCGCCAAGCAGTAATATTAATAGCATTGTTGTGTTCCGGTTGTCAAATATAAGATAGCCAATCCCACAAATAAGATGGGACTTTAGAGTCAGTACGTATCCACCCTCGGCCTCATCTTCACTTAATATCAGTTGTGATTGAGGTCCAGTGCTAAGCCGTTGTGCATAAAAAAAACTTGTGGAGGCACAGAAAAGATAGTGAATGGAAGTATGGAGAGACTGTTTCATTTACTTTTATATGGAAGTGTGTTTTTTATCACAACAGATTAGCGTTGGATATCATTGTATTGAGATCCAGGTCAATCCAGCTAGCATACCCCGTAGCCTCTACAAAGACACGAGGTAGAAGTTCTGCGTCTCTCTAACTCGCTTAAAGTATGAATGTAATAGGCTTCTAGCTCGTATCCTGTAGAGAAACTGCGGATCATGCTTGTCTTGCTGGTAATAAGTAGAAATGAATCCGTAGACGAAAGACAGCTGCCCAGATTCCAAAATTTGTTTCGAGGATTGGCTCATATACTCTGCTAGGATCGAACCCGGTGCCCCCATTTTGTTAAAGTATGGTTTTCAATTATGTACCTACGATAAAAGATATACACACAGCCAACCTATAGTAAAGCAGTCTCTAGGGGTCTACTTAGAGTAAGCTATTTTAACGATACTTAAAGCAAGCTTTTAATATTCTTTCTATTGGAAATTTTGTGACATCATTAAGAATTATTCACTCAAAATTGTACTCACTGAGTACGAAATACAAACTCTATGGCTCTACTCACTGCGTACCTACATGAAGTGTCTTTTGGCAACATGTGGTTAAATGCCAAATCTAAAACGCTCTTACGTTTTATAGCAAAGAAGAAAACTTTATTTTGGATGCCCGGATTTAAATAGGTAATTTTTTCCTTACTTCAGACGTTTTCGATATTTCACATTTTAAGACTGTCAAACAATCAAATATTTTTCAATATCACAAATTTATTTACTACAACAAGAGCCTATTTATATACATAACAGTAACTAAAGTTTACATACAAACGATATCGAACTCATGAACTTCTACATGATAAGACTAGGTTATTATAGATTACCTATGCACCTACCTAACTTGGTCGTAATGTAATTTGAAATGAAAAATAATATAATAATTATTATTTAACTACCTAATCTTAATGATGAAGACTATGACAAATTTTTACACACTCACAAGGTTAAACGCTAAACTATCTCTCGATCTTCACCAAGTAACCCATATCATAAAAACCTTGCAGAGGTCAATTGGAAAATGGTTAAAACATCAGCGATGCGCTGCGTTTGCGCCATCCCCGGCCTCGGAGATACACGGGTGACCACAAGAATTCGGCTTTCAAGTCGGAGAAGGTTACATAAAGCTGCGCTTATTATAGCATTGTCGGACCTTAGTAGAACCGGCAATACCGCGCCGATCACGCGCGTAGATCCCAGCGCGCGCGCCGAAAGTTTCACAACCGATGTTCGCGTATTAAGTGCTAAACGATTGATAGTGCGCGCAAAAAATTTGAATATCTATTTTTTGTCTAAAGTAAATCTAGTGTGGCAATAAAATTTGCATTAAAAAGTAATTGGTTCTGGTAGAATATTTGAATATGTCTACTTTTCTTACATTATCATTTCTAGAAATTTATTTAAAATAGTTTCACTTTTTGGTTGGTGATAATGGTGTTTTATGAATTTGTTGCCTTAAAAATTAGGGTTAGGTAGATTAACTTAATCTTGAAAATATCTAAGAGATTGCTGATCAAGATGAATGTATTGGGCAAAACGAATATCTACATTTTCTGTGCAACATAACATTTGTCGTAAAGTGTATACCATAGATTATAAATTAGCTCAATACCTTTAACAATAATATCTTAATTTTGAGGACCAATTTCGTGAAACTGTGTCTTCGATAGACGATGAAGAGGAATCATATTCATCTTGCCCGTCTTTACTCTAAGTTATTCTAGATATGTTGAGTACTCTCATTAGTAGAATAAGAAATGAAGTACTTTATTTCAACATATATTATATGATATCATTGATATATAGTTGAACCGCAAAAAAAATTCTATTGGCCCATTCTGGAGAAAAAAATTTCAGAAGAAAGAAAGTCATTAAAATCTTGTTAAAATTAAAAAAAAAACCATCCGAGGTGGGATGGGGTCTGCAACGTCATATCAAATGCTGCCACATCGAAGCTCAGGAGATCGAGTCCGTTACATAAATTGTCACTCAGTAAATTCAATCGAATCGAAACGTGGCGTGGATGGAGAATTAGTATATCCAACAGTTCTTAAAAAAAATATAGCTAAATTGTATAAGGCAATGTATGGCAAATAAAATTAATAACCCGTTGTACCCGTTATTATTTCTTTTAAGTACATAAAAGAAATAAGTAAATAGCCCCACCTATGGCAATTGACCACTGTAGTGTATACCTCCCATGATTTTAAGTTATAATGGATATTCCCTTGTCAAATGGCTATAATGTAAGTGACTGTACCTATCGTTCCATGGTGGAGACACTCACGTTAGTAAATCAACAAGAAACACTCCTATTTTGAGAGGAATAGACATTACAACCCAAAATCTAAGTACAAAATAGTATTGCAAGATTATATAAAGAGTCTTGACCGATGATTTGTGATAGTCGCTAGCTTTCTTCGATAAACAGCTATAGATTTTATCAGTGAAGTACGTTTGACTCTCCGAATGCCACACTGAAAAACCTCTGCTTATCATTGTCCAATAGAGGACTAATAAGTATACTCGTGTTTGTGTTGCTCCTGGTTTTATTTCCAGTGGTTGATGTGCAACCAAGAGACTAAAATAACGTCTGAAATTTTTAGACTTCGTGGATTTTGTTTCAAGCATCAAACTTTTATATTTTTAATAGAGATGCGCCGAGTACTCGGTTACTACTCGGTACTCGGCATTTTTTTGATACTGGTACTCGGCCGAATAACTCGGTTCAAGTGATGAGTTCAAGAAATGTAGTAAAAACAAACTTGTTTATTAACCAAATAAGGAGAATTTAGTAATTAAATAAAGAAGAAACAATATTTGAAATTTTAGCAAATTTGAGCACGTTATGATGCGGGAATACAATGCTCTCTACGCGTTCTGGTAATAGTCTATTCCTTTTCTTCATAGACATTGCTAGCTTAAAAAAATAAACACTCGCTATACACAGTGCTTGCAGCGCACAAACGTACTCGTACTAGATATGCCATTTGTAGATATCTTGTTTTATGTCCTGCTCACCACTCGAGAGAACTCTGGTCTCGTTACAACAAACCTTCGTTTACATATCAGTCTAAAAAGATCTTTTGGATAGGAATTAAGCGTGCCGTATATTATTTGTTGTGAAATAAAAAACGGCTGATCAGCGGGGACAGGATGCACGGGTGTTTAGCTGAGGCAGAGGGAGGGGCACAGCACGCTAGCTGGTATCTTGTTATCCCATCTCAATTGAACAGAGTAACTTTTGGTGTTGCGGGTGTCCATGGGCGGCGGTAATTGCTTTCCATCAGGTGACCCGCATGCTCGTTTGCCGCCCTCTCATATAAAAAAAAACTTGGCCGAGTACTCGATTCGGCAAACATTAAACCGAGTAATACTCGGTACTCATTTATCCGGTAAAATTAGTACTCGGCGCATCTCTAATTTTTAACATCCAAACGCTTGTTCGGAATATCTCTGACCACCATTTGGGATAAAACTCGTGATTTTATCTATATTAACTCTATATCTAGATAAATCACTTATCCAAATGTTATAGGGCCGTATTTATTAGTCTAAAAGAAACAATCAAAATATTACAAGTAACTGGACGTTACTTAAGATGCTAAACCGGGTGTCGATCTTAGAACCGGTCTCTCAGCCTTATATAACCTAACAAGTTTAATTTAGCTCATATAAGTTAACTACGTGTCAGTGCACAGGTCCACGACGTTGGGGGAAATGTTGATTTCCTGTGAAACCAACCGGACGCGGTGTGCACCGATAGAACATCGGCAGAAATCTAATTTAAATATGTCTGCGGGAGCTCACAGCCACAGATAAAAAGGGAAAAATTAAGCAGCAACATTATATGAAATGAAATAAAATGAATTGAAATGAAAATCATTTATTCATGTAGGCAATACAATGTGCATTTATGAACGTCACTTGTTTTTTAAACTACCACTAGCTCGGAACGCGACCACTACTGAGAAGAGCTAGCGATAAACTCAGAGGGTTTGTCTCTTTTCAATCAGTCATTTACAACCTAGAAGCACAGATTACTAATAAGTTACTAAAGTCTAGAAGGTTACAACAATTTTTATATATCGTGTAGAGGAGCCGTTTAACCCCATATAAACAGGGTGTAACCGAAATAGTAATCAATATTTCAAGTCAAATAGTATGGAAAAAGGATATTGTTTGTTAAAGAAAATAGGGAAATTTAAGAACATAATATGTTTATGAATTTTATGTTAGTTCTTGCAATGTTTACAATTTAATGGGGTCATAAAAATATATTACAGAAACTATGTTAATAATGAAAAAGATTATACCTAAATATAAAAATATTTAGAAATAAAAAAATTGTCCCAGGTCTTACGCGGCCGGAAAGAAGGTGAAAGAGGAATGCTATGCTTTCCAAAATCCTACAATCTTCAAAAGCATGGTGAATTTAGGTATTCAAAATTTGTAATTAAATAAATCAAACCCATGATAATTCAATTTTCAAAAAGCTATTCATCATGACAAGCAAGCATGGACATAGATCGCTCAGCGATATTCAGTCTAATTATACAATACGATATATATTATGCGGGCGAAAAGCTTGTAGCTAATAAATCGATAAAATGTGACTCATTATTGGTCACAATTACATAGTGAATGTGAGGAAATGAATTGGTAAAAATGAAAGGAAAAGAACATTTATACACAAATAGATTGGCATAGTAACTATGTACCTACTTGATACTTTATTCTATTATGGATAATATATAAATAGAAATTGAAAATTTATAAAACCGAGATATAATTATTATATCATCTAGACCAGGGTTCCTAAAACTTATGGCCCCACGTACAGGGGTACGTTCCCAGACGACAAAGAACCCCAGAGCCCAAAAGAAAAGAAAATCTTGCTGTAGAAGATAATACAGTTTTTTGTTTTAATAACTTTTAGTATAAAAGTTAACAAATGCAGTGTAAAAAAAAAACAGATCTATTAATGTGATAGGTGAACTTGTTTCATGTCGCAAACTTAATCGATTTTAGGAGTAATTTTGGACAATTTTGACCTTAATTCTGACCAGCCGCCACTACGTAAATCTTGTCGCGAACGAAGGTTGGGTCAAATGGCGAAGCCCTAAGGGTTCGCGTAGCCGTAAACCGATTTCCATCAAATATGGCTAAGTATCTGTTCCTTAGTTTATTCTTAATTTAAAAACTTAAAATTTAGTAAACTCTCGAAAGACTAGGATATCATCGAAATACACCAAAAACTATTTTAAAAGCTAAATATCTTCGAAATAGCTCCACCGATTTTCATCAAATATGGCTAAGAACCCGTTCCCTCGTTTAGTTTTTAATATAAAAAAAACGCACTGAAATCGGGCCGTGCCTTACTGAAATACGTCCGAACAAGACGGGACACACATAACGCCGTCAAATACATGATACCCGTACTTTTTAGTCGAGGGTTAAAAATTAATTTATAATTAAAATCCCTCCTGACTAATTTCATATACACTGTGGTTTGAACCAATAATTTTATCTACTCACATAAATTATAACTTAAACTAAGTAGTCGTTTACATTAAAAAATTAAATATTCGTAATGGAGCAAAATTCACGTAATACACCAAGCAATTTAAAAACTGTGATTGCCTTTAAATCCGACGGATTTGCAAATCCAGAATCAGTTTAAACTTCAATTTAACCAAGGTTCAACTTTCAGTAATACCTCGTTTAAATGAGACCACTTCAAACCCAATTTAAGCGTTGAGTTTTCTAGTTTAGCAATCTTATTTAAAGAGGACGTCTATTTGTTTTTTATACTTAACTAAAATGTGTTTTTTCATTTTTGGTTTGTTATCAACTAAGTGCAATTTATAGCACTACAGTTACCGCCCGCGGCTTATCCCGCGTCGATTTATTTATATCAGTTGTATAGTTGGATTTGATATAAAACACTCCTACCTTCGCATAGTTCTTATTGTTACTTGTAGGATGTTACAACTCGTTTTTTTTCACATATTTTACAACGGCGCAGTGGCATGCCGCACTTGAAAGTAGTCAAGGTTGATTCAGCCTCTCAACTTGTACCATCGCCCACAAAATCCACATGAATTATGAAGCTATTTCATTGTAATAAGGTTCAATAACGTTCAATTCTAGTGACCAGACATACCTGTTTTGTATTACTGCTTGCATTAAAATTTTACGATTCGCAACCTCCAAAGATATAATAAGGATGTGTAAAACTTCCATTATTAAAATATATGTTAATAGCGTTTTCTTCCAATTCCTAAGGTTGATTATGAAAGTACACATGGAACATGTGACCGCTCCCGTAAATGCTTTGTACAACAGTCCATCCCCTTTAGGGTGTTACCAGACCAATCGATCGTTAGTCGATCATACCATGACATCGTATGTCACGCGCGACATTATCGCTCCTGTCATACTACTAGTGCGTCCCTAACAATATAGAAATTTTATTGTGTCTTAGTGAGTGCAGCGTGAATAATATTATATAACTTTATTTAGTTTTCCGCCCGCGGCTCCGCCTGCGTTAGAAGAACTTTATCGCGGATATGTTTAATTTGTTTATCCCGCAGAAACTACTCACTTTATCTGGATAAATCCTATAGCTTAATCTAGGGTATATTCTACCTATATACCAAATTTAATCCAAATCCGTTCATCTGTTTCGCCGTGATTGAGTAACAAACAAACATCCAAACTTTCGCATTTACAATATTAGTTAGATTAAAGGACATCACATTTCGTATTTGAAATGTGAAAGTGTTTATTTGTCTCTCTTCACGTCGTTATGTTATGGAACATCAAAATCACTTGACGTTTGGCTCTAGGATGTAATAAGTCGGAGAATGACATAGGAATGTCACGCCGAAAAAATAAAGCAAATTCCACACGGTGGAAGATAATTTCCAAAAGAGTTGTATGAATTATGATCGCTTAAATCATAACGGTTTTGAGACGCTATCGTATAAACAAGGCTTTGATTATTCGGACGACGGTTACGACGTGTTCACATATATGTCACACTGTATGATTATGGTGTGACAACGGAGAGTCAAACTATACCAGGTAGGTACTAATATTAGTAGCCCATACTGTCCCACTGCGGGACAAAGGCCTCCCTCCTCTCTCCCCACGGCTCTCTGTCCCGGGCCTCCTCCGACCAGTTGGTTAGGAACTTCTGCAACTCATCCCGCCATCTCCTTTTCGATCTGCCGCGGCGCCTTCTTTCTAACGGTGGGTTCCAGGTTGTGGCGATTTTGGTCCACAAGTCATTTGACATGCGACAAATATGGCCCGCCCAGTCCCAGGTAGGTACTATGCGAGACGAAAAATACAGCCACATGTGACTCTTACAGACCTTTAAAATGCAATTATCCCTCGTCCTGCGGGTCGGTAGCCTGGAGGTTAATCGCATTTTAGGGGTCTGAAAAAGCCGACATGTGATTGATTGGCGAAGCTTGCCAAGGATTAGGCATCAGCATAATAGTTTCTTATCGTTCAAGAGTTTGTAATGAAAAATAATATCAGGCCGTACTAGTGCTAATGTAGAGAGACCTTTAATAAATAAAAAATAGAGTCTCTTTATTGTTAGTGTACTTATGAACTGTATTAGTAAAAGTTTAGCCAAATAAAAACTACTTTTCATGGACAGTGTGACACACACATCTATCCATTCGCTCAGCACTTCCTCTCCCCTACTTAACCCCTGAGCATTAAATTGTCTCTGTATTGAACCAGCATAGGGCAGTCTATTGTGCGTGTACTTCGCAATGTGGAGGCGATTGTTGTGCAGATTATGCCGTAGAAATCTTGTATTCGAGCAATGTATAGTTCCAGTTGATAGTCAAATTCAAAACCATCTATATTATAAATGTGAAAGTTTGGATGTTTGTTTGTTTGTTGCTCAATCTCGGCGAAACCGATGAACGGATTTGAATGAAATTTCGTATATAGATAGATCATACCATGGATTCAAACATATGATATTTTTTATTCCGATAAAGTGAGTAGTTATTCCAAGCAGGCGAAGCCGCGGGCGGAAATCATAAATAAAACAGACATTATTTAGAAAAGGCTATAAAATTTCTGACTATCTGGATGATAAGCAAGCTTTTATATAGACCGCTCGGCGATATTAAGTCTAATTATACAATATAATAGTACACATTGTAATCCAAGAGCAACCCTTGAGTTTCTTGCACGTTCTTCTCTGCAGAGTCAATTTTGTGAATGAGCATAATGTCAGTAATTTTAATATTAACTTAAAAAAATGTGACCTTTTCAAGTGGTAATTTTATTCTACGAAATTAATGCTATTTTGAATTTTGTATTTGATAAAACAATAACTAAATCCCATTGCTAAGCATATGCGGATAATTGAAATGCTAGTCAACATTACCTAACAAAATTCACTCTAACAATACATCTTATTTCTCAACAACTATTTAGGTACTTACATATAATATTTGATTACACCTCACCTATGCACAGAGAATATTACATGTTGCCAGTTCTTCGAGTTAACTAATCTATCATCTTTGATCTAGTCTCTAATTATCACTTTGCAAATGTAACATTGTTACGATTGTAATCTTTATTATTCGTTTTGTTTTCAAAAATTACTTGTTGTTAACGAAATAGTTAAATGTGTTAATTTGACTGGTTGCTAGAGATTCATAGATAGTGGAAAAGAGTCGACATTTACGCACGCACATGAATAAATAAATATTTCGGACAGTTACACCAATCATCTAGTTCCAATCATACATAAATATTTATATAATAAATATCCATGGCTCGGTAATAAATGTTTGTATTCATCATACAAACATTTTACCCTCGCGGGATTCGAACGGTCAACCGTTATCTCTGATTAAATGCCTCTTATTATTCATAGTGAAGTATTTAAAATGTACAATGTATTTAGTAGTTTACTAGCTGTTGCTGTTCTTATTCGGGTGGAACGTTTCATTAAAATCCGTTCAGCAAAAAAAAATATATTAATGCAGGTCCTAATCTGACTACCAAACAAATTTGATCCAAATCCGTCCAGCCGTTAAGTCACGCCTTAAGGTGGTAATTACCATACACATACATACACACAAACTTTTGCATTTAATATTAGTTTGATACTCGGGACCTTTTCAGTCGTGTCCCTATCTATATATGTAAAAATCATCTCAGTGTCTATCTATATGTTACAGCCATTTATATCAGAAATTATTCGACGTCAATAATTGAAATAAATTTTCCGGCTTAATCTTAGGGGGCTAAATAGAAAATTTAAATAATCTTTGAGAGGTTTTCGTATTGAGTATCATAAGAAAACTTATATACATATAACACAATTTTCAAATAAGGTACGATGTACATTGCAAACACCAATGCAAATACTATTTTCTACTCATTAACCTCCGACTCAAAAATAAGTTCGGAGGCGGTACAGGCTGTCTAGGTCTATTTCTGTAAAGGCCACAACACAATTCAATTAATATGATGTAAGTATGGCTTTATGTAACAATTAACCAAAAATAAACCTTCTCATTTCACTACTGTACGACAAATATTTATATACGATTGGATTTAATTGGACTGCACATTTAGCGAATATTTATGCCGACCTGTGGTTTCGATATGAGCTCCCATTAAAGGTTTTATAAGGTCACCACATTAGGAAACCAGTATAGCTCGTAAATCGCCTAACACTTAGCAAAAGCGTACTGTGCTGTGACAGACGTCGCACGCTACACAATTTTAAAGTTAATTTGTAAATTAATGGAAGTTTTATTTTAAAGGAAATTTTATGTTACCAAATTAAATTTTGAACGAACTCCATTTTGAACGAACTCTATTTTAAACGAACTCTATTTTGAAAGAACTCTCTCTATATAACCATACAGTGAAAAGTGAACAATATGGGCCAACGACAAGTTTTGTGTGTATCACTGCTGGTGATGAGCTTGATTGTGGACACGAAAACTGTGAACTACCAATCCTCGCTGAATACCATCGGAGGCAAGTCAGGTAATTTGATCTTCGTTATGGGAATTTCAAATGAAATTGAATAAAAAGCACTGCTATGCTATACTATATTCAGTTTTGTTGTTGTTTGCCATATTGTAAAATAATTTATAAATTAAGTTATTAAATATAATCTTCTTTCGTAATGGCCCAGCTATGTATTTAATTATCTTGAGGCCGAAGTTGGAAGTATGCAGCACAGAAATCAACTTTGACGGACTTTTTCTTTTCTTGTGAAGTAATTGTCAATTATACTACGTAATTTTAAAAACATTAATAATCGACAAGAATTTTATTACTTTTCATAAAAACCGATACTGTACGTTATTATAATTGCCATCGTTTAAGCACTTATTTTATGTTTTTATAGCTTCATTTTCTCCGTTTTAAAAGATATGCGACTTTTTACTGTACAATTTAAAATTCGCATATACATGAGAGATAATTTTGAATTCCACTGTTGTATCTGCTTTCATGAAGTTACGTGCTGGAATACAATGCGAAAAATCAATAATTAATAAGTGTACACCCAAATTGTCTTGCTAATTTTAAAAATATTTCATTCGTTTATGAGAGAACATTGCAATAGGTAATGCAACAACTTGCATAATTATGTGAAGATAAATTACAGCATTAAATATTAAAACAGAACACAGTAACAGATGATCGGAAGGCTGGCTTCTATTTCGCTCAGAGGCTAAGTCTGGCTGTTTTTGGCCACCCTTCCGTTTCAGCAAGATCTGGGACAAATTTTTTAATTGTAAATGTGTGTTTACTATTTCGTTTTTGTAAATATATACAAAATTCTTAGTAACAGATTACCTTTATACCTATTAAAGTTTATGACTTGTTTCTTTCGAGGAAGAATCTATTTCTCTTGCCCCACAACCACAAAGGACAACTATATTAAACTAACCCTATTTTTCAGACTCTTTTGGGTTATAATAGAGAAAACTCTGACAGAGAAAATGTATAAAAGAACGTTTCTTAAATTCTATATAAGTATATTTGGAGCTATAATTGAAATAAGCTTACCGTTGGGAATTTTTAGTTTCCGTAAGAATTATGAAAATAGACCGAGATAACTGCCGTACTCATAACTACATTCCCATATATCTATTTTTTTTTATATTCAAGCATGAGAAAATGTTAGCGAATTTTAAGAAAATCAATTCAGAATACATTGTGGAGTACAAAATTAGTAAATAACCTTAGATCGGATCGTTTATATACATCGTTTATGCTTACAAGCTAAATTCAGTCTTACTGTACGCGGTAAAAAATCAGAGTTAATAAAAATCTTTATGCGACTTACATTCTTTTTAAGTTGAGAAAATAAGTCAGAATACAGCCTTGGTATTGGGTAATCCAATGCTAAATTTTTACTTTTCCCTAAAAGAAATAAAATAGAAATTGAACTGTTCTATGTTATTTTTTACAGTAAGGAAAGAAAGAAAGAAAGAAAAAATTCTTTATTGTGCACAGCTTAAAAATATACACAGTGATATTATTTTAAGGAAAAAATAGGCCACATTGGAAAGTGAAATAAAAGTATTGGCATAGGTAATCTTAGAAAATAAATCTTGGAGAAAATATGAGTTCCAAATAAATTTCGCATGATAGGAACCCTACAATTCCTGCCGGCGCGTAGGTCGACGATGGTTTTGAAAAAATAAATAACTACCTATGCCAATAACTCCTATTTCACTTACCTAATATGCCCTATTTGTTTCCTCATGGTAAAAAACTCATCCGGTATGTGTAAAAGCCCCTCTCTTCCACTTAGCGTTTGGGTTACGAAGAATTTTATACATAATAGGTAGGTATTGTGTACGATAAACTAATGAATCACGCTTAAACCGGACTTCAACTGTTCCGTAATAAATATCTGAATTTTAAAAATATTCAAGGAATCCACAGAAACGCTGAAACGAAAACCAATTATCACAATGGAAACATGGAAATAAAAACGGTAATTTCAAAGGTAAAACTATGGTATGACTGACGGAAGTCTACAGTTATCGTGGTTGGGAGTAACGTGACTCCTCGATGAGACTGGATTTGTTCTGCAATGATAAGTACAACTAATGTGTTACGTTGTTGACCTTTCCTAATTCTCTATAGCACGCGCTCCGCCAATCTTCTATAAGGAAATGTCATGGAAAATCAATAATAGCACATGTAAGTGTGATATTAGCAGTAAGTAGGTTATATTGATGTATACCTACAGCTTAGATTTGCATCATTGTTTGATTCAAGAGCATTCTATCCTGTGGCAATGCTTGCTTATCTTGACAATTTATTCAGTTACATAACGTAGCATCACATTATGAGACGACATGAGCCATATACACCATAAGGCCACAGTGGAGATTGGTAGTTTTTGTTTATGTTATTCAAGAGCATTCTATCCTGTGACAATGCTTGCTTATCTTGACAATTTCTTCAGTATTTTTTTTTTTTTATGCCTGTCAAGAGAAAACAAATTTAAAAATTGATGCTGTTTTAAACTAATTAAAAAATTTTAATTAACTTAAAACTAAAAAAGGTAAACGTAAAGCTTAAAAGTAAACAATACACTTTGTAGCCTAAAACACGTATAGTGTTTTTGAGTACCTACATACATTTATTCCTTAAGTACATTTTATTAAACCCCTTCAATTGTATGCTTCGGAAGTTTTTTTTATGTAAAAAACCATACATCCCGTGTAACATATACTTTTACTTTTTGTATGTTTTTTGTACTTTAACTTTAATTATAATACCTATCCTTAATTTTTTTACAATTTCTGGATTTAATGAAAATGTACTCAAACAATAAATAAACAAATATTTCGGGCCAATCATCTAGTCCCAAACTAATCAAAGCTTGTACTATGGATACTAGATAACGGATCATACATAAATATTTAAATAAATATCCATGACTAGGAAGTAAATGTTCGTATTCGCACAAACATTTACCCCTCGCGAGATTCAAACCGGATTCGGTTTCGCAGACAGGGTTACTATCCACTTCACCAACCGCTCGCAACACGAATACCTATATGCAGTTTAAGACTTAAAAGTACTTAAATTTACAGAAGTTTTTGAATAACGTTGGTACATATCACAACATACGTTTCCACCGTGGGAAAGTTCTCTCACTAGGAGAAGGTATGGTCTATAATCCACCACGCAGCCCCAATCCGGGTTGGTGGATGCCGATCCTACGATTCTATCGACTACGATTGTAAAATCGATATTGTAAAACTTTCTTCACAGCGTTTGACGATTGCATGCAATTAAAGGCATTCAGCAGGAAATAAAAAGTGTTAATTCGTACAAAATGAGAAGAGAAAGTTAGTGATTTTACTTGTCATTTTAAACATAGTGAGCGCAAGGTGATAACCAAATATTTATTCCATGCCACTGAACCGAAGGACAGGTTTGGAAATGGCAAAGTTTGAGATGTAGGCGTTTTAGTGAAAGAAAATCTTATTTTATGGGAACGAAACAAATGATTCGAAATAAATATCTTTACGACTTCTTTTTTTAAAATATCTTCAATAAATAACCCGTTTTGCACAAAACAATATATAAAATATATAGTTTTAAAGAGTATATTAATGACATTGCCTTGATTAGGATAAACTGACACAATATTCAAGGTGTGAATGTGTGCCAATGGAATAAATAAAAACGTGTGCGTCAGAGTTATTATAATAAATTTCTTTATAAAATAGTCACATAATGGCAAATAGGTAATCCACGGCACGGTACCAGTGTACGCAGGCCACGCGACGCTATCGGAAATGTGGCTGCGCGACGCGTGACGCTATCAGAATGTGATTATTTACTCTAGAAATGTTGCAGTCCTCGTACGCCTCATTTACTTAAATAGATACTACAATTTCTGTTCTCTATGTACAATTATGGGGAAATAGCACTGGTACAGGAATAGTATTTAAATATCAAAAAAAAATTGTGACATCTGTTGGGCTAGTTCCGTAGAACCACGTTGACCGCTGTTCCGGAGTTCACACTGCTTACGGCTGCCTAGTTTGCATAAAACCACTTTATCTATTTGTAAGATAACAGCCCGGACACTATCCAATACTAATAAGATCAAACATAAAACAAATACGATCTAGGGGACCTGATAAAGTGATTCTAATTATAATCTAATAACTTTTGAGTTAGCAGATTATAATTAGGTATCTATTGATAAACGTGTGTTACATGGTATTATAATTAGGTAATACGATCTAGGAGACCTGATAAAGTGATTCTAGTATCTAATTATAATCTAATAACTTTTAAGTTAGCAGATTATAATTAGGTATCTATTGATGAACGTGTGTTACATGGTATTATAATTAGATATTACAATCTCGGGGACCTGATAAAGTGATTCTAGTATCTAATTATAATCTAATAACGTTTGAGTTAGCAGATTATAATTAGGTATCTATTGATAAACGTGTGTTACATGGCTGCAAAAGTCTATAATGCAATGTCTTTACAGGAGGACACATTAAAAGAAATTTGCATGATTGGCTAGTCCATTATTTAGAAATACTGACAATTTAAATAGTCTTTTTTTTTATGCTTTTACTAACACTAACATGGAGAGAGAGAGATGAGGGCCGTTGCCCAATAAATAAAATAAGCTACTAATAATAAGGATTACTAACATGTAACATACATTTATATTACATACATTTATATTCGACGACCGACTGGTGTAGTGGATAGTGACCCTGTCAACCAACCAACCAACGGTCGCGGGTTCGAATCCCGCGCAGAGTAAATGTTTGTGTGATGAATACGTACATTTATTCCCGAGTCATTGATGGTTATATAAATATTTATCTATGTTTATCCGTTGTCTAGCATCCGTAGTACAAGCATTGCTTATGTTTGGGACTAGATGATTGGGGTACCTAAGTGTCTGAAATATTTATTACATTATCAGAATTTTTGATCGGGACTTTTCCCGTAGTCTCTAGTATTTACCCAAATTCATACAAATAAAATCATTTAATTTCAGTTTAAAGTCTCTACTTACAATTTAAAAACCTTCAATATTAAGGCCCTATATTTATTGTTGCTAGCACTAGTAGAATCATTTATCATGTCACTCTTCGTTACACAACGAAGATCGCATGTCTAGTTATCACACGTGTAAAGGAAATTTAAAATCAACGCATTGTCTGTACTTAATGATACAGAAACACTTTACTCTAAAATGAGATGTCAGAAAATGAGAGTGTTTTTTTGTATGTTAGTATGGTCTACTTCCGAGTTGTTCGACTTTTCCAAAATTATCATAACAGGTTATGCAATAGCTACATTTGTAGTTAAGTTATGTGGGTTTATGATGGGTTTACCATTATGTATTTCGTAACATAGTGTGTAAATGTTATCAATACAAATTAGAACATCAAAAGCAATAGCAGTGGAACAATTTCCGTTCTGTAGAGGAAATTGCCTGGGCGTATCCGAAGGAGATCTACAAATACCATGTAAGGTGGCCTGCGGCTGCAGCAGAAGCGTTACATTTACACATTCGTCCCAAATGTTCCCTATCGCCACATACCGGGTGAATTTTTTTACTGTAAGGAAAAATATAGGCTATATTAGGTAAGTGAAATAGAAGTTATTGGCATAGGTAGTGTAATTATTTTTTCAAAAACGCACGCGCCGGCCCTATACTGATATGCAACTGGCGGGATTCGTAGGATTTCTATCATGCGAAATTTTGTAGAACTCATATTTTCTTCAAAGTAGTTTCGAAAATGACACGGTTGATGACCCTATTCTACAAGCTGAGTTACTAGTCGAGAGCAAGGCCTAGTATATGCGTGTTTTATGTAAGGTTGACACCTTCAAATTTTAGACATAATTTAACAAAAAATTAAAGACGTATTTATTATATTATATTGGATTCTGTATCAGTTTCTAAATCCCTTCTATCGCTTTGGCCTCTGTTCACACTAGCATGTTGTATACGAGTACATGTCATACACTTATGTACACTAACTTATTATAGGGCGGTTTGGTGTAGTGGTTAGCAACTCTAACCACTAGACCGAAAGGTTACGGGTTCAAATCCCGCTAGGGGCATATGTTTGTGTGATGAATACGGATATGTGTACCCGAGTTATGGATGTTTCCATATATAATAAGTACTTATTTAGAAAAAAAAATGTTTTTATGTAGTATACTACATAAACTATCTGATATCCACAACAATGTTTATTTGACATCACACAAAAAATTTTGTACATATTTACAAAAACTAAACAGTAAATACACATTTACAAATTAAAAAGTAATAAAAATATATAAAACACACATTTACAAATAAAAAATTTGTCCCAGATCTTGCTGAAACAGAAGGGTGCCTAAGAGGCTAAGTGCATTTCCTCTTTGGACAGCCAGACTCTTTTCCTTCCACAAAGTTGCTTACTGTGGAACTAGATGGCGTTGTGTGTATGTCTAAGGATATTTATTTATTATTATTGTTATTGTTGTTACAGAGTGCACAAGCTGCAATGACGACGAGCTCGGAATCACCAGATGGACGATGCCGCTGCTCAAGACTGGCGAGAAAAGATACTATTTAGGAATATTTTTTAAGGTATGTAGATTGTACATATTGTAGTTTTGTATTCTCTCCATATTTAAAGAGGCAACTATACTGCTGAACACAAACCAAATCAGTAATACAATATTCATTAAAAAAAATCCCGGAAAGCTGGCCGACTTGAGGCCAGAGGTCATTGCGCTTGAACCGATGAGCAGGGTTAGTGTTTAAATAAATTGCGTATTAATTTTTAGGTCTGTTCCTTATCAACATTTTTTTTTATTATTTACAACGGGTTGGTACTTGACCTCAATCACACCTGATGTTAAGTGAAGATGATGTCGAAGGTGGAAGCGTACTGACCCGGAAACCCGAACACATTTGGAGGAGAAGGAGGAGAAAAATAGGGCGTATTAGGTAAGTAAAATAGAAGGTATTGGTATAGGTAGTTTATTTTTATTTTTTTTCAAAACCATCTTCTAATATTGCGTTGTGTCATTTGACGGTCGCGTTTGTAGCCTAATCCACTTAGTTACATGTTTCAAATAAATTTCGCAAGATTGGAACACTACGAATCCCGCCAGTGGCATATCAATCTCTGGTCGGCGCATGCGTCGAAGATGATTTTGAAAAAGAAAAGCTACTTATGACAATAACTTCTATTTCACTTACGTAATATTCCCTATTTTTTCTTTACGGTAAAAAACTTATCCGGTATATAGCATGTTATGTTTAACCGCCTCCGTGGCTCAATGTAAACAAGATTGGATTTACGATTCGGAGGTCGCGGGTTCGATCCCCAGCAGGGTACATGTACATGTTTAAGTACTCGGTTTGGTTGGTGGTAGGGCATTTTAAATGTCCGCCTGGCTAGTTACCACCATCTTATCTAAATCTGCCGCCAAGCAGCAATGTTAATAGCATTGTTGTGTTCCGGTTGTCAGAGATGAGATAGCCAGTCCCCCAAATGTGTTGGGGTTTCCGGGTCACTACGCTTCCATCTTCGACCTCATCTTCACTTAACATCAGGTGTGATTGAGGTCAAGTACCAACCCGTTATGCATAAAAAAAAAAAAAGATGTATGATGTAACTATAAAAATCAATCCTATACGAATTATATATACACAATTACACACACATATATATAAAGTCACGACCTTTATCCCAAATGGGGTGATGAGATATATCCCAAAACACTCGTTCGAGTGTTCCAAACATTAAAAGTTTAATGCTTGAAACAAACATCCACGGTTAAGGGGTGAGCCCATCGCCATTGAAACGTGCAAATCTATAGATGTTTTTGGAGGGCAGGCCCTTAGTCATCTTTTACGGCAACCAAGGTTAAAAGCATAAATATTGAACAAAACACCAATCCAAATAAAAGACGCGAGTTAGAACGAGAAAAAGATAATTTTATATTAAAAAAATAGATGGAGTTAATTCACAGTGAAATTTTTGGAAAGTGTAAGATAAAATTAATAAAATATAAACACATTGATTATCTTTTGTTCTTTATCGTCAAGAGTGCGTTGGGTGTGCGTCAAGTGGTGTGACTACGGATAAATGAAATGAACCATAGTCACACCAAAGTGACTACGGATCGGTTGGGGGAAGAGACGGGTTGGTCCTATTCTTTTCGCTTGCCGAAACCAAACATTGTAAGAATTGTGATGCCCACTTTACATACCCCGCTGTCCTATCCCATTACTTACAGGCTGGCTCGCTTACAGGAGTTACAGTGAGAGGAGAGCGGAGGTGGGATACGTCCTATCCCATTCTGCAGTGAAATTGGAACGAAGTTTGTGTTCTATATAGTACTGCGGCAAACCTTTGGTCGCGATTAACCTACCGGAATACGTCTAAATCGGGCCTCATGCCAGTTAGCCGCTATCGTATGGAACTTAATATACTCCTGGGCTGCCCCAATAGCTGTTGTCACATATATAATGAAAGCACTCGGCTGTAAGACAAAGTTATACCTAGTATAAATAAAAAAATACTATGCAGGCCTAACAAACTCACGGGCCGTACTGGTTTATGTTGCGGCCCCGGGCTGGTCGTGGCCCTGGGTTTTGCGCACCTATAAATAATAAATAAATAAATAAATATTTCGGACACCTACACCAATCATCTAGTCCTAAACTAAGCAAAGCTTGTGCTATGGATACTAGATAACAGATCAACATACATAAATATTTATATAAACATCCATGACTCGGGAATAAATGTTTGTATTCATCACACAAACAGCCCTCGCGGGATTCGAACCCGCAACCGTTGGTTTCGCTGACATGGTCACTACCAACTACACCAATCGGTCGTCAACTTTTTAACAATTTATAGTTTTATGTATTAGTACTCTAGGCCATATTAGTCTAGTAGTATTGAGCATTCTATTTGGGGGACGAGAAGGCCACAGTTGGATCATACTATGGGCTGTGCTAGACCACTTTAGCCAGAACGGGACTAGTAATATATAAAAAAAAGGTTAGAAAAGCGGGATTCATTAAACTTCGGTAGCTTATTTTAGGGAGCGACGTGTGACGAAGGACGTAGGTTCAGTTCAACCTTTGAGGATACAAAAAGGTCACATATTATGAGCAATTCATCTAAAAGGAATTAATCGCCAGAATAATGAAATATAATTGTGTTCACGCATTTTAAGTGGATCACATTCACACAATTCGTTTTATACCAGAATCGTATTTGGTATTAATATTGCCACAGAACGAAATGTGAATCATGTTAGGAACCTGCTAATACTGAGGCATGATTCATTCTAGTGACCATTTTAGACCTGTTGGCTGAGTTTCGAAATTTTCCATTGTCATCATTTTACTTCAATTGACATAAGAATGCTAATAGTAAACCATTGTTGTAAAAGTTATACAAACCAAATTGTAAATTACTTTATTCCGACACCTACAAAATAATTTTATGTATATATAATCAAATCAATCAAATCAAATATATTTATTTATTCAAATGGTACATCAAATCTACATAATAATACTGAATTGCAACTGTAACACAATAATACATAATTATATATAGTTACAGGACGTTCACAATTGAAAATGAACCTATGTAATTTATAATGGGCTGATTGATAATAATCTCACTTTTCCACCAAAATTAAGATGAAACACGCGATCTCAGAAAAATACATTGACCCTTGCTATTACTATATATAATTAGCAAATTCATTCGGGTGATCAACAACACACCATGAATTGTCGTTGATTTTGCAGTCTCAAATAAACCTCAATTTGAAAAAAAATTATGTCCACATACTTTATCGTACACAATCTAATATTATAAATGCGAAAGTTTAGATGTTTGTTTGTTGCTCAATCACGGCCAAACGGATAAACGGATTTGGATGAAATCTGGTATAAAAATTGAACACACCCGGGTAGGATATTTTTTATCCCGCGAAAGTGAGTTTCTGCAGGTTAAACAAATTAAATATATCCGCGACAAAGTTATTCTAACGCGGGCGAAGCCGCAGGCGGGAAAGCTAGTATAATAAATGTATTGTTTGTTTTTTTTTTTATGCACGACGGGTTGGTACTTGACCTCAATCACACCTGATGTTAAGTGAAGATTAGGTCGAAGGTGGAAGCGTACTGACCCGGAAACCCCAACACATTTGGGGGACTGGCTATCTTATCTCTGACAACCGGAACACAACAATGCTATTAACGTTGCTGCTTGGCGGCAGATTTAGGTGTTGGTAGCTAGCGTAAAATAGGTGAATAGATTTTTCATCCTTCAAACTAATATTCTGAATGGTCCTTTAAAGAATTCAGTTTCACAGCCCTGTCTATGCCTACTAGGGTGGTTTTGTATCCTGCACAATTTACTAAGAACGTTCCTTGAATTATTGACCTACAGACTTGACCAGTTTAAATATTTATAAATGGCAACGGATTTGGCGATTAATTTTCCTTTGGGTTACAATGTAGTTTTAGGAAGAGCCAGAGATTGGTCCCTGAATGTTGTAAGGCCCTTCGTAATAAATATTTGATCTTATTTATAATGTGTCTCTTCATCTTTATCCAACAATTTGAAGTGACTTTTCAGCAAAGAAACCCCTTGTGAGGAGAATTATTTAATTCGGGATTTCTTATGTCCAACATAAATATATAAATATCTTTGCACATACACACAGCGCCACCTAGTTCCACACTAAGCAACTAGGCTTGTATTATGAATACCAGATGGTTGTTATATTTTCTGTAAATAAATACGTATTTAAATGAAAAACATCCATAACTCGGGAACATTTATGAATTCATCATACAAACATATGCAGGGGCATGCAGGGATACGAAACTGCGACCTTTTGGTACAGCAGTCAAAGTTTTTAACCACTACACTAAACAGGTCGTCAAATATATTATATATAGGTATTAAGTATGTTAGGCTTAAAAGAAATAGGCTGTTAATTAATGTGTGTGAAAATGACTAAATCTCACTAGTATTATTTATGTGTAACTAACCGTGGAGCAACATTTTAAATTAAAACAATTTTATATATTTTATATATACGTGTGTGTCTAACTGTGGCACCGTAGCTCATAAACAGGTGAAACGATTTTAATGTTTTTTTTTTATTTAAAGCAGATCTACCCGGGGTTTTTGACCTGTTTAATCAAAGTCGATTCAGCCGTTTTGCTTTAATAGCTTATTTCTCCGGGGATATCTAAATAACCTAAGCAAGGTTGAGGATAAGCCTTCCTAATTAAGTAAAAAGGTTTAAGTTCATTCGCAATTCACATACCTTCTTAAACATGCTTAAGGTGATTCGTAACTAGTTTCGTAATGTGTCTCCATTAGAGATGTGCGTACGCGCATCGCGTGTCATTTTGATCGAAGGCTACAAGCTTTCTCTTTCACTCATTTAACCACGCCCGCTCTGTCAGGTGTAGATCAATTTGTTAGGTCATATAGGTAGGTATACATTATATTGTAATTAAGGCCCTTATTTAATAAACCTTTCTCAAGATTGAGATGACCTCAAGTCGACGCTTGAGAATCTATTGCATATTAATACAGTATCAAAAAAAATAGTCTTGAGACTGAGACGTGATCTCAATCTCAAGATCGATTTATTAATACGGCCCTAAATGTTTTGTGATAAAGTTGACTATGTATGAATAAATAAAATAAAATAATTTCACTTTCGTCAGTTTAAATTAAACAGGGGATTGACAGGGGCCATTCATCATCATCCCATTCACTTTAATACAATACAATAGAATGGGTTGTCATTATATCACATTACAATAAATCATTTATTTTCCTAATCTTTGTTAGTTTGAATTTTCTCTTTTTATTAATACAAAAAAATATTTAGAGCATGCAATTCTAAGAATTCATCAACAGTTTCAGATGTCCCCACTTTTGGGGCTTAAAGGAGGCTCCTCTCACAGGGGGAGAATATAGGTCATAATCCACCACACGGGCTCAATGCTAATTGGTGGATTTGTCTCAGACTAGTGACCACCTGACAATGTTTGCCATGCCACCCCTGTATGCCACCGACTAACCTTAACGAGTGCCTTTAATTGAACCGACCGACTATTTACTCGTGACACTCGTATTATGGCACTCATTAGTGGTTACCCATCTAAGGATGACCGCGCTAAACATTGCTTAACTTCGCTTATCGAAAACGAACAGCTGTTACATAGCCTGTTGATGATACGCCAAATAAAATGCCGAAAAAAACTTTATCACTTTGAGATATTTGCATTATCTTTATCATAAAAGTATAATAATCAGCAAATATTAATGTCATGTCTACTTTTTTTTCTACTAATCTTTGATTGTGCGCATAAATCAACTGGAATTTAAGATTACTTCACAGTTCATTTCTGATTAACTCCATTACATTGCCACGATATCCATTAGGGAGTAATTTGCGCCGCCACAGAGCTTCGCCTCTGCAGGCCGAGTAATCTCTGGTATTCCTAACTTTCTCTGCAACCGGTTGCAATAGCTACGTTGTCAGTAATGCTGCATTAACTGGGCCATTTTCAATTTGCATTTGTTTTTATCGCGAGTATAAATATATGTAATTTTATCGATCCGGAAAAAAATTACAAAATAAACGACATTAGTTGGTTTCCGTTCGCTCCGGAGTGCAATATTTATTTTGTCTACATACTGACTTTTAAGCCTTATAATAATAGCCTACAAAATCGCCAGTAGGTATCCACTATTCTCGTTCCTTATGTTGGTAGCATGGCCACCATCGACCTTATTTTAGCAAGCAATCTTTATCGATGTACATAGAAACATATTTTCTTTTGAATCGACTTTCAACTGCCATTACAATGATTTATCATGCAATTAATAATGAGTCGGGATGATAATTAACAACATTGTAATATTCGACCCGACTCCTCCCATTATTGCATCTAATGTAATTGCTTATTGCGCAAATGTGTCAACATGTCAATAATCAGCTTTGTTATGATTGTGTGGAGCTAGCGATTGGTTTGGTTTGCATGGTAGCGCTTGCTGCCGATCGGATCTGGGGGTCTACTCACTAGCGAAAATAGCTTCGGACGGCCGTAACCACGGACTTTTTCTTTCGCTAAGAATCCTTTATTTGCATAATTTCATACGTTCCTTGCCTCCCGAACTACCTTGTTTTTTTTTAAGCACAACCGGTTAGCACTTGACGTCAATCTTACCTGATGTTAAGTAAAGATGAGGCCGAAGGTGGTAGCGTACTGACCCGGAAACCTCATCTTACTTGGGGAACTGGCTATCTTTATCTCTGACAACCGGAACACAACAATGCTATTAACATTGCTGTTTGGCGGCAGATTTAGATAAGATGGTGGTAGCTAGCCAGCCGGACATTTAAAATGCCTTACCACCAACCAAACCGAGTACTAGATATGTACCCCGCTGGAGATCGAACCAGCGACCTCCGAATCGTAAACCCAATGTTGTTTACATTGAGCCACGGAGGCGGTTATATGTCGTCATTATTTTACTTTTGTTGTGTATTGTGATGTTCAACTATACGCAACAAAAGTAAAATAATGACGATTGGTTTATAATTGACATTGCAAAAGAAAAAGTCCGAAGCATTTTCGTTAGAGAGTAGACCCCCTGCTCGGTGTCGTGTAGGTATTTTGTGCACAAGTCAAAGGAAGTTTGCAGAAAGCGCTTGCAATGATGTACACACTTGTTCAACTTCAGAACACAAACACACAGAGAAATCAGCTATTTGGATAATGTATTATAATGTTGTAATGTATGTAAATTGTGCTCGTATAGTAAGTCCGTAAGTGAATATTAAAATAAAAACGTGGAAAGAACTGTGGTCCGAAAATCGTAGTTCCAATACTCTGTTCGGCGACACATTGCTTGTGCGACAAACCACACATCGACAGAATAGTTCTTTGACGAACATACTATTAGGTATATTCAACATCGAAGTCTAAGGCGGGAGCGAAGCGAGAGAAACGCTTACCACACGCGGCACTTTTAAGTATGTTCTTTTTAATTATTCTCATTCATATAGCATAAAATAATTCAATCAATTAAGTACACTTTATTGCACATACAATACACACTCAATTTACAATACACTTCATAAATATAGCTTCAAAAAAAATTATAATTGTACAACCAGGCGGTCTTATCGCTATTTCTACCAGACAACCTAAATAATTATTACATGCAGTAATAATTTCATTTTAAGTTTCATTTCAGTAATAAATTCAAATTCTCACCATAATTTTGTACTTCTATAGACAGAAACTGACATTAATAATTTCGAAAATGTATTATTAGAAAGTTGTGTAGTAACTCTAAGAGCTAGGTATAGCTTGGTTCTCTATTATACTCGTAGACATCTTAGTGTGACGTCAGGTAATCGATTGCCCTATAAACGCGACGGGTAGTTATTGTACCGTACAGTGGTGGCTGGTATACATTATTGCGACCTTTACCGCTCTAGGTACTCAGACAAAAACAAACTTTGTTGAACTAATTTCGAAATATTCAAAGCTGTTTACATTAGCTCAGATCTTCAACATGATCACATTGTAATTGCAGGTTCTGAGCCTAACCTGCACTTTGCTAATGGGGGTACTAAAAGTTTGCTTCGAGCATTCGTAAATGACAAGAAAATATGCTCGCAGTTTTTGTAACTCACTTATTAATGGGTTTCTAACCACAGACATTTGTAAGACAAATATCAAACTAATATATATTTATTTGTCAAACATTTTAAAGAAAATTATGTACAATATAAAGTTTGGAAATAAAAATTTTGATCCATCCAGTTGGTTGGTAGAAACAACAGCTTACGGAAAAGGTAGACCGGTGCCCATATCTCTAGGATCCACTCAGGCCAGATCAATTGTGCAGCTTGAAGTTCTTCGCTAATGTGACTGACTCCATGTGCCATTACTGGAACTGGAAGACTCCTGGGATGCCCGAGGACACGATAGACCGACGAATGACAACGTTGAATTTGGTTTGGAACGTTGACAACCTGATGAAGGTCGCAAGAAGTCATTAGATACAGGTCGTTTCCATCTGATTTCTCTAGAAATCTATGAGGAAGGCCTATAGGTAGGTAGGAGGAAGGTATATATGCCTATGTTCAGCAGTGTACGTCCTGTGGCTGATGTGATGATGATAATGGATCCTGATCTTAAAAGAGTCCAGCACAGTGCCAATGTTTGCAGCCAACCCCTTGGCCCAGAGACGAGAACGAGCACGCTGCGCAGGATTGGTACTGTGTAGACTGAAAGATTCAGCTTAGCTCTCACAACAGATTTTGGCTGCGACTGGGGATGATACCAACAGCGATCACCGACCTACAGCTGTCTTTTTCAACGAAATCCTCCATATATTTCAACAAATATCGTATTTTGTGTACTTATAAAAGCGGCAGAAGGCCTGTTCCAAATGGGTCGGTTGCAAAACTGTTTCAGTACTGTTGCATACAGTCGCTCCTGCGCTCGCCCACCCTCCCGGCGACGCTGTAAAAAGCCTACTTAACCCTTAAAAGGCTTGACAACAATTGTTCCTGATCAAAAAAAAATCCAAATGGGAATACTTACGCATGCTGATGACATAGAGAGAAGTTGAAATGACGAATCATCGTTGGCTATTTTGTGTGCATAAAATATTTTAATATAATATTACACTCATAATATGCTTTTTTCCAAAACACATATTATCATATATTTAAGATTCTCCTCGTTTATTAATCTATGTTTTATTATTTATGGATATTGTTTTGTAATAATAAATATATTTTTCATTTTTTTCATTTAAGTATATTTCCGGCACTTAAAAAGTATAGAACCAACCCATCTCTTCCAGTGGGTGTCGTTAAAGCGACTATGTCGCAGCAGGAGCTGAGTGCTGACCCATTTGTGCACGCCGCAATACGTGACAGCATTGTGCGCATTTTATTTATAATTGTATTTCTTTTTTAGCTATTTTACTACTTCTTTGTTTTTCTATCATAATGTGGCGTTCATAATAAATTGTTATTTACTATGATACTTTCCACTACAAAACATGTAAAGATTTACACGTTTTGACAGCGATAAGCTCACCCCCTGTCAAATGTGCATTTCTGTATATATTTCTAAAGATAAAATGTGGATGTGGTTTCAAGTATTAAAATTTTATTATTTGGGATATCTCTGACCAACCTGATGACTTTTGGATAAAGAACACCTGGAGAAGAACAGATGTTTTCTATCGAGGTTAGTAAAGGCTTCAATCTTCGAATCTCGTGTCAATGCCGAAGGCGAAAGTGGGTCTCTGTTTTGTAAGTGTACATTAACTAATAATGATTTTTATTATTGTCTTGTTGTATTGTGGCTCTGCGGCAGAGCATGACACTTCAAATTTGTAGTGTAGTTATCATTTAAGGTAAGCTTAAATACGAGTTCGCATTAGGCATGTTCTTTAATGAACTCAATCGCGCTTATACCTTGTAGTCAAACTATTTGAATACAAATTCCGAGTTGTAGATAGTTATTATAGTATAGTAACATTTGTTACAACAAAATGCAACTACTCTCAGAAAATATCATTCCCCACCCTCAGGTTCTGTGTCCCATTTTAACTCTGTTATGCAAAGATTAAGGTACAAACTCGCCCGTAGTGAGTAATCGGACAGTACCTACTTCAGGCACATTATGCGTACCAACTTTTTCATATAATTAGGTAATAGCCATACGAGATATTTTCTAAGGAAGCCACATGCCAGCCAGAAAAAGACCCCAGGGCTTAAAAACCTTAGAGAATCGTTTGAATTAACCCCAAGATCTTTCGAGCAGTCTCAACTGGCTAGCTTTATTATATCCAAGATTAGAAATCACCTAAAAAGAAGAAGGTGAGGCAGCAGCAGTCACTGTATGGTGTTATGGGAACCTCAGTTAGGATTCCTTTTTTATTTTAAAAATGTTTTGATTTTTTTTTTAAGTAAATATTTCGGACACTTAATATCAATCATCTAGTCCCAAACTAAGCAAAGCTTGTGCTATGGATACTAGATAACGAATAAACGTACATAAATATTTATATAAACATCCATGACTCGCGAATAAATGTTCGTATTCATCACACAAACATTTACCCCTCGCGGGATTCGAACCCGCAACCGTTGGTTTCGTTGATAGGGACACTATCCACTACACCAATCGGTCGTCAAATTTATTTTACGTCGTTAAATTTTTATTTTACCACCCCATCTTACAAAAACACTCATACCGAAGTTATTAAAAGTGACAAAATTGTTGGATTTCTTTGAGGCAAATTCAATGTAGATTTTGTCTATATCCGGTCTGTATTCATTTGTTACTGAATTGATACAATATTTGCGAACTTTCTACCTGGTATATCCAACGGAGAAAGCGTTGTTTCTGTTTCGATGCTTGAGGCAACTGTTACACAGACTTTATCGTAGGTAGGTATAGGTACTTCTGTAGCGTTGGTAGAGCCAATCGCTATAGAGGTCCTCCTCATTTGATTAAAAATTGTTTTTTTTTTCTCTCTCTCTCTCAATCTCATTACATTATTATTATTATTAAATTCTTTATTGCACACAAAAATAAAATACAAAGAACATTTAACATAGATGATGAAGTGTACATTGTCCTTTATCATTCATCATAATTATCACAATTGTAGTACAATTTTTTTTAGCACTCATGTATTTCACACGCAAAACATTTCGTGAGTCAAAGTCAAAAATGCTTTATTTAAATAGTCACATTTACATTTTTAAAGCTACTGCTTGTTCAAAAGGCAATTTTGGAGAGCTAGCAAGAAACTCGGGGGGTAAAAGCACAATAATAATAAATTAGAGACACGGCTAGAAAGCTTGAAAATTGTAATTTGTATTAAAATTACATATATCGCCTATGATTTGGAAAATTTTAAGTGTTTACAATAGTAGTATATTTAGCGAAAAATTTGTCACACCAAAGCAAGCTCTACTACTTTTGTTTTACGAGTAATACTCGGCCAACTTAAGACGTAGGTAGTTGTATCTGTAAAAAAACATTGAAAACCAAAAATAAGTACTTACCAACTGCAGAAATAACTTTGTTTTTTAAAAATGGCTACGGCACGTAGCCCGATAGGTACTTACTTGACTTATTAGTTTCGTCATACGCTGCTAAGAAGGTCTAGAACGTACCTACTCAATTTACGGTAGCTATTATTTACCTTTTACATGTTTATATGCACCGCACTAGATGAATGAATGTATTTATATATAATCTGTTATAGTCACACACAACTCACATTCCACAATGCAGTTATTTCTAAGACTTGGCCAATTGCTTACTTTGCATCGCAGCATTGATGCAACTATAATGATTACATATGGGGCTATTTAGTATTGTTTATTTGCACATAAAACGTTGGAAACAAAGCGCAGTAAACTTCAAGTAATAGGCAAAGCATTTATTTAAGTATGTCAAATAGTAAAATACTCAAATATTATTATTACTTACCTCTGCGTCTATCTCACACAACACCGTGAACAAAGGAAGAAAATTAACAGTTGTGATTGACTAATTGCTTATTTCCTTAAGACGTGGGCACACATAGTGCAGTTTGAATTGAGATGAAAATCTTCTTTAATTTGTTGTTGTATTGATTTACTGATATTATTTATTATTATTATTTAGAGCCCATAGTGTCCCACTGCTGGGAAAAGGCCACGTTTGCGTCTGGCGGTTGTAGGAGTCGCATTTGCCGACAACTCGCACGGCATGCAGCCCACGAGACTCGCCCAGTCACACTTCAACGTTGACGCTTTTTCCCCTGCGTCAGAGATCCGAGTCCGTGAGCGTAGTGTAGCAATTTGTGACGCGGTCAATCAGTTTGACTCCCCAATATGCTACGTTCCATGCTCCTCTGGCAAACCCTGAGTTTTGATGTGTGACGTGAGTTTTGACGAAGTACGTGATTTACTGTAATATTATTAATTATTAATTGGGTGTCGTAAAAAAAAGGCGAAGAGATCGTGATTCGCGAGCATATTACATACATTTTTATTACATGTTGATATCTATTTATACACACTCACGTAAATTGTACCGTTGCACCACAGCTATGTTTAAATGATATTTTCTCAAACTAGTTTAAAAAATTGAGCATTATTTTGACATCCTTCTTCGAGATAAATAGACAATGCTGGACTGGACTACTTATTAGTTAATCTACAGTACTGCATAAAAACAACGCGGCCGGCAAAGTTGTTTAGAAATCTTAGAAATCCTTATCTATCTATGTTTAGCGGCCAAATGAATTACTATGAAAACTCATATTTGCCTTCTTATTTAAAAATGGAACATTTCTTTTTACTTCGAAACATGGCAACCATACACAGAGGTAACTTATCAAGGTTTTATTTAAATTTCGAACTGTCTTGCGAATAAAAGAAAAACAAGTGAATATTGTGGCTCGTGAAAAATTGCTCGTATACCTAGTTGATTTTGTTTGGAATTTAATAGATTTGTAGATAATTTGACAAAATGAGTTCTAGCCAAGAAAGTGATTCTGATGAACATACTTTGACGCCACTAGAAATTCAATAGGCGGCAAGAGCCGTAGTAGAAAATTTGTTGCCGCCAAAATCAAAAGAAAAATATTTGAAAACCTTTGAAAATTTTGTTCAATACAAAAGAAAATGTTTTACATATTACCTACTTCTTCTTCTTCAATTTAAGAGCTATGATTTTGTCGGTGGAGTAATGACCACGTCTCTCTGCTTTCCGCCCACTTTCGCTTTTCTTTAGGTAACTACTACTTAACTTGAATTTCCGCGCATTATTTGAGAAAAGTAGGTACTCGGAATTGCCTCGGCCCACATTTACACGTTCGTTCATCAATGCCTCTTTTGCCAGCCGCTGTAGTAATGTACCTCAATATTTACTTAAAACATAAACAATCGAAAATTATTTCGGTTGACATGATCATTATCGTCTCATCTTTCATCTCATGACAAAATAAGTTTTCGAAATATTTAAATAAACATTATTTTCTTTTCAGGCGAATTGGTTCAAGGCTCAGCAGTACTGTCGGTTCCACGGAATGCACCTTGCATCAATATCCTCGCAGAAGGAGAACGACGAGCTAGAGAAATACGTGAAGGATTCAGGTAATTCAATTATCACCCCATTTTCTGGCGCTAAGCGCTTAGGCACACGTGAAATGTCTGGTTCCGGTAATCCTTGGATGGGTGATCACAGTGGCATTTTAATACTAGTGATTCCGTGCTTTAGAGGGCAGGTCAAATAGGTTTTGGTTGTTAATAAAGGCGGCTTGAAAACGCTCACTGTCAGGTGACCACTAACCTGACACAAATCCATTAATTCGTACTGGGTCCGCGTGGTGGCGGGTTATGGCCAATCGCCTAGCCAAAGGAGTCTGTGCCGCAGCAATGGGAACATCAGGCTGATGATGATGAATCGCATTGAGGACCACTTTTTTTTAATGGTTAACTAGATACGCGTTTGACCACAATCTCACCTGATGGGAAGTGCCGATGTGGCCGAAGGTGAAGCACGCGATCTCAGTAGATGCCTATTCACCCTGCTCTTAAAGATCCCAAGGTTGTAGGATTCAGGAAAGACTGACGCCGGAAGGGAGTTCCATATCTTGGCTGTTCGCATTATGAATGTAGAGTCGAACCGATTAGTGCAACTGTTCGGTATGTTAACTACATACGGGTGGAATCCCTGCCCGCGCCTAGTAGTCCGAAGATGAAATGGCGATGGTGGAATAAGATTGTGTAATTCCAATGCACACTCACCGAAGTGCATCCTGTAAAAGACTGAGAGACAGGCGACCTTGCGACGGTGTTCGAGACTCTGCAATTTAGCAGTGATCGAATGGTCACCAATGAGTCTTTTGGCACGTCGTTCCACAGAATCGAGTGCCCATGTGCTGCAAATTTAGAATAGTGGAGTGGAAAGTATATGATATGTACAAAACTTTTAACTAAATATGTCCGAGACAAAACACAGTCATTATCTTAGTTCATTATAGTGATTTGTTGAGTGCAACTGCTGTGTAATGATGACAAAGTCACAGGAATTCGTGGAGACCTTTCCAAAAGGAATTAATTTAATTGCTGTCTAACCTGTATAGAGGGAAGTAAAAATATATTTCTATTTTAAAAACAAGGTCATCACCTCTGAGGGCTGTATTCTATGGCACTATTTTCAATGCTGTTCAACAGAGGATGCCCTAATCGCAACGCTGAAAAGACTGAAGAGCTTCACATCAACTTTGCCACTGAAACCCATCATTGGTCAATGGTCTACCATATCTTAGACATAACGACCATGGAGTTGTAATTATGAAAAACTATTGATGACCAAATACCCTCACTACCCCCCTAGTTCACCTCATCGCTACTTCAGACTGCCTTTCTCAACTTGCCTAATCTCTATTCCAGGTTACGGTCGCGAGCACTTCTGGACATCGGGCACCGATTTGGCAGAAGAGGGAAACTTCTTCTGGATGGCGAACGGAAGGCCCCTCACCTTCGTCAACTGGAACGCTGGCGAACCCAATAACTTCCGATACGAGAATGGGGAGGAAGAAAACTGCTTAGAGTTATGGAATAGAGACGATAAAGGATTGAAATGGAATGATTCACCCTGCTCCTTCGAAACATTCTTTATCTGTGAAGTGCGAACGGATTGATAGAATTTGTAGGTAGCATTTATTTCAGCATCCAAAGCTTACTTCGAGTTTAATACAGGGTTAATCTAACCATAAAGTTACTGTAACACTGTAAAATCTAAGTATACTTAAATACAAAATAAGTATGCAAAATACCCACTGTAAACTGAAATAATTAGGCAGTAGAGTTTAATTCGTAAATGACGTTGCTTCTGTAACGAGTAATTTTAACAACTCGAAGTAAGCTAATCAATAATATTTCGATAAATTAACGTCATCTGTTTTCTCAAATCTATCGAAAAAACAAAGATATGTAGGCGAGTCCTTTTGCTTGTGGTAGAAGATAATAAGCACTACTCTCGTCCTATTTTTGGAAAAACGTTTACGTGAATTTCCCTATGCAATATAATTTCATGTTTATAAAAACATTCAAACCAAATTACATTGTAAAGGTCTATTCACACTTGACTAGATGTTAATTTCGTACTAGAATGAGAATGTATAATAATCGTCAATAAGTGTGAACAGCCCCCTAAATAAGTGGCAAACGTTTCTACAACGACAAACGCTAACGTTTCGATTCTCGCAACTGTTTGGCTGAGGTATTTTGCAACGGTTTTACAGTTCGTTTTTGGTTTGGTTTAGATTTGGTTTAGGTGATGTAAAAAATGGAAACGCGTTATTTTTTCTGAACGATTAAATCGTCGCCGTTACCAAAGTAGGTATAACCAATCACAACACGTTTACAGCTTACCACGAGTATTGAAAATTACTAGACTAATTTCCGTTCAAATTATTAGGGCGATACGAAGTGTGCTTAAACGTAACGTTTTTGGTTATGTTTAGTTTTGGTATTATCGTTAGAGCGATTGTCCCCCTGTTTCCGGTTTATAAATCCATTGCGCGAAATGAAACGATAGCGTTTGATGAGGGCATACTCTATGAAATGATAGTCGACGGTGCAGCCACTCAAGTAAATAATATATATCTCATAAACAAAGCCATAACTAGGAAAAACAAGAACGTGAAACTGTAGTTTGGCTTGAATTCCGATGTTTTAAAGTACTGCTATAGTTTTGTAATGCTCAGATTATCCACAACCATTAAAACGGATCACGGTGGCCACCTATAATCGTTTTACCGATTGTAGATTATCTGAGCAGCACAATACCGTTTGCAGTACTTTAAAATATCGGAATCTAAATTTACACTTGACATTCTTATATAGGTATCTCTGTTAGAGCTTTGTTTATAAGATATATAGTTATTAAACTGCATGGCAGCACTTTATGTACACTGACATTTATTGGGGTGTCGCCATATACTTTTGCTATTTGTCTAGAAGGGCAGGCCTCGATCGTTAGATTTATTTTTATTATACTCGTTTGAGTAGGTACTTGCACAACAAGGTAGATAGGTTAAAAGGGTGTTGAACAAAACGGTCAGTACAATTAGGAAAATAGCTAGATTATCTAGATATTTTATTTATTTTTACAAGTTTACGTAGTTGTGTATTTACGATTCAAGTTTTTACACGCTTCAAGATTACGTTTCACGTAAAAGTGATTATTTTTTACTGATCTATCATCATGAATTATCAAATTATGACACCTTACAATTACGTTAGATATCATAAAAATTGACAACCCACATGTGGTACTATAAATTAAGAAAGGTGGTTAATTTCATCTTTTTAAATAACACATCTTTTTTTCGTACAATTTCAGAGCTTAGTCTCCAATTTTTTTAATATTTTAAAAAATAATGCTCTTGAAACTTCACTGCCAATGACATTTCTAAAACCTCTGAGCCTCGTGGTTCGCTGGACATTCGAGTGTCCATAGTCAAATAGTGGATAAAGAATGCTTAGTTACCGTAGTTATAATAATAAATTGGTAAGTGTAATATGTAGTCGTAAGGATTTACATTAAATTTACAAAAGGAAAATGTTTTGTGTTTATCTTGTTGAGGGGTCAGAGGTATACTTAACTTTTGCATGTCGCAGCGAAGCTGTCCGCAGCGACATGTCATTATGTTAGCGCCTGGACGTCAATTTCTAAACATAGGGTTCCCACATTTCCAAAGTGACCTCCAGCAACTTCCCGCGATCTTTTAGCCCAATTAACGAGGATTTTCTTTATATATCAATCGTAACATTAATTCCTCTGTCGTCGCTAAAGCTTTTCGGTGTGATAAAGTGATGTATACTGCCCCCGTAGCACGACAGGCGCGATAAACGTTTGTATCGCGCGAGATAATATTTGTCCTGCTCATTCGCTTGGACGAAATATCTAAGCATCCCACTCTCACTCCTACGTCGTGCGCGACAAACGCTGTCATGCTGCGCAGGCAGGTTACTATAAAAGAGAATATTTTTGGATTATTTGTCCATCGTACTCTATTACACTATAAAGTTTGACGGAGGAATTAATATATAATTCCACCTCCTCGTTGATAGAACCGTTCATCAAGTCATCCGTCCGCTTTATGGGTAGATTTCCAACGCGTGCGGATGTATGGTTCCTCCATGTTCCCGGCCCACGCCCACTTCAACTTACTACTCAGCTTGGCTATGTTAGTGACTGTTGTTCTTCCATGGATCTCTTCATGGATGCCGAGTGTATGGTTACATCAATGCGAATTCGTCATAACAGCAAACTGCAGCTCAAAATGTGTTGTTTGACCTGTGTCAGTTTACATTATGCTACTGCTTAAGGGGAAGCACATGAAAAGAGCTCTGTTCAAATTTTTTTTTATGTGATTTAGCCCAGAAATTAAAAAATATTTCATGTGAAATCTTGAAATAATATTCCATTTTCCAAATAAAAAACAAATTTGGATATAGCTTTGAAAATCGCAGGAATTGATACATGTGATTAACGAAGAATACTCCAATTTCATAGGTAAAGACCCAATAAAATGATCTCCTTAACAATAATACACCCTATTATATAAACAAACCTACATGTTATAGAAACAGTATATAATATTGCGCACGCACCTTTGGAAAACAGAACATGTAATGAGACAGCAGTGACTTATCTGAGTCGCGTGTTAAAAACAAAACAGTTTTAAAAACTCGATCATCGCTAATTATACCCCGGAGTAGGCAGCCGAGGGTCGTTGTATCGAGTTCTCTGGCACGACCAGAATTTATTTACAATATGTAGTGAGCTAGTGAGTGAGTGGAATTTTTCACAATATTTGGGTTAAATGAACTGCGTGTATACTGTCGCTATACAATCGTTTTCTTTTGTTTGAACTTCAAAGTGTACTTATGCGCAGGCGTATAGACAATCTACTGCATTGCATACACTTCGAAATTAGCATGTGTATCAATGGTACAAACTGTTATATTGTATGTTTAGAAAAGTAATAGACATACTGAACATTTAGATTATTATCTTTTTTAATTTTAAATTTTTTTTATTTACCATTTATTGCACACAAGAAAAAAAAACATACAGATTCACCATAATAGGGACGACACAACAGGTTCTGCTTATTTCTACAATGAAATTTCTTCCAGCAGACCTACGAAATAGAGAGAGATATGACTGGAAGAGGCAGATAAGACGTGCACAATGGAAATCTAAAGAAATGAATAAATATGATAGATAAAAAAACCTAACTGAATATAAATATAACTACATACTAATAAGTACATAAATAAGTACATATTTCAATATATACGAATATAAAATATAACATACATATAATACACGGAATAACATTATGAAATGGAAAGGTAATGTTCCTTAACTCTTTTCCTAAAGACAGCGATCGATGGACTGGCACAGTTATCCAGGTATAAAAAGCAACTTTTTTGGTGAATTCGGTTGATATCATAGTCTTTCGGGTGTTTTCTGGATTAGTCAGCCTAAGCTCTGCGTTACCGTGTCTAGCTGCTTCCAGGGTACGACGCGGAGAGGCTCCTTTCATTTATTGACGACCGATTGGTGTATTGGATAGTGACCCTGTCAGCGAAACCAATGGTTGCAGGTTCGAATCCCGCGACGGGTAAATGTTTGTGTGTGAATATGAACATTTATTCCTGAGTCATGGGTGTTTATATAAATATTTATCTATGTTTATCCGTTATCTAGTATCCACAGTACAAGCTTTGCTTAGTTTGGGACTAGATGATTGGTGTAAGTGTCCGAAATATTTATTTATTATATATTATTTTTACCCATTTTATATTATATATTTACCCATGAAAAGTAGTAGAAGTTTCCTAAAATCCACTATTGCCACAGACAATCAACCAAAGTCGACACGAGAGCTGTGGGATGCAAAATGTCCAGCTGTTTCACAGTTTGTTAAACCAAAAGAGGCCCTACCACCATGATATACCATCACCAGACATTTATGAATTAATAGTATACATAAAATTTCAAGTGATAAAATGACATGTACATGCAATTTTATATTTAATTTTGACTAAGGCTTACATAATAGGTTATGTACTGTTAGTGTAAGTTGTTATTAAGTGATTTAGAATTGGAACCAGTCCACAAGCTGTGGGTGCCGACCTGGAATACTGGAGAGCAAGCCTGGCGAAATGGGGATTCATTGGCCAGTCACGAACGCACTGCGATTGTGGAACCCCATCTCAAAGCATGGCGCACTTGCTCTCCTGCCCTCTGTGTTCCTCCACCTTTTTTTTTATGCACAACGGATTGGTACTTGACCTCAATCACACCTGATGTTAAGTGAAGATGAGGTGAAAGTGAAGATACCTGTGGCATGGAGCACAATTACTTGGCTGCAGAAAACACCGTATAGTTAAGACTGAATTCTGAGCGAATCATGGGCGGTTTTCTATATTATAATTTATTTTATAGTATATTTAAAAGTAGTTTTAGCCACGTTTCATGGAGATTGGTTAAACCGTTTCGAAAATTTGGTTTAGCTGGAAGATATAATCATTTATTTTCTCGAGGGTTTCTACATTTTCAATCTATACCCACCTGTATTGTTATTAATCTATACAGAGAACCACAAGACGCCATCTAGCACTTACCACTGACCCTACTAACTTACAAGTAATTGTGAGAGACAACTTGGGATAGTTTGTTATTCCTTCCAGATGCAGCAGAATTTTGCTGAAAAATTCATGCTATGGTAGGCCCGCCGTACTGTGTATTATTCAAAAAGAAGTCAAGAGGAAGGAAAACACTACAGGCACGTGATCCGGTACTTATTAATATCCAAGTCTGGTGTTTCCCTTCATAGAGAGAATGCTGCGTAAACAATTTTTACAAGTAGGATGTTTGTTTTGTGAAACTCCACCAGCCGCAAAGCACAAAGGAGATGTACCTAACGCTAGCCATCGATATAAGTGCCGCAGAAGAAAACATCACAATTATTATAAACAATAAATAAAATAAATAAAAAAATTATTTCACTCACCACAAATGAGAATGTTATAAAAAGTTGATCTTAATAACCACATATATTACAAGCTCATTTGTGGGAGGCTGGTGACTGTAAAGGATAAACCAGAATCACAGGTCACCAGGCCCCCCCAGCCACAGAAGCGGTTAGACCAAACAATTAATATATTTCCTTATGTTATACATAACAATACATAAAATTAAATTAAGTTTTGCCAAAAAAAAAGAGGGGAAAGGCACCAATGTCTCTTTTACTGCAGTTTAGCATTATTCAAATAAAACTTTACGTTTGCTCATAATATATATATATATGTATATAGTTGTTGTAATTCTATACATATGTAGTGTATTGATGACCTCGCCTTATTTCGGTGTTTAACCGTAGCGTAATGGTTTACTGCAACATAAATGCATATCGCTTAGTCAGCGCCGTTACCAATATTATACATACGCTTGTAAATACTTATTATAAATGTAAACATCCATAACTCGGGTACATATGTCCGTATTCATCACACAAACATATGCCCCTAGCAGGATTTGAAACCGCGATCTTTTGGAGTGGTCAGAGTTTCTAACCACTACACCAAATAAGTCGTCAAACTAAATGTCTTCGAGACTTCTTAACAGATGGCTAATACTTTATCGCCTTCTTTAGCGTTCAATATACTTGGACCAGGGATTACTGAGGTACATACGGATAAAGACCGTGAGTACCTATCACGCACACATTGGCAACAACGTCAAACACATAACTTTTTCGTCATGGGCACAGAATTAATATAGTACCATCGTGGGTTAAAAGCGACGATGACGTAGGTTTCCAAGGGAAATACGATTGATAACAATTCTATTACCTTTTTTATACATTTTGTAGATGGTTCAACTACCACATATCTTCTTCTTCTTATTTTTGAGGATGGCAACCAGTCAACCTCACTGTCGAGGGACATTACTGCCAGTTTCGAGTGAAAAATTTTATTTCTCTTATTTCTTCAGTTTATAAGTCAGTCTCAGTCAAAACAAGTAATTCGTCGTAAACAGAGTCTAGTCACGGTCAAGTCATTCTTCAGTAAAGTGGCAGAATGCTTTACAAAAGATTTTGGCGGCTTCTTGTGGGAACCCGAAAGCTCCGTTACGCACTTTAATTTACACTTCCTTTCACTTGTACACCATCACTAACGTTTGCTGCACAATATTCTGCCATTATTAAGCTTCAAAAGTTAGAATGCACAAATTACAAGAATTATAAAGAAAAATGCAACTTCACTCGTCGAGATCCCGTCAAAAAACCTCCGACATATCTACAGGGCGAAATTGAATTCGTGTAATTCTGCACTCTTGGTGACTCGACCCTGATTACGAACCACTTGCCACTAGGAACTATGGCCAAATTCAACCGAAAATTTTTGAACATCCATACTAAAGATCTCTGGTGGATTTGCAAGATTTGCTGGAAGAGATCTCTTATAGAGATAAGCTCGCCTTTTGTATATTTTAATATTCTCCTGTTTTTTGTTTTGTTTGACGTGTATGCTTATATACAATAAAGTGTTAAATAAATAAATAAATAAATAAAGGTGGTTTCAGAATGGTTAAACTTTGTAGTCATCGAATATATTTGATCGAATTCGACTATGGTTCCTTGTGGAAAGATGTTCTATAACAAGAGGGGCGTCACCAGTTAATGGGAATTAATCGAATTCAAATTCACCCTGTATAGATACTTATGTATCCACAGTCACGAAATGAAAAGGTTCGTCGTAGTTCGGTTAACCTTGTCGTCAAAGAGTTAAGCATAATTTTTTATGCAACAGTGTAGTCTGTTACTTAGTTTAGAAAGGTAACATGTGCTTGCTAAGTGTCAAATTAAAGTACTTGAAAACTGACGAACCTTATTTCGGAACTGTACAATGTCGTAATAACGATATTTTATTCGTCACCCCTAAATTTTAAGCCAAGCAATATCGGGTTCTCAGCAAACAGACCAGATGACTTACCAGGCGCGAATACAGGGGTATTCATAAATGTTCGGCTTTGCCCAATTTTGCTACGGAAAATTGAAAAAATCAACCCTGAGGGTTGCCGATGTAATACCACCACTGATATATTTTAAAATTGACAAAACCCCGTATGAAAAACGCAAAATAAAAATTGACAAGTGAGACAAGTAGATAATATTAACGATTTTTGGATTTATTCCTTTAGTTATTATCGGGTAGGTTTTGATGAGTTAGTATATCAATTAACGCATTCGACATATGAATTTTCCATACATTTTCAAATGGAATGAACACTTGCACAAGTGAGACCAGGTATGTTTAAAGAACTATAAAACTTGGCGATACGGTACTACAAAACTGAAAACCTCGCAATATAACACTATCGTCACACTCCGTATTGCCGTCAGCTGTTTGTTGATGATGTCGCTATCATTGAAGATCGAAAGCCAAGAAGTTTAGTCTAAAATTGCACTAGAATCGGACCACCCATTACTGAGATAGGTACGTCCAGATAAAGACTGGACACACGCACACAACACCGGCAAACTCAAAACATCCGTCGTTTTTTACCCGATAGCCCCAAAAAGGAGGATAATGTTTTTTGAATGTATGTATGTATATGTAGAATTCTATATTACCTCCTGTACCCTAAACGGCTCGACCGAATTTGACGAGCAAAGTGTCGTTCGATTCGTTTTGATTTCTGTCTTTTGATGTCATGGGATACATTTTATGTATAAAATCCAACATGGCGCCAGCAAAATACATAATATGCTGTCGGATTTTTTGGTTTTTAAATACTTAAATAGTTATCTAAAACTAATTTTTACTCCACAAAAACATCGATGATTTTATTATTTCATTGACAATAATCGAAGTCAGTTGAGCACCATGGGTAAATTTTACAGGTAGGTACTATCGTTTCTTATTATTGAATAAATAAATAAATATTTCGGACACTTACCACCAATCATCTAGTTCCAAACTAAGCAAAGCTTGTGCTATGGATACTAAATAACGGATAAACATACATACATATTAAATAAACATCCATGACTCGGGAATAAATGTTCGTATTTATCACACTAACCTTTACCCCTCGCGGGATTCGAAGCCGCAACCGTTGGTTTCGTTGACAGAGTCACTATCCAATCGGTCATCGTTATCATCATCCATTTTAGGTACCATCGTAACCTAATGTATAAACTTAAAAGGCTTTCAGTATTAAGGTGCTTTATTCCGCAGTCCAACCGAATGGCGTGCAGCTACCTCCACTTAATCGGTATAATCTCAGGCAACGGTGAACATGCACCAACCTAGGTTTGATTCAAGTAAATCCTAAAAGTGGTGAAATGTTAGTTTTATAGATTTTAGAAAACATTTTTTTTAACCCCCGACCAAAACGTGTTTGACGAGGTTGTGTGTGTGTCTATTTTATAGTAAAGCATAATCCGCTTGCGATTTTATGAGCTATATGTTTCAAGAAAATTGGTAGAGTTGTTTCGAAGATATTAAGCTTTTAACACAGTTTATTTGTTTATTTGGATGGTATCATTGTTTTTCGGGGGTTTTCTAAAATTATAATTCAAAAGTTATTTCTGTGACTTGCGTATTTAAATATGGCCTGCGTGCTGATTGGAAACTGATAGTTGCGAGTTCAAATTCCGCTAGGTGTAATATTTTGTGACGAAAACGAATATTTTACCCAAGTCATAGATATATTTACGTATGTTTATATATTAACAAATTTCGATTAGAACAGTCTTAGTGGTACTTTATTTTTTACCCGACTGCCACAGGAGGAGGTATAATTAATCCGGTTAATCCGTTTTGCTACTACATATTGGTCTACATACTGGAAATCTACATACATATGTTACCTACCTCCCGTAGCCAAAACGGAATAACCGATTTTGAGGTGGAAGATGTCTTTCAATTCGTCTTGAATCGCTGAGTTTCATAGGATACATTTTCTAGTAATCCAACATTACCTAATACAACATGGCGGACTCTAAATACAAAATATGCTGTCGGTGTTTTTAGTTTATAAGTACTAAAATTTACATTATTTATTGCATACGATTATACCATATATTAACTCTGTGATTACATATAAAAAGTAAACACTTTACAGGATGAATTTCAATTGGACTTCCAACTGAAGGTGGTTTCGGGATGGTTTACTTTTATGGGTAATCGAAAATTTTTTTATCGAGTTCCTAGGCTCCTAGTGGAAAGTTGTTCGTAATTAGGAATGGATTCATCAGTAAATAGGAATTACACGAAATAAACTTCAACCTGTAGATGTGGCATGTACAAAAGGAGCTTATCTCTAAAAATAGATACTTCCAGCAAGAAAAATATCATACATGCATACACAGAAAAAAAAATTTACATCACATCCTTAACGCGCCCCAGGTAACAAAGGGTATAATTTCAGCTGCAGCCAACTATACTTTGCCTAGTTTGAGACTAGATATTTGGTGTGGCTGAAATATATTATTATATGTTCTTGTTTCCAGCGGAACGTAAAATGCAGTCAAATGCAAATTGCACACATTCAAAAGTATGGTTTACCTCGCACTACTTGTTAGCTCCTATTCATAATCTGTAAGCTGACAGACTCGTAACATTTTCTGAATTGAGCAGGCTAATCAGTACATATTTAGTGTAGCCATGGCAAAAGTAAAGACTCCTATTTTTATCAACATAAAAACGGAATGTTATAAGTTTGAAGCTTTTATTTATCTTCTTCTTCGTCTTAGCTGTGTAACCATATTATAAATATAAATATCCTTAGACATATACACAGCGCCATCTAGCTCCACAGTAAGCAACTATAGGCTTGTGTTGTGGATACCAGATGGTTGATATACTACATAAATACATTTTTTTGTAAATAAATACTTATTATAAATGAAAACATCCATAACTCGGGTACACATGCTCCGTATTCATCACACAAACATATGCTCATAGCGGGATTCGAACCCGCAACCTTTTGGTATAGTGGTCAGAGTTGCTAACCACTACACCAAACAGGTCGTCAAGCTTGTGATACTTAAATTCACTTCCATAGCGTGATGTGCAATAATACTTACATACATATGAATAGAAATGGTAATGTTTGTTCTTTTGCAACGGTCTGGCAATATGCTGAGTGGTGCAGTTGTCATAACTGGTATTGTACTCGCGGAACACCGCCACCCATTGTTGCAGCTTTTGCTTTCTTATCTACTATTCCTCGTTTGTTACCCGTTCGTATACACGTGTGACGATATCAGTTATTGTAGCGAGTAGTAATGGAGTATAAAATAGCTTATTTGCATGATAAACTGACGAAAAATAAGGTCCGACAAAGGTTATAAATATCTATATATTGAAAATAAAAACAAAACGAAATGAGTCAATTTTTTAGGCCGGAGTCTCTAATATGAAATGGTTTCTTAAATATAAAAATATTATATTTAAAAATATAGTTATTCGAGTTACATTTCATTGAATCCAAGAAATTGTAAATAAAGTACCAGAGTATAGAACTACTAAAAAAGTATAGTTTTTTTAAACGTCAGTAACCTACTTCGGTTACGTTTTTTTTTTTCATAAAAAAGGCTTTAAACATACGATTTCTGGGTTTAATTTACTCTAGTAATACGTGGTTTAAGCTTTAAAGGTATTTTTTACACCCTGTATTATCTAGTAGTACTTTGATTGGATATTTCACTTAAAAATTGTTTTTGTAATTAGAAACGACATTATAAAGCTATTTTCTTTAAATTATTATTTTTGAATAGTTACGATTATTCTGCATACTTACCGCTTACGATTTTTTTAATCGGGATATAGCACAATTCATACAATCTGCACTCGAAATTCAGGAAACATCAGTGGATTCATGTTTTGTATTATTTGTTTCTTTAGAAGTTTAAATTAAACTTAAGTTACTTATAAGTCTAGGCTCGATTGTAATTCTCATAAAGTACTATTATACTTTCTTAACCGCCTCCGTAGCTCAATATAAACAACATTGGGTTTACGATTCGGAGGTCGCGGGTTCGATCGCCAGCGGGATACATGTTTAAGTAGGTACTCGGTTTGGTTGGTGGAAGGCCATTTTAAATGTCCGCCTGGCTAGCTACCACCATCTTATCTAAATCTGCCGCCAAGCAGCAATGCAATGTTAATAGCATTGTTGAGTTCCGGTTGTCAGAGATAAGATAGCCAGTCCCCGAAATGTGTTGGGGTTTCCGGGTCAGTATACGATTCCACCTTCGACCTCATCTTCACTTAACATCAGGTGTGATTGAGTATCAAGTACCAACCCATTGTGCTTAAAAAAAAATAAAGAAAAAAAGAATTTCGGAATATTCTTAATTGGTAATTTTCCCTAACTCGCCAGTTTTGTCGACTACAGTCAGTCAGCTCATGTAGTTATGCAATTTTCCAACAGGAAACTGTTAGATACTGAGCTCCCAAAAACCTTTATTCCTTGACGATATTTTTATACTTTATCGCAATTTCGGAGAATGCGGGAAAGGGATTTACGAATAAAGACACACAATCGAAGTTTATTAAGGCCAGGCCTTCCAAAATCGGGGTCGGATTGGATAGCCCGCGGCCCGCGGCTCTCGCTAGCCACAAAGAGTACAGCATAGCAGTAACTCTAGGCCCTATTACTGATGCGTAATGGTAATAGAGTGATTTAAACGCAGTATAACAACTCAGTTTTATAGGAATCGCCACAGATTACCAAATAGTTTCGCATTTCGCATTAAGGTTACTTCTGAAGACAACCTAAAACTGATTGCACATACGCACAGCGCCATCTAGTTCCACACTAAACACCTAGGTTTTTATTATGATTACCAGATGGTTGATATACAACACAAATACATCTTTCTTTATAATTACATATACCGGAAGAGTTTTTTTACCGTAAGGAAAAAAATAGGGCAAATTGGGTAAGTGAAATGGAAGGTATAGGTATTTTATTTATTTTTTGTCCCAACTATCATCAAATAAATCGTTAATTATGTAATTTGGCAGTCGCGTTTGTCAACATAATTACACTATTAAATGAAATAAATAAAGAAAACTTAGAGAAAATGTGAGTTCAAAATAAGTTTCGCATGATAGGAACCATACGAATCCCGCCAGTCGCATATATGAATATCCGAGTGGCGCGTGCGTTTTTGAAAAAAAAAAAAAAAAAAAAAAAAAAAAACTACTTATGTCAATACCTTCTATTTCACTTACCTAATATGCCCTATTTTTTTCCTTACGGTAAAAAAACTCATACGGTATAAATGAAAGTATCCATAACTCTGGAACACATGTCTGTATTCATCATACTAACATAGGCCCCTAGCGGGATTCGAACACGCGACCTTTTGGTAAAGCAGTCAGAGTTTCTAACCACTACACCAAACAGGTCGTCAAAAGGTGCTATCTCTTTTGTCCTAGAAAAACGAATGGGATGAAACCATGAAGGAATAATAAATTTGCTGACAGGTATCATAAAATATGTCAGAATCAGAATCATTTATTTGCCACGAATACAGTAAGTCACAGATATTAGTATTTCAGTAACAAGTTGTGTACAATTGTATTCAACCGGAAACAGCATGCAAATGTTTAGAATTATACATTTGAAATTGAATTCAATATAGGACTAGATTATCAAATGTCAATTTAATTAAATATTTATAACATGCACATCATCATTTATTAAATTCATTAAAATATATCTATGTAGTATTAGATTCAATTATATTATTCTTTTTTAGCTTCATGAATCAAATACTCATTGTCCGAATCTCGACGTCATCGATCGATGGTAGAATGGAATTGTCGACGTCGATCGATAGTTTCTATCATAACAATCGATCGTTACTCGATCTACGACATCGATCGATGGTAGAATGGAATAGTCGACGTCGCCGATCGAGCTGCTTGATCAGTCGTGCCGCGCGCCGAACGCTCACCCGCGAACGCTCACGTCGACCGGTGCCATCGACGGCAAGCGATCGATTGGTTAGTCGAACGGTATCTGTCGATCAATTAATGCTACCAGACCGGTCGATCAACTTCGATCGATTGGTCTGGTAACACTCTAATACGGCATAAGTCCCAAATCTCCGCAAAAATAGCTTCGATGTTCGAAAATTTGAAATTATCGGTAATAACAGTCACCTTTATTCATAAATTTTAATTATCGAGTACAGGTGGAATCAAAGATATGTGAATGTTTATTTATAATTCGCTTTTATGCTGCACACATAGAGTGCATATCGAATTTATGATGTAGTTAATAAAAAAATCCAACGAGGTCGCCACTGGATCCGTTGCACCCTCTCGAAAAACATAAGGCCAAGTTTATACGATACGCTTACAAACCGCGAATGCTCGGAGCCCACAGATCAATGGATACAGAACTCACAATTGCACAGGGGGATCCTTATACGTATCAAAACGCGTACGTTGAATACTCACTCACTAATATCATAAAAAAACAACTCTCATACCACATACAGTCAAATTCAAAAGTACAGTCATCCAGGTTCAACAATTAATTATTTTCGAACACCTTTGAATTTCTAAAGAACAATACTTTTCAGAAGGTTTATCTATGCAAATTATCAAATCCAAATTTTTCGAAATAAATAACCGATTTTAATGAAACTTATGCGCTACCTACGTAGATCCAAAAGTCAGTAGTGAACATTTTCGAATGAGAATGGAAATACTAAATTAGAGCGATTTTAAGTTTTCCATATTAACAGAAAAAATGCAATAATTTCTTTTAAATGCGATATTTTGAAAATGATTTCTACTAACTTTTTTGACCTATCAATCAAATACGCTTTATTGTTTAAATAAGGTACATTTAAATATATTATGGAAACTACAAATTAGGCGGCCTATGTATCCTGCTTCGTAGGTTCGTCCTATAAAGTTTCATAGAATCCATCCATTCATTTCGAAAAATTTGGATTCACGTTTGTCTGTAATGCCGTGTGAGATAAACCCTCTTAATTCTTGTACAGTAGATCGTACTACATAATAATGGTAGTCGATATTTACCTTATATACATTTTTTTCCACATAACGTTTAAACCGGGACTATGACTGCAATTTTTAATCTGACATAATATAAGTAGATTCTTCTCCACTCCAGGATGATTCCTTGTGAATATTGTCTGGTTATCAGTATGCATTCAATTATTATTGCCGATACGATACGATTGCCTTTTCATCTTCGGGCTTACTAGATGCCAGGAGGATTTCCACACGTTCGTTGTCGACTAACCAAACGCATTTTTTTTCTTACTTCATAATGCGAACTGCTAAGGTATGAAACTCTGCCGGCGTCAGTGTTCCCCGAACTTTACTTGGGATCTTCAAGTCTAGGGTGAATACGTCTTCACTGGAATCACGTGAGAATCCAGGTGAGATTGTCGCGTTTATTCGTTAAACGCGACTCATTGTTGATTTCAAATGATCATTTTGAGGTCTGGTTGGTGTAGTGGATAGTGACCCTGTCAGTGAAACCAATCAGCGGGTTCGAATCCCGCGACGGGTAAATGTTTGTGTGATGAATACGAACATTTATTCCAGAGTCATGGTTGTATATATAAATATTTATATATGTTTATCCGTTATCTAATATCCATAATACAAGCTTTGCTTAGTTTGGGACTAGATGATTGGTGTAAGTGTCCTAAATATTTATTTATTTTGTATGCACATTTACAAATTAAAAAGTAATAAATATATAAAACACACATTTACAAATAAAAAATTTGTCCCAGATCTTGCTGAAACGGAAGGGTGCCTAAGAGGCTAAGTGCGTTTCCTCTTTGGACAGCCAGACTTAGCCTCTGAGCGAAATAGAAGCCAGCCTTACGCTCAGATATCTCTCGAAAAAGACAATAAGCGCCTGGCCCCCACGGCCCAAGGGTTTCCACCCCAAACGGAGCAAAAATATTGAATAATTTAAAAAATATATAAATATTTTATAATTTGTGTGATGTCAAATCGACATATATAATTTTAAAAAAAAAATTGTATGCCATGGCTAATAATGTTTTTTTTTTATACACAACGGGTTGGTACTTGACCTCAATCACACCTGATGTTAAGTGAAGATGAGGTCGAAGGTGGAAGCGTACTGACCCGGAAACCCCAACACATTTGGGGGACTGGCTATCTTACATTACTTACTACTTATCATTATCTTATATCTTACACGAAAATGTTTACATTTTCGTGTTTAACATCTACTGTCCAGTGGCATAGACATAATTTATTCACTAGACCGATTATCACTCGCTTGAATCCTCCTATCGATGAATTCGGTGCGACACCCTTTCATACAAAACTGTGTTACTAGCAGCTATACATGGAGTAGGTATACTACGTCGTGGGAGGCGATTGTGCACTCCTTGCGCGCCACGTTCCTTTGAACTCGCTCTCATCGACCACACAAAACTTGAACTGTGACCTTTCAAACTGTAATGCCATACATTCTCCGAACCCCTATTTGTTGCTATTTGTAGAGCTTCCATATGTGAAGGCAATGGTAAATCCCTTCTATTTTGGGATTTACTTAAACTAGCAATTAAAATTGGTCAATTATGGGCAAGTCGGGCCGATTGTGACGTCACGACATATCAGAAATTTAAGCTATGCCGAGATGTCGGCATTTGTGACCAGAGATCCCGCCACAAAGGGAGAAACTTTAGTAAACTAGTCAATACATTCATACGCTAGCAATTCAATTGAAGAACTATCGCTCGCGTGAACTAAGTTTTATTTTCTTCTTAATTTATTATTTTTTGTATCGGCGACATTGAGCAATATCGAATACTTAAATGGAACTATAATTAGGAGTAATATTGTCGAAACAATTGCCGCATTTTATTGAAATTGCTCCATTACCTCCGGCAACAGGTTGCCGAGCAATTATTGCTCTAAAAATTGCCCGTGTAGGATAACTCCCGGATAGGTGCCACACTTTTTTCTATTCGCTCTCTTGCTCAAAACGCATTGACAATAGCGAAGTATAAATTACAGGCAAAGGTGGAACGGTCTTTCAGCTACAAAAGCGTTATAGTAATCTTTTCAGGAACATATGAATTATAGAGTTATGATAATTTTTACCTCCAAAATACCTCCAAAGACCTCCAAAAATTGGGGGATATGTGCCCAGTAGAGGATAGATGACCTTCGAGTAAATACGACTCGGAGGATATACGCCTTACATCGAAATACGTGTAAATTTAAGGTATTTAATAATGGAATAACATGTTTGCATAGCTTTATATATCCTGTCCAAATTTGAGTATTGTAACTTTAACACTTTACTCCTGACAAGTGCGAAGGATAGATGCCCCATCCCCTGATAAGGCACCTATCCTCCACGTCATTTCTGAATAGGGCATTTATCCGCAACAGTAATGAAAAGTCAAGTGTAAAATTTTTTAAATGATTTGTAGATACTTATATTTAACTAAAAATGAAAAATAAAGGAAGGTAAGTATACAATAAATATAATAATATCAATATATCATTGGACATATACAGACAGCGCCATCTAGTTCCACACTAAGCTACTAGGCTTGTGTTGTGGAAACCAGATGGTTGATATACTACACAAATACATTTTTTTTTTGTAAATAAATACATACTACTCTGTGTAAAAAGTATCGGGAATATGTCAATAAAAAGACCCGCGTAAAAGAGGTCGTTCTAATTTTTTTACTGCATGTTGGTAGCACTGTACTGATTTAGCGCGCAAAATTTGAGCGGGATCTGTCATTTAATTTGTTTTAAACTACACTTTTTGTTGGTCATAGTTTTGAGTCCTCGGCGATTTTTACAATGGAAAATATTGTTGAACAAAGAGTGTGCCTTAAATTTTGTGTTTCAAATGATATTTCATGTGGTGAATCACTAAAAATGTTGCGAAATACCTACGGCGAATCGTGTATATCGAAAACAAGGGCTTATGAATGGTATAAGGCTTTTAAAGAAGGCCGAGAAGTAGTAGTAGACTTGCCTCGTTCTGGTAGACCTTCAACCGCTACGACCAAAGAAAACATCGACAGAATCAAGAAGCTAGTGCTCGAAAATCGACGTATGAGTCTGAGAGAGTTGGCTAGTGAGGTGAACATATCTTTTAAGTCCGTCCACAACATTCTCATTGACATTTTAGGCATGAAACGCGTCGCCGCTCGACTAGTTCCAAAAGAGCTCAATTTTGTTCAAAAAGCGCAGCGAAAGCATGTCGCTGAAGACATAGTTTCCCGAGCTTCTACGGATCCGACCTTTATGAAACGTATAATAACTGGCGACGAGACATGGGTTTATGAGTACGACATGCAAACAAGCCAACAGTCTTCAGAATGGCGTCTCGAAAACGAGCCGAAACCCAAAAAACCGCGGCAAAGTCGCTCCAAAATCAAGGTGATGCTGACAGTTTTTTTTGACTACCGTGGTGTGGTTCACTCCGAATTCCTTCCAGAGGGAGAAACAGTGAATAGAGAATATTATTTAGGCGTCATGAAGCGTTTGCGTGAGAGTATCCGCCGAAAACGTCCAGATTTGTGGCAACACAACTCATGGATGCTGCACCATGATAATGCACCATCACACACAGCCATTATAGTGAAAGAGTTTTTAGCGAAAAATTCAACAAAAGTTCTCGACCAAGCACCGTATTCACCTGATATGGCTCCGTCTGACTTTTTTTTATTTCCCAAGTTAAAATTACCACTTCGAGGAAAACGTTTTGAGTCGATAGAAGCCATAAAAGAAAATTCGCTGAATGAGCTAAAGGCCATACCGCAAATAGCCTATGAAAAATGTATGGAAGACTGGGTGAAGCGGTGGAGATGTTGTATTGCAAGCGATGGGGCCTACTTTGAAGGCGATAAAATAAATTTAGATGAATAATTTGTATTTTTTGTTTTATTGACAAATTCCCGATACTTAGTACACTGAATGTATATAAATGAAAAAGATCCATAACTCGGGTACACATGTCCGTATTCATCACACAATGATATGCCCCTAGCGGGATTCGAACCCGCAACCTTTTGGTATAGTGGTCAGAGTTGCTAACCACTACACCAAACAGGTCGTTAGACAAATTAGACAATAACAAAATAAATAATAGGCGTGAGCATAATAGGCAAGAAAGGTATAGGCGTTATTAAAAACTCTGACTTGAGAGCTTAATGATGGCCAATAATTTAATCACTTTTTAGGTGTTTAGGTGCTTGCTAGTTTGTAAACCATGAAATAAAAAACCTGCCAAGCGCGTGTCGGACTCGCACACAGAGGGATCCGTATCTTGGTGTTGTTTTATTTTACGTCTATAGGTGTAATTAGTACGTATTTTTTGAGACCGTACCTGTAACAACGTTTGCAAATGAGTTTTAGTGATTTCAAAAAACTGTGCTAGTTTTATTTTTCCTCAAGGCCTCTTATTAACTTTAATTATTTAAAATTTTTATTATTAAATTTATATAATATATAAATAATATATAAATAATAAAAAAATATATAAATATTTAAAATTTGGAGAAAATTAAAAAAAAAATTTTTCATCTCAAGTGTAAAACCATGCGGCCTATATGGAAGCGAAAATATATTTTATAATATGCAAATGAAGTCCCTTCCCTCTTGACTTTATTAAGTTATTATATTAAGTATTAAGTTAGCGTATTTTTTTGCAATAAAACAATGATGTCTACGGCATTAATAGTTGCATTAGTAAACGGATGGACAGACAGACAAAGTCGCACCAAAAAGTTTCCTTTTTTACCATTGTGTTACAAAACCCTGAAGAACAAAGAACATGGAAGTGTCCGTGTGACACCGAACACGCAGCTATACGGTAACTGCCGCGATGAACAGCGTCGTGCAATTCCCAACAGACCGCAGTCGGTCGGTATCAAAGAATACATTACTCACACACAGCTATAACTACGCATCGAATTGATGACCTGTTTGGTGCAGTAGTTAAAAACCCAGACTGCAATACTAAAAGGTCGCGAGTACGAAACCCGCTAGGGGCACATATTTCATGTGATGAATGATGTGTAACCGAGTTATGGATGTTTTTCATTTATATGTGTATAAAAAAATATTACTTTATATTTTCCAAATATAAAGTAATAGTTTACTAGTCCTATTTGCCCTCGGTGAAATTTTTCATAAATATAAAGAAAATAGTAACAGGAGTTCTAAGTATGTCTCCGACGCAATGAAATTCACAGAGGTAATTTTAAAAGTTCATGTTTTATTACTAAATACCTATACTATATCTAAAGCAAGCTACAGAGCCGTTAGAAAACATTTTTATTATATCACTGACAGGTAGAGTACCTCCATGTGTAAAAACTCACGGCCTTTAAGATTATAGGACGTTAAAAGTGTATCCTTACTGGACCCCGATTCTCGTGCGTTCGAGATTTCACTGTCGATAGACATTGGTATAACTATCTCTTTCGAACTAATAAGGGCGTGCAAAAGTGACAAACCTATGGATGTCTATCGACAGTAAATTTCGATCGTGCGAGAATCGGGGTCCTGGACTATTAAGATTAAACCCTCTTGAATCTTGATTTACCCGTTACCTACTGAAATGATTTATCTTCGTGCTGAAAAAAAGACGAGACGAACACATTTACATTTAGGAATTGTAGTCCTAAAAAGACTGAATCGATATCAAAACATTTTTTTTTTTTCGATAGTTCTTAGATATGTTTGATGGAATTTGTTCCGCTATTTCGAGGATAATCAGCTTTTTAAATCCCCGACAAAGAACTATGGATGTTATGTGTTTTATGTATTACAGTGTACTCGTATATTTATGATTAAACTAGGGGGAAAATTATTAGCCATGTTTAGAGAAAATTGATTGAGCAGCTTATTATATTTAGCTTTCAACACAGTTGTTTTGTATATCTGTATGATATTAATGTTTATTCCTCGGGGGCTTTCTAAACTTTCTAATGTTTTCTTTTATTTGTATCAAGCTCAAATTATAGTACATGTTGTAGAAGCATTTTGTATTAATTTAGTTCGTAAGATTTTCACTAGATGGCGCTAATCATTTTTGAAACGCGCTATCGTTTGGTTCTGTGAATTATCATAAGAAGGCTTGTGATTAATACTCAAAGTAAATCCCACTTGAATTGGAACAGACCTTTGTTTTATTTGTATCGCCTTGCTGTACATGGTGTAGTGAAAGATCGTTACTCTTTTTAACCCGTGCCTTTAATTAAAAATACTCCCAGTAGTAACACAAGTATAGTACTGTTACCTGTGTTACTGCTGAGAGCATTTAATTAATTGAGAAATAAATATAATCCTAGATTTGGCGTCCATTGCTGAAATTACTTTTAGTAAAATCCTTGGGCTTACCGTAACCATGAGTTCAAACAAAATTTTAATATTTCGTATCACGTAGTATGTTATAGTATGACGTGCTCTTATAGTAGAGTCATTTTATTTCATTAGTTAACCTATGTAGGAGACGAATAAAAATTGGAAATTAATTTTTGCTTTCATTGATACAATGGAAAATTTATCTGTGGATTCAATGAACTATGTATTTGTTTAATCTGTAACACAGGTGCTTTCTCGATATATATAATATATAAGAATCTGTAACGATATAAACTGCGAAACTAAAAACATAGCAACACGTGGTTTGTGTCCGTGCTAAGATATTAATAACTAGATATTATAGCAGTATCGATGATTAATGTGAGTACCAAACACATTAACAGAGATAACCTAGCTTCTTGCGTGCCCATTTATAGGTACCTATTAGCATTCAATACCCACTTTAAAGGTAGCCCTAAACGCACCCCTGCCTCAGACAGGTGTTCATAAAATGGCGTCATCGGTTATATATGAGGAGGGTCGTGCGATCGTCAGGTACCTACTACAAAGGTTACGTTGGCGAAGGCGGGGGGCGCCGGCAGCTAGCTCGCGGCTTCTCCCCCTGACCTTTAAGCCGTCTCCCGCGGGAGCGTAATCACGTCGCATTACCTCACAGCGACGTATTCCTGAAACGGTCGGCTCATAATAACATCCACGAGTACGGATTAGCGGTTGATTGCGAGGTAGCCGTTTAGGTGGGCCATCGGGCGCGGCGAGGCGCTCACTGCTGCGGCCTGGCGGCGCGACGGCGCGTCGGCCGTGCGCATGCGTGCCGGCCGCTATTAAAAAATGAATTCCTGGTTCCCGCACTGTGTGCCGCACGTCGCTCGCCGCCGGTGTACCGCTCCGCTATTTTCGCGCGGTGAGGCCGGGCCGCGCCCGAACAGCGCGTGTAGAGAGTGCCGGGTGTCGTGTGTGGTGGTGGTTCTGCGGTGTGGAGTGCGGCCCATGCGGTGAGCGCGCGGTCGCGGCCGCGATGCGAGCGGGGGGCTGCTAGCGGCCGCGGCATGGCGCGCCGCGCCGCCCGCGCCCGCGCCCCAGCCCCCACACACGCACCATGAGCGACCTGCAGGCCACCTTCGAGTTCTCCGTGGAACTCTACAAGTTCTACAATGTCGACCTCTTCCAGCGAGGGTGAGCAGGCCACGCTACTTAAGGCCACACTTGTAAACCGTAGCTATGTGATGGATTGTACGTTGTACGTACGTGATGATTTCAAATAGATAAGTGTTACTTATAAAAATTAAAAGGAAAATTATCGTAAAATTTTCAATATTATATTCCCCTAATATTACAATATTCGGCTACGTCGTCATTTTCCACCACATGAGATTGTAATCAAACGCGCCTCTACTCTCCAGCCCATCATAAAATCATTGAGTAGGTCAATGAGATAACTACTGATAAGAGGATAAGCCCCCACGTGTTAAACTGTCCCAGTTTTCCACACTGAAATGCAAATCGTATTCCCATTTCAACAACTATTACCATAAAATACCTTTCAATATAAATGTCTACATAGAGCTCACGTTTCAACGAAGTTCGCTACCCAAACCGCGAAACAATTTCCCTATCGATAAATTGATGATTCAGCGAAACGTCATAGCTATCTTCCTGCGAAAGAAGATTGATTATATAACCTAGACGTGAATGACGTCCAACAACCCGGTCAATGCACTTAGGGCATTATCTTGTAACCTCATTGAGGAATTACATAATAATTGGTCAACAACAAATGGGTCCAGGGTGTCATGTTTTGTTGGCCGACACACGCCAGGTATAATTTGGCGTTAGATATACCTACATATATACTTACATTATAACATCAACTATCAGAACTAGTTTCAGGTAGATATGGTAGTGGGGAATAGGGCTCGTAATTTGGGTGGATACTGTGACGTTTCTAGTATTTACCGACTTTTATTCACAACCGAAAAATCACAGTAGGAACGTTATAATTTAATTGATTTTTGTCAGTTCCCTCCATTTGTTACACGTTGTCAGAAAGGTTCATACAAAAATGGATAGATATTTGGAAGTCATTCAGGATATTTTCAGCCAATCTTAGGGACTTTATTACAAAATTGCGCTTTTATCCGAGATTTTCTTTTTAATGCCCATTTTTATTTAAAACTTACTTTCAAAATTAATACGGTAGGTAAATGTATAATTTATCAAAAAAAATATGTTTTCTGTACTGCAGTTTGTGCCTACTCGGTCTGTTAGACGTTTTATCTCTTATCTCTTAATATCTTTATTGTACCTAGACAAAATTGTCACAGAAATATTCATTCTATATAAGATCTTCAAAGGCGAGCTTGACTCCTGTTTTCTGCTTTTTCAATAGAAAATGACTTAGATACGTCGAGTACCGTAAGACTTTGTACTAGAACCTCTTAAGTTCCAGTACGACATCGCAAATGACTCGCCCCGTTACGGCTTTGCATCGACCTTCTAACAACCTGTATAATAAACGAGCTTCAGTCATATTTAACAGAAGTGACATTGAAAGCGGACCAATCAATGACTGATTGATGACACACGCAACCGAACAGTCACGCCCATTCAATGAAATTGTGAAATATCAATTGTCTTACAATATAGTCCGATAAATTGTAAGAAATTTTGACGATTGGCAAAAAATCACGTATTTAATGTAGACACTATTCGCGAATACTTCTATTAGCTGACAATATAGGATTACACGACGACCATTTATCAACCAGTGTAAGCTGGCCGCGCAACGCTACCGGAAATGTCAAAGCAGCGAGATCTGTTTATACTGGAAGTAATACGGTCGTCGTGCAGCAGCGTGTACATCATCATCATCATCATCAGCCTGTAAACTTCCCACTGCAGGGATATAGGGCCTTTCCTCGTAAATAAGGGAGTAGGGGCCATAATCCACCACGCTGGCCCAATGCGGGTTGGGGACTTTACATGCCCGCGTGTACATAAGATTGAAAAAATATAGAATTTAGTAGTTAGTAAAAGGTACTAATTTGTAAATTTTTTGAATTATTCATTCGAGTATTCAAAATCATTAATTCATTTAAAGGGTTATATATACACGCTTTTGCAATATGGTTCCTGTTGATATACAAAATCTTCCTTAAATTTAAAGATACTTGAAAACAGAAATTTAAAGAGAAGGGAAATGTAAAAACCTATTTGTAATATAAAAAAAAAGAGCATCCCTCGAGTTTCTTGCTTATTCTTCTCAGGGGTAAATGCAGTTTGAACAAGCATAGTAGCTTCAAAAATGAATTGACTATATACCTACGAAATAAAGCATTTTTGACTTTGAGGGCAACGATTTTGTAGTTAGATTTCTATCAATTAAAATGCTGTACGAGATGTGAAGGATTGTAGCCAGAAAGTTCATCACTTGATAGTCCTTACTATTTGAACGGATTTTCCATGTACGAAGCATTACATGTTTTTATTTTTCCGCTAAGGATAATTTCTCATAGATAATTAGGCGGATACAAATAAAAACTTCATTAAAATCGGTAATATTTCCCGATTTATTAACTAAGAAATTTAAAAAACTGGCAAATAAAGACAGTTGTATGATGCCACAGACAATGATGTACGCGTGGCCACATTCTGGTCCTCAAGAATTTGACGTCTTTGCTAAGAAGAAGGTTGTATTATGATTTAAAGTGACTCGAGTCTTTTGCTTTTGAGTTTAGGACTGTTGCTATTACTGTTGGCAATAATTACCGATAAAAATGGACTGAAAATTATTTTATCAATGCTTTGCAACATGAATTGGAAACCAATATTTGCAGAATTTATATTTTTCTTTTGGAGAACATACACGATGTTAAAACACAGGTGTCTGGTTTCGTAATCTAAAAGCAAACCTTTGACGCTTCAAATGCATTAATAAACACAAGCGCTTGAATCTTCGACCGACATAAAGCAATTTTCTTTTACAAATACTACATTATTCAGAACTTTCAGAAGGCAAGTCTTACTGGCTTGGAATACGGAGCGCAGACGGGAAGCCACAGTTTGCTTTGCATTTTCATCAGATTTGTAAACGTTTGAAAAGCTTTCCGTACATACGGACCTCGGGTGAACTTTCTTTAAACTTTAATTATTTTATTGATTGTGGTTTTTTAGTTTCATATAAGGTATAGCTAAGTTAAGCTTCTTCTTTTTAGAATAAAATTATTAAATATAGTGCTGGCTCATAAAAAGAACAGAGCCCTTCTCATCCCGTGGGTGTCTTCCCACCGAAAAACATCTCCAGACTTGAAAGTTTTAACGGCGATGGGCTCAGCCTCGATCACGTTTGATTATTTCGAAAGGTGAAGCGTGGATGTTATTTCAAGCAATATTAAAACCTAAACGCGTACCTATGTTTGGGATGTCTCTGGCCACCCAATTTATAATGAAAAGTGTGACGTTATGTATGTATATTTATGGACTCTGGCCCAATTTTACCCACTGCTAGTTGCTTAGTATGGTGTTAAACTATCCTTTGTAGACAGGGTGCTACATGACAAACCCAATTCACTAATTATTTTATTTATTATTACAAAAACTATATCTATAAAGCTCTGCAGCGTATGCAGTCAAAAAAATTAGACAAATATCGGACGTAAATACTGCTCGATTAGTATATTTTAGTTATTTCCATAGCCTGATGTCTTACGGTATCTTGCTGTGGGGAAATGCCGCGGATATCAATACAATCTTTGTTTTACAAAAACGAGCCGTTCGCGCAATTTATCAATTGAGACCTGCAGTGTCACTTAGAGACAGATTTAAAGAGTATAATATTCTAACCTTTTCGTCACAGTACATTTTTGAAAATCTAATATCTTATGTCAAAAAAAATATAGCATCATTTAGGAAAAATAGTGATAAACATGATGTCAATACAAGAAATAAAGATAAACTTGCAGGTCACATAAGTCGCCTCCACAAAGTCAGTAATTCATTCAAAGGGTTATGTATACGCTTTTTCAATAAAGTTCCTCTTGATATACAAAATCTTCCTTTCAATAAATTTAAAGATACTATAAAACAGAAACTTATTAAGAAAGCATATTATAAAATATCAGATTATTTAGATGATAAACAATCATGGACATAACCAGCCCGTTCGCATAACCAGGCTATTTCACAATTAATAATGAAATATTATAATATAAAATAATAATTTTGTAATATAACAACCTTTTTTTAAAAGAGCGACCTCTCGAGTTTCTTGCTTGTTCTTCTCAGGGGAAAATTGCCTTTTGAACAAGCAGTAGCTTTAAAAATGTAAAATCTGACTATTTTAAGTGTACCCTGCACTGTCAGGAAAAGTATTATTTTACGTACACAATAAGTTACTGCAGTAGCTTTATCGATTGTGTGATGTTGTCATTGAATAGGTTTAAATTATTGATCTATAGCGGCAGCGTCAAGTTGTAGAGCGAACAAGCGGCTACCTTTATGCCTAAAACTTTTCTTTAGAGATGGAAAAGCGAATGTGTTAGTTAACAATTGGTTTTGCGTGGGTCAACCTTGGTTCAAAAATAATTTCAATTTGGTTAGGTATTTAAAATTTATATGTTATTAAAAGAATTTTTTTAAGAACCGTTGTAGGCACTCCTGTTTACAAGCAACATTCCACAAGGAACTATAGTCGAATTCTAGCGAAATTTTTTCAACTTCCAATACTTTGGTCTGGGAAATCTAGTTTGTAAGTGTCGCCCTAAAATTTTCGGCGGAATTCATGTACTTGATGGTAGATAAAGTGGAATTCAGCTATTTTTACCATTATGCACAGTTTTCTGGGATATAAAAAGCAATCCCCGCGTATGACAATGAGGATTCCAGCATCACGTGACGCCAGAAAGCTCACTTAAAATATTGCATAACTCTTTAAACTGCAGTGGCACTATTTTTTTCCTTTGGGCACTATTTGGCGCTATTTCAGCACAGTTTTTGACATTGTCAAAATAGCTAAATTCCACTTTGTGCATTCTAGCATCACGCACGTTGGAATTCGGCTATGGTTCCTTGGGGCAAGTAGTTAGTAAACAGGACTGAATTCACATGTTAACGAAAAAGCACGACTTTAATTATACCCTGTATTTTTTAATTTTACGCTATCACTTGCCCCAAAAAACTGTGTGATCGGGCATACCTACTACATAGAGCACAGTGAAAGTTCTGCGCTCCTGGCCGCCCAAAAATGTTTAAATTTCGAATGTTATATTTTTTTAAACAGAACAAAATCAATCATTGATTTGGAAATCAAGTGTCAATTGTTTATTATCACAAGTTGAATTTAGTCGTCCGTAGCGAAAATGGAATTAACGCAAAAAGATTTTAGGGCGATCATTTATTGTGATTTCACTGTCTCCTCAAGGCTGCACTGCTCGTCTTCAAAACGCTTTTGGGAGGGAAGCACCTCATTTGTGCACCGTAAGGCGTTGGTACGCAGGATTGATCGTGGCCATGTTTCTCTCCATGATGAAATTCGTGAAGGTCGCTCTTCAACTGCGATCAATAAGAACAATGTGGCTGTCAGACAATTAATTGAAGAAAACTGGCGTATCACCTATGATTCGAGGACATTTAGGGATTGGAATGAGCCAAATTCAAAAAATCTTACATCAACATTTAAAAAATTGAAATCTTAGGTGCCGCTGGATTCCTCGTGAACACCCCAGAACAAAAACGGATTCAAGGTGATTGGTGTAGAACGTTCAACCAGCACGTGAAAAACATGCCCTCAGACCAATGGTCCTCTTGTTTTCAAAAATGGTTTGATCGAGAAACTTGCAGTGTACCCCAATGCACTTACTCGCTAATCTATCCATAAAAAAACTCTACTAAACTGAGGCCCGTATTAATAAACCATTCTCAAGATTGAGAACAGTCTTGTGTCCGGTCTCAAGTAAACGTGTTGATTAATAAATCTAACTTGAGACCTGAAAAGCACGTGCATACTCAAGCAGTACTCACTTAAGAGGTGCGCGTATTAATAAACGAAACTCAAGACTATCATTCATTCGCCGCTGAGGCAAATACTTGAAAAATGATCTCAGCTGAGTAGACCTCAAGATTGGTTTGTAAATTATTTGACCATTGTATCGATTTGCAACGACTAAACGGTTGGGTTAGTGACAGTAGAGTTTAGTCGTTGAATGATATCAAACACGCCCATAAATCATGTGCGCGCTCTCTTAATGTCATCATAAAAATATTATTTTACACTATTACAAAAATTATTACTATTGTTTATCATAAAACTCCCAAGTAGGGGTAATCTATAACAGCAGTAGACTGAGTGGTTTCAGGGCAATGCACGAATTATACAACCTGTATATTTGCAGCCGGTTTAAAGGTCAAAGTGTCGACCACAGAAACTCTACACCAAGCAATGTTAATGTGCCATCGACTATTGAAAGTAACATAGAAGTTTCTTACTCGAAATTCTAGACTGACGCGCTGTCTGCACCTCGAATTTTCATTTCCATTTACGTACAGGCAATTATGCAATCTAATGCACTAACTTTACTGTGTTCCGTTTCCGCTAGCATATCCGGTTGACGGGGTGTATACAAGCCCTACAATTAAGTTCCTTCAAGTAAGCCCCTCTGGGCTAGAACTGTATTAATTTAAAACAATTGATGTTTTACTTTCAGCTCGCTAAGTATTTAATCTGTCAATGTTCTATTCTCGTAATATAGACTAAAAACAATAACGATAAATTGAAAAATAAAAAACCCCTGAGTGTCTCGAAATGATATTTTACCCCGGTTAAGAAACCGACTATGTTAAATGCTAATTGTCTCCGAAAAGGTTTCATCGATTTCTATCAAGCATGGCTAAGAACCATTACGCAAATACCAATTTTCGAAAAAAAAAATTGTTCTCAAATCGACTCAGCCATTTTGGTCTATCGAACAGAAAGTTGACACAGACAGACACAAACATAGCCTACAACCTACAAACGTGTACCCCTCTTTGCGCCGAAGGTTAAAAAGGAAATCAATCGTATATTCCGAACGGTGACCAACGAATACCTACCTTTTTAATTTCCAATCTCTATTTTTATGAAAGAGCCCAACAATTTTGTTTGCATGTGGCCTCGACATTCAACGGTGCCTATCTAACCTAAAATCATATTCTGAAATGCAAAAACCTCTTATGAAACGCAACGGTATCAACGGAAAACGTAAAACAAATGGTCCATAAAATTTTACCATTAGGTAAAATACAGGGTGACTTTTAGATCGTAATGCACGACAATGATTTTCACGTCATGGATATTTATGTATATGTCGTAAGGCATATAGTTAAATTAGCGATTCAATTGAATTTCTAGGCGGATCGTTGTATATTGAACTATTCCGCTTTTAAAGAAAATAGCGCGCCTCATGAGTTGGTTATGATTCCTTTGGCCACTCCCCACGCACTCCACGCAGTGCTGGAAATGTCTGCCATACATAACGACATATTTATAATTAGACTCAAATTTGACTTGGATTGAAATCAAATTTATGTTAAAACCTCTTAATCCATTAAATGGACTCCGAATGAGATTTTTGTGAATATATATTTATTTATTTCTCTTTTAATACCCTTTAACAAAAGTGTGAAAACTTCTATGCCTGACTTACCCCTTAAGCCATCTGTTGTCAAAAGCACCCGAGAGATCATTGACCTCCCTTATCCACTTACCTACCTATATTGATTTATATGCTATAGATATGTGCGAACAAATCTTTTTCGCGCTTTTCTTGGTAGATAAAACAGCGCCATCTCTTAGAATCCTCGAGAACTATAGGACAGATAAGAATAAATGTCCAAAACCAAAACCGCGCACTACCAAAATTTTTTTTAGTCTGTGCTTACAACTTATAACTTAAATATGAGTTTTACGAATACAAATTGTGGTTGTTATAGTACTTAAAAGGTATTCGGAAGTTTTTTGGTCACTTTTCTGTGGTAAGTGATGCATTTTTTACAACATAAATTAGTAATTGATACGACAGTTCGCGAACGAAGTCGATGTGTGACCGAATTCCCATTGGTACCACACTGCGTTCTAGCACCAATATCTCTAATGTCAGCTGACTTTGTTTATTAATTTATATCAGCAGGACCACGTGGGTTCAGAGAGTTACACCCTCAACACAAATAACCTAATAAGGTGAATATTTTACCCTTAAAAAGTAATTCGAGACTTGCTGCGATATTCTATTTTTCTAGTTAGATATGTAACCTACAACAGGAGTAAACAAAGAAAACAAAGACCACTGAGGGTTGTAGTCGAGCATTGAAGGTTCCAAACCCAGTAACTGATAAAAATATTGTATTAATTTATTATCCATAAACATAAATTGACTTTGTTTCAAATCTCAAACATAAGTTTATCTGTCAACGATTTTCTTCATATCAACCATGAGCTATACCAAATAATTTTTCAGTATATTACAAATCGAACTAAAAATTTCACTCTGTATTCATAGCTTACATATTTTCGGAAATAAAATTATCTCTTTGTTCCCCATACAACTCGTCTCGAATGCTCCAGAAGTTCGCTTTTACAAACGCTGCATCTCCAGACTCAATAGCCCTCTAAAAGCGTTTTCCGCTGTTTTCCTCGATTTACTTTGACAGAATGTCATTCTTGTCGCATCAAATACATTTTATTACATAAGTGTATTAATATAGACTTCATTCATTCAATTAATTTTTATACAAAGTTAGTTTTTTTGTTATTTTTTTTTTAATTCGAAGAATAATCTATCGGATAATAACTCTATCGGAGTTAAGCTCGCCTTTGTACATTTTATATACAATGCATATTTCTGTAATAATTTTGTGTACAATAAAGATATTAAGATAATAATTATAGAAAAAATGTAGTTGAATGTTCATTACATTGAGAAGTATTTACATAGAGAAGTTAAAACAGAGAATAAGGAGTAGTGTAATTAGGGAGTTTGTAGTGTGAAAGAAGACGCAACAAAGATTTAAAAAGGTATGCCAAGATGCTGTGGACATATGGTGAGGATGAATGAAAGAAGATTAACGAAAAATATTATGAAGGGAATGTGGATGGTGGTGTGTTGGTAGGGGAAGACGTATGTAATAAATTATCGACTCCCCACGCATCTTTGTATGGTGCATCAGCTGTACATACAATAGGCTTATAAAAAATAAAAATTTTATAAAAAAATAATATAAATGTTATCCATATCGGTTTGGTTGGTGGTAGGGCATTTTAAATGTCCACCTGGCTAGCTACCACCATCTTATCTAAATCTACCGCCAAGCAGCAATGTTAATGACCTTGTTGTGTTCCGGTTGTCAGAGATAAGATAGCCAGTCCCCCAAATGTATTGGGGTTTCCGGGTCAGTACGCTTCCACCTTCGACCTCATCTTCACTTAACATCAGGTGTGATTGAGGTCAAGTACGAACTCGTCATGCATAAAAAAAAAAAAATAGAAACGTCTTCTGTTCGCAATATATAAAATAACCCTCTCTCGGTCTAAATACACCCTTTCCGGCAAACGTTGTATAATCGACCTTCGAATTTTCAGCCGGCATAGTTGAGGAGTTTTTGCCAAGTTTATGGAGCTCCACGGAATTGCACAGGTGCTAGCTAGCACGCAAGTCACGCGAACGCCAAATGGTTGACTGGTGCATTTAGGCACTCCGAACTAGAATGTTAACATTCTTATGTGACAGGGTTTTTGCTTATTTTTTTCCCACAACGGGTTAGCACTTGACCTCAATCACACCTGATGCTAAGTGAAGATGAGGCCGAAGGTGGTAGCGTACTGACCCAGAAACCCCATCTTATTTTTCTTCTTATCTCTATTCTTATTTATCTCTAACAACCGGAACATAACAATGCTATTAACATTGCTGTTTGGCGGCATTTTTAGATAAGATGGTGGTAGCTAGCCAGGCGGACATTTAATATGCCCTACCACCGACCAAACCGAGTACTACATGTACTCCGCTGTGGATCGAACCACGACCTCCGAAACGTATACCCAATGTTGTTTACATTGAGCCACGGAGGCGGTTGAAGGGTCTGACTCGGAACCCCTAACATATCATATTTGGGGGGCTGGCTATCTTATTTAATACAGTAGAAACACAGCTATGCTATGAACAATGCTGCTTGGTGGCATACTCAGATAAGTGGTAGTTTAGGCCACGGAGGCGGTTAAAAATGCACAGTTTGGACAAAAAGCGGAAACAAACTTCTACAATTCGAATTTGACGTTGACATCTATTTCCCTTAATGTTAGCCGGTTTATTCGGTCACTTTAAGGCGTAAGCTGGATTATTTTTCTAAAATCTACACAGAATGTTTAATATTGTCCGCTATATAGAATTGGTTCACACCACAGCTCAAATCCGGTTGTCAGAGATAAGATAGCCAGTCCTCCACTTTTAGCTGATCCACATTAAGTTTACATATATTATTATTCTGTGGGGTTCTCCGTTATCGAAAATCCGGTTTTCATGTCTTTTTGACATGAACTCAGCGAGTGATGCTGCATTTTTGTTTTTATTTCTTGAAATTTTTGCATTCTGTATTTTTAATAACGGCACAAGTCAGTGATTATGTACAAGTATAAAATAAAGTGCGCCATAATCTTTTATAAATATTTTATTATTAATTGTGAAATAGCTTGACATTCGAACTAGTTGGTTTATGATTATTATCTGAATAGTCAGATATTTTATAACATGCTTTCTTAATATGTTTCGGTATTATAGTATCTTTAATGAAAGGAAGATTTTGTGTAATTGAGAATGATTTTTTTTGACATTATATTAAATTTTCCAGAATGTACGATCTGTGAAGGGAAGGTTAGAATAATACATTTTTTTAAATTTAAGTACATTAAAATCGACTTCCTCGATTTCTTGGACGTTAGGTATTTTGTTAGTTACAAACGAAGCTAATAGGTAAAGGTAATAAAATTGTTTTTAAAAAGAAGGAACTTGAGCTTATGACTACCTTTATAAAATAGAAAGACACACCCATTTTTTAATGGCGTGAACAGAAACGCCTTCAAAGTTTGAATCATTCCAATAAAAAAAAAACAGCCTATTTTGGCGAAAGGTATGTGAATGCTTTTTATCATTCTATATTACAATAAACCTTGCCTCAACCAGCCTTCGTATTCTAAGTGATTTTAATTGGAAAGATTCTATTTCTGCTCACGCCATTTAGAATTTATGTAGTTATTCGAATTTCAAAAAGTAGCCATTATAACTTACAAAAAGTTTGCATGTGTGATTTACATGCACATTTACCATGAATTCCTTAATTAATCGACACCTTTTCCCTTGATATTTGGCATTTTCAAAGCCGAAAAGTTCACAAATTATATACGATCCTTGGCACGAGCGATCTTGATCTTTCACTGCAAGGTCGGGTTTAGAGACCAAAATAGCTCATTTACCAAACATTTACCTATATCGTTTGTTGTGTATGGCTTGCCACATTGTTTTGTTAGTTGGTCGACTAAGGAGCTTAAATTTATAAGTGTGTACAAACAATACGATGTACATACCTACTAGTATATTTTGTATATAGACGCACACGACTACATAAGGATTATGCTCTTGTCGGTTGAGCAATGACCACGTCTCTCTGCTAAGAGGTTAATTCCAGGGCGGAAAGCAGAGAGACGTAGTTAGCTGTTATCTAAAAAAAATCGCACCCCTGTTTATTTTATTATACTGGCATTCAATTGCAAATAAAACACGGATCCCATTCATAAAAGAATGTGACCGTTAATTCAGGACATTACTCTAGCAGTAAAGATTGTCCCGATGGTCCCGACTGTTATTTTATCGGTATAGTGACAACTAACAACGCGGAGTTAATTTAGAACTGGGTCAGATAGTCCACAATGCGTGGGAGTTCGGCCATTCGGTATTTGTGAAGAAGTCTCTCGTAAAACGGGGTTAGAAACATGCTTTTATTGCAGTTTAATAACATTATCTTATCATAACTTTATTAACAGCGAAATAGATTACTATTTATTTGTCACAAATATCTGCTAATAGTAAATTATGTCAGTTTGTGTATAAGTGAATTACAGCTTAGTATAGGTATACTATTGAATGTTTCAAGAGGGTTCACAAAACGGACATGGCCGGATCGATTCCCAGCGGAGTACATGTATAATATTCGGTTTAGTTGTTGATGAAACATCTTCTTTTAGTTGCTTTTATAATAAGGTTCCGGTAGACATTCAAAATTTGCCTTTAAACAAAAAAAAAAACAACCATTAAACGGAAATTATGTGCCAAAGGCTATTATAAAATTTCTGACTATGTATAATAAGAATGCGTGGACATGCACCGCTCGGCAATATCCAGTATATTTTATTCTTATTTTTCTTTGTCGAATCATAAATTTAACAATTATTCCAAATTGTATTTGTATTGAATTATTTAAAAAGAGCAACCCCTGAGTTTTTTGCTCGTTCTTCTCTGGGGAGACTGTCTAGTGAACGAGCGATAACTGTATGTCATGACGATTTCAAATGTTATTCTTATAACTTACGAAATAAAACATTTTTCTCACCTCGATTATATACCTCGCTTTGTTCCGATACCAGATGAAACCAGGAAACTGTTAGCGTTTCAATATTCATCATCATCATCGTATCAGCCACAGGACGTCCATAAGAATCAGTATATCGAATACTTACACCAACCATCTAGACCCAAGCTATATACGCAAAGCTTGTTATATGAATACTAGATAATGGATAAACATAAATAAATCTAACTAATAATATAAATGCGTAAGTTTGGATGTTTGTTTGCTGCTCAATCACGGCCAAACGGGTGAATGAATTAATTTGGTATATAGGTAGAAAATACCTTGGATTAATATATTTTTTATCCCGATAAAATTAGTAGTTCCCGCGGGATGAACAAATATCCGCGATAGATACGCATGGATTCATGCAGGCGAAGCTGCGGGCAGGAAGCTAGTATTTATATAAAACTTACATGTGGGAACTTATTATTAACATGTAAATATCTTAACACGTTCCGGGACAGATCATCAGACACAATATAAGTTTTATTGTAATAACGTCGAGAGGCGGGTTGTGTCCCGGAACGTGTGAAATTATCTCATATATACTTAATTCTTATTGTTAAAAAGCAAATAAATAAATAAACATCCATGACTCGGGAATAAATGTCTTTATTCATCACACAAATATTTACCCCGTTCGAACCCGCAACCGTTGGTTTTGCTGACAGGGTCACTATCCACTACACAAATCGGTCATCCTACCGACCTTGTGATAGCTGAAGGCTACGCATCACATGTGATGTGATGCGTAGACTTAAGCTACAACGCTCCATTTCCAGACAAACGCTTTACTTAAAAGTGTAGGTACTAAATAAAGAAATTTTAAAAGGCGTGTTTAGAAAAAGTCACTGCATCCACACATTAGAAAACGCTCCGACTCAGTTATTAAGTCCAATTCTTTCACTAAGGTCCGTATTTCAGAATGTTGCTCAAGCGAAGATAAAGCCAGTTACATAAAGCTGTCTATTTTTACCTGCCCTCAAGCGGAGAACTCTACTTGAGTAATATTCTGTAATACGGGCCTTATATACACCTTCAAGCATCATAACGTCACTTCAATTATTACAGAAATTGACAGCTACATCGAGCTAATACTAATGGATCCGCTCTGACACTTCGCTAATACGGTTCCTTTGCCCGATGGAACCCTAAAAGACATTAATTAAAACCCCTCACGTATACAACGCAATATAGACAGTGTGTGCTGCGGTCCCGCCTCGCACACGTCATGGCGGAATTGATTCGGGTCGTAGCGGCGGGCGGTGGCGAGACTCGACGGGACAGGTGTTAAATGAATTGGCGTGTAAAAAGTTTGTTAAATGGATTACGGTACCATCGTAAAGATACGTAGGTCATAGAGCAGACATGCATTAAATATTACTCGCATTTCAGCGTCTTGATAACTTGTTTATGTATTAGCTTTCGGCCTATTTAGAAAGAGGTTTCAGTAGAATGGTACAAGGCTTTTGCTCTACAATAAGCTAATCTATCTTATTCCACCGTCATATCCCTTCCATCTTCGGACCACTAGGCGTGGGGAGGGATTCCACCCGTATATAGTTAATATACCGAACATTCGCACTAAGAAGTTCGATTCTTCATTCATCATCCGAACAGCCAAGGCATGGAACTCCCTTCCGGCGTCAGTCTTTCCTGAATCCTACAACCTTGGGATCTTCAAGAGCAGAGTGAATAGGCATTCACTGGGATCGCGTGCTTCATCTTCGATCACATCGTTACTTTCCATCAGGTGAGATTGTGGTCAAACGCGAATCCAGTCAATCTTAAAAAAAATTTTTAGAATTTTTGAATTGTTTTACTATGTTCTATAAACAAGATTTAGCAAGAAATTAAACATGATTGTTCTTGTTGGATAACCAATCCGTACACTAATTGTTGGTACTTTGCCGAACACATCGCAGAAGTAACAGCAGTATTCCGTACATGAGAGGAAATTAATCCCGTAAAATATCAAAAGCTGTTTCGGTGTGAAATATCACTTGAATTAAAGCTTCATAGCTGCTAGTCTAGCATTCGACTCTATGGAGCATTCTAAAAGGTTAGACATTAAATGCAGACCCAAAAGATTGAGATGGTCAAGGAATTGGTCCGATTACATCTCGGATAGACGGATTCAGGTTGAATGGCCTCCGTTAGCTACTGAGTAGACACGCCTGTGTTTGGTGGCATTGAATTTGACAAAATTTTGCGCCGCCGCCCCAATCAGACACTGCTTTAATGCCAAATTCGTACACTCAACTATTGACTTTTCGCATGAACGGAATTCTTCACCATCAGCGGCCTTGGAGAATATCTCCCCGTAACATGATGTTTTATGCTTACACAAAGGTATCGGATAAAAGCAAATCATTAATATGCACCAGGTAAAAGTTGCGGATTAAAGAGACACTTGTGAGGTATCCCGCCAATAACAGCCAAAGTCAAATAGATGAGCAGCCGTCTCGATCACTTGGATTGACCGTTTGCTCAGAAAGTCAAACTATTCCAGTGCATAATCTGGAATCGAATTTTTTAAAAGACCAACAAGTTAGACCCTATCAAACGACTTAGAGATGTCGAGAGAAACTAGGAAAGTTTACTTATAATATATAGATAGAGAATTATCCCTAAGATATAGTTTTAATTTTACATTATATAACGACGACCACGCACTACCTACTTTTAGAAATTTTTCTAAGTTACAAGCCAAATACATAAGTCGATACTCTTATTTCGATCCCCTTTTAGTACAATAGAACCGCCTCCGTGGCTCAATGTAAACAACATTGGGTTTACGATTCGAAGGTCGCGGGTTCTATCCCCAGCGGGGTACATGTTTATGTACTCGGTTTGGTTGGTGGTAGTGCATTTTAAATGTCCGCCTGGCTAGCTACCACCATCTTATCTAAATCTGCCGCCAAGCAACAATGTTAATAGCATTGTTGTGTTCCGGTTGTCATAGATAAGATAGCCAGTCCCCCAAATGTGTTGTGGTTTCCGGGTCAGTACGCTTCCACCTTCGACCTCATCTTCATTTAACATCAGGTGTGATTGAGGTCAAGTACCAACACGTTGTGCATAAAAAAATAGAAAGAATATTTAATGTTTAATAAACACACAGAATACATTGTGCGGTATTTACCTGTTGTGCGGTAGTATCTCTATAATGTAGTGTTAGTACTTATATATTTCGTAGAATAATTCACGAGATTCTAAAAGGATCATTTAGAAAAAAGAACATATTTATTTCAATTGCATAAACTATACAAGCATATTGTATGAATCACTCGTAGCTCGTAGATTACCGAAGCCACTGCTGAACTTAGGCCTGCCCACTATACAATGGGGAAATGTATCTCTTTCATAACTATAACTTCCGCATCCATATTTGTCCCTATTAAATTTTTTTTCAAATCTTCAAATCGAAAAACTGTTTAAGATAACCTGTAATATTTATAAACGATTAATCCAACGACACCCCACACCACGGGGCACAAAAATAAAAGAAAATTTTTTTTTTTAAGTGAAGGGGAGGTACCCTAAAAAATATTTTTCAAGATTTTATTTTATCACTTTGTCGGCGTGATTAACATAATACCCATGTCAAATTATAGCTTTCTAGTACTTAAAGCCTCTGAGCTAAGCCTCGGACAGACAGACAGACGGACGGATATGGCGAAACTATAACGGTTCCTTGTTTTGTTCCCGCTTTAATAGATCTTTTAAGATCATCAGACGATATGACTAAAACTAAAACTGGCCAAGCGACTCTACCGGGAATATGAAGCAGCGAGACCTTATATTGAAGGTGTTACGGTCGTCACACGGTCGGTGAACCTTTCCATAACAAAACATCCAACAATAACTAAACTATTTATCTCACCCGCAGGCTATACCAAGTACGAGTGGGCTTGCGTGTTTCGCCCAAAGTGCCGGTGCACATCGAGGCTTCCGTCTCTAGCAGCAACGGAGCGGCCAGGAGCGGCAGACCGGCCGCTAACGCTTCGCTGGTCGGCGGACTGGCCGCTTCGCGCGCCTTCCAGATCATGTACAGAAACGAGGAGGTCACGTTGAGAGATATCGTGCATTTTAGAGCTCATTTATTAGGTGAGTACTTCAGATCAAGTTGTAAACGTATTTGAAGGTAGTTTATTGTTTTTTCGTTTAAAAAGGATGTTTAGGTCTTTGAGTTGTATTTTTTTTTATTGTATTTTTAAAACAAAAATAGTCTTGTCACTCTGAAACCGGGTCTTCTGCTCCAAAAATAACAAAACAAACTAGCAAAACATGTTTGCTGAATATGTTAGCAAAACATTGCAGTCTCCTGCGATTTGTAATCAGTAATCAGTCATTTATTTACATAAGAATATAGTAATGTAGGTACAGGTAATACGTAAACAGAAACAAACAAACTTCTACTTAATATGGAAATCAATATTCACAAGCAACTTTGAAATGAAAAATAACCCCCTCCCGCAGGCAAACGCGAGGATGTTATCCGTCCACCTCGGCTAACATGTTAGCTTGTTTTTGCTAACAAAATAGTTAGGCCACGCCCATATTTGGTTAGAATAACTGCTAATAAGGTGCTAGAAAAGCAGAAAACCATAAAAAACTTCACGCCGGCTCACCGCCTCCAACTTTATAAGGCGCAAGTTCGGCCGCACGTGGAGTATTGTTCTCACCTATGGGCTGGGGCATCTCAGTACCAGCTTCTTCTTTTTGACCGCGTTCAACGTCGCGCAGTCCGAATTGTCGTCCAAGAGAGTCTCACTGACCGACTGGATCCCCTGGCGTTTGCAAAGAGACGTCGCGTCCCTCTGCATTCTCTATCGCATATTTCATTGGGAGTGTTCTGAAGAACTGTTCGAGCTAATACCCGCTGCTCAATTTAGAAAGTTTCTCAAGAAATTAGATGTAATTAAGATCAAGTGATAACCCGTTGTGCATAAAAAAAAAAGATGTTGAAATAGGCTTGCCAAGTCTAATGTCCCATTACCAACGTCCTGCTAAGTGTACCAGTGACGCTTATGTTATGATGAGTGAGAAAAAAAAATATTTATAATAGACAAACTTACCATATCGCAAAAAGAAAGGCCTATAAAATCTGAGTGCCAAATGCCAATACATAACTGTAAATTTCTCCGCGGTAGCGATACCAGTAATGTGAGTAACGTATTACGAGTTATCATGATAAATCCTGCTCCAGGTATCGCCAAACGCGTGATAATCCCAATTCATCCCCAATCCTGTCGCATGAGGATTAATTGCCCCTTAGTTACGATGCTTCCCCTAACGGCAACGACAAAAATAGGAAATCGAAAGATGAATAATCTTTCATCTGTAGGGGCATGTTCTGTATAAAATAGCTATATATTAATGATTGACAAGGAAACGGACTTCAGCTAGGGTCAATCGCGCAAGTTTGAACGATATTACCAAAACTAAACGATAACCATAAAGCACACTTCACTTAAGCACATTTCGTATACAATAATTTTTAATATTCATGGTAAACTCTAAACGTTTTGCATTTGTTTTTACTTTGGTAATGTTCAACCGCCTCCATGGCTCAATGTAAACAACAATGGGTTTACGTTTCGGAGGTCGCGGGTTCGATCCCTAGCGGGGTACATATTTAGTACTCGGTTTGGTTGGTGGTAGGGCATATTAAATGTCCGCCTAGCTAGCTACCACCGTCATATCTAAATCTGCCGCCAAACAGCAATGTTAATAGCATTGTTGTGTTCCGGTTGTCAGAGATAAGACAGCCAGTCCCCCAAATAATATGGGGTTTTCGGGTCAGTACGCTACCACCTTCGGCCTCATCTTCACTTAACATCAGGTGTGATTGAGGGTGCTAGTGTTAACCCGTTGTGGATAAAAAAAAAACGATTTAATCGTTCAGAAAAAATAGCGCAATAACTACCATGTTTTAAGTTAGCTAAACCAAATGTAAATCAAAACCACGTTCCATTCGAACTGTAAAACCGTTGTAATATAGCGCTATTGGTGGTATTCTAATAATTAGGTATTCTTGGATACATTAATTAGCAATGGCCGATCTACATTCTTGTGCAAATCTCCACGAATTGACTGTACTTTGATTTGATGTTTCCGTGATATGAATCCACAAAGTTGTTTTCGTCAAAGTATGCTCGCGCAAGAATGAAGAGCGGGCATAACAGGGACGCATAACGTGGAGAGAAGTCGGTAGGTGTATATGTATGCATAAGTAGGACATATTTATATGTTAATACTTACCTACCAAGCACTAAGTTAAACAACTTGATAAATAACGCATTTCTGATCACGCATGGGTCATGCATGACTTAGACAAGTATGCAAATTTGGGGATGTTTTTATCGTAGTCAATTATATACTTGAATTTTATTATACACTAGCTTTCCGCCCGCGGCTACGCCTGAGTGAAATAACTTAATCGCGGAAATTTGTTTATCCCGCGGAAACTACTCACTTTATAGGGATAAAATATCCTATATTAAAATTCAGGGTATTCTACCTATATACCAAATTTTATCCAAATCCGTTCGTCCGTTTCGCCGTGATTGTGCAACAAACAAATAAACAAACAAACATCCAAACTTTCGCATTTATAATATTAGTTAAATTCTCTACAACGCAAATGAAATAAATACGTAAAAATAAATATCAAATAAGTCCTCAAAATTCCACATTCAGTTCGCATGTAGAACAAGAAACAATAGTTTATATTGGAAAACATCTGATTTCAAGTTGATTCACTTGAAATAAAGAATAATAACATTACAAATAATAAATCACGTCTTTCAACATTTCTCAAAATTTCGCTCCTAAGAGGAGGAAGGCTGATTTAAGGGCAGAGTGTATGTGTGACGAAAATTTTGTTTGTATAATTTTGCGTATAAACTACTCTGAAATATAAATATCTATTGAAAGACGACCTTCAGCATTTCTCAACATTCATCTCCTAAGATACCGGTAAAATACCGAATGATATTGTATCAATGGGAAAAGTCAATTTACCTGTATAGAGTGGACATGAAGAAAACCTACAAAATGCCCAACAATTAAACACATGTTTTTGTATTTCGCTAATCGTATATTCGTAAATAAAAACTGATTTTAAGAAAGGATTCCCATTTTTAATATTTTATTTATTTATAATATATAAAAGCTATGCTAAGTCTATGGTCTCTGCATATCCCTACGGGAAACAGGCGTGACATTATGTATGTATGTATGTAAAAGCTATGCTAGTGTCATAATGTACCCAACAGGGCAATTATTACTGAGCAAGGGTTACTAGCTATTATCTTTTCAGTCGACAGTCGCAACTTGAAAGAGTCACTGGAGCGTGCTGAATGGAGCCTCGGCGTGGAGCTTTGGTGCAGCGAGGTCGCCCAATCGGGCAGCCTTGCACCAGTCTCCTGCCGCGTCCTCAAGCTTCACTTCCAGCCGGCGCAGGGCCTCCACTACCACCTGCCAGTACTCTTCGACTACTTCCACCTGGCTGCTGTCTCCATCACCATACACGCCAGTCTAGTTGCATTGCATCAACCGTATATCAAGTGAGTTTTTGAGACTTCGTCCTCATCTGCATTAACGTGTATAAAAAAAAAAACATTTATTTACTAGATAATATTTTTACAATATCCAGTGTTGGGGCTACTTGTAAGTAAAGTTTACTTGAGTAGTCCCGCTCTTCCATATTACATTTTCTATCAGTAAATAAAAATAAAAGAAAAAATAAAAGAAAGAATAAAAAAAATGTGCCCATGGGAATGGATGAGTGTGTGTTTGTGTGGATGGGTATGTATGATTTATATTAAACACTTGTGCAAAGTGTGAGACGGTGGCATGCATGGGAATGAATTTCATCTTAATCTGAATGATTTATCTTTATCCTATCTAACTGATTCATTATTAAAAATAAAATTCGAGTATACAATTGCTTGCACATTATTTAACTAACTTTTTGTAACTTTTTGATGGAGTAAATTCATTCCATGTCTTTCAAGGAAAAGCATCATGCATTACGTGCAGAGCTGGTAAGTAGTTTGATTAATGAATATCTTATTTGTATGTAAAACGAGATAAAAGAAAAAAATATTTTATTCTCCTGAAAACAAAAATTCAACGAAAAAGTAGAGCTCCAAGACCTTTAATTGAAGGCTAATCTCGTTACCCTGCAATTACAAGGCTTATAGTCTAGGAAGGAGACACTTCACCCTTGCAGTAATTAATCTGTTTTCGATATTTTATAATTTTTTGAATTAACATTGAGTCAGGTCATGGTATTCAACAACCAAGCAAAATTTCTAGAACCTGAGAACGGATACAGGTGTCTTCATACAGTCCACTTCCTCATTTCCTAGACTTTCTTTGGGCAAAGGATTCACCAAAATTATATAATAAAATTACTGGAACTATTCTAATAATAATTGAATAATAAATAAATAATAAATATCCTTGGACATACACGCAATGCCATCTAGTTCCACATTAAGCAACTATAGACTTGTGTTGTGGATACCAGATGGTTGATATACTACATAAATACATTGAATGTATTTCTATTATCAGATTTATATTCTCTTTTATCTTTCCAGTACACCTCGCTCCAGCAAACAGTGGGGTAAACTGATGAAAAGTGCAGGCTCAAATTTTAACGCTTCCGTCAGCTTTGAGAATGTGCTGTTTGGCTCCAGTGGAAAATGTGCTGGAGGGAATTCGAGTAAAATCGCTCACGCAAGGTAAGACAATCACATCCTAAGCGACATGATAATAGGCAACATCTTCCTTCTGTCGTTAGCCGTCGTGTGCACAATGGTAATTACAGGGTTAGAGAAGGACAGAGAGGAGGCCAATTTGCTATTTTTCATCTCAGGAAATTATAAAACAGCATCAGTTCATGTCTATCATACAAATTTATTGTCATCAGAATTGAACGAGTATGCAAAAATTCAGCACCTCAGGTAAACCGGAAATGGTTAACATTTAATTTTGACATTTTGAACCGACATAGTTACATACTTATTAGTTTAATACGAAGCAAGTTAAATAAAAGCTTGTAAAAATATCAAGGCATATACATTCCCCTATTTATGTAGCGTAAAACTGCACATAGATATTTGCTGTATTTAGATAATGATACTTATAATTTTCTTGGTATTTTGTGTAGAAAATTTGGATGGTAAGCCCGTTTTTTTCTCAAAAATAGAACGCATTTAGGTGATACTTAATAACCTCTTTACTTACAGTGTTTAAGTAACACTTTTAATATAAACTTCATACTTTATTCGAGGTCGGGTTCGTAGAACGCTGGGAGCATTTCCTCGCTAAGTTAAAATAGGAAACCAGTGACGTTACCAGGCAATATAACTAATTAGATATCGTGATCATCAGCCAACAGGCTATAAAAGTCAACAGGTGGACATGAAGTGGCAAACGTTTTTCCTGCTGATGTACACAATATTTACTTATTTACGTCGTAGAGTCACGTGGGATGTCGCCTACCTTCAGCAGACGCCGCAGGAAACGCCGTGTCGAATACCAGTTGATCATAGCTTATAGAAGTTGCAGTGAGAGAAGTGTGGAACTTAATCTCTGGATATGAGACTCTCCCACGACGTGACATTCTTTGGTTATATCATAGAATTTTACTATAACCGCACTAGGCAGATTTTTAGGAGCTGTATATCCCAAATGTGTTGAGATTCCGCGTCAGTACGCTTCAACCTTCGACCACATCTTCACTTAACTTCACGTGTGATTGAAAAAAAAAATGCTAACCGTATAATGAATATTAGTATTGTAAATTGTACATTCTATTCATACCACTTTTATGAAACTGTATTTTCTTTTCTGTTGTGCAATAAAGTGTATTGGTATTGTATATTATTTTTTCAGGCAAGTTCACGCCGAAGTGTGCGGGATTCTGCTCGGATCACTGGAGGGGCTACAAAGTGCGTTGGCAGTCTGTGGATCGGCTGGCGTGCTACTGACTCCTGAAGAGTCATCTTCGAACTCTGTGGTTGGCGAGGTGGCGCAGCGGATAAAAGACCTTAATGATTTTGGCAAGGTGACTAACTTCCATAGAAAAGTAAAGTTCCATTTTTGACACGCTTTTTTAAATAAATATTTCAAGATAATGTTACAAAAGAACTGACAAGATTGGTTTGGATAGATTATTGTCATCAATGGATGACAATAATGAGAAGACATTTAATTCTAGGTATGTATGAAAATTTCCACTTAACGAGAGTGACTTTCTAAAGCATTATGGATATGGAGATGAACCAAACAACCTGGAAAAATAACGATGTCCCGATTTCGACTCTGACGTGACTTACAGTGGTACAGTCAGAAACAGATAAAAATGGCGTCATAATATTTCGTGAAGAAAGACTGCACTAATTCAGAATTGCTTTAGTATAGAAGTCACGTCAGAATCGACACTATTGTGATGTTAAATGAAATTTCGATAATTAGAAGAAATAATTTCAAGACATTTTAATTTAAGCCTCACCTGCATACATAAAAATAAATAAATAAATAATAACCTTAAGACATACACACAGCGCCATCTAGTTCCACAGTAAGCAACTATAGGCTTGTGTTGTGGATACCAGATGGTTGATATTCTACATAAATAGATTTTTTATTTGTAAATAAATACTTATTATATATGAAAACATCTATAACTCGGGTACACATGTCCGTATTCATCACACAAACGTATGCCCCTAGCGGGATTCGAACCCGCAACCTTTTGGTATAGTGGTCAGAGTTGCTGACCACTACACCAATAAGGGCATCAAAAAAATAAACAAAATATGCAGATAGCTGTTCTATCTCGCAGCAATTATGAAAACCAAAACTTCTTGCATTTTAGAAGTCCGATTGTGGTGAGGAAGAAGAATGGGCGATGGGTGCAGCCCACGACATAGCGCGGCTCTGCGCAGAAGTGACTTTACGCTGGCGTGCATTCCTCCATCACACGTCCGACCGACCGCACGTACACCATGCGCTGGCTGCCAGGCATCATGCGTTACGGTATACTAAAACTTTTATTAGTAGGTAAGAGGAATGTACACGATGACATAAGGGTAACTCAGCTATAAACTAACATCTCTTACATTCTCCCATCATCACTTGAAACGACTGTTTACTACGTAAAATATTTATCATAGACCTCCACTCAGAGGTATTCTTCAAGCCTTGCTTCTGGAACAAAATTTCCACTCATCCATAGAAAAAAAATGTTCTGCACAAAGATAAAAATAAAATGTATAGAAATGTTTCATGACTTGGCAACGTCACATCAAAAGTGAAATAGAATCTCCTAAAATTAAAATCAGTCTGGCGCAAAGATTTCATAATAACCTATACTTACTTAATTTTAGTTCGTTAAAGTTATGGTAGAGTCATAGTAAAAATAAAATAATACATGGAAACGCAATAAACATTAAGAAAATATGGGAATACATAGCCAATGTAGCTCAATTTAGATTCTACACTCTGATCTCTGGTAGATTGCAGAATCTAAATACAGACATCAAATACAAAATTGTCACACACACACACTGTTTCATAAAACAATAAGAAATATTTGTTTTGTAAAAGTCTTAAGTGAACTTCAAGTATAACCATCCGTAACCCTTTATTTTCATCTTCCAGTATCAAACGTTTTGCCGAATGCTTCTTCGTCCTTGACAACCCTCGACACTCTTTAGCTGGCTGCTACGACAGCAACTATCAGTCCTATCAGAGTGTGGGTGAAGTTGCTCGCCGGTCGAGGTACCTAGCGCTGCTGCCGCCTCTTCCAGTCCATTGCATAGCCCTGGACGGCGACCCGCATATCATGCCCATAATATTTGAGGACAGGTAATTATTCTCACTCTATCATCTTATAAGTATTATAAGTCCACAATCTTATTCCACTACTGGACAAGTGTATCTCTCAAGTCATAAGTCGCCCTTATGATCCACGGAAAGAATGGGTTGGCCCCATTTATATGCCGGAAACCACACAGCACATAAGCTACACAAATAACATCATAACTAAGATACAATAGCAAATCCATTCTAGCAGTTCTACATGGCATATAAGAATCTTGACCTTTTACGCAGCTCATACCTGATAAGAATATAAGGATTAAGAGTAGTGATGACCCTCTGTTTATTTCCAGATATCAAGATACTGCAGAGTTTGCAAGACGTCGTTCGTTTTTAAGTTCCAATGCGAGCAAATCTGGTAGTGGTAAGTATTTGTTTAGGTTTTTCTTGTTTAATGCTTACATAATTATGAATTTATGTTTACAATTTCTTGTCTGTCTATTGCAGATCCATTTTTGTGTACAGACCCCCTCGGAGAAGACTGTGCTTGTAGTATAAGTTCAATGATGGATTCAAGAAGACCTTCATCTGAGGCATCCCGAGTCACTCTTAGTCTACCCAAAGCTATCATGGATGTTTTAGAACCTCAATTTAATACACCAAAAGCTAACGCAAGTGTCGTCCAAGCAATATTGACATTAGCTCCTCAGAAATCAACCCGCGGATCCCCAAAAAGAACTATAGTCAAACAAAATGTAGTCGAAATGAGTAAACCTCATAACAAACAATTAGAGTTGACTGGAAGAAATAGGTACATCGTCCAAAACAACCAAATAAGCGAAATTCAGCTTCCACCTAACAGCGCTTTCGCATCTTGCTCCATACAGCAAGGACAACAAATGTCTAGATACTCTGCTTCAACCTTATTGGATATCAACACAGCTAAAAGCAATGCCAATATTTCAAGATCTATTAAAGATCAGAGTGACACTAATGAAGTATTCCGTCAAAATCATGACATCACCAGTGGCGTGAGTACGTTACCTGCTAGACATAGCAAATCTCTCGACCAATTGAGAGTGTCACAGATGGTACCTCTAAATAATGCACAAGCATTATCTAAAACGAGAAATAGTTCAAATACTTCAGTTAACTATCAAAAACCTCACTTACCAGCACAACAAGCAAAGCCCACTACACTGCCACGTAGTGTTACCACCACTGCTTATCCCACCAGTACGACAATTAGGTGTGGGTCCAAAGGCGATGACTACAGAAGAAACATTACAGAGTTCAGAGAAAAATATAAAAATCCATGCAACCTTATAAATCTACATGGAATGAGCAATGAAGTATTTCATAACGTAGGATATAAGTATGATGGATTGATGAAACCTAATCCAAACCAAGTGTATGGCTATACTTTCGGTAATCAGGGTACCCTGCCAGTTAATAGCGTTATTCGTAATCCCTTAGAATTTCAAAGAGGCTACAGTGTAAATTTACCCCGTCCCATGTTGCCTCCACGTAATTCTTACCCACCAGTTAGTGGAAAAAATCAAGTGACTGATCAAAATAACTTAATTTCTAATAAACATGTTCATAGGTCTAATTCTACGCATGGATTTCATCAAAATATGGACAACCAACACATTGACATTGAGGCGGCCCGCAATCAGTTAAGACATGAACTAAATTATTATCTTCAAAAAGGGGACTGGAGTTACGATTTTAACACTGGTAGTTTAATACAAAACTATCAAAAAAAATCAAGCAAAAGTAGTGACGACAGCGGGTTTGTAATGACTTTAGATAGAAGTAGTGATGGTACGTCTAAATCAACTTATTCAAAAACACCACCATCGACTCCACACTCTACTATGCCTTCTGTGAGACATAAGAAGAGTCGATCTAAAGAGTCAAAATTAAATAGTAGTGGTAAAGAAAACTGTAAAATAAATTCTAGCAAAGATTCTTTGAGCAGCCATCAATCTATCAAGTCCCGTGATAGTAAGTCAGATAGGCATACATCAAAATCTGAACGTAGCACACCAAAGTCCGACAGAGGAACACCGAAATCTGGTAAAGTTACACCTAAATCTGGTGCAATAACACCCAGATCTGGTCTAGCTACTCCAAAATCAGGTAGAGCTACACCGAAGTCTGGCATGGCTACACCTAGAAGTAGTAGATCGAGTGGTAAACCTGAAAAACGAACGAAGCATAAAGCTTCTGAAAAAATGACACAGCTAATGTCTGAAGCTGCTTCATCCTCCAGTAATGAGAGTATACCTTTTGAGTTGAGAAGATTGGAAACATCGGCTAGTGTACCTTATAGTCTCGATCAAGGACCAGAATTACGACACTGCAGAAGCGCGGCTTCAATGTTAGATGAACCAAATTTAAATAATACATTTGGTTCAGAATCATTGCCAAATTTAGCCCCACCCCCAGCTTTCGAATCACCACCTCTGGATATTGCAGACCAAGATTTTAAAATATTACCGCCGGAAAGTTTTTTAACTAAAGATGAAAAGCGAATTAATAGTAGCTCAACTTCAAGTTTAAGTGAACAAAGTGGGTGGGTATCTAGTGGACGTAGCTCAGGGCCCTCCTCTCCAGATAATGCTAGTTGTCAATTAAACCAAAGTTTCTTACCCCCTGGTAATACCGCGACCCCAAAAGTCTCTAGTAGAAGTTATGATGAATCAACGGAACCTAAAAAACAAGAAAAGGAAACAATAAGTGAATTTAAACGCACTGTACTTAACGGAGAGCAATTAAGAGAACGTCTTCTAAAATTGGCTGTCAAAGTAGCTCAAACTAATTCTAATGAGAAAATAGAATGTTGTGACAAAGAAATCTGCGAAGAATGCACTATTTGTAGCGACTCCATATGCACAGATAGTCAGTGTGAATATAACAAATTAATGCATAACAATGGTATAGACGCAGGATGTAATTCAGACACTTGTACAGCAAGTTGTTATCAGCAGTGTTCTGAAATGAATGCAATCAAACTCAACCAAAGGCACAACTCGTTCAGTGCTGTTCAAGGAAAGTCGTATAACTCCACCTCAAAGAGTTCTAATGAAGGCACAGTAAAAAAATCGCAAACGGGAGATAACTTACATCCTTATATACGTAAAGAAATTCCAGCGCAAAAGCAACAAATACCAGCTAAACCGAAGGTAATAAAGACTGTATTGAAAGATAGAATACAATATACTGAGAAATTGATAGCAGCTGAAATTCGCAGTTTAACTACCGACCGTTCTTGCAAAAGTCATAAACCTACTGGATCCATGACTGCAATGCAAAAGTATCAAAATAAAGCTAAATCTGAAATAGACTTAGCGCATTTTATTGGAGACAACGATTATGAACATCTTCCTCCGCCACAGCAATTCAGAGATGCTCCACCTCCACCTGATGAGTTCAAGGTACTTAACAGTATAGTATAGATAAAGTAGACTTTAGCTTATGATTAAAGGCACACAATAGAATGACAAGAGTAAACAATCAAAAATTTTATTTATTAATTACTATTATAATTTATACAGCAATACTCTATAATTCGCAGGATCCCCCGACGAAATCGCCCAAATTAAGTAGACAAAGTAGCAAATCTTCTACACCGTCTAAAACCCCTAGAAAGCAATCTGTGCAGCCAACGACTCTGCAGCTAGATAACCCATTATATCATGTCTGCGAAGGTAAATTATTTAGTTTAGTATTATAGTAAGATTTTACTAATTTACTATCACTTTCTGTGCTTCTGCTGTAACATCACTAACTCCTCGGCTTGGCTTTCATCAGGTATTATGGAGAGACGAAAACTGAGACCGCATCAGTCAATAAATTCAAGCACAGCATCAACAGCCAGTACACTAAACAAAAGCCAGAGCACTGGTGAATTGGCTAATAGAAATGAAAACGGTAATAAATTTAATGTACTAAAAACAAAATGGGGAACTAATCTCCGTAATTTTAAGATCGTCAATGCTTGCTCACCTTGCAAGTATAAGCTTTTGCTCACACATTTTATTCATCCGATATTTTTTTGTCTGTTTTAAATGATGTTATATTAATAATATTTAATATTTTATTTTAATACGGATGTTTCCATTTAGCCAGCAAGCAGTCTACGTCAGAGCGTTGGATTCTTTTAAATTTAAATGTATTATAATTCTAATGAAAAACTTACTTATCTATATTATTCTTTACAGAACATCGTGAGAGCAATCTGGTCAGTATCTTCGGATTAGTCGAGTCTGAACGTCTGTTTGTGAAGTGCAGAGAAGAATTCAGACAAAGTGTCAAATATCCAGGAGCTATTTACTCAGATTTCCCCCCCATCGAGAATTCTCTCCCGTATTTTCATATTAGCGACGAATATAGGATGTTTAACCCAGAAGGTATATAAATTGTAATTTAACTTTTTTAGTTAAATTAAATCTTAAGAGCTACTAGATTTTATTTCAATGTCTCCGTTTTCGTTGTCTAGGTTTACATCTCATCATTTGTGTCCACGGCTTAGACGGGAACTCAGCTGATCTTCGCTTGGTCAAAACCTATTTGGAACTTGGCTTACCTGGCGCCAGATTAGACTTTTTGATGTCGGAAAGGAATCAAGGCGATACGTTCTCTGATTTCGATACCATGACTGACAGGTAAATATATTCTTGTATTTAGTACCTAACAGTTCAGCACTACTTAGAGAATAGAAAATAATATATTTATCCGCATACATTTTCAGACTAGTGCAAGAAATCCTTACGCACATACAAAACTCAAACGACCCAGCCAGAATAAGCTTCGTCGGGCATTCTTTAGGCACTATAATAATTAGATCCGCACTGGCGAGGCCTCAGATGAAACCATTCCTGGGCAAGCTGCACACCTTCCTTTCGCTGAGCGGTCCTCACCTTGGTACACTTTATAATTCTAGTGGCCTAGTTAACGCTGGTAAGTTTAACGTCGTATTGTACTTGTAGATCTCCTCATTGTCCTTGTAGGTAGACCGCTTATATACATATATGAATCATCTGGTAGACTGACGCGATTTTAACGCATATAATCAAAACCAATCATATATCTCCTATGATTTCAAGTCACATGGCTTCGTTAAACTGTCATCTACAACGTACCCACAAACTATCTGCAATTCGCTGAAAAAGTTAGAGTTCGTCGGACCAGATTAATTTTAGCCGTGTTCAAAATCATTCAATCTTAATTTTGATTATCAAAAATACTTATTTTATCGTAAATCAACATCATCACAAACAGTTCCACCTTCCATCTCATTTCACCTACACTTACTTCGCCTCATGCATGCATACCTAAAAAAAACTTCCCTTATATTGTCTGTTTCCAGGTATGTGGTTCATGCAAAAGTGGAAAAAATCCGGTTCTCTTCTTCAGCTGTCTCTGCGTGACGCTTCTGACCCTCGACGGTCATTCCTGTACCGGCTCAGCGAGAGAAGTCAACTGCATCAATTCAAGCACATCCTACTATGTGGTTCGGGGCAGGACAGATACGTACCTTTGCATTCTGCAAGACTTGAACTATGCAAAGCTGCTGCTAAAGATACCTCGCTTTTAGGGCAGGCCTATAGGGAAATGGTTAGTATTGAAACGAAAACAGTATTGGTTCTCTTTATAATTTGAGAAGAACAGAATTGACGGTGCCATAGCATTTCACATTCTAAAAATATAGTAACAGCGTTTAAAATCTGGAACTCATTTCTTCAAAGTCAGATCCATAAGGACTATAGGTTATTTACGACTGAGTCGATCTCATAAGTGAACAAATACAAATACACTTTATTGCACAACAGAAAAGAAAATACAGTTTCAGAAAAGTGGTACGAATAGAATGTACAATTTGGCAACATTTGGGTATAAGGACAGTACATTTCAAATAGGTAGGTTGTGCGGTATTAAATAGGGATGCAGATACAAACTACGTGAATAAATTTCTTTTATGTACATACACATTATTACATAGATCAATGGACAAATATACCTACTTAAACATAACATCTATGAAATAGCAACAAAACACAAACGTAAATATATAGGTGTACTAAATAAATATTTATTGATATATAAAATAATAATAATAAGCGACAACAGGATTGTGCTAAGGTATAAAGAGAAGATAGAACTTGTAGTAGTAGACCATAATTACTTACCTACAAAGTGAAGTTTCCAGCGCTTTTTATTAAAATTGATCTATGTATACTCAGCAGTGGACATCCTGTGACCAACTGTGACTATGATGGAAGATACGTAAATTTTGGAGCGCACTTCCTACAATCTTAAAGTTACAAATTTTTTTCACATGTATAGAGTACCTATCATGGATCTAATAAATTGGTAGATTGCATTAGGTATGGTTTAGGATTATGTTATTAAATTAGAGTAGCCATTATAAATTTTGTTATGTTGCGTTGTATCATCTACAAAGATCCAAAACAGCAGCAGTGGACCTTAATAAGCTGTTTCTAATGAGCCTATTTCCAATGCCAATAGGCTGTGTCCCAGCAGTGGAAATGTAAGACTGTTGATGTCAACTTACTTACCTACTTACTAGATTTCTAAATAAAGTTAGTAATGTACCCAGGTTCACAACATGGTGTCCCCGCTGGCTGCGAGAGCGTCGTCCATGTCAGTGGTGCGCTACGACGTGCAGCACGCGCTGCCCCACACCGCCAGCGCACTGGTCGGCCGAGCCGCGCACATCGCCGCACTAGACTCCGACCTATTCATCGAGAAGTTCCTTCTAGTCTCGGCACTAAAGTATTTCAGATAGACAACGATCGATTTAGTGAATGAACGGACTTGGTGTGTCATATCTTTCCTTTTTAACAAAATGTGACTCAAACATGAAGTACTTATACAAACAAACGTACACAAGAGCAAATTCAGGAGCAAATATGTTTTCTGTAGGTAATGTAATCACAGACAATGAATATGGAATTTGACTGTACAACTAGAATATTCAATCTTTTGTTCAAGCATTTTTAATGTCGCATTTTATTAGCATTTAATTCTTCAAAAGATATTCACGCCAACAATTAGGCGAGTTCGTTTCATGCACCCCAACTTGATCTTAGGAATTAGGGATTGTCTTAAAGAATACCTGAATTAAAAGTGTGATAAATCGAATAGAAAAGTCCTACATAGACGTAGAGTGATTTAAACTATGTTGAGAAAACACTGAACAAACAATTTTTAGTTAAATAGCGAATAAGACGGATCTTTACACCAAATAATTAAGACTACAATTTAGTAAATGTAGATAATATAGATGTTATTTGTATTAATATTATTGTTGTCAACATAACACAAACGGCATCATTGTCTGCACATCGTAGGTATTACAATACCTAGGTACGATTAAGTAGATGATTTTTAAATAAGGTTGAGAGCAGAAAATCTTGATGCAAATTGATAACATTCGAAAATTCGTAACTAAAGCACGTTATACCGTCTATACCAATTAAAAGACTATGTTAAAAACGTATTTTCCAAAGCTTTGGAGTTTTCTGCTCTTGATCATGATTTCTTTACTTATTTTACTTATTTATTTACTTATTTGGCAAACGTTTCTATAACGACAAACGTTAATGCTTCGACTCTTGCAACTGATTGGCTGTCAACTGTTCGCGAGTCATAGATAGGCAATCAGCTACGAGAAATGAATCGATAGAGTTTATCTTTATAAACGTTTATCACTTGACTAGCCGCTCAAATGTACCAACTTTAAACGCTGTTAAACCCAGATGTTTTGTTCCCAGAACAATCTATACTACATCTGAAAATAAAACTCTTGGCAGTTATTATGTATGTGTAGGCACCTCTGTAGTTGGTTCTTGCTTTTGAACTAGTAGTTAGTTAATTCCTTCTTGAATTTGTATATTTTTATTTAAACCTTGCCGTCTTATGAAACAAACGGACGTAGGTTATCTAAGTATATATTATATATTTTTTTTTAAAGTTTGGTTGACTACGCCCGCGCGTGATCGCGAATGAAACAAGCGATCTCAGTGAATCCCTATCCACCCAGCTCTTGAGGATTCTATATATTTATATACTTAGGTAATTGAAACATTATTGTTGATATCACAAGATTTTCCGTTGGCCGGTGAAGCGGAAGCCCCTTTTGATTTTTCCATATCTATCTATATAATTACAAAATAAACCCAGTGAGGCCTGTAATACGTATGGCCATAGCCTTAAAAGTTAGAAATTAAAATTGTAAATTTTTATCGAATGTTAGACTGATCTTTAAAAAATATACGATCATTATGATATCTGATAAGATAGGTTTCATACAATTATCTTTTATTAGTAGCGAATTATAATTTGACGAAAAAGTTATATGATCTCTCTGTCCACTTCTCTCTATACAGCTAGTCGGATAAGTGAAACATAAAACCCCACCGAAACTATCAACAAACACTCTGTAGATCGTAGGTAGGTACCTATCTACCAAGAAAACTTCAAAAGCTTAAGGCTGCCCGCCCACGACAGACTTTTTGTAGGACCGATAATCGGACCGATTTTTTCGTCAGTACTTTAATCACCGATATTCTGACCGACTTTTTGTAGGACGTGAGCGTTGAAATATTACAACCAGTACGTTCCATTTTTCTTCTACAAAAAATCGGTCACTGATTGTAGGTCGTGGGCGGCCAACCTAAACAAAGAAAGCAGAATGATTAACAAGTTAGTTACTGAATAATTTTGTGGGTTCCATTGACCTAAAGATGATCAACATCACATCCCTGAAGCAACGGTCTGAGCGGACCCTACCGTCGAAATTAATTTAAAACTCCATACGAATAAATTCAAACTTCTATCCTAATAGGTACAGTCAGTTGTATAATTAATCATACATGGCTATTTTGCATCATTAATGGTAGCATACTGGCTTTGTGTGCTGTCGCATCCGGATTTCTCTAAAATGATAGTCTAGACATTTTAGGGAACTGTGGTTGGCACAGCTTGAATATGCATATTGATACCATTAATCATATAAAACAGCCCAATATGAATAACTATGACGCCGACTGTACTTATATGTCACACAACTTACCAAACACGACGTAAGCAAATAACGCAAGAAACTCAAGGGATTTAAAATATTCGATTAGCAAATTCAACTGAAAAGAGTAATTAATTTAATAATTCAAATTCCCTTCAAATACTTGCTTAGCAATTTCTCTCATTTTTGTAATTGATAACGCATTTCACATGACGTTGAGTGAATTTCATTGAAGATTCATCGTCAATCAAAGAAATCAAATTGTGAATCCAATATGAATCGCTAATACGTTAGAAGACCCCCTGGGCCTGTGGTGTCAACACATATTGCAACCGATTTCGGTTGTTATCTCCTAACAATCTTATTCTAAATTTGGTGGTGTTCACAATCGTATCGGTTTTTGTTAGAAGCCTAATTCCAACGAACTCCGATATTCTACTATTGTAGAAACTCTAATTAAAATAATATTGATAGAACTTAACGACCGATATCGGTGGTATAAGGCTGCAATGCGCCCTCTCGTCGTATGGTATAAGTATTTGGTACAGGACTACATCACCCAAACACGAAGTTAAACATAAAAAATGTTTCGGATTCCATGTGGCTACTAATTCAGAGATTTCAGCCAAAACCTAGAACTATTTCAAGACTAGCTGTATTGATGTCGTAGGCAGGTGGTTAAATTAGTCATTCAAGGATCTATTAATGGCTGACATTTCCGCTTATCCCGAAAACTCTGAGCGAGTTGGTTAAAATATGGTTTCTTTGGATACTTGGAAACTACTGATGAGCTGAGTTTGGAACTCCCACTACGAGTATAATACCACTTAAAAAAATTTGCAGTCGATCGCTGAAAGCCGTTTAACTCGCTTGCGTACGTTAGATAAATTTGGAACATACGTAAGCGTCCTAGAAGTAAATTAACGTAACTCGATACGTCTAGATCCATTACACGTTTATGATCTTATCGTTATTTCTAGGGCTCTTACGTGGTACCTACCAATTTTTTTAACTCCGTGCATTAATTTTAGAAATCGAACGCAAGCCAGCTTAACGGCAAACACTTCTTATAATGTAAGAAATGTACGTAGACTATTTAACGGCTAAGTTAACCATCTGCCTATGACATATATTACGAGATTTAGATATCTGTAGACTAGTAGGTATTTTATACAGGGGTTTGGAATTTCATGTATTGTTTTAGATATTCAATGTAAAGTACATATTACTGGGATAATAGTGATAGTACCTCATTGCAATTGCTCATGGGCATGGTTTTGTGAAAATGGTATAAAGTGAATAAACATAGGTACCTAATTTATGTATCAGGAAATCGCGAATTTTGTAAATATTGAAAATAAATTTTATTTGTATAATATTACATTCTTAAGTTTATTATATGGCAGTGTCGATGTTATACACTTATGATAATAAATAATTATCGCCTAAAATTATTGTTTTCAATGAAACAAAGTCAGTGAACAAAGTTGAAAAACGAATAGGACTCGTTTCCCAAGGACTCCGTACCTACGTAATATCGCCACTGACAAACTTTTTAAGGCTTCTCAGAAATGGCTTGAAGGATCAAATTAAAACGAACTTGAATTATTGCAGCATTATAAAGGCCATGCATTTCAGTATTCGATACATAGACTTTATGGACCGGGTCGTTGAAATACACAAAATAGCACCACTTCATTGGTGTTAAAACGAGAGTTTGGAACCAATGGAAACTCCCGACTTCGTTCACGAACTGTTGAAATGCTGATTTATGTTGTAAAAAAGTGCATCACACATGTTTTCAATTTCGTTACTTTTTATTACGTTTAGTTACGTTTGGTCTTACTATCACATATGGTGGTTTGGATAATCCTGTTGGTCGGTAGTGGTTGTTTTAGTTTTTCGGTTCAATTTCTAGTCGGGGTAATTACTTTAGTACTCGGTTTGGTCGGTGGTTCATTCTTAAACGGCCGATTGGGTAGACTACCAACTATCCCATCTGAGTTTGCCGCCAAGCAATAATTCTGATATAATTGTTATCTATACCGGCTGTTTGAGACAAGATAGTCATTGCACCATATAAGTTGAAGTTTCCAGGTCGAGGCACTTTGTGTGGGGTGAGGGCAGGCGCTGGCCAGTTGTCCATAAAAAATAGTCAGGAATTTAAGCACGACGGGCTCGTACTTGACCTCAATCACACCTGATGTTAAGTGAAGATGAGGTCGAAGGTGGAAGCGTACTGACCCGGAAACCCCAACACATTTGGGGGACTGGCTATCTTATCTGTGACAACCGGAACACAATAATGCTATTAACATTGCTGCTTGGCGGCAGATTTAGATAAGATGGTGTTAGCTCGAACCCCGCGACCTCCGAATCGTGAACGCAATGTTATTTACATTGTGCCACGGAGGTTTGTTTTGTTGCTCAATCACGGCGAAACGGATGAACGGAGTTGGATGAAAGTTGGTATATAGGTAGAGTATACCCTGGATTAAGATAGATTTTTTAAGTAGTTAACATTTATGGGGCGGGGCATATTATTGAAGGAACGAATGAATTACCTCGAAAATATTTGACATTACAATGTTTTGATTGTCTATGCATTTGACGTCTTGTTTGTTTACGTGTTAAATGTAAATGAAGGAACACTCGTCGAATCTCAAATGGTATATATCATTTGAGAAGCATTTCACAGATGTTAATCGGCCAAGGACTTTAACGGTTAATATACATATTTTTGAACGCCCGCTGCTTTACCTACTTACATTTTAAGTAGGTAGCGGGAGTAGAAGTCATAAACTATTGCAATTTATTTCTATAAATTGTAATAAGAAAAGGTATCAAGAAAGAATTCTACTAAGTATTCATTATCATAATAACATACACTTATGTATTTTTGAACGCCATAAATCATACATATTAGTATATACTCGATCCATCTTCAAGTGTCTTAAGAGGGTTTATTCCGTCCAGTGGCGCCCTCACTGGATAAATTAAGATTTGTTTTTATAATACGGAATAAATCAATAAAATTGCTTTACCTGCAGTCGAGAAGCCTAAACGATAATTATAAATAATACATAAATAGTTATAATTACAGTTATTTTCAAGAATTTACAATAATTGATAAAACGGCCATTTTTTTTATAATCATCCCCGGAGCGCATTATTAGATCTTATACAACTAAAATCATTAAAAAATTTATATGGATGAAAATACAAAAAATACATACGAACGAATGCACATTTAAGCACAACGGGTTACCACTTGGCCTCAATCACACCTGATGTTAAGTGCAGATGAGACCGAAGGTGGAAGCATGCTGAGCCGGAAACCCATCTTATTTGCCAAACTGGCTATCTTATCTCTGACAACCCGAACACGACAATGCTATTATTATTGCTGGTTGGCGGCAGATTAGATAAGATCAATGGACAATACATTAGTTCGCTAAGTTTTCGTGGTACTTTAGTAGGTTTGATAGTTTTTCAGTTCATCGATGGCAGAATTCGTAATTTGATGATGGTCAGTCAATTGACAGTTGACGTTTCTTTCACTCAATTAGTCAGTATGACCATATGTGGCAGTTTCCTGCCATTTTGGCAGGATTGGCCTCTTATTTTAATCTCTGACGTGATCGGTTGGCGTTTTATAAAAACTAGCAGTTTTTGACAGTATTGGGGTATTGAAAATAAATTTTCTTGAAGATACTTTGCGAGCATTTCCCTGTACTTCTCGTGATAGATTTGAATCACACAATAAACAATTTGTTTTTAAAGTTGATAATCATGAAACAAGTATTTACAAACAAGAGTTGATTGATATTTCAATCAGTCATAAAGGCATACTTTTGTTTCGAATTAGATTTCATGTGATATTTTTTGGGCGATAGTTACGATGATGAAGTCATCATCATCACAAATGACATCATGAAAGCGTATAAATCACTGGAAATGAAAAAAACCACTGATCTCTATGGTCTTTCTGTTAAAATAGTTAATTCCATCATTGATTGCATTGCACCACACTTAGCTTGCATCTTTAATAAATGTGTAGACAGTGGTGTATTTCCTGACTTGATGAAGCAAAGTAAAGTAATTCCATTATTCAAAGCCCACTAATTTTAGACCCATTTCAATTCTACCAACTTTTAGTAAAGTTTTCGAAAAACTAATTTTAAATCAATTGTTGTCTTACTTCAATACTAATAATTTAATGACTTCAAAACAATTTAGATTCACACGGGGTCGCTCAACAACCGATGCCGGTGTTGCGCTTATTGAATATATATTTGAAGCATGGGAAGATTCGCAGGATGCGATAGGTATTTTCTGTGATCTATCCAAGGCCTTTGACTGCGTTCATCATGATGGTCTGGTCAGGAAATTACGCTACTATGGCATTATAGGCCGTGCCCTCAACCTTAATGGAATCGTACTTGTGTAATCGAGTTCAAAGGGTTGATGTCAATGGTAAGAGGTCGTCAGGGTCTCCAGTTTGCATAGGTGTTCCACAGGGCTCAATTCTCGGGCCATTCTTATTTCTTGTATATATTAATGATCTACCCAATTGTATAAACGGAAACCATGAGATAACAATATTTGCTGATGACACCTCCTTGCTCTTCAAAGTTAGGAGACGACAGAAAACTCTTGACGACGTGAATAGTGCTATCTCTAAGGTGGTTGAATGGTTTACGTCAAATAACCTACTTCTTAATGAAAAAAAAACCAAATGCATAAAATTTTCACTACCTAATGTCAAACAGGTAGCTAGTACTATTTTAATAAAAAACGAGGAGTTGGAGCTTGTGGACACTACTCTATTTCTAGGCATTATGTTAGATAAAGGACTACAATGGGGTCCACATATCGAAAGGTTGTCGAAACGTCTCAGTTCTGCAGTGTTCGCTATTAAAAAAATCCGCTATTTAACCGACGTGGACACCGCGAGGCTGGTATACTTCAGCTATTTCCATAGCATAATGGCTTATGGCATTCTGTTATGGGGAAATGCCGCGGACATAAATTGTATTTTTGTTCTGCAGAAGCGAGTGGTTCGTGCGATCTACAAGTTAGGCTCCCGAGTATCTCTGAGGAATAAATTTCAAGAAATCAATATATTAACTTTGGCATCGCAATATATTTACGAAAACTTAATGTACGTAAGAAAGAATCTGTATTTGTTTAGGAAAAATTGTGAAATACACAATGTTAATACAAGATATAAAAATAAACTTGCTGTCCATAGCAGTCGCTTACACAAAGTCACTAAGTCATTCAAGGGACAATGTATACGCTTTTACAATAAGGTTCCGGTAGACATTCAAAATTTGCCTTTAAATAAATTTAAAACAACCATTAAACGGAAACTATGTGCCAAAGGCTATTATAAAATTTCTGACTATCTGGATGATAAGAATGCGTGGACATGAACCGCTCGCCATTATCCAGTATATTTTATTCTTATTTTCTTTGTCGAATCATAAATTTTACAATTAGGTATCTCAAATTGTATTTGTATTGACTTATTTAAAAAGAGCAACCCTGGAGTTTCTTGCTCGTTCTTCTCTGGGGAGACTGCCTAGTGAATGAGCGATAACTGTATGTCATGACGATTTCAAATGTTATTCTTATAACTTACGAAATAAAAACGTTTTTGATTTGATTTTGATTTGATTTGAAAATATGAAGTAGGGTATGGAGTCGAGTGGGAGCAAGATCCTTTACTTTCATTGTAGATCTCCAAAGCAAAATGTGATCCAGATGCGGCCTTTTGTAAAGCCTCTAACTTCAAACTAGCATCCCGACACACGGTGGTAAATAAAGTTGGCAATATTTTGGCATTTTAACATACTATGGCAGGATTTGGTAGGTTTTTAACCGAAGTAAGGCAGGATCTGTAGTTTAAAGATGGTCACACTGCACTCAGTTCAGTCAGTGATCAGTCAGTCAGTCGAGCTTGTTCGTTCGTCTAAGTCGTGAGTTCTGTTCTGATTGCAATTAACTTTATGATTTTGGGCGTATTATTATTTAACGCAATTAAGGATAAATAAATAATTTTAACACAAACACCATTGAAGTTGCTACGTTATGAAGTGATAGAGAAATTTTATAGTGTCATTCATTTATACGTGGGCAGTCGCTAATTTACCTATGAGGGTTTTGTTATAAAAATTGTGATTCATCTCGTGAAAAATGGGGAAATTGTTGAGTTTGTTGTCCCGTGACGACTCCAACTGCTGTTCGTCGCCGAGATATGATATATTCTTGGATTTCGAGAACGCGGCTCCAACGGATACTGAACGTGACGTTTACGACGAAGTCCAGAGGGTACTGAGGGATTCTGAACAAATACTCGAGGAGATACAGTGTTACAAGGGTGCGGGGAAGGAGATACGGGAGGCTATAGCGGATCCCTCGCGGATCTCACAGGAGCGGGCTTGGCGAGCCATCAAACCTCTCGTGGATAAACTGCTGAGATGCTACAATCACTCCTTAGAGCTACAGCGGGTGAGTCATAAAAAATTGTATCTAACTTATTCAATATTGTACAAAAAACCATTGCCATAGACAAGGCGAATATGAAGAAAGCCTTTAGTATATCAGATGCTGCAGGAAATGTTGACGGCCAGCCTTTTCCGTTGAGCCAGCAAGAGCTATTAGCGAGAGAAGGTGTTATAAGCAATGCCCCTCTGGTCGAAAATTTATTAAATTTATTGTACAAAGTATTATTTGAGTGGAAAAATGTCAAGGTGTAGTAAACATGATACTATGATAAAAATATTATGCCTAAATATTGAAAAACTAAAGTGAAGTGTGAAGATGTTTCTAGGCTATTATAAAAAAATACCTAACATGGAATTAACTTTCTGAATGTAAAATGTTTTAAGTCAATTTATCTGACCCACCTTGCTCGTTTCACTGCACTATTATCCTGTCTTACTGATGGGTTTTTATATCATTTGAAATTTCTATGGCTTCACATTTACTATACTATAGCCGACAAAAAGAGCAGATAATGTTTATTTCCAATCTTGATTATCCTGGGTAAGGTCAACGGTAACGGAGTAGGTATAAAATAGATTCAGCACTCCGGCATTGCAAAGTATAGGGGAATCACTCTATGCTCTTTATTGCACAAAAAACACAAAGAGATTACTCTCTGAGATACAAACTCTATATTGTATTATAAATAAATATAAATATCCTTGGACATCACAGCACCATCTATTTCCACAATAAGTAACTACGCTTGTGTTGTGGATACCAGATGGTTGATATACTACACAAATACATATTTTTTTTGTAAATAAGTTACAAAATCATAACATTTTCTAAGGCCATGGTTCCTGCTTAATTTTTCCGTTTACTTAGCAATTTATTAAACTATGTATCCTACACCCAATTATAAAAAGAAAAAATTGTGTATAATTAGCTTAGGCTTCTTAATGATTCTCGACCAAATTTAAACATAAACAATGACGTATTTGTATATCAAAAGAAACATTTTTCAATCATCCACATCTCTATCTCTATGCAATGTTTGATACCATCTTCAGCTAATGAAATGCCCTGCTGTACACGCACGTTCTCCCTAACAATGGGGGTCAGTGTGAACTGCTACAATATAAAAAGTCTATTGCTATTGTAAATTCAAAACAGTTCACAAATCTTATTGCTTATGAATAAACTTACAGCCCACAATTTTTATTGCTTATTTAAGTATGTATGACAAACATTTCCAATACTGTTACAGCCCACAAATCTCAATGCTTATTTAAGTATGTATGACAAACATTTCCAATACTGTTACAGCCCACAAATTTCAATGCTTATTTAAATATGTATGACAAACATTTCCAATACTGTACCCACATCTTATAGCCCACAAATATTATTGCTTAGTTAACTATGTATGACAAACATTTCCAATACTGTACCCAAACATCTTAGAGCCCACAAATGTTATTGCTTATTTAAGTTTTATTTTTATGCACAATGGGTTAGTACTTGGCCCCAGTCACACCTGATGGATGGAGGCGATGGTGGAAGCGTACAGATCCGGAAACCTCATCTTATTTGGGGGCCTGGATTATCTTAAACTCTGACAACCGGAACACAAAATGTTAATAACATTGCTGTTTGGCCGCCGACTTAGAACAGATGGTGGTAGCTAGTCAGGCGGACATTAAATGCTGCACCACCAACTGAATGTATGTATATAACAAACATTTCCAATACTGTACCCACACATCTTACAGCCCACAAATCTTATTGCTTATTAAAATATTGATGACATACATTTCCCAACCCTAATATCATGTAAACTATGCTATTTAACAATTTCCATTTACTTTACATAGATAGATGGAGTATTACACATTGATAATTTTATATAAAAAGTATGAAAGCCATAGTCAACAAGCTGTAAAGTATTCCCTTATCTGGAGGATGTTATCAGGAGTGATTACCAATGTACACTGCCGCGTCACATGCCTCTCACAGATAATGTGCCAACAAAAGATCATTTGTGAAATTGACAAATATTTATACTTTCAGCTTGTCCTGGTTTAAAGGAGGTAAATTATATTAATGATGCATAAAATTAAATCGTTGTGATAAGCTATCTTTATAAATAAATTTATGTGCATATTATCAAACAACCAACGAAAGAGGGCAGATTGGTTGAGTGGGTATTGACCCTCCCTTCAAAAGCAATTGTCTTGTGTTTGATCCCACCTCGGTGAAGTATTTGTGTGATGAATACCTACAAATATATGTTTATGTATCTAGTAAAGGTCAAATATTCAATGAAATAATGCTATATTATTAAATTAAACAATATTATTACCCACTAGAAAAAGAATTGTCTGAATCAATAGCACCAAGTACAAAAATTAACTTAGTACCTACTTAAAATTATTAGTATGTACCTACCTACCTACGTACCTACCCAAGTATAATAAATTAATTTACATTTGTTATATTTTTTAGTATAATACCTAATACTTAAGAAAGAAAAGCTTATAATATGAAAACTGTCAAATTTTATCAAAATGTTTATTCAAAACTTCATATTTTTTTTACATTAGTGCTGTGTAGTTTCGGCATATCAAAAGAATAGAATCAACCCATATCTTCCCTTGCGTGCCAAAAGGCGACTAAGGGACTTTCCACCAAACTATAAAATTGCATGTTTCAACGGCGATGGGCTCACCCACTGTCAAATGTTAATTTCTATATATTTCGAGAAGTAAACCATGGTTGTTGTTACAAGCATTAAATTTTTAATAGACGACCTGTTTGGTGTAGTGGTTAGCAACTCTGACCACTATACCAAAAGGTTGCGGGTTCGAATCCCGCTAGGGGCATATGTTTGTGTGATGAATACGGACATGTGTACCCGAGTTATGGATGTTTTCATTTATAATAAGTATTTATTTACAAAAAAAATGTATTTATGTGGTATATAAACCATCTGGTATCCACAACACAAGCCTGTAGTTGCTTATTGTGGAACTAGATGACGCTGTGTGTATGTCTAAGGATATTTATTATTATTATTATTATAATATGTTGGAACACCCAATCGCTAATGTTTGGGATATCTCTGACCACCTCATTTGGGATAAAGGTCGTGTTATTGTGTATGTAAAATAATGCATCAGTAATTTCAACCATAATCTATAATGTAATGCACATATTTTCATGCTTCTACTTACCCAATAACGAAACAATATCGTAAGTACTTACTCACCATGATCAACACTCCCTGGTTGCATGCATTAATGCTCGAATGCTCTATGTTCTAGAGAGAAATCATAATATGAAGGTGTTCATTCCACCATGAAGAGATTGTGAACACATGCTTCAATAATGAAGGTTAACATAGCCACATACTGTTTTAACTTTTTCTTATTTGTATAATGTAACTGTATCCTGTCAGACAACCCAAGTGTAAAGTTAAAATAAATATGTTGTAATGTATATAATGTTTAGATATTTATTCTGATAAGCCATAGCTATTATTTTACAATAGAGGACATTTTTCACATTTTAGTAGCAGCTTTATTCATTGCACATTTTATTATTGTGATGATCACTAATGGATACCAATGTTATGTATAACCCAGTTGGCAATCAGCAACTACTAATATACAGTTGACGCTATAGTACAGGTTTAGACCCATTTTAGCGTCAATTACTCCCTCGTATGTTTCTTGGCCTCAGATTACTCTCTAATGTTATTAATTACATACATTGTAAAATATTTTTAACAGATTGTACTTTTAAGTAGGCTTTCAGGAAATAACATATTATTATTTGTTGACATAATAAAAGGTTATTAACAAAAACATACTAAAAAAGAGAAAAAAATAAAGAATGGCCCTGCAACATACATTCACGTCATAGGTAGAGCACATGTTTCGTGTCACTGCTTTGAAGCTAGCTATCCAGAAGACTATGAGCGTTGCCGCGTTGTATGACCAGACGCGACGCCAGAAAAACAGGCGCCTCCGGTCCCCAAGGCCCCATGGTCTCTAGCCCCGTGGTCTCTACCCCGAACGGCAGAAATTCGTGGCACTGTCCCTTCTGCTAAGTAAATACAATAATTTCAATAATTAATACATACATAATTGGCACCAGCTTTATCCCAAATGGGGTGGTTAGAGATATCCCAAACATTAGCGTATGGGTGTTCCAAACATTAAAAGTTTAATGCTTGAAACAACATCCACGGTTCACCTTTCGAAATATGGAGACATGCACACATAACAGGGGCTGAGCCCATCGCCATTAAAACTTGCAAGTCGACAGATGTTTTTTGGTGTAAGTGAAGTCCCTTAGTCGCCCTTTGCGACATCCATGGAAAAGAGACGGGTTGGTTCTAATCTTTTTACGTACCGAAACCACATGTATAAATTATGTATATTTACAAATTTCAACAATATTTATTTAACACTTTATTGCATAAACATAGGACAGAAATTACAATACACAAAAGGCGAGCTTATCTCTGTAAGAGATTTCTTCCAGGAAAAACGAATTTAAAGTTTTATATTGCAGACAAAGAGCGTTACTTATAATATCGAACAATACATTAAAAAAAAACTTCACTTTTATAGGAACACAATTGACAAAAGACAAAACATTAAGATTTATTGCAATAATGGTTTGATTATAGGACTATTTTATAAGACCAAAAAATATATAGATATTACACACAATAAATACATAATATAAAAGCCTTAATCAATTACAATAATTTTATTTATAGGCTTTGTACCTTTTATCCTTGTACCTACAATACAATAATGTTTTCGTTGTGATATATGTATATTATCATCTGCTGTAAATCACCTCTGCCACCCCACATTTAACGCGATCCACATGATAATCATCCAATAAAATCCCAACTGGCATAGAAGTTGCGTGAGAGTTCACATCACATCCTTTGGGGCAACAGACGCATCAATTCAATTATTGAATATAAAAAGAGTTTATGTGATTTATAAAACACTAGCTGTCCCCCCCCGCTGCTTCGCCTGTGTGTAATAACTTTATCGCGGAAAGTTTATCCCACGGGAACTACTCACTTAATCGGGATAAAAAATATCCTGTCTTAAACCAGGGTTTGTTCAACCTATATACCAAAGTTCATCCTAATCCGTTTCACCGTGATTGAGCAACAGATAAACAAACAAACATCCAAACTTTGGCATTTATAATATTAGTTAGATGAGTTCATTTCAAGCATTTTGAGTTGACATAACAATTTTTTCTAATTGTGTTTACTTTCAATGCACCCTAACTTAACTTCCTATATCCTATAAATACATATATACAAGTGTATGTTTGTTCCACGGCAAGTCACTTCAATATTGCACAAGCTTCATAAAATTCTGCACACATTTTGACCGTTTTGAAGTAGGGTTAGTGGGCGAAGTTGCAGGTATTAGTTTCATTTATCCCTTTACTAGCTGTTTCCATAAATAGATTCTATTTCACACAAAGTTAATAAACAATGGATTCTTCCTCAAAGCTTCCTGCAGTTACTTGATATATTTACAGATTTGTAAACAATATAATTTCATGTTAAGTAATTATAAACTGTACACAGCGCGTTTATTATCCTTACCATTATCGTATCTATTTGAATGACATCGAAGTTTTTCACTTCACGCCTTTTCTAACAAGTGTCCCTATTCTCCAAAGTATACAATTATTATCAGAATATCCATTTTCCGTTTAAGTAGTCTAAATCTATGAATTTCCTTTTCCCAAAAAGTGAAATAATTTCAAAATGCTTTTCGTATAACATATATTATTTAAGTAAGGTGAGTTGTTTAAATTCTGTTGAAACAGTACTAATTTATCGTATTTTCGTACAACACCACAAATAATGTTTATAGTAGTTCATCACACAAACATTCACCCCTCGCGAGATTCGAACGCGCAACCGTGGGTTGCGCTGACAAGGTCACACTATACACCAATCGGTAGGTATTGAATGTTTGTATGGAAAATTGATATTCATGCCCGAATACCCCATCATGTCAAACTCAGGTGATTAACGAAACGAATTCTAACCGAAATCTCAATAGATTATCATTTCTTTTTGAAAAAAAAAAAACAAACCAAAAACTTTATTGGTAACTCTCTATACAGAAGATCAGAATACAGCAAATTTGTTTTGTTTCTTCATCAATCACATTCAAATGTTTCAAATTTCCAATTCATTACAAATTCTTATGTTGAAATAAATACTTGAAGTTTGTTGTCGGGTATAATGTTTTAGTGTTCAATAGAGGTCCTTATTGAACGTGAGCCGACTGCGAGTTGACGCTTATGCAAGCTTTAGTCATCACCACCCGGATTGAGTATACGGAGTTCCCTGAAAATAGTTCCTTGGTGACTTGGCTTGACCAGTGCGCTAGTGGTTTATACTAGCTTTTGATAGTTGACGTACACACATTATAAATGTTAAAACCTAAATATCTTCGAAATGGCTTAACCAATATCCATCAAACACGACTAAGGCCCGTATTAATAAACCATTCTCAAGATTGAGAACAGTCTTGTGACCGGTCTCAAAGATTAATGAACCTAACTGGAGGCTTGAAAAGCATGTGCATACTCAAGCAGTACTCACTTGAGAGGTGCGCGTATATTAATAAACGAAACTCAAGACTTATCATTCATTCGCCGTTGAGGCGAATACTTGAGAAGTGATCTCAGCTGAGTAGACCTCAAGATTGGTTTATAAATTAGCACGTAGCTTGAGATAGCGTCAACTGCTTAATACGCATCTCGGTTGATACAGGCTCAAGACTTGTATTGAGATTGGTTTATTAATACGGGCCTAAGAACGTATCTCCGGGTTTAATATTAAATATATATAAAAAAAATAGAAAGCTGTCCGAAAACTATGATATCATCGAACTACACCAAAAAACTGTGTTAACGGCTAAATATCGAAATGGCTTAACCGATTTTCATCAATCTGTCCCTTTGTCTTTTATTCTTTTATATAAAAAACCTTACTCATATCGGACCACGCATTATTAAGATACGTCCGTACAAAAACTGCACTGTACACACACGCACACGCACACACACACACACACACACACACGCACACACGCACACACGCACACACGCACACACGCACACACACACACACACACACACACACACACACACACAAACACACACACACACACACACACACACACACACACACACACACACACACAACGCCATCAAGCTATCTGTCCGCCAAATTTCAATACGATCGGTAGTCGAGAAAGATAACGGTATGTTATATATAACTATATTTATATGGGTATATAAATAGTGGACGTCTTTCGACTGATATGATAATGAACGATATAAATAAAATGACTATCAACTCAAAAATTAGACGTATCAAGTCTTTGTCAAGTCAACATCATTATCTCATTGGTAATGAAATGACTGCGCCAGAATTGTGAAATTGGGTTAAATCAATTACTCATCTAGATCTGGGGATTTATTGGGTATTATCATTACTCGTCACGGTATTACAAATATTAAAAAAAAATCTAAAAAACATTGATTATTTCATGTGGTGTAATGTGGTAAGTAAATATATTGGAATGTAGTGGTATAATTTCACGTAACATATTGAACGGTAATCATGTAATCGTCTCCCATCGTACAAGAATGAAACGATGTTTTTATACCCTACTAAAGAGGCCCTGGGGTGACTTTTCCTCAACTATTCCAGAGAAATGGGTCAAATGTATACTTAGTTGCGAAAAACCATTTGTGTCATGGATACGGGGATCGTCTCTTATTTCTGGATTAAGCGTCAACGATATTGACCATGTAGTTCTAGTGTAGTTACGTATATATTTAATATTTGAAAATCTATACCAAATGCCCTAGAATTGCCTAAACGTTGTTAACCTGGCACCCACGGGCAACAACATTGGCAATTCTCTGTTCGCAATTTACAAATACGCGTCCCCCACAGTAGTGCAGTTTCCGTGCGGAAATATACAGCAGCGCTGTTGAATGGTTAACTAAATAAACGTCTGTAGATGTGCCGAAGGCTTCTAATTGTAATCGATTTTTTATGCCAATAGCCATATTTTTAATGCATGACGCGTCAGTGCGTGAAGATGAGGTTGAAGATGTAGACGCGATACTCAACAACACTATAAACATTGATGTTTGGCGGCAAATTTAGATAAGATGCTACCACTAGCATCTGGTATTTAAAAATGAAAAATCATGAATCGTGTACAAACATTTTTTCGAGCGGTTCGAACAAGCGACCTCCGTTTTGTAAAGACAAAGATAAATAAATTTGCTTTAAACCTCATATTGTTTACATTGAGCCTAGGAGGCGGTTAAAATATAGTTACAATACCTACCTAACGTAAACGTACGGATGAATCGTGTTGTTATGGGGGATCCATTACTCTCCTCTGCTCGCCAAGAAAACGGAGTTTTGACGTTATTGGCTTGTTGGGCATGTCCAGTGCTGCATAAATGATGGCTCAGTTGTGGACCGACACTTTTATGAGCCTCCAGATAACTTATGCGCAATCATGGCTACCCCCGCAAAGTTTGTTTTACGAATTCTGTTTGTTTTGCTTACTTCAGGATCTCGTGGTCAAAAATGGAACGAATATAATGTCAAGCAAAACTGAGTCACTTCTTTGATTTAAGCGTTTAGTATCTACGATGAAAAACACCAATAAAAAATATTGAAAATTTCTACTTTTACTATGAGAATACGTCTTATACCGGATGAGTTTTTTTTTGCCGTAAGGAATAAAATAGGGCATACCTATTAGGTAAGTGAAATAGAAGTTATTGCCATAGATAGTTTAATTATTTTTTTTCAAAACCATCGTCGATGCACGCGCCATCCGTAAAACGCGGTTCCTATATAATGGACTACAAACGCGACCGTCAAAATGATATGAAGTTTTTGAAAAAAAAAATCTACTTAAGCATAATATCTTCTATTTCACTTACCTAATATGCCCTAATTTTCACATTGCGGTAAAAAACTCATACGGTGTATTTAACGTTATTTTAGGTAAGAAGTACTAAAAAAATAACGCTGTATAGTCGTGTAAGAAATAGTTAACTGTCACAGTCGCAACACATCGCCATACGTCTGCAAAAATGGACAATGGAATGAAATTAAAGCCAATTGGATACACCTGACTCTCGAAACTAAAGGCCTTGGTTATTTTTATCGGCTGCATAGCAGGTGCTTTTTGTACAGGTCCTAAAGGATGGCCAGATGTAAGCAGCTGACGCTATTTCTAGAGGTAGGACGTATATTGCATTCAGAAAGCAAGCAAGAATTCACGCGAGTCATATATGAGAAAAAACTGCAAGCAATTATAGTTAAAAATACTTTAATTGTTGGATTGTACACCTGCCTTCCAGTTTTAAATGTTACTAAGACGAAGCAGGTGATGAGAGATTGTGGACAATCATGGTCAATGAAAGACCTGTCTGTAGCATCTACATTTGTGGGCCGTTGGCATAATAAATGACTTTACAATTTGAATTTCCAATTACGAATACCCTAGATGCAAAGGATGATGCGCAGGAGTTTAATGGTGCATGCAGACCGTTGCTCTCTACTCAGAGTGCGCTTTCTGTTCTATCATAATTAAACCTGCCGGATAAAGGAAAGCAGATATGTTCATCCGCCAGAGTCATAATATAATTAAAAGATCGTTATATACTATTGGCTTCTATAGTACGCGTTCTATTTCACAAAAGAATTCTTGCAGCACAATGCGTGCGTCCACGAAAAAAGTATTAAATTTTAGAGGAACTAAACGTCGCATGCATGCTGATTAGTAGATCAACTTTTATTTGTTTCATAGATCGTGTTACAAAACATTATTTAAGTGTGTGATATACGGAACCGTCAAGGCACGAGTCCAACTCGCACTTGACCGTCATTTTGTATGGGCCTAAGGATCTCAGCTTTTGATATCCTTTTAAGCTTGATGCCTCTAGCCGTAACCTGTAAAAAATGGTCTTGCTTGATGGGCAGACCTACAGATAGAAACAACAAAGTGATCCTGTCTCTACCTATGAGATACGGAATAATATACAATAATAATACAATAATAATAATAATAAATAATAAATATTTCGGACATTTACACCAATCATCTAGTCCCAAACTAAGCAAAGCTTGTACTATGGATTACTAGATAACGGATAAACATACATAAATATTTATATAAACATCCATGACTCAGGAATAAATGTTCATATTCATCACACTAACATTTACCCGTCGCGGGATTCGAACCAGCAACCGTTGGTTTCGCTGACAGGGTCACTATCCACTACACCAATCGGTCGTCAAATGACGATAAATAATGCAGTTTATTAATTAAATTATACTGATATAACTTATTTGTCAATGATATTACCTACTTCCATTATATTCATGTATTTATTATTGTATGTTAATTAATTGTAATATAGGTACTAAGAGTATGTTAACAAAATAATTAGCCTATTTTGTTATATAAATAATACGAATCTGTCCTTTGTAAACATACATAGTACTTACACCCATCGTATACTTGTAAATTTGTCAAGACGTCGCGAATTCCAATCCACCGTTTTTGGAAATTAAATTGTCCTGGCAAAGAAAGAGCCGTAAATAAACCAAGGAGATGCCAGCGACCAACACCCACATACCGCGCCGACGTCTGGCCAGCATCAGGCCAAAATTGATCAAATCTCGCAATTGCCCGGTAACTCGGTGCTAATTTAATAAACGTCTGCCACCGATCACGCGCAACCTCTTAATTATTGCCTTGTGGTTTTTTTTTTATTGCGCATTAATACAGTTAGCGTATACATTAGTCGGTACTTAACACTTTACTGTTGATATTACTGGCGTTGGTCTGGTTGGTAATCATGCCACATCAATAATTAAACGCTTCCGAGATGAAACGTTCTGCTTCAGGGAAAAAATATGCAGGCAACGATGCGTGCATACGTCTGTACAAGGACCGCTCTGCTTGACTAATTAATGGTACAAGTAACGGAGAATGTCATCAATAGTAGATTGTTGCATCCAGCAGAAAGTGATTTATGACGTAATACGAGGTTCAGAATAATGCTTTTCTTCCAACTACAACGACGAAGTATATATAAAAATTCCTCACCCAAATCCGCCATCGGTTTGCGCGGGAATTTATTTCCAATGTTTTTTTTTAATTCGAGTTCAGAACAATCTTGTCGCAGGCGCGGCTATGAACCAAGATGCCTTTAAACGAGTACCCACCTAAAAGCCTTCGTCTTTCGACCCTTGTCAATAAACAAAAAAGGCAAATAATCGAAGAACAATGCCATAGGTCCGTAGTATTTCATCCTGCTGTAAATTAGTGTACCAATTTGTAGTCGAAATAAACAAAAGGTCCAATACCTACTTCTGACCAAATGGGTGGCTCAGAAAAAGGACCGCTTCCCATGTTATATTTTATAAACTTCTTAAAAGCAGGTTGCGCTGGAAAGAGCAGGAGCTCCTTCAAGCTTAAAGGAGGTAGGCCGATACGAGTCAGAATCGTGTGACCGTCTTCTCCAGTTCTGTAGAGCTGATGATTCCGCAGGTACGAGGAAATATAGAGGCGACTTATTTCCACCCTAAGCCACAGAACTGAAGAAAATACTTTATCATGGATATACATGGTTTTTATCATCATATCAGTCACCGGAGTGAACATAGACCTCCCCTATAATTTTCTAGAGCGACCGGTTACATGATACATGATAATGGACCTAATTCTGGCGCCCATCGTCTAAAGCTAAAACTAAAACTAATTCCTAAATTTTACGCGGATTTTAATCTTAGCTAAACCATTTGTTATTCCAAAACGGTCATCCAACTAAATTAAGAAAGGTTTTAAACACCGGCTAAGTTGTCTGTGGTGGGCTAAGTTTTGGATAGGTTGAATTGGATGTGTGTTACCATTTTAAAAATCATGTGACCGAATTAATGAATGATATCGATTTTAATTCCATATTTTATTACTTTTTATGATTAAATCTTACTTTTTTAAGATCTTACACACGTTTATTATATTTATTTTTTGTAATTTTCAACTTTCTCTCCACATTTTACATAATTTTCGCGGCATTTGACAATTTACTGCTATCTGTGCTATCATTTGATGATAAGCGGGCACAAGAACACAATAGAACACAAACAAAAGACAGCGGAGCACATTCCAGATACATTTAATCAAGCGCAAAAGGAATGACCACGGTTAGAGAATAATATTTTTTCATTTTTTGTCTCTACGTTCCATTTTTGACAACTAGTATTCAAACCATATTCAAATTGACGTATTTACATACAATTTAATTTTAAGTGGCACGTCTGGAGGTCCCGACTAAAATTAGCGATGACAGTTCTTATTTCATCCTAAAATGGCCATCCTAGAATAGCTTTTGAGCCGCTAAGTCTAAGTTGAGTTAGCCGTTTAAAATTAGAAACGTCATATTCAATTTAGTCCTATCATTTGATTTTGACAGACATTTCAGAATAGCAAAGGTGTTTAGCGGCTGTCAACTAAAGCTAATTATAATTAGCGGCGACTCTGAATTAGGTCCAATACCATTCTAATCCAATTTAAATACAACTTAAATTGTTACAATGAGCAGAAGCTGTTGATGATGTCATCTATAATGAGTTCAAAGCAGACCTCTGTTTAATTCTAGGATGCGGTCTTTCATAAAAATTTTCTAGGAAACACTTTAACGGTGCTTAAGGCTAAACCATAGTAACCAGTTTTCATGCAAACTAAACGACCACATGTAAAATATTATGCGATGTATTTTGTATTTTAGTAGGTAATAATAAGTATTTAAAAATGAAAAAACTTATTTTCCACTTTGCAGGCATACATACCTTGTGGTTCCACATACATCCTACATACGTACACTCGAAAAACATTACCCTGCTTTTTGGGCCTGTCGGGTAAAAATTAAAGATATTTCCATTTTTTGTGTGAAAACGCAATACTGACGAAATTATCCCACCATATACACCCACTTCGTCCATGTAAACTAAATATCACATCTTTAATTTTTACCCGACTCCCCAAGGAAGGAGGGTTATGTTTAACAAGTGTATGTATGTAGATTTCTATGTTACCTCCTGTAGCCTAAACGGCTTGACCGATTCCGAAGTGCACGGTGTCGTTAGATTCGTCTTGATCCCTGGAGTGTCATAGGGTACATTTAATAGTGTAAAATCCAACATGGCGCTTTGGTTTTTAAAGTCATATTGTTATTATTACTAAAATACAGAAAATGTATCTTAATTTTAGTATGAAAACTGGTCATTATCGTTTCCCCTTAACAAATCCATCTATTTATGCGATATAGTCACCAATTCGTTGTAGACTACTCTGTGTTAACCACGTGTTACTTCGTCACTATAAATAAAATCCAATCCATATATGGCTTACATCATGCCGGCGAATCCCGAACGATCCGCGAGTGTCACGGCACGAAATAAAAGCTGCGCCTGAACACTGAGCCACGTGAATCACATTCGGTCCAATGAATCACTGTGATTAATATAATAAGTGGATACAAATGCAACAATGAAAATAGTACATGACCAATACGATCAAAATGCGCCTACTATGTAATAATAGTTTATATGATAAACGTTAATATGATAAATAATATTTGGCATGTTATGACTCCATCTTTTTTAAAGAATTAAAGCTATACAACAAAGTATGATGAATGGTCACAAACTGTGTTATTATAATTTAAAACAGTCATGTAAATCAGAAATCTCGAGCTTGCGACACGAATGACGCATATCAAAAGGAAATTGTAATAAGAATCTCGCGCGATCAAAATAAATCGTGGGATTTATGTTGAACTTGCGTGACCGAAGGTTCGACGAGCCACAGAAATCCAGAAATACGTTTTCATAAGCCAGTATGTACCTAGTATAAGAACTAAAGTAGCTTACTGTTATCTTGACTATGGTCGGTTTAACTGGAGCCTAGTTAAATATTCAGTTAGTTCGAGGAACTTCTAGTTATGTAGCTATAACAGTGTCGCGACGAACTCTGATAAATTAGTAGCTATTCATGGAGAATTTCGAAGTATTTCGGCATGATGGAGACATATTTTCTAAAGTTTTGTCGTTAAGTGAAGGTATCTATTCAAACCTACCTAAGTGTCATGAACAACAGCCTTACAACCCAACTGTTTGGGCACAGCCTCCACTCACTAGTGTGGGTACGGACCATAACGCACCACGTGGCAGTGAATTGATGGATAGTCCGTCTAGTAGCAGGCTAATTGTGTTTTCAAGTCGACCCTGAAGCCACAGATTTGCTTCAATTAAAAACAACGATGGAAATGTTACTAGTGGTCACCCATCTAAGGACCGACCGCGCCAAACGTTTTGATTGACTTCCCTAATCGAAATGCGACTGCGTCAGTTCTAATGGTCCATACCTCTTAGTCAGAGGAGGCTGTGTCCAACAGTGGGGATAACTATTATTTATGATTACTCGTATTATATGTGTCGTAGGCAGTTGCTTAAATTAGTCATTCAATTGAATGACTAAGAGGATCATAATGTATGGTGTACATTTCCCCAGTTTGATCCCCTCGACGAAAACACGTGTTTTTCCACCAAATGCGACGAAACACATTTCTTGTGCGGCTCTGAATGAGTTGGTTAGGTTCCTTTGGATTAGGGGACAATCTCTCCTTGCCGGCCTTAGGTCAAGGCAATGGTCGCCGACTAGTGGTCGTGGAAAGCGGTCCTCGCAGAAGGAGGCGACGAAGAGAGAGAGAGACGGAGGCCGAGAGTTCATGCCGATGCGCCTTCATGACGTAGCTGGGCCAGGAGATTCCTCCCTGCCCCAGCCTCTATGAGGGCCCGTCGCCGCCGCCGAAGGCTCTGGTGGCGGGCGACTCGATGTCGTGGCCGCGGAAGAATATAAATAAAATAAATAAATAAATCGCGAATGGAGGAACACCGTTGGGTTTTAGTGGGCATGGCCTTCGGGCGAACTCCCACATAACCATCTCTCCTCCCCCGAGGAGAAAAAAACAGCCCCACACAGAGGGACTCGCCACTGGGCAGCTTGCAATAATGCAGAAATTGTCCGCCATACGCTACCTACGATCCTCCTCATGGAATGGCTCATTTAACCAACTGACTTCATGTCAATGGGAACTCGAGATTATTTGGTGGAGGTACATGTTACTTTCAACAAGGCCCTTGTTTATTTTCAATTCAAAACATGGTAAAGGAACATGAGTTTGCTCAATATTTACACCTTTATACGCATCATATGCAAGTCTGTATCTATTAGATAGGGCTGTAGTAATATTTAAAATGACCCTCTTGACTACATTTTAGAGAACTACGGTTGATACAGCTTAAATATCATGCTACTATTAATCATTTAAAATAGTTCTGTATGATTAAATATGTACTAAATTACATATAAAAATAAACAAAATCTATACTTACCTAAATATGTAATATTGATATACTTGATGCCTTTGAACATTATCATTACTATACAAAAGTTGAAGACTTCCACGAAGTACGAGTATCTTACCACATACTGTAACTGTTACAATGTTACACAAAGTAATTAATCATAATCACATTAAAAAGGAACGGAATTACTATAACAGAAATAACAAGTCCGTAAAAGTGGAACATATTAGCGTATTGTGTATACTACGTTATTTAATCTTAGATTATGTAGGTCACACTGAAAACTAGTACGTTTATTTGTATGTAATTGGGTGAAGTGTTGGCCGATGGGGAACAGGAACTCGGCGATTTTAAGTATTGCTTACACGGGGCCTCGTGGGTCATAAAGATATTTGATTTGTATGCAACACTGACATTGATTCTGGTCAACGTGGGGGCTGGGAATAAATCTGAGTTCTTATTTTCATTGATATTTGATATAAATGATAACCGATGGCTATGTATTCAACTTTCTTGTAGATTTCGTAAAGGGCTATCGAATCGACTGAACTCATATATAATAAATATTTAAGTTTTTAAAACCCGACAGCATATTTTGTATTTTGCAGACGCCATGTTGGATTTTTTAGCACAAAATGTAGGTATCCTATGGCGCTCTGGAGATCAAGACGAATTGAACGACACTTTGCATTTTAAAATCGATCAAGCCGTTTAAGCTACGGGTAACATAATACATATAGTATGTACAAATCTACATACATCTAACTAATATTATAAATGCGAAAGTTTGGATTTTTGTTTATTTGTTTGTTTGTTGCTCAATAACGGCGAAACAGATGAACGGATTTGGATGAAATTTAGTATATAGGTAGAACAAACCCTGGATTGAAACATAGGATATTTTTTATCAAAGCTCCGAAGATTGAATATCTGTATCATATTATATCATTGTCTCTCGAGTTTTTCTCAATTTATATTTATGTGTTATATGTACGCCCACGTGTCTGAATGTCAGTCTATTTATTGTTCCAGGTGGTCCCCCGCCTCCTCGGCTCTCTAGTGGGGGGGTCGATGAGCCCCACACAGCACCTAGAGCAGCAACAGGCGCTTGTCAAACAGTTTGCGGAGATCCTTGAGTTCGTACTCAAATTCGACGAATATAAAGTGAGTAGATTGTTCAACAACTCAAGTTCATAATTGTATAACATAAACACCTGTAGTGTAACATTTTATATACATAACGTAACGACAGGTCAAATGGGGTGGTCAAAGATATCCCAAACAAGTATTTGAGTGTTCTTAATAAAAGTATGCACTGCACACGTGACAGGGGGTGAGCCTATCGTCGTTGAAACGTGCAAAACTTTGGTGTACTTTAGTCGCTTTTTACGATACCCGGGGCACAACCCAGGGGAAGAAATGGGTTGGTTCTCGAACTAAAACCTCAGTCCATTAAGCATCTCAACTTGCAGTCGATTGTAATGACCCCTCAAAAATTTACAAAACAACCGACTTCAGAGCTCAGCAACAATCATTATGTCGTATTTCCATCGTAATTACATGCTATTTGGATCTATCTCCGGAGGGCAACATCAGATGTTAACCAAATTTATATTGGAAACTCTATGAAACAAAAAAAAAACAATCATCAAAATCGGTTAATAATTTACGAAAATATGGGTGAGAATACATAAACAATTACCTACATACAGAGGAATATAGAACCTCTTCCTTTTTTGGAGTCTGTTACATAGAGGTACTTAAATTAAATGCCAAATATAGGCAACTCGAAACTTTGGGAGAACGACTGAAGTATTATATCTTTTATCACTAAAAAGACTATGATATGTTTTACCTAGTATCCGGTGTAACGCGACGCCAATTTTTCTTTATAATTTCTGAAATTTTTATATTTCGAGTGAACATATCTAATTCGTTGTTCGAGTCAAATAAAAGTTGAATATTGTACAGCAAATGTCACTGCTTGTGTACAAGTGGAGGGAAGTCTATAAGTGAATGTGTTCCCAAAATTATCCTGAAAGCATTGTCGTCCACCTTACTGACGATCATAAAACATCTCGTACGATTGCCATTAGAAAAAGAAAAACGTTCCTGTACGACCAAATCGTATTGTTCTGGTTTTTTTTTATGCCCTACAGGTTCGTACTTGACCTCAATCACACCTGATGGTAAGTGAAGATGAGGTCGAAGGTGGAAGCGTACTGACCCGGAAACCCCAACACATTTGGGGGACTGGCTATATTATCTCCGACAACCGGAAAACAACAATGCTATTAACATTGCTGCTTGGCGGCAGATTTAGATAAGATGGTCGTAGCTAGCCAGGCGGACATTTAAAATGCCCTACCACCAACCAAATGGTACTACAATATATTGTATAAATTCCTCTTTAAGCAGAATCAGACTCGTCTTCGTTTAACATACAGGGCGATTGAGGTCAAGTGTAAACCGATTGCGAATAAAATGATTAAGAAATCGTATAGGATAGCCAGTCGAATGGAAATCCGGCATTATGCGTTGTTATGAGATCAAACAGAACGGAAACATATGGAGGTGTGTTTGGTTTCCTCTGTCAATATCCATTGTTTACATTGAATGATTGGTACTCAATTCGGTTTAATCCTCAACTAGACGTAGTACAAATATGTATGCAGTCAGCCACTGCTGGACGATGCACAGTCGTGGAAAAAATGTTGGAATATATTCTTAGAAAATAAAGGAATAATGGTACCGTCAAAATGTACGGTACTTTGGCACTTCTCTAAATGAATAATGTACCTGAAAGCTGGCTGGCATCAAATTCATTTCAATTTCCCTTCAGAATCCCGTACCGAACATAGAAACTCAATTTGCAAAACACTGTTGAAAGAGAAATTAACATAATTTCCGTTTAAATAATTCGGGCTATTTCACATAGGATAGGCTCCTCCGTATGTAGGTAACATGTAGTAAAAAATTGCAGGGCAACTCGTAGGGTACGTACTCGTTTAAGTATGTTTTGCTTAAAAAAAAGAACATGGAAGGAGCAAAAACAAACTACAATAGAAATGCATTAGAACCTTTCGTTCTTTACATTATTCCGATTTTAAATATTTTTGTGGTATTTCTCCAGACCCGTAGGTATATCATGGTCATAGTCGTTTCTTTTTTTTGTTGAATTTATTAAACAAATCTAATATTTATAAAAACATACGCATCGCTATTACATCAACATGCGGCCTAGTGATGTACCTGTTGTATTAAGAATCGACGTCGATCCGATCGGCTTCACGAAAAAAATTACTGATTATAATATTTTTTTGCCATTAGCAAGTTTCTCAACTTTAGGTTTCTCTAACATTTATCTGAAAATATTTAATTTCTTCAAATAGTGGTTACATTCCCCGTTCTCACTTCGAACAATGCTCGTAATATTGGGTCTTTACCTATGAAATTGGGGTTTTTTTTCCTGCGATTTTCAAAGCTATATCCAAATTTGTTTTTTATTTGGAAAATGGAATATTATTTCAAGGTTTCACTTGAAATATTTTTTAATTTCTGGGCTAAATAATATAATAAAAAAAATTTGAATAGAGCTCTTTTCATGTGCTTCCCATAATCATTTCTTAGATTCGCTGAAACTTTTATAAAGCGGTTACTTTTAAAAATTAACGCTGCCTATACTTACCTTAATGTTATCCGATAATACACACAAACTTTAGCTAAATTTCGATTTGCTGTTCCCAAAAAAAAAAAAAATGTTTGTATGGAGAAAACAGTCTTAATGAAATTCTTTATACAAAACGCCAATTTCATAGGTAAGGACCTAATAATAATAACGTAACCATGTAAATAGAACAAACGCTTAAATCATCGATATATCGATATCGACGGTGATGTAGCGGCATTGATGACCCGCCCTTTTCCTCAAACCAACACCCCTCCTGTAACTTTCTGTTTGTATACAAATTGTGTACTGTATTGTAATGCCTTACGGCGTCGTACCTTTACTCCATTGTGATTTGTCAGATTGTTTTTCAATACCTCCAAATAATTTATATTTAACAGTTCAGTAAACAATATTGTAAACGTTTTACTATAATATTGTTTATGAAACGTTTCATCAATATCAGCTTCTCCCGAGTCGTGACAGCATAGATTTGAAGACGGATTCGGGTGCTGGTTCGTATGCACGTTTATTGTACACTTAACTGCATGTTGTACTGTATGCTGTCATTAACGGTCTCCCACTGTGACGCATGTTGGAGCGACACGCGACTACGCCAATGCGATTTTAATGCATTTGTCGGCATAACGTGCATCTACAGTCTAAGTGAACGACGCGGCCGCGACTACGCAGACTAACATAGTAAAGTTCTGTCACTATAATCATGGATATCGCAGTGACGACATACATTTGATTTCTGTACCATAATATTATGATGAAACGCCCAGCAGAAGATGATTTTTAGTATATTCTTTTTTGTCGAATCAGGGCCAAGAACGCCCTTCTCTCGCACCAAAAGACACCCAACACTGTGTCGTGTATAGCTTGTACTACCTATATGTAAGCTGCGGATGTTACCGCACGACAGTACGACAAACACGTGCGTGTTGCACAGTTGTGCGCCTATACGAAAGCTATTGCGGACGAATGGTATTCGATTCCGTACAATTAAATATGAGACTACATACAATTTTATTGCACTGATGTGAGTCGCTGGCTTCCCTACGGGAGAACCGAGTTTATGACTGATATGAAAGAATAGATATTTTTGCAGCTGCCGACGACTGTCATATAAATATTAGGTAATCGTACAGTTACATTAATAACTGATTGGTACAACTAAAGAAATGAGCGTAAAGTGCTACAGGTTGTTTGCGAATGTATATGCATTATAAAGTGTTTCTTGAATATGTCTTTCTTATTTTAAGATTGACTGGACACCACAGTCTCACCCGATGGAAAGAAACAATGTGGCCGATATGTTCACCCTGCTCTTGCGATCCCAAGATTGTCAGAATTAGGAATTTGTGTTTGAGAAAAGCACTATACATAAGTGCTTTGACCGTAATTGCCGTCCTGCCGGGCTAGCATGTCTCATACAATGACACGAGATAGAAGATTTTCGTCTTTTTTCCTCGCATAAAGGGTGAATGTGACAGCAGGCTTCTACGGGTCATGCTAACCGTGCTGGTCGGGTATGACTTGGAGCCCGAGCCGAAGGCGAGTGCTTCCTTATTAGTCTCTGTAGTAATATTGGCACTATATTAGTCACTCATTCAATTAATTATCGATACGCCAAATCTGCTTCATCACGATCGCAAACAATACCCGTACCTACACTAGGCACTATAACGACTGATGCGCTGATAGCAAGAGATTTACAATGATCTATTGTTTGCCGCATATTCAGGATCAAAGCGACTAATACCAATTGAATTTTGTTATGTAAACAAGTTAGTGCAGCCGTCGGTGGTGTATATGCCGTCAGTAAATTGAATAAACGCAAGTATTTCACTCGACAATTGCTACGGAGCCCTTTTGACCCCAACCTTGTGGTGTCAATGCTCCTTGATATCACATTAACTCGTACTACAGTACCTACATGTTTCTGTTACAGTATGCTTGAAAATTTATTGGTTGGTTTAATGTAGTTAGTATGGCCGTTTGGTTCCCGCCAGAGTATATAGAACCAACCCGTTTCTTCGCATGGGTGTCGTAAAATGTGACTGATCAATGGTGCAATCACACACACATAAAGACCTTTATCCCAAATGGGTCAGAGATATCCCAAACATTAGCTTTTGTGTGTTCCAAACATTAAAAGTTTAATGCTACCCATAGTCGCCTTTTGCGACGCCCACGGAAACAGACGAGTTGGTTCTGTGTTGAGGGTTGTGTGATGAGGGCATTTTTAAAATGTTCGCTTTGCCAGCTTTCACTCTAAGACAGACTCTTAATTCTACCTTTTTACTTGTCATTCGTATAAGTTTTTTTTTCTTTTATTCATCCACATAGGATAGGCAAAAGGTTATACACCATACAGCCTCGTCGTTTGTAATTTTCTTCTTATTCATTCATATAAATTATAGGCAAAATCGCCAAGTCTTCTTTTTTGAAACGGTAAGGCAGACGGCAAATCTTGATTCAAGTCTGATGCTTATAGATATAAAGCCAATCCAGTAATATAAGTCCAATCCAATAATTTATGTCTAATCCGGTAGCTATAAGTCTAGTCCAGTAGTTGTAAGTCCAAACCGACTAAACGAGGTTAAATATCTTCTATAGTTGTACAAATAAAATTGTAGAAAGGTTTCCAAGTTTCTTAACAAGTCTTTGATAGCGCGCGGGATAAATAAGTTTAAAGTATTGGTGTCAAGTCAAATTTATTTCTTTTTAGCCGACTCCATTTTGTTTTGATATGGAGCCAGGCCAAGCATAATTCTGACAAAAAAGAACTTTCTCATAAAGATTCAAAATAATTATTGTTATAGTATACTTAATACCTACTTACAATTTAGAAAGGATTTTCGTGTATTCCGCTAAGCGAGGCCATCCACCGTTAGTCATAGCGCCTGAAAAGGCAACGAAACGATCAGCAAATTGATAGGTAGGTGCAATAGAAAGCGAACCTTGGTCTGACCTTCGACCGGTGAGTCAGAATATTCGTTTCTCACTATATTATTTACTTTAATCTCTTGTACCTAAAATAAATCACTTGACACAAAGCAAATAAACACTTGAAGTACTTACATTTCGCGGTAAAAATATTCAGTATCTAGGCATGCTCATGATGCTGGATTCCTTATATTGATAATGTCAATAACCATTATTTGAAAATTTACAAAAGCCCTGACAACATTTATCGAACAAATGATTATATCGTCCAGGTGGAGCTGGACCTAGAGAGTCGATGGCTCAGCGGTTAAGACGAGGTCTCCCAATTTGGGAGGTCCGGGTTCGATTCCCAGGCAGGGCGTGTAGGTACTAATGACTTTTTAAATTTAATTTAATTACTTATATGTGCATTTATCCGGCTGTTCTTAAAACAGTGAAGGAAAACATCGTGAGGAACCCTGCATGCCTGAGAAATAGAAATTCAAAGGAATGTGAAGTCCCCAACCCGCATTGGGCCAGCTTGGTGGACTATGGTACATACTCCCTCATTATACGAGGGAAGGCCTATATCCCTGCAGTGGGATGTTTACGGGCTGATGATGATGACCTAGACCAAAATATAGTATTAAAAGCTAAATATATTGGAAAGGGCTTAACCGATTTCCATCAAACATATCTCCGGATTTAACAGTTTTTTAAATATAATATAATAATAATAATAAATAATAACTCTTAAACTGCAGTAGGTAGTTTCAAGACATAGAACTCCCTTCCGGCGTCAGTCTTTCCTGAATCCGAGAAGATCTTCAAGAGCAGAGTGAATAGGCATTTACTAAGATCGCGTGCTTTATCTTCGACCATTTGGGCTCTTTCCATCACGTGATATTGTGAACAAACGCCTATCCAGTTAATCATAAAGATAAAGCTATTAACTAAATTGATCCTTTTTTGACATCAAAATAGTTAAATTCCACTGTGAGGAGTCTAGCATCGGTACATGAGTATCTTGTTTTATAGTCATTCATTCCGCGAATGTTCTATAGTAATGAGAAATTCAAGTATGCACACTTCAAACCGATGTTTTCTATACCGTCTCCCTCTATCTAGAGCAACTCGGTTGGAATTAATTTTCTTTATTACTATAATATTCCACCTATATCTTTATCGGAATCGCCTCATAATAGCCGGGCGTAGCGTGAACTTCACTGTGCGTTGATCCTTAACTAATGAGGCAGGACAGGGCATTTGGTTATTTATAAAACGAACCACTGTGGATCGATAAAACTTCTTTAATTAATGCTTTGTTTTCGAGTATAAATAGTTTCACTGACCTGGGACAGAAATATTTAGGTAAATCTCCATCAGCGCTAAGTACGCCATAACCGTTTTAAACGCCTCCGTGGCTCAATGTAAACAACATTACTTATATCTTAAACATCTTAAGTATCACTGTAATTGTTTTCTGTGTATGCAATAAAGTGTTAAAAAAAAAAACATTGGGTTTACGAATCGGAGGTCGCGGGTTTGATCCCCAGCGAAGTACATGTTTAAGTAGGTACACGGTTTAGTTGGTGGTAGGGCATTTTAAATGTCCGCCTGTCTAGCTACCACCTTCTTATCTAAATCTGCCGCCAAGCAGCAATGTTATTAGCATTGTTGTGTTCCGGTTGTTAGAGATAAGATAGTCAGATATGTTGGGGTTTCCAGGTCAGTACGCTTCCACTTTCGACCTCATCTTCACTTAACATCAGGTGTGATTGAGGTCAAATACTAACCCGTTGTGCATAAAAAAAACCTAACTAGAGTAACGTTGCCGATAGCTCAAAACGTTACAATAATGCGCCAAACAATACGTATGTATGAGTATGCGTACCTACCCACATAAAATTATTTTTATAGACGAGGAAAACACGTCCTGCCGTAGCAGTTATTATTATGAAATGAAATGATTTATTTGCTTGATTTTGGGTACAAGATGGGATGATACATAACAGAAGTCCGTTATATAAGTATTTTAAAATAGTGGTAGATATTCCTTAATTGAATAATGACATTTGTTGATAAGCCATTTTAAATTGTCGTCCAGTCAATAACTTTAATTCATTTGGGAGGGCGTTGTATACCTTTGCAGCCTATAATTAATGTTTTTTTGCGTAACTGACAACATATATTTAGGTATCTTTATCAGGCCCTCTAGGTCGTAACTGTTTAATATTTGGCCTAATTTGTATGGGATAGTGTTCTGGTTATTCCCTTACAAACAAACAAAGTTGTTTTATGTACAGACAAATGAGCGTAAGTAGTTTGTACTGTCTGAATAACGGTCTACACGAGTCTAGAAAATTTGCACCCCAGAGTGACCTTACACATCTTTTCTGCACTCTGAATGCCCTTTCAATGTCTGAGCTATTTCCCTAGACAATAAGACCATACTGTAAAGCAGAGGCAACATGTGCATGATATGTGAGCAGGGCGCGGGGCGGCGTAGGGCAAATGCGAATCTAAATCTATATGAAATTTCCAGCTACAGTTCTTGTTAACGATTATACCCAAAAATCTAGTATACTGTACACTCTCTATTACTTGTCCATTATAGGTTAATTTAATTTTTTTATTTCTACATGTACCGAATTGCATAAATTTTGTCTTCTTAATATTTACTTCAAGATTATTTTTTTCCATCCAACAAATTATATTTTTAACTGTCTTATTAATTTCATTTACAAAGTCGTTCACATCAGTCTTCCTATTTTTATCCTTGGCCTTTATAATAATGGTGGTATCGTCAGCGTATAGAATTGATTCATGATTGCTCATTTTGGGTAGGTAATTTATATAAAGTATAAAAAGTAATGGACCTAGTATTGTTCCTTGAGGAGCTCCGCAACTATTAAGTTAGATCTGGTAATAACTCTCTTATAGGTTTTATTCCCTTTCTGGCTTTTTTTAACTATTTCCACACATTGCTGCCCATTACGTAGATAGCTAACAAACCATTCATTTGCTGTTCCTCTTACACCATATTTATATAGCTTGTTAGTAAGCTTGTCGTGGTCCACAAAATCGAAAGCTTTGCTCATATCGAAATAAAGAGCCACTACTGGAATATTGTCACTCACACATTCGAGTACTGATCTAATTAGCCTGTGACTATGTGACTCCATTCTCTATTCGAAAGAGATAGATAATTCAAATCATATATTGACGGCAAAAAAGGGATGGCGGTAGTGCCGTGTGTTTCGTCACGTAAAAAGAATAGGGCCAACCTATCTCTTCCCATGGGTGGCGTAAAGGGGGACTGAAGAAGAAGGGACTTTCCACCAAATAATATCTATAGACTTACACATTTTAACGGCAATGGGGTAACGTGTTTATTTCTGTATATTTCGAAAGATGAACCGTAGATGATCTTTCAAGCATTAATCTTTTGATGTTTGGAACACCCAAACGTTTTAGTTTGGGATATCTCTGATCACCCCATTTGGGACAAAGGTCGTCACTTTATGTATAGTATAACTGATAAATAATATAATTTTTTCTGACTTCCTACCATTGGCATTTGTCATACTCAGGCGTTATTTCTGTCAATGCCGAGAATAAGAACTACAGTATAAATAAATTCATATTCTCTTATTCATTATTCATATTATATTATAAGATCTGATCTCAAATTGAATACCAATTTCTGAATTATGTTATGATCTTTCTAATATAGCTTCATTTTCAGATGAAGACACCTGCAATCCAGAACGATTTCAGCTACTACAGACGGAGCGTCTCTCGGGTGGGGGTTACCAACGACCTGCCTCCAGGCGAAGAACCCCACATAGGTGCGGAAGTGGCTAACAGAATGTCCCTGTTCTACGCGCAAGCGACACCAATGCTGAAAGTATTGTCGGAAGCGACCAGTCAATTCGTGAACGACAATCAGCAGGATTTAGAGAATACCACGGAAACGCTCAGCACGATGGCGAAAGTCTGTTTAAGGATGTTGGAAAATCCGTGAGTATTTAAATTCCGTTCTACAGTCATTAGTAATACTATTCCTCAATGCACATGTGAGCAGAGCTTGTGAACTGGTTTATATGTAAACCTAAATCAGCGTTAAGTATAAAGGGATGTTTTTTAGGTGTGTCTCTTCCTTAACCGGTTTTATTAAGGAACGAAACCAAATGGGTTAGATTTTTAATGGTTTTCATTTCGCTCTTACCGACGAGGCCGTCTCTATCACAGCAAATATCAAACAACGCCGACGCGTACACCACTGTAAAGAAAAGGACCGCTGTCTGTCTGGATTAAACCGGTTTATTAAGATTTTTGGTAGCGCTCTCATTTAGGATGCGCTCTAAACGAAACCTGTTCGAAAAAACCGGTATAAACCTTTATTTACCGGTATTAAACCGGTTACAAGACTTGCATGCGAGACAGCGAGACATCATTACGTATGCCTTTCACTAGCTACCAATCATTTAACATCAACCTATCTTTCAGGGGTTGTCGCCGTTGTCGGAGCTTTGTCTTGAAATAACAGTACGCCTATAATTGCGATATATCCTAAACTTTAGAGCCATTTCGCTCATGGAAAGCAATATGCAGAGGTAACATGGCAAAAATTATCGAATGAAGCGACTTAAAATATCGATTGAATTCCACTTGAGAAGTTCGCTTCATCATAATTTTAGTAACAACCTGAATAGGTAAATAATGAATAATGATGTACAAAAGTTATGAGTTCTATTTCTGAAAGTGATACAATTTTAGCTTGCCCTCAAAAGAGATGCAACTCGTAAACCCAGAAACTGGCTCAAACTTCTAAACCTGATAGAAGCCCATAAATCTCACATTTCGTCCTTTAAACCTGATTTCTATACATCTACCTCTTTGAATATTTACCGACCTTCACGAATAACTTCCAACGTACATTGTGAATACGCTTAGCCTAGAAATAGGACATTGTGCGATGCAATAGAAAAAAAATTGTGTCCTCGGAAAGAGCTTGCGCTTTCACCCATATGATTTGCCTTTGTTTGCCGGTGGTATTTGGTTGGATACTCTGATAGTCCTTTACCTGTCAGTATAAGAATTTGTCGCGTCCAAAATATGTACAGGTAGGAAACTGTTGAGACTCTGTCAAAGCAGAAGAAAGAAACATAACAGCTGACACTTGTGTCGAAAGAATAAATTTATTTCCTATTTCAAAATGGTCTGGATCTTCTTTCAGTACAGCACCGTAATTGTGACATCAATATTCTTGAAGGTAATATTTAAAAAACTTAAGGACCGAGGGATGTGTCAAATAGCGCGCAATGCAGGCGAATAAGTTCTGCATTTTAAGTATAACTATAGTACCTACATATTATCACAGCATAGCCGCATTGTATACGCGTTGAATCCTCGGTCCGCAGTATGTACTGGATACCTATCCTTGTTGCGGTCACGAGGGCATATTTATTACAGCCAGGATCGTATGTCCCGCGCCGATACGCCCGGCTAGCTATCGCCGACGCAAATAACCTGCATACTGATAAACAAATCAACTGTCACAGCTCTAAACGTTGTTGTTAACAGAGCTTGAATTCTAGATCGAGAACAGAGAATTTGGAACTCCTAACACGAATTTACTCCATTTTTGTATATTTCTTAATAATAAATTGATAATAAATTCACTCGATACATTCATAAAACCACAGGTCGGAGACTAGCCTCAAGTTAACTCTCATTCGTCGTCATTTTTAATCGATCCTTGTCAGCAACGTCAGCTTAGGCCTCTTCTTGTTATACCACTGTATCCGTGGATTGATTGGTCTACCTACTGACTGACAAGCAATAGAGACAAGCTGACAAGCAATTCCAACCATACCTTCCCCGCCTCTTTCTCGATCTCGATGTCGCAAGAGCGATAGTACCTGACGATCTGTCTTACGCTATACATTTTGAAGTTGAAAAGTAAACCGAGTCAAGAGTTTTAAATCTCCTGGGACAACAAATTCGTGAACTTCACATTTTTATCAATCATGGAGTATTTTACTCCAATACTGTCACGTTCGTAGCGCTATCTATGCCTGTGACACCACATTATTTTCCGCGACTCGTGCCTATATGATTGTCAACACAGAAAAACGTTCTCAACCTTAACCACGACTTTGACTTGTCATTGTTACTTATCTTGGCTCATGTAGAAATAGCAAAGATCTGTTTGGGTTTATTGCGCTACTTCTCTTTCCAACATGTACATGATTGAATTTTCCAAAGCAATGGTAGTTTGGATATAATGACTGAGAGGCAAATAGTACCGTACCATCCCCATAGTTTTATTTCTAATAGATTTAAATTGTCAGTCAGTATGTCATTATTACTCATATCTGTTGAAATTTGGGCAGCAAAAGGCCACCGCGAATAAAAGTACAGAAACGGTTACAAGCTCGAAATTTGTGATGGTTTAGAACTAGTTCATTGTAATATACCAGCTGGATATAAGATAATAGTGCCATGCCCCAACGGGGCGTCACAAATATTTATTATAAGACATAATGTTACTCGTACGCATGTACTTTATATTTGTGACACTGTAATAAACATACTGAATATTGAATAGATAGAACATGAGGTCGCTCGCAAATCTTTACCCTATCAAGCCGAAGTAGGCGGTGTCCACACTAAACTCACTTGCCTTTATTTTGAACAATAAAACTGCAATACTGCTACTCCTTGGAGGTTCTCCAATTTTGTAGGTTTTGTAGAACTGAAAATTGAAGGCCAATAAATTTGCGAAATGTCAAACCATACAATATACAAAAAAATAACGAAGTCGAACAAGGAAATTTGTAATTGAAAATTTCGATTGAAATAGTGGGGAATGGGATAACGAACACGCGGCTCAACGGGCCTAAAATGATTCAATAAACAGAAATCTATTGAATTTATCGTCATAAACGCCGCTTATATATTTGTAAACTCGCAGTCTTGTCAATCGCAATTGTCAACAGGATCCAAGCTTAAATTGCCTCTCATAGGACTTTTATATGTAATAATCATATCTGCTCAAAGTGTATTCAAAAATCTTCCACAACTTCATATTATATACCTCTCGATATAATGATTAATGATATGACCATCAGATTCTCTGATAAGGCCATGAGAAGACTATATCAAATCCGCGTCAACATTTGAACTCATGGTGTCTTCTATTGTTTTATACATTCGAATCTAAATATACATAGATTACAGCTCTTATCCTTATCAAATGCATATCATTCCCCTTCCATTTGTCACGTCACATGTTGCGAGGCGGTGCGTACTTGATAAATAACATTTGTATTGTCATTTTACTAGTACTTACCTTGATAATTATTAAAAGCCGATCTCTACAAATCGGAAGGAAGGAGGAAGGAAAAAACGGAAGAAATAGAGAAAATGTACTCTATGAAATGTACCTACTTCTCTAATCTAAATTTTCCTTTAAGAAGCGAATTAAAGCACATCTGCTAGAAATGCAAAAGAAGAATATTCCGAAAGCATTTGCAACACTTCGAATAGCTTAGCGGTAGCTGCTCACGGACATCTTGATTCCTTCGCGTTGTGGGTATTTAGTTAATTATGTTAAGCCCACTTTTGACAATTATTATTTTAAACGAGTATCATTATGATCCATACAATTACTATACACCACCGTACAACATGATCTTTATAGAATACACACTTATGGTTTGTTATTGAAAAATTTTGCACTGGTACCCTATTCTCGCTTTCTCTCGCAGGGCACTAGCTGAAAATCAGTGTCTTACCGCTATAGGTGAGGATCCACACTGAGCGACGGCCCATTTGTGGTACAGATACACATACAACTCTATTATAAGTTGTAGCAGTTGTACTAAATTTTTGTTTTTACTTTTATTACTGTGAAGTAAGGCTGCATTTTGTAAGAATAACATCAAGCAGATGCAAATAAACGCTTTATCTATGTATCTACTTAACTTCTGCCAGTACCTCTCATCTACGAAAATATAGCATTAATAGTTACCTACATTGCACTTATTCATTGCATACTTGTAGGTATGTATACTGTCACTAAAATAAAATCAAACCGGATAAGGAGACAGATAGCGAAAAAATATGTGTTTGACTAAATAAATGACAGCTACACTGGTACATCGGTTTTTCAGAATCAAAGACAGTCTCTCATTGACTATGTCATATACCATATACTAGACTCTGATAGATAACATATTATCTATCAATTTCCACTTGGACGCGAGTGACGGAAGTATAAATTTAATTAAACAACCGAACGGCTTCCTGCTTCACGATATTGTTTTGCTTATCGATACATCGATGTAGCAGTTCACGTCATTACCGAATTCGCACAATTCCGTCGATGGTCCTATGTAGGTATACGTCACCAGCCGGCAGCGGACGCAGGGCGCCGGGGCCGCGCCGTGTCACTTCCTTGGCGCAATCATAGTTTATACAGATGCCGGCACGTAGTTTGAATATATCAAATTAGCGATGTTACATCGGTTAGCCAATTGCCGGGATGCATTTGAGTTTTATCATCCTCTTCTTCAAACTTCACACTATCGCACAGTGCTCATCTTCAATCGTTGAATGTAACTGACTGTCAGTTAATGATTAAAATCAAAGCTCCAATCTTTTCCTGATACAATTATTGATCAACGCATATCACCGCGGACAAGTCACCCGTCGCAATAAAATGTTGTCTGTACATTACCATAAGCTCAACTGTCAGTCAATCTATCCGTTATTTGCAACGACAACGAGCATCATTCATTAATCACTCCTCTACTACACTACTCCTCCGACTGTACGTTCCTCCTAACTTGACGAAGTTTTACGGTCAATCCTTTAGATTGCAAGCTATTCGGCTATGGAACTCGCTACCTGATTCAGTTAGTCGTGCTCAGTCACTGAACGTATTCAAGGCACAAGTGAAGGAGTTGTATCTAGCCCTCTAGCTCCTCTATCTTCTTTTCGTTTCATACTCGCATTAATTACTGTGCTTAGTTGCGTACAATTAGTATAAATTAAAATATGGGTATATATTATATGTATTATTTTTTATATATATTATGTATGCATGTTTGTATGTATTCAATTAACGTATGTATTTATATGGGTGATTTATTTGTTTTATTAAAATTAGTTTACCGTGCACGCTATCTACATGTCATGTGCATAATGCTTCCTAACCCAAAGGTGCCTGGAAGAGATCGCTTTCAGTGATAAGGCCGCCAAATTGTACTATCCCTTTTTCCTTATTTTTTTATGCTTCTTATTGTTGTACAATAAAGAATACTTTGTTTGTTTATTGATTGCCTAAGAAAGGAGGGTAATGTTTTTCGAGTGTATGTATGTATGTCCGTTCCTTTGGCGCACCTAAACTAAGTTTCGAAGTGCATGGTGTCGTTAGATTCGTCTTGATCTCTGGAGTATCATAGGATACATTTTATGGTAAGAAATTCAACATAATGCCCACAAAATACAAAATATGCTACCTGGTTTTTTAAATACTTCAATAGTTATTTTACCGATGGATTTCAATGAACAGTGTGCAATGTACGCAGTACGACTGGAAGTGACTGAACGGGTAATAACAGAAAATCGAGCTCTGTGGCACACCGTGGAAGTGGCCTATCTATATCCAGCAATGCACTATTATTGGCTGATAACGATTATCATGGTATAACATGATTTACTGATAAGAAAGGAAAACCTATAGGTATATCTCCCTCGTGAAAATTGTATTTTAAGATTAATCTATAGGTAATAAAATGTCATGTGTTTTTGCTTATTTGGAAGGTAACATTATAGTGAGGCCAAACAGTAGCTTTGTTGTCTTTATGGGTGGCGACGACGGTCCATTGAAGTGACAATAGGGCAATGTGCCTCGAATAACAATCATATTATACACTTTGATTCAACATTCGGTTGCTTTTGAAAACGGGCTAACAATCGGTCGTTTCAATTATGATCTTTTAAATACGTGAAGCAGTCATAAATTTATCATCCATTAGTTAATAGACTGAGCCAATGCTGAACATTACATAGACCTCGATGAAGAAAACTTTTTCTATGACAACCTTTAAATATTCAGAAACTTTGGAATTATTTATAATGTACATAATAATATACATTCAGTCAAAAAGTATCGGGTAACGAATGGTATGTTTATGGTTCCAAATACATTTGTTTTTTGATGTTGTTATATTGGCACAACTGTTTCCCATTTTGGCGCGGAGTTTGAGTTGCATCTGTTACTCGTATAATAATACATTGCTGTTTTTAGTTATTGCGTATTTCATAATGGACAAAAACATCGAACAAACAGTTTGTCTTAAATTTGGATAAATCCCTTCTAACATTTTGTGTATTATTGATCTTTTCCCGATACTTTCTTGACATAGTAGTATATTTAGAAATAGTTTTAAAACGTCGTTTCCAACCATAAAATCAATGTGAAAATGCTATTGGATGTAGGATTACATTTTAGAGTTTTAATTTGTGTTTGTAGTTTTTATTTATTGAACCAAATAGCTGCATAGAGCTACTTTGACCTTTATAAAATTATTACTCATACCCCAGTTTCTCATAATTTCATTTCAGAACCATACCGTTCCTAGTTTATGTGCAAGATTGAAATACTTGCCTTGCAAAAGTTATATTTTTTTACTACTTTTTCGATCACTTGTCGCTCATTTTGCTATTGTATGAGCACAATTGATTTAAGACAACTTATTCAATTTTGCCACGCACTTTTGGTATACAAGGTACCTATACGGTCTGTCAACTCTGCTCTAGTATCAGTCATAATAGTGCAGCAAAAACATCGAATCGGACTTATTCAGACATGCATATAGAGAAAAAGTTTAATCAAAATTGACGGACAATGACCCCCCGAGAGCAATGACATAGGAATCGAGAGGGCCGATTTGCGACGTGAACACTGTAAATCAAAAACTGAACCACGTCATGTGGTTCCTCGGGGAATGGAGTTCCATGTGACGTTTTAGGTAGAACTTATACATACGAATACAAACTTAAACAACATATATTTACGAATCGGAGGTCGCGGATTCGATCCTAAGCGGGGTACATGTTTAGTACTCGGTCTGGTTGGTGGTTGAGCATTTTAAATGTTCGCCTGGCTAGCTACCACCATCTTATCTAAATCTGCCGCCAAACAGCAATGTTAATAGCATTGTTGTGTTCCAGTTGTCAGAGATAAGATAGCTAGTTCCCCAAATGTTTGGATTTCCGGGTCAGTATGCTTCCACCTTCGGCCTCATCTTTACTTAACATCAGATGTGATTGGGGTCAAGTCCTAACCCATTGTGCATAAAAAAGAAACATCTATACATAAGAGAATAATTTAATGAAATCGTAGCAATGGAAGAACTACGTGAAATCTCGGAAAAAGTGATTGCAACGTGTTACATAGATGATACTGAGCCCGAAACGACAGTTTTTAGAATTTTTGTATTTTTGGGCGCCCATCACCCAAAAACTACTGGATGGATTATAATTACATTCTTTTTTTATATTTACATTCTTTAATTTATAACAATGATGCGATATACATCTTCGCATTTAATACATAGAAGGTACTTTTTAGCCAACTGCGGCGAAGTCAAAATAGAAGGGTTGTTAATCGACTTTTTAAGGAGTTAATTAGTTTCGATAGACTTTTCCAGTCAACATGATATTAATATGAAACTCTCGAAACAATCTACACGTTATTGTGTACAGAGTCAACAATTCTTCTGTGTATGGGTATTCAATTAATCGTTGGCTGACCGTATGTTGTCCACGTTGGTTATATAGGACAGGGCGCCCGCAATTTGATATCCCAGGCGATATGAGGAGCAGATGACATTTATGACGTCAAATGCTGCAATCTATTTCCCTCTGGTATATTTCCTTGTTGACGTCATCACCTATCTTTTATAAATCTATTTGCTACTTGACATGTCTTTGGTCGACTCAAGCGCGTCTCGGGTTCTGCATACGTCCACCTTGAGCTCCAAATAAGCTCATTTCGAACAAAGCTTGTCTCGTACTCGACTCGGATTATCTGGACGATCCTTTATGTATGATGGATGATATAACACAGCAACAGAGCTATAAGAATTTCCTGTCTAAGGAGTTTACTCAGTACAATGTTGGATTGAGTTGTTTTTCATGTACCTACACCCGGCCGCACATCGGCCGGTAAAGGACAGTCTCGCTGCGTTCACATTTCGATAGCGAGGGGGACCAGCCTACACTGCTTTTCGTGCTGTCGAGTCGATTGTACATGTTGATCAGCAGTCAGAGCGCCTAACTCAATTGCTTTGGGAATTGTTATCATTTATGACGTCAATGCACTGTCCGTCTTGTCATATTGTAACACAATGACCAAAATAGACAGTGCATTGCTATGGATATCGCTATAGCTTTGAGTTAGGCGGTAGAGCCCCTGGCGAGAATACAACATTCCAAACCTTGAGTATCTGATGATAACCTAATCTAACATAATTTGTTAGAATTGGCTCGTTTTCTGAAAGTAAAACGTTTCAAACATTTAGGCCCGTATTACAGAATGTTACTCCAGCAGAGATCTCCGCTTGAGGACAGGTAAAAGGGACAGCTTTATGTAACTTGTATAGCGGCATCTCTTGCTAAATATGCTCAAGCGCAGATCTACGCTTGAGCAACATTCTGAAATTACAGTCCACAGTAGAACTATAGCTCCGACGTAGTTCACTCCATGCTAGCATAGCAACCCAGTTGTAGTGTAACGGTATAGGTACGAAAGATAGATATCCTTCCGTTCGATACAAAGCAACTTTTTAAGTTCAAAGTAGGACCTCCTTTTAAGCATCCTAGAAATTAAGATCTCAAAAAATGTAATATACAAAGACATATTTTATGGTACAACACTTGTGATACTTTGTTAATTGGATGGGGAAGAGACTGGTTATACCCACAACACAGGGAATCCTAGTGTGGGGACCAGGGGCAATCTGACTGCTTATATTGTAACACTGTTTTTGACACAATAAAAATGATTTTACTTTACTTTTTTTACTATGATTCATGTTGTACTGGATACCTAATCTCTACTATAGATCAGAATCTTACTAGCTTTCACTTGTTTATAAATGTGCTTTACCCATAGTTGGGCACCGTTATCAAATAGCTTAATTAATCGCTAATCCGTCACTGAAAAAGTTAACTTCGTTAAACATTAAAGCGTTTTTCGGAAGATTTAACGCAAATTAACGTGAATCCGTTAACACGTGATAAAAATTGTACTTTTTTTTTGTTGCGTTAATAATCTGCTTATAAAAATTTGGTTTATGTTCTGGAATTTTACGGGTTAGTGTGTAAAATAAGAAAATTAGTGTTGTAAAATAATAAAGCTTTTGGGAAAAATAGTATTGCCAGAAAAAGTCAGTGATATTTTTTCTTCTAGAGAAAAATAAAGTCAGCCACATGATTCAATTTCATAAACAGAATACCTAAGTAGCTATATCAGATGGGAACAAAAAAAAACGTGTATAATTGGAGTGTAAATAGTAGGTACTGAATTAACGATTAAGGGACTTGTGGAAATTTAACGGAAGCTAACGAGTTCGTTAACATTTTTTAAAGTTAACTTAATAATTTATCCGTTTTAGGCAGCATTTTGTAACTTTGTAACTTCTGAAACATATAGCCCAGGGAAAATACGTTTAGACCTCGGAAAAACGCATAACCGCGATTTTCTTGAATTTTTTTTTATTTAATAGTGTTGTAAATGTAACAATTGCTAAAAATTAAGCATTTGTAAGAAACGCAAGTACCTATATACTGCATGTGTTTTTACCGTAAGGAAAAAATTGGGCATACTAGATAAGAGAAATAGAAGTTATTGGCATAGGTAGGTAGTTTTTTTTTTTTTTTTCAAAACTATCATCGAATGCAGCGTTAATTTTGTCACCTGACAGTCGCGTTTGTAGCCTATTCCACACAATTACATCATTAAATTAATTAAATAAAGAAAACTTGGAGAAAATATGAGTTCCAAATAAATTTCGCATGATAGGAACCCTACGAATAGCGCCAGCCGCATATCAATATAGGCCCGGCGCATGAGTATTTGAAAAAAAAAAAAATACCTCAAAAAATCAAAATCAAAAATGTTTATTTAAGTAACTTATTCTTATTATCTATAACAGCATTAGGGGTCTCCTTTTAAGTAAAAATGTTTACCTGTATTAGGAGGCTCCGCTCTTCTACAACTACATAAATGCTTTAAACAAGAAGGTAAGTTAGGTATACAAGTAAATTCTTAATTAAACAATAGGTTATAGGTTTTAGCGGGCTTGATTTCTGCAACTCGACGCAGTTTGCGCCTATTTTGCGTGATACCTATATGCCAATAATTTCTATTTCACTTACCTAATACACCCTATTTTTTTCCTTACGGTAACAAACCGGTATTTTTCCAAATAAGTTAAAGTTGAAAAATATGTTTCTTAAAATTCAAAACATTTTGGGAAATTATCGTTACAAAACATTAGTTCTCATTTTTATTTCTTAAGCAATGCAGCTCGACGATATTTTCAGCTAAAAACACATGCTTGTCTAACTATAACATGCTTAGTTTTTTATCCATCTTTAACAAAACTCTACCTACGTAAGTACCTATTTATTGTTATTAAGATACAAATTAATAATAGTGTTTTCTAAAAAAATCTAGACTAAGCCATAATTTTCTTTAGGCTCAGTTATTCAAAATTACATCCCTAATATACCTCTATAAATAAGTCGGTTCTGAATTATGTCTAGCTAAGCTAATTTTTTACCGTATTTTCCCTGGGCTATAGTCCATTTTCCCTGAACATTCCTTACTACGGAACTTATTTACAACGAGCCGTTGAGGAATACTTTATGTATTTGTTTAAGTATAAACCTACATATTCACTTCAAAGACGTAGTTACCCAGTCGCATTCGCTTCTACGGGATCTCGCGACCCGAATCGCTGTGGACCCGTGTACGTACAGTTAGAAACAGATTACGATTAGCGAAGTTAAGCAACTTCTGTCGTGATCAGTTCTTAGATGAATGACCACCAGTGGAGCTTTCATGCGAGTGTTTCCTTGCTTCGGAAGGTCATAAATAAGACCGACTATTGTTTTTAATTGAAGTCGTTTGCACTAACTGTCACTTGGTTACTATGACAAAAACCTCCGTGGCTCAATGTAAACAAATAGGGTTTACGGTTCGGAGGTCGCAGGTTCGATCCCCAGCGGGGTACATGTTTAGTACTCGGTTTAGTTGGTGGTAGAATAATAACCGTTAAAGAAAGTTTAAATAACCGCCTGGTTAGCTATCACCATCTTATCAAAAGTCTGCCGCCAAACAGCAATGTTAATATCATTGTAATGTTCCGGTTGTCAGAGACAGGATAGCCAGTCCCCCAAATAAGATGGGGTTACCGGATCAGTACGCTTCCACCTTCGGCCTCATTTTCACTTAAACTTGTTTATAAAAGAATCTCTTTGCCTAATTAAAATTAAAGTAATACGTAAATGACAAAAAATCAGGAAATCTGCTGTGCCCCTACCCCTATTTTCATTATTAATTATTACTTGTTAAATGCCTTTTAATTATTTATTATTTATAATTTCACAAGAAATAATGATTTTTATTTTATTTTTTCTTTACTATAATCGAAAATATATGCAGATTTAGCTGAGAAGTTTTTAAAAGAAGCACATTTCTCTCAACGAATATAATTTTGATCAGCACTAGTTGGGATTAATGAATATGTTAAAAGCATCGATATATGGTTGACTGTACATAGTTTTATTACGCCGTAAATCCAACTCGATTATTGTGTAAACATCGCATGTGACCCAAAACCAACGTGCGCTGCAACATATATTTTGTTATCCTGTAGGTACGTCTGTCCTGTTTGCTACTTGTAATAAAATACGTGAGAGATCTGTGCGGACGAGCGTCGACGACGTCTGTGGAAATAGCGGTGGATCGTAGTATAATGGTCGATATTTGTGTAATGTGACACATCAACATCGTCGTTTAGTAACCAGTGTTCATACGATCGGTAATAAATAAATATCCTTAGACATAGCGCCATCCTATTTGGTGTAGTGGTTAGAAACTTTGCTGCTATACCAAAGGGTCTCAGGTTCGAATCCCGCTAGGGGCATATGTTTGTATGATGAATACTGACATTATGTGTACCTCGGGTATACTACGGATACTATATTATGGATGTTTTTCATTTATATAAGTATGTATTTATATCCAAAATTTGCCATTTATAATATTAGATTGTTGGGATTACTTCCGTTTCTTTTCTGTTTTCATACAAATAATAAAAAACAATTATAATAAAATGTTTAACACATCTGTACCTACATTTAAACAAACAAGACCCTACCATTTATTATAAAAAAAATACAGAAATTATCGCATAATTATTTATGCACTCGTACTTGTAGGGGTTCTTCTTCTTATTTTTGAGGATGGCAACCAGTCAACCTCATTGTCGAGGGACATTACTGCCAGTTTCGAGTGAAAATTTTTATTTATCTTATTTCTTCAGTTTATAGGTCAGTCTCAATCAAAACAAGTAATTCGTCGTATACAGAGTCTAGTCACAGTCACGGTCAAGTCATTCTTCTAAATGGTAGGGCATTTATTATAAAAAAAATACAGAAATTATCGCATAATTATTTATGCACTCGTACTTGTAGGGGTTCTTCTTCTTATTTTTGAGGATGGCAACCAGTCAACCTCATTGTCGAGGGACATTACTGCCAGTTTCGAGTGAAAATTTTTATTTATCTTATTTCTTCAGTTTATAGGTCAGTCTCAATCAAAACAAGTAATTCGTCGTATACAGAGTCTAGTCACAGTCACGGTCAAGTCATTCTTCAGTAAAGTGGCAGAATGCTTTACAAAAGATTTTGGCGGCTTCTTGTGGGAACCCGAAAGCTCCGTTACGCACTTTCATTTACACTTCCCTTCACCTGTACACCAACACTAACGTTTGCTGCACAATATTCTGCCATTATTAAGCTTCAAAATTAGAATGCACAAATTTTAAGACTTATAAAGAAAAATGCTACTTCACTCGCCGAGTTCCCGCCAAAAAGCCACCTTGTAGGGGTTGTAACTGAAAACCAGTGTTTCGCTCTTTGAGAGATGTGCCACACTGAGTTTTAACCCATTTGTGCTACTTACAACTCATATAAGCACTAACGAAACTTATCCAGGTCTTTCAATTTCAATGACGCATAAAGTAAAAATCTTATCTAAAAAGTACAAGAAGGAAGAGCAGAGTATCCTAACGACACTTAATAGGATACTCTCACAATTGTCATGCTTGAATGAAAATAAATATTATGACTTTTTTGAAATATTCACTTGACATAAAGTACAAACTCCTTTATCTTCAGCATAAAAACAAAAATTAAACATATTTTTCATTTCTTTACAGTAAACTCGTCGCCCAGTTCAGCCGCGAGGAAACCTCCCTACTGGTACTGCGCGTAATGGTCGGCCTGATCATACTTTACGACTGGGTGCACCCTTCAGGTGCTTTCTGGCGCTCCTCTTCGGTGGACGTCAAGGGCTGCGTTAAGTTCCTCCAACAGCAGCCCCCGGCAAAGGCGGAACCTCTCCTCAACGCACTCCGGTACACCACGAAACACCTGAACCATCAGACGACGCCGAAGAATATCAGGACGCTCCTGGCGGCGTGAGGACAGCACTCAAGCCTTGCATGTTGCTGTGGGGAATGATTCGACAATAATACTTGGGGATTTCTCGCGCGCGCGTTTATGTTGCGTAATGTTCGTGATAGTGTGGGCGCTGAACTCACTTATAGTAACAATAACAGTTTTTTGGCGGGAATGTAATGGTTGGTATGTAAAAAGGTAGGATTTTGCTTTTACAGCACAGACTTATTACTAGAAGCAAACCGAAAGTAAAAATCGTGACCAATTTTTATACAAACGAATAAGCTGCATTTAGGCTTCGACGTACCAGGACACTTCTAGGTATTGATTATATTGTCTGATTAATAAATCACAAATTTTGTTATAGGTACCTAAGCTAATACTTCATAAGTATTTTGTTTGGATACAAGCAATATTTATATGGCGTATGTATTGGGTATTTACCTATGAAATTGGAGTTTTTTTTCTTCGTTAATCATATGTACCAATTCCTGCGATTTTCAAAGCTATATCCAAATTTGTTTTTATTTGTAAAATGGAATATTATTTCAAGGTTTCACATGAAATATTTTTTAATTTCCGGGCTAAAAAAAATTGAACAGAGCTCTTTTCATGTACTTCCCATAATCATTTCTTAGATTCGCTGAAACTTTTATTAAGCGGTTACTTTTAAAAATTAACGCTGCCTATACATAACTTAATGTTATCCGATAATACATACAAAGTTTAGCTAAATTTGGATTTGTTGTTCCCAAAAAAAAACAAAAATGTTTGTATGGAGAAAACAGTTTTAATGAAATTCTTCATAAAAAACACCAATTTCATAGGTAAGGACCTAATATATTGTTTGGTCTGGTACTACATAGTATAAGTCTGTGTTTTATAGCGAACTGTGCTGCTCCGAGGGGAGCGGGTTGGTAGGGCATGTACTACAGTGGAACTCCACTCTGTAGCAACAGATTCCTGTATAATTGCCTATCCTATCTATCTATCAGTTCTATCAGTGGCAACCTCTAATTGGCTTTCAGTTTCTTAGTTTAAGTGATAATTTGTAAAACAGCTGTTTGTTTTCCCAAAAAAATAAAATAAAATAATCTACGATGCGTCATATAGAACTGCTATACATAACACATCCTGTAAAATCTTCTCTCTGTCAAATCAAAAAATGTTGACACTTTATATTTATTTTGACAGAATTTAGATATATAAAACGGAATTTTGGCAGAATATTGCCGTGATGCGCAATGTATCGAAATAAATATCACCGCTTCGATTTTAGAAATTTATTTTAGGGATTATATATATTTTAGGTATTCTCGACTTATAATCACTTCTAAAAATGGGTATTCTATCCCTTACTGCCATGCCATTGCAAAGGAATGAATGGCATAAATTGTCCGATAGATGTGATAGTGTTGAGTGTTGCAAATACAACTGACTTTTCTTGTGCAAAAATTCCAAAAGTATGTATATTGGAGAACACACTATCATGAACATTTAAGAAATTAGTGTTCAGTTAAATTGATATATAAACCGTGTTAATGTTTAAATTGTCGAGTGGGTGAGACACGTGTAACAAATTATTTCATGTTTATACTTATTAATAGTCAGATAACTATGTAACCTGTTTTACCTTTACCAGGTGAGATTTAACATAACAATGTTAAATCTCACTCGCGGACTATGTAAAGTAAATAGTTTAGTGTTGAATATATTCTAACCACATGTAAGTAAATGAGGTATTTTTTGAAACTAGGCACAATCAATTTGATGGCTAGCATATGATGCTTTTGAAGCAAATTTAGTGTTATTCGAGAGATATTTCCCCGCCGCCCCACCCGTGCAAGGCCGTAGTAGTTACGTCACACACACAAATTACACCAGTCAGTCGCAAACTTAGCTTTTATAAACCTTAAATTAAATAGGAAAGCTTAAATTAGATACTTTTTAATAACGTAATCGTAAGACAGAAGTATTATTTATGTTATATCTAACGGTATGAAATTGCCTTGGAAATTATATTTAATTGGTTACCACGTCATTGATTGTGCAATATTGTTAGTCCCAGTGTTCGTTCGTATATAGATATTATATATGTAGGACAATTTTACTAATGTTTAAAATGTTTTATTCCATACAATATATATTCACAGAATGTTATATTTCTCTCTAATAATAATTGCACAAAACAGAAATGTATTTATTTCGAAAAGACTGAGTTAATAATGCTCGTAAGTCGTTATTATGCGATTGTCAATAAAAGTTTTCACAACATCCTTCCTAAGTTATGTATCGCGAAGTAAACCTAGGATGTGGGTAAGAGCGAGCCTTAGTTCCAGATAGTGGACAAAGCCAGAGGCATTTTGACGATGAACAAATTATTTTAGTCAGAATCGATGCCTTTCAAATGTATTGTAAATGTTAAATCGTGTTAACACTATTGAATTTATGCATATACCACTGCCTTGATGTTATCTATCATAGTGATTTTAAATGGAGTTAATTATGTAATAATTTCAATATTTGAATAGTTTAATTCAGATGTAAAATTAGCTTAATTCAAGCATGAGATCCGATTCTGCAATATTTTAGTGTTTTTTTTGGAAACTCCTGATTCCGTGATGAGAATGCTGTTGCAGAATAGGACCCTATGCGTTAACAAAGTCGTTTCTTATAAATTTGTAGTATTTTATAAACCAGATATAAGCCGCTGCGTGATGCTCAAAATAGATATATTGGAAATTATGAAAAGAAATGGATTTGATGATGGAATGCATGCAACGTTTTATGTTATTGCAGTTGTTTTTTTTTTTGCTACAAATAAGCGAATTTAATTGTTGTCTATTTTCACAGGAGCACAATTAAGGTCTTCTCTTTCATGTATAGAGTGTTAAGTATTTAACATAGTGATTAATTAGGGTTGTAACTTGCACAGTCGGCACAATACTACTAGAATGGTTATTATTATTACTATAGTATTACTTATTACTATTAATGGTTCCTCGTTAGTATTTTACCATTTTATTTATGACGGAACCACGTCTCAGGTTGCATTTACTGAGGAATTGATTTGAATTGAAACACGAAGGATATTCCAAAATTATCACTGCCCAGATTCCAAACTTTGATAAATATTTTTTTATAATTGATAATATTTTCTAAATAATATTCCATTATAATGATTCCAATAATTTAGCACTCCATGTTGAGTATAAGCGAAGAGAGTAGGGTAGCGTAGCAAAAGTATTGATTTCTTATGAAATGAATAAGTAATTTACTCAGTGCAGGCATTAAACAGTAGGGTGACTAGGATTACCTCCTTCACCGCACGGAGATGTGCAAATGTTAATCGTAAAGCTAAAAGCGATTTTTTTTACATATTTTTACAACCAATAATAATTTTGTTGTAAATTAGCAAAAATTTTTAGGAAATTTTTCTAGATAATAATCATCAGACTCGGTTTGTTGTAATAGATCGCTTGTTCATTAGTCGAAAATTTTTGGTGATTTGTACGATAGACCTATTTTTCTTAGTTGTCATTTATTTATTGTATGTAATAAACACACCAAAGCCTATAAGTATAATAAAATTGATTAGACTCTTGTAATACTGTGTTTCATTAATTTTCTTTGTAATCTTTACGACCTGTAATTTTGACGACCTGTTTGGTGTAGTGGTTAGCAACTCTGACCACTATATCAAAAGGTTGCGGGTTAGAATCCCGCTAGGGGCGGCATATGTTTGTGTGATGAATACGGACATGTGTACCCGAGTTATGGATGTTTTCATTTATAATAAGTATTTATTTATTATTTTTTTTATTATTAGGAGCCCATATTGTCCCACTACTGGGCAAAGGCCCCCCTCCTCTCTCTTCACGGCTCTCTATCCCAGGCCTCCTCCGACCAGTTGGTGATTAGGAACTTATCCAACTCATCCCGCCATCTCCTTTTCGGTCTGCCGCGACGCCTTCTTTCTAATGGTGGGCTCCAGGTGGTAGCGATTTTGGCCCACATGTCGTCTGGCATGCGACAAACATGTATTTATGTAGTATAACAACCATCTGGTATCCACAACGCAAGCTTAATGTGGAACTAGATGGCGCTGTGTGTATGTCTAAGGATATTTATTTATTATTTATATGAGCTTGCAGCTCGTGATCCCAATACTCTACTACAACGGATAAGATATGAAGTCTGTTTAAAACCAGGAATAAAGTTATGAGTAGAAACGAGCATTATTTCAAAGAAAGAGTCATTAAAAAAGAACCTAACAACGGTTACATTACACTCATTTTTGGTTGTCTGGTACCACAAATGGGCCGTGTCACTCAATGTGGATTGCACGGACCATACGGGCCGTGGTGGATTGTCACCTTGCGGTAAGACGTTGATATTCATTTAGTGCCAACTAAAAAAGGCGAAGGCATGGGTGTAAAAATGATGTGTGGTGACGTAATAAAATGGTTGGTGGTAGGGTATTGTAAATGTCCGCCTGGCTACTACCATCTCATATTGGGTTTTTACCTATGAAATTGGAGTTATTTTTGTTCGTTACTCATATGTACCAATTCCTGCGATTTTCAAAGCTATATCCAAATTTGTTTTTTATTTGGAAAATGGAATATTATTCCAAGTTTTCACGTGAAATATTTTTTAATTACTGGGCTAAATCACATAATAAAAAAAAATTAATAGAGCTCTTTTCATGTGTTTCCCATAATCATTTCTTAGATTCGCTGAAACTTTTATAAAGCGGTTACTTTTAAAAATTAACGCTGCCTATACTTAACTTAATATTATCCGATAATACACACAAAGTTCAGCTAAATTTGAATTTGCCGTTCCCAAAAAAAAATCTAAAATGTTTGTATGGAGAAAACAGTCTTAATGAAATTCTTCATACAAAACGCCAATTTCATAGGTAAGGACCTAATAGAATCTGCCGCCAAGCAGCAATGTTAATAGCATTATTGTGTTCCGGTTATCAGAGATAAGATAACCAGTTCCCCCAAATAGGTATGTAACAGTAAGCTTCCACCTTTGACCTCATCTTCACTTAACATCAGGTGTGATTGAGGTCAAGTACTAACTCGTGGGACATAAAAAAATAGCAGGAATTCATAACAATACTCACATAATAATAACAAAAAAGATTTTATTACACCAGTCCTAAAATTTATTTTTCTTAAAGTAGCAACTACTGCTAAGCTATTTTACTTTTTCAAATACTTCAGACTATACATCATTTGTACTTTTATTTCGATTACAGAAGTTTCCTTCATAAAAGTTGTAATTTCCTCAACAGGGTGTAGATTGAAATTAAATAAGTTTCAACGGTGGAAGTAATTTATTCTTAATCAAATAATATTTACAAAGTATCTACTGGTACGTACAAGTGTTAAGTGTTTGCGGGCCGTGGCTTGAGAATCAGCTTGCCGGTCTCGTCGCAGGACATATTGAAGTCGTTGAGGACGGAGCGCGTGCGCGCTGTAATGATGCTCGGCGCTATTACTTTGCGATGGACCCCCATCATGAACAATAGCACTGCAATATAACAGAAATTTTATTTGTAGATACGACAAACGTAGGTATTAGTACTGTAACAGATTACGGGAGGAATTGATCTCAATGAGAAAAAAAGAACTCTAAATGGTAGTGAATAGTATATTAAAATCCGTTGCGTTCTTTAGAAGAATTAAAAGAAACAGCGGCGGACGACTTTTTAGTGATTTATGGATATTTCTTATAAGATGTAATCAAAGCCATGTACTTCCCTCGGAATACTAATTAATAGATTATTCGTGATTAAACAAGCAAAAATTAGTAAATTAAATATTCTAGTACATTTTAGCGCTCCGAATAAATTAATCGATTCTTCGCGCGGATTATTATCTCTATTTTCATTTCAGTGGTACCTACATTTTACTCGCTAGTTGAGGATTTAGTAGTTGTTAAATAAGTTAAATAAGTTGGGATTTCTGGGTTGGCCCTTTCGACCTTTTGCAACAGGCGGAATTAGGGAAACTGACCAACTAATTGAAAACGTCACATTTTTTATCTTATTATTAGTTTTTGACATTATTGCTCATTCACAAAGCTGATTCAAGAGCAAGAAACTCAAGGGTTGCTCTTTTAAATAAGTTTTACAATTATAGTATATTGTATAATTAGACTGAATATCGCCGAGCGGTCTATGTCCATGCTTGCTTATCATCCAGATAGTCAGAAATTTTATAATAGCCTTTGGTAAATAATGTCTGTTTTATGATGGTTTTGAATTTATTTAAAGGCACATTTTGAATGTCCACTGGAACAACTGACTTAGTGACTTTGTGTAAACGGCTGACATGAACAGGAAGTTTATTTTTATATCTGTTATTAACATTATGTATATCACTATTTTTCTTAAACGATTCCAATTTTTTTCTTACATACATTAAGTTTTCGTAAATATATTGCGATGCTAATGTTAATATATTAATTTCTTTAAATTTATTCCTAAGAGACACTCTGGGGCCCAGTTTGTAAATCCCGCGAACCGCTCGTTTCTTCAGAACAAAGATACAATTTATGTCCGCGGCATTTCCCCACAGAATGCCGTATGAAAATAACTGAAATAAAGCAGCCTCGCGGTATCCACATCTAAACTACTACACAAAACTAAACTAAAACACACAACTAGACTATCTAATCAATAGTCATCCGAATCGTTAATACAATGACACAGCAGTATAGATTATAATGAACTAATCCCCATAAACCAAAGCGTTATTACATAGAGTGGCTGGGTGGTAGCAATTACTTGGGTCCTCATCGACGACCGACGATCTTTACTATTTTGCCGATCACTGCTCTCATTTCACACGATATTATAAGTGGGTAGTAGTCCACCTCTACCTATATACACTATACATACACTAATCCGACTATAATTATTTATTATTATTCTGCTCATTATTGTACCTCACGTGGCGTCCGTGCATCACTGGGCATTTGGGGGCACTGATAACCAGCGCTGTGATTCGTCGCAGCATGAGCTGAGTGCTAACCCATTTGTGCACGCCGCAATACGTGACAGCATTGTCGGGATCTTCTTCATAATTATATTTCTATTTTAGCTAGAATTTACTACTTCTTTGTTTTTGTATCGTGTTGTGGCGTTCATAATAAACTACTGTTATTCTTATATAAGCGCACACTACAGTGGTAGCACAAACTTACAATACTAGGAAATTCATTATATTTTCTGGTTTATTAGATTACGAATTTTTTTTAAGAGGGCTTGATCCGTTATATAAATTAAGAATTCTTTTTTATTAAATCAAAAATATTGGTCTGACCTGCACTTGAAAAACTTTAATTTTGGAGATATTAAAATTGTAAAATAACTGCTATCAAAGGCATTTAGGTATTAATTAGCTTTTAAGCTTTCCGAGTGCAGGGCAGAGCTATATATTATGTTTATTCTGTATTTAAAGCGAAATCTTAATTTATACAATGACAGCGCCACTGGACGGAATAAACCCTTTTAATACCTAATCTAAAACTTCGTAAGCATTTTGGTTGATATAAGCAATATTTAAAAAGATCATGTACATAAGTTGCATTAGTGGCCTAAGCATCGCCATTGCGTGTTTGGTCTGTTGGCACATATCCTACTCTATATCCATTCATACATGTAGGCGGCCCACACACAAAGATTGACATCACCCAGTACGTATGCAGCTTTCACATGACTGTCTGCTACCACAGCAGCTACACAAGCGGCTAGTGACTAACCAGACGATCTGTCAAGTTTTCCTCCCTATTTACTGCTGGGTACACATTGAATAATTGAAACAAATCTCATCTCAGCCCGTAAACATCCTACTGCAGGGATATAGGCCTTCCCTCGTATATGAGGGAGTATGGGCCATATTCCACCACGCTGGCTCAATGCGGTTTGAGGACTTCACATGCCTTAGAATTTTATTTCTCAGGCATGCAGTTTTCCTCACGATGTTTTCCTTCACCGTTTAAAGAACACTCGGAGAAATTCACTGCGATGCATGCAGTAATTAAATTAAAAAACTCATTGGTATACACGACCTGCCTGGGAATCGAACCCGGACCTCCCAAATTGGGAGACCGCGTCTTAACCGCTGAGCCACCGATGCAAAACTTAACGTCTGCCCCCAATCAATTTGCTTGGCCATAACACTATATTATATTAAAAGATCCATTGTTGTGACCATATTCCTGTGAGTAAATATTTCATGTCATGGGGTGGAGTCATGGGGGATCAAACACTGGTAATTTTTTTTATGCTTAATTTAACAAAAACCAAGGTAGGTACGAAATAATTCGAAAAAAAGAATTAGGATGAAGTCAATTAAAAAAAACATTTAGTTATGGGAATCGACTTTACCAAGAATTACGTGATGATTTTTCACATCTATCGCGCGACGCTGCTCGCTTGGTATAGATCCGCCTAATGAGCAGTAATTTTAATATTAAATTGAAAAATGTACCGTTTTCAAGTGCTACTTATAAAAATAAGGTATACACCTATGAAATCAAAAATTTGTGACTTTGAGTTACCTACTAAAATTGTTTTAAGAACATTTGTTGGCAAACACTTTATTTGTAAAAACAGAAAAGAAAATACAAAATTGGTAGAATAATAATTAAAATAAAGTTTACATGTTTCAATTCTGCTAATGCTTTTAAAATAATTTCTATTTTATCACTTTCATAAAAGTACATACTTAGTATAAAATATCAATCAATACAAAATACATGTTGCCTGTCCATTTCTCATAACTGCACTTTACCGTATAAAACCCATTGCACTTTATTACTAATAATTAATAACTTTTCAGTCACTCAAATGAAAACTGTTTCTTGTAATGTACATACTCATACTTGTAAACATACTCTGGTAAGGTGGCAGCATGCCTAATCAAAGGTGGCACTTCCATGTCGGATTATGAACATAGAGGCAAATCGTAGCTCAAAATTTCATCATCAGTCTCCCCCTCTTCCAAATCTTCCAGCAGCTCGGATGAGTCTGAGCATCGGGCAAAATTGAAGTGAAGTAAAAAATCAGGTTTCTTTCACGAATTTTGATGGCTGAAAGATTCCCTAATCACTACGTCCGACTAACACTAGCCTAGACACATTCGATTAACTGTCAAAAGCGTGGACTAGCTTCTAGATCTATCACAGGCATAATATGAGTATGATTTAGTTTAAAAAATATGTAACACTGTAGAGCAGATTTTCATAAAAAGAGAAAAGTTTTATTTTTCACACAAAAGTATTGGATTTTTAAATAGGAAGGCCATCGTTCAGCACTGGACATCCTGTAGCTGATAAGCTGATGAATTATGACGTCTTAATTCGAAAAGTGGAGTGTACAGGGTGAAATTTAGACATTTTACTGGTATGTTTATCGTTCTATTAGTTACCTACACCTATTTTTTCGTTTTTATTTTATTTGGGACAAAAAATACAATGGTTGTTACTTAAGTCCTAGATTAGCTATACAAACTAAATAATAATATAATAAATCATTTATTAACAGCCAATAAAGCCATAGTAGGTACAAAAATTTAAATTGTAAATAATACTATTAAAATTAAAATTCCGTCAGTCCAATGTCGGTGTCAATGTGTCAACATATTTATCACTTTCGGTTCACGCTCCGATGTACAGTTAACCAATATTTAAAAATTGGACCGTCCAGTCCTTCACTCACTGCCTTAAGAATGCTGTTATCAGAGCAGCGAAGTCTCTCCCAAAAAAGGCCACGCGTGCTCTCATAACAGCAAAAAAGTCCGGTACCCTCGCCTCAGTGAACATGCCCGACGCGCTACAGAAACGCGGATGTCTCATGAGGATGCGAAATGCGTCATTGTATTGCACTCTCATGGTGCTGTAAGATTTACGCGTAAAATCAACCCAGAGTTGGCATGTGTAAAGAAGTAGTGTAAAGAATGGGTAACTGTGCAACCAGCAAAATTAAATTATCCAAGAATTAGTAAAATCGAAACATAAGTAGTTGTAGTACAGAGTACAATTGTCTCATTCAATAATGAGTGCTATAATTTAAATATTATAAATTTAGTTCAACAAAAACTTACGAACCAATATGGCATCAACCCATTCTATAATGTTACCCTTGATGATCTCGTTTCTGAGGGAATTTACAAAACCCTTTCTTAGTTCACCTCTAAGTAACCCAAGGAACACATCCACCAAACCTTTCATCAACCTCTGTGTTTGGACTGTGTGTTCACAGATGACAAGTCAGTTAGATTCTTTATTTATTTAGATTTTGTGAATAAATAATCCACTACAAATATTTTGAACCATAAATTTAGTTACTGATCCAACTCTAGAGAGAATAATGGTCTGCAGTCAATCTTAACCGATTCTAATGACACTTTATATGTATAAGCTAGGGATATTCGATATACATCGATGTTAGGAAACTATTCGATGTAACCATTCGATACATCGAATAGTATTCGATGTTTTGCAAAGCATTTGAAATATTCGATGTATCTATGTATTTTCATGCGATATATCGAATGAACCAATTATTGAGACAGTCGCTCGGATCAAGAAGAAGACAAGTGTCATCTACTTTAGAGAACCCTTTAGAAATCTGGAATGATTTGAAAATTCAGCTTCCAAAACTGTACAAGATTGCATATAAATACTTAACCATGGTGGGAACTTCTGTTCCATCCGAACGATTGTTTTCTAAAGCGGCTCAAGTCGTTAATCAGCAAAGAAATCGCTTGAAAGGCAAACGTTTGAATAAACTCTTGTTTCTACAGAGTTTACCAAAAGAACATTGGATTTAGTCTAAACGTTACTTTTATTTGAACTGTTTTTATTGTGTGGGCAATGTAAAATAAAAGTTATTTTATTTTAATGTTGTTTTATTTACAAGAGATCATTTTATCCTGTAGATACGATTCAATTATCATGAATCCGGTTTAATACCTATAATATACCTGCCAGTGTGTCAGTCAGATCTATCTAGTCCATGAATGAAATAATCTAAGCAAAAGTATTCGATGTTCAAAAAACCGATGTAAATGAATCGATGTATCGAAAAACATTGATGTAAGGTTTCGATGTATTACATCGAATGAAAACATCGATGTATTTTCTGAGTGGACACCCCTAGTATAAGCAGGATATGTACATCTAAAAAGTTAGTCGAAAACATTGTCGAAATATCGAATTTAAATGCATATTATATTGCATTTTTTCTATTACTGTGGAAAACTTAAAATTGCTCTAATTTAGTTTCATAATTTTTTTCGATAATGTTCAATATGTTATTCATTTCGAAAATATTTGGACTTGGAAGTTTGTATGGAATACCATGCGGTATAAACCCTTCTAAATGTTGAAAGTGTACTTACATTGTCTTTGGAAAGGTACCGATGTCATAGTCAGCAGTGAAACCTTCCCATCAGATAAATTGGTTTCAAAATTGCCATGGTAATGCTTAAAAAGTATTGTGATTACTTACCTAGAAAGGTGGAGGTGATGGCAAAGAATGGATGGTTCCATAGGGATTGCGAGAGAGAGACCACTGGTGTGAGTGGGTCCATCAGCCAATGCCACGCTGCCATCGCAGTGCACACAGACACAACAGCCAGTAGAACTGTATTTTAAAACAGAATTTAGAATACTTAGAATAGGTTTGTGGAATCCACTAAAAAAGGATTGTTTATTTTTAAGTTACAGGCAAGTATGTTATGTTAATCCATCTTTGCGTTTAGGATGCTTTGAAAAAAGACAATTTTTTGTATTTTAAGATAGAAATTATTCACAATTTAGTTTTTAAAATTATATTTTAAAAACTAAAAACCTAATAAATAGAGTACATTTTTCCAAATCTATGTGTTCAGTGCCCCCATGCTTTATGGATATGAAGCCCTAAACTGGAACAAGGTTAGTTTGGACAAAGAAGCAACTTGCCCAAGAAATATCATTCATCAAGAGTCATTTTCGTACAACTTACAGATTTTGATTTTCTCATCATATTTCGTGAAATATTCAATAGAATAGATAAGAGTCAATAACTATGGTAATTCCACCCTTAGCATTTTCGAACCACAGGATCTGGGCTGTAGTAAAACCGATTGCCTGCAGCTTCCAGTCTAAGGCAGTGGTTTTTTAGCACCCCAAAGAGTACCTAAAAGGTGCACTTACTTCTCCACCTCAAAGTAGCTGGCTGCAGACATCCTATAACTTCAGTCAGACGTCTTTCAAACGCCTTTAGGTCTGCAAATAGTGAGAGGAGTATCAAGTCGGTCTTTTAAAGAATGCGTGAAACATGAAAAATATAACATAAGTAAGACAAACAGGTTACCATCACAAGCAGTTTGTTCTAAAGACATTATGTGAAATTAAACTGTGCAGGCTGTTAATTTATATGTTTCTACATATTTTATCAAAAATAAATCAAACACAGACCATACGTTACATTTTTGTACATTTGACAATTGTTTTTTTTTTTTTTTAGTTTTATTTTCTCCTCTAGGAGAAGGCAAAGGGATCTAGCCCATAACAGCCATGTCTTATTTTTCTTATTTCTTCATTTTGTAAGTCAGTCTCAGTCAAAACAAGTCATTCGTCGTATACTTGGCGTATACAGAGTCCAGTCACGGTCAAGTCATTCTTCAGTAAAGTGGCAGAATGCTTTACAAAAGATTTTGGCGGCTTCTTGTGGGAACCCGAAAGCTCCGTTACGCACTTTAATTTACACTTCCCTTCACTTGTACACCATCACTAACGTTTGCTGCACAATATTCTGCCATTATTAAGCTTCAAAAGTCAGAATGCACAAATTATAAGAACTATAAAGAAAAATGCTACTTCACTCGCCGAGTTCCCGCCAAAAAGCCCCCTTGACAATTGTTGACAAATTCAATGACAGATTGGTTGTCACTTGCCAGGTCCGGACGATCCAAGTCGCCAAAAATATCGTTTCATTTCTATAAAATGTCCTTCCAAAGTACCGTGAAAAATATGACTCCACTCTAAGAAGCTTATACCCAAAAAGCTTCTTGCTCCACTCCTACAACTTTCGCCAAGGAACCATAGCCGAATTCGATCAAAAAATTTTCAATTGCCCATACTAAACCATTCTAACACCACTTATAGTATAATAACTATTAACCACTTTTTAGTATGGAAGTCGGATAATTCGTAGGGTCCTAGTGGAAAGTTGTTCGTAATCAGGATTGGAGCCACCAGCCGAAAATTGTTCAATTATTTAAATATGTTGAAATTAGTTTACCGCGCACGCTACCTACATATCATTTGCGTAATGCTTCCTAATCCAAAGGTTGCCTGGAAGAGATCGCTTTTAGTGATAAAGCCGCCAAATTGTACTATGCCCTTTTTCTTATTTATCTTTGTTATGCTTCTTATTGTTGTACAATAAAGAATATTTTGTTGTTGTTGAACTTCCATACTAAAGGTGAATGGAATGGTTTACTTTGTATGGGTAATTGAAAAATTTTTGAAGGAATTCGGCTATGGTTTCTTGGGGAAAGTTGTTCCTAATCAAGAGTGATGAGATGACACCAGTTAATAGTAATTACACGAATGCAAATTTACTTTGTATAGGTAGAACATACCCTCGACTAAAACAATATTATTTATCCCGATAAAGCAAGTAGTTCTCGCGGGATAAACAAATTAAACATTGGACTTGAATGATCTCGATCTTTTTGTTTCAAAAAGCACTATTACGTTATTCTCCAGATAATGCGTTTGCCTCCTCCAATCAAAGTTCTATAATGGTGTCGATTCGGATGTACACCAACTAAACTAAACTAAAACCAGTTTTGGAGTGGTGCCGTCGCATCGTACTGTTGCAGGGAGAAAGAGACAGTACTACTTCGGTTTTAGTTTAGTTTAGTTGGTGTACTTACATCCAAATCGACACCATTGTGATTCACCACTGCCTGATAAGAATGAGGTAAAATGTTTAGGTGTTGTCCTTGACACTAAGCTCACTGGACTTTCTCAGTAGCTGGTCTTAATAAGTTGAACGCGATTCAATGAAAGGCTCTTAGAATTATTCCTATAAATGCTCTTCAAGTATAGTGTGGAGATCCTCCTCTCACCTGAGACGTCAATATTTATCGAATAGATTTTTCTTGCGTTATCTGCAATTCTCCAATCACCCACTAAGTTCTAAACTCCCGCTTTTGACAGACAATATGTCATCGTCTTCTTACTGGGCTCATAAGAAAACTCCGTGTTTAATGAAGTTACCAAAAATACGGGTCTCTTGACGCTCCCACCTACTGCAAAACTTTAGCTTTTTATAAGCAGCGAATCCCTTATTCTCGCACCCAATATTAATTTCAGTATAGGTATTTCAAAATATGACATCGAACAGAATAGTAAATTTATTTTTTTGATAAATGATCTATGGCAAAGTTGGCATCGCATTTTCACCGATTGCGTCTAAACATTCTACCAGCTGTGTAGGCGTGGGTGTAATTGTGCAAAAAATTAAACTACCTACCCCCTGAGTCATCGGTTTTTACTGGCGAATGTTTTGGCCTCTTCAAGGCAATAGAATACATTCTACTCATAAAATTGCGAAATACCATAATTTTTACCGACTTCAATTTCCAGTACTTCTTGAAATTAGAAATGTTCTTCATCACCGCTATAATAAGGCTTCTCTGTAGTGTTTGCTTGGCTTCCTAGTCACTGTGGCATCAGAGGAAATGAACAAGCTGATGCTGATGATGAAATTGCAAATGATGCAATTAAATGTGGTGATATGTTTCCCTATACAAATTACTGTCACGACTTTCAGGATGCCTCGGGTGAACTTTGGACGATTAGTAGTACATCGAAGGGTAAATATTATCATCTAATTCAACCATCAATTCAATTCCTTTAAAGCCTTGGTCCTGTAAGTTAAAAGTCAACAAAACTGCCAGTGTCTTAATTAGATTACATTTCGGTCACGTAAGTACTCCGGACCGCCTTTCAAAGTTTGGAATTGTAGACAATTCAGTGGTTAGTTTGTGTTAGTGTTAGTAGAGTGGGTGATGTTAACCACATTTTCTTCGTTTGCCCACTTTATGACCGATCCTATCTTTCATGGAATATCTTATCAACTTCGGTGTCCCATTCTCTACCAGTGTAACTTGTTTGCTCGCCTGTAATGATTTTACTGTAATGATAGAGTTAGCCTCTTTTATTACATCAAACAATATAAAAATTTCATTATAATATCCATTTCCTACTTTCTCTTCTTTGCTCCATTCTCAATTCTATCCTTTCCAATATATATCCTGGTTTTTACACCTTAGGAAAAAACCTCTTCTAACCTCTTCCCTCTTCCTTTGCATTTAATTTGTAAATACGTTTCCTCGTTTTTCATTAAAATTGTGGTTGGCTAAATACTAGCCAAGCCAAAAAAAAAACAAAAAAAAAAAACAAATTGCAAAGGAGTAATATGTGTTCTGTGGATTGCATACATAGAAAATAAATTGTTATTGTATATGAATTGTGATTGTTCTGTGGTGTAAAGTTAAGTTGGCAAAGTCCAAGGTTCAAAAGTTTCAAAACTCTAATCTGCGGCATCTAACATTACAAGTAACTTACCGATTTTTGTTATTTCCTATGTTATTAGTGCAGCAACAAGCCAAGCAAGCCAAGTAGTGACCGCCAGACTGAGATCTTTACCGAAATTTTTTGTTATATTTTTCTAATAGCAGGTGAAAGAAATTTGCTATTTTGTGGTTTACCTACTGAAAATTCGGCAATGACCGATAGTATACTGTATAGTGAATCAATGAAATATGGATAAAAACTTACCTAACCTAACATTTCTAACCTTTTCTCACAATTTCAGAATGTTTCCCTTTAGACAAATTGTGGGGAATGTTGCTCGGGCCATGCATAGTATCAGGCCCTTGTCGGCTAAGGCCGGCCCACTAGTGGACCTGACTGTGGACAATGAGGGTATAGCTGTGGTGACAATGCAGAGGGCTCCCGTCAACAGTCTCAACTTAGAACTAATTCAGGAGCTCAACAAATCCCTGGATGAAGTTGCCAAGAACAAGTCAAAAGCCATGATACTTACATCTGTGAGCATTTTTTTATACTTACTGTAGTTTTAGTACAGTCAGTTACAGAGAAACATAAAACTCGATTCACATATGCCAGTAATTACGAAAAAAATAATTTATGAAATGAGGGCAAGTTTATGATTACTGGATTCAAGACATCCACAAATATATTCTTATAAAATATTAATTTTCAGGCATCTCCTACAGTATTTTCTGCTGGATTGGACATAATGGAGATGTATAAACCAGACTTGAAAAGGGCAGAATTATTCTGGACGAGTCTCCAGGATCTTTGGCTAAAATTGTTTGGTTCTAATTTCATCACTGCAGCTGCTATCAATGTAAGTAAACTTTTTACTTGTTTAGCACTGTAACTGGCAGAGTAATCAGTAGGTAATAACATTATACATTCATTTCATATATTACCATAAAATCTAAATTCATTCAATAACATAAGTATGGAAACGAAGGTGATAGATAAATTTAAAAAATTCCAACAATAACACCGTTAAAATGTTTTGTTACAGGGGCACGCGCCGGCTGGCGGCTGTTTGCTGTCGATTTCTTGCGAGTACAGAGTGATGGTTGGTGGCAAGTACACCATTGGATTGAATGAAACCGCACTAGGCATGATTGCCCCTCAGTGGTTTATGGATAGTATGCGGCACACCATATCTGATAGACAATCTGAATTAGCACTCACAACCGGCAAACTTTTCACAGTTGATGAGGCTTTAAAGGTATATCAGAGCAGATAAGCCAGGAACCCTTATAGTTATATATGTCTGTCTGTTTGTTTCTATGTAACTATTGTTTTACTCTCAGATTATCAGTGCTAGAAAGATGAAATTTTGGCCTCACTATTATGCACATATCTACATGGCGTATTCATGGTCCTCAATCCTAGGCTGATGGGTGACTTTTAGGCCCGTATTTCAGAATGTTACTCAAGCGTAGATCTGCGCTTGAGCATAGTTAGAAAGAGATGCCGCTATACAAGTTACATAAAGCTGTCCCTTTTTAACTAAAAAAAAACTCAAGCGGAGATCTCTGCTTGAGTAACATTGCATATTACGGGCCTTAGTGTAATTTTCATGCAAGTGTTTCCGTGCTTTGGAGGGCGGTTGTTTTCAATTGAAGGTAGTCGCTAATTTCGTGGCCTACCAGCAGCAGGGATACCAGTGATTAAACTTCAAGCCTTTAATTTGTACAGGTGATAAGATAATAGTGTAGCTTTCATTGTTGTCTACCTATCTATATTATACGCATATTAATTATCTTTATAGAATCTAGAAATGTCCGCTCTGACCTGCTTGAACTCCCTATGGCTTCTGTAGATACCCTTCCCCCCTAGATTTCTAGAACACATCCATAAAAAACAATCACAGTTGTCAAATTAAACTGCTAAGAACTTTTTATTTTCAGGTGGGGCTTATTGATGAGACAGCAACAGATAAAGCCGATGCTGTCGAGAAATGTAAACAATTTATAAAGAGGTTCGATAGAATCCCTCCATTTGCCCGAGCGCTGACTAAGACGAGCATCAGGGAAGCACCTCTTAGAAGATTGCAGGAAAACAGGAAGCAAGACACAGAGGTATTCTTAGCAAGCATAGGTAATCCAAAGATGCAACAGGCAATAGGAGCGTATGTCGAAAATTTGAAGAAAAAGTCTAGTAAGTAAATTACACAGAGATAAGTGAATTTTTCGAGTTTTTATTAAGAATAAGTGTTATTGAGTTCTTAATTAATAATGGAGCTTTATTATATGAATTATTAAATTTAGATTTTTGTATAATACTTACTGTATATTGTAAATCAAGTGCATGTAACTTTATTGTATTTAAACTGCCATTTATTTATAAATAACTGTGTTTTGGTTTCTCTCTTTCTCCGTTTTAGGGAAACAGAATTACTGTTTCCATTTCAATGTTAAATAGGGGTAGTGGACATAGTAAAAGATATGCTGTTGGTATTCATATAGGCTGTTATAAAGTTTATTACTTTTTGGAAGATAAGCAACCATGGCAATATAGAATAAAATATAATTTATATTTCACAATATAAAATATATTTTTTAATTGTTTTGTCAAATTACACATTACACCCCAATACTTAAGAAGAGCAACCCTAGAGTTTCTTGCTTTACCTAGGGCGTCAGCTTTGTGTATGAACAACAATTTCAGTAATTTTAGTATTAAGAAATGTAAATGTTTCAAGTGATAGTTTATCCTATGAAATAAATCTTTTTGACTATTGACTAACAGTTGAGTTCTCAGCGAAAGAACTTGTTCGAATTTCACTCTTTATCCAACAGATTAGATTCGCAAATAAGAAAAACTATTGAATGGTTATTATTACCTACACCATTTGCTCCGAATCTTGTGTTTCGGCCTACTAATAATATATTATATTATTAGTAGGTATATTGAATTGACGACATCATTGCCTTCCCCTGAGATTTACAGGAGAGTAGTCCATTTATTTATTTATTTATTTATTTATTCCTTACTACACCGACAAGAGTATAGCTCTTAAATTGAAGAAGAAGTCAATTTATTACAAATCAAATAAAACCGTCACCATAGCAATCCAGTTCCTTTCAATTATTTCATAATGCTCAGAAGTCATCGCCCAGTAGAGCAGCCGCCTCGGGGTCTACTACTTCGTTAAGATTCATCTGCATATCCGTCCACTCCTCCCTTTGGTTGTCTATATAATAGTTTATCTCCAGGATTCTGTCGCGATTCCGCTTTGTTTCGTTGCTATAAACATAAATATTCTTTTTATACGTTTGAAATTCACAAAAATAGTTAATATTGACAAAGGTGAGCTTATCACTTAAAGATATTCTCGTGCTAAAGTAGATTTGCTTATCTTGATGGGAGGATTTGGCCCAATCGCCACGCTGCGCTGGGCAGATGGGTTGACGATCGCAGATCGTTAGGAACCTCGCAGAAATAACACTGTTATCCAATCAATCTGTTACCCGAAAATAAATCCCTTAATTACCTCTTCGACACTCTCCCAAACAAGGAGAAATGGATGGGATAGTCTGTGCCGGAAAGACAAAAAACAACTGTAATAAAATAAATTGTATATTTAGTTATTTACACTTACTCATTGGTCCCCTGAACAAGTTCCTCACGCCAACCGTTAGCTCTCGTCATCAGGAGATCCTCCCGTGAATCTATAAACCGCATGTGATTGTCGGACGACGCCGCAACAAGGTTCATCATCAAGTCTCGATCCATCATGACCTAAAAATTACAAATTATTGAACTTATGTCTAATTTTCTTGAGGGTACGCGCACATACGAGTACATCAATTAAATTAACAGTTATATAGATGTTAGTAATCCGTATAATGTATAGGTATTTATTTATTACTTAGATAAATTATGTCCATAAATAACTCTTTCATTACACCATCATCATCGTTTCCGAACACCGCTGTAGGACTTCACCCAATGATCTCCACGACACCCCGATCTCCAAGACACCCCGATCTCCAATTACTGTAGAAACCCTTGATTTAACGAATGTTAAAAAAATTTTGGTTATGCATCCCATGCATGTTTCTATTTCGCCTGTCAATTCCTTGAGTCATTTGTATGATACCTAGGACGTCTTTTTCAAAATGCAGGTAATAACTTTTAAGTCTACATTACCTACTTCATTCTCAAACAAAAATTCAAATGAAGTCCTGATAAACTATTAATACGTGCTGTTACATCCGTGGATTTTTTCTCGGCAATTTTGTACGTGGCGGAGTAGAAGTAACAAAAACGTTCGTGTACGGACAGAATCAAGGCGCGCGTGTTCAATATCAAATGGTAGCTATCATTTATTTTGGGCAATAAATCAGCATTTAAATTAATTACGTTAGATCATTCATTATCTACTTAGTATAAAATAGAGTCTCGTACAAAACAATAATGTTGTCAAATTCCTTCGCAACAAAGCGATTAGCCATCTTTAAGGGTCCTACGTGTTTCCAGTTAATCATATAAAACCCTTTATTACGTCCGTAATTAAAGAGCAGGTAAAGAACGCAGCACTACTTGCCAATGAACTATAGAGACACAAGACACCCAAATGCTTCACTAACCTCAAACAGTTCCGGTGGCACGTCTCCTAGGAGGATTTTGTTCCCTAGCAATCTGGAGAGACATTCGAACTGCCGCATCGACCACACCCCTTCTTGTTCACGCCACGAACCAAAAGCGCCCCGAGATATCTCCAGCAGCTTCGTAATCATCTCAGTCATATTTACGGAGAATTGGACGCGAGACTCCTGCAATAGGACCGTGAGTAGTACTTATAGTAATTTTTGTATTCCTGACAATACTACCGTCAACATACTTCTGCAGACACAGCCAACTCTGAGTAAGACACAGCCCAAGTTATGGTCCTCTTGCGTATTGGTTGGTGGATTTAACTAAGTATCAATACACAACAATATTCAGATGCAAATGACATGTAATTACATTTTTCATACGAATGTTTCCGTGCTTCTGAAGCCACATTAAATTTTTCCTGGTTCCAGTTGTTTTCAATTGAGGTTAGTCGTCAACTAAGATGAAGGTCTACGGGCGACTTGATACACTGACACTGTAATAGCCAATCTGACATGATTCACCAATCCGCATTTGGCCCGTGTGGTCGGTTATGTATGATGTATAGAGATAGATAATAGAGAGTATGGCTCTCTACAAACAGGAGACCGTGCTCCTGTCTGGAGTGTCGGGACCACAACTGTTATTCAAAAATAATTCGGTGGGGATGTTAGTTTGTTATGCGTGACCTTATGACGAAGAAACTCAAAAGGTAGTGGTAGTTTTTCAGTTTTCAAAAAATTCTTAACTTTGCCATAAACTTATCTACAGGTCAGAATTATTATAACCAATCGGCTCGAAGGACCAACTTGAAATATTATTATTTCATACCAGCTTTCAGCCCGCGGCTTCGCCTGCGTGGAAGAACTTTATTGCGGAAGTTTGTTTATCCCGTCGGAACTACTCACTTTATCGGGATAAAAAATATCCTAAATAAATCCAGGGTATGCTCTACCTATATACCAAATTTCATCCAAATCCGTTCATCCGTTTCGCCGTGATTGAGCAACAAAGAAACAAACAATACTCTTATTAGTTAGATTGGTGATTATTATTCTTATTTTACTCGTTTTTCTCACCTCGCATTGCTCATACAGAGTGATTTCTATGGTCATGAGTTTCTTCCACACTTCGTATAGCGTCTCATTGAACGTGTCGCCGAGGTCTACAATTTGCGGCTCCAATTGCTCCAATGTCTGTTGTTTTGATGTGAATTTGCGTATTACTTCCTGCATTGCCTCAACCAGGGGGGCCTTCTTCACTTCGTAATCTGCTAAAACCCTGTTTTATTTATAAAAGTGTGTTTGGCATCAGTTATACGGTCATCATTATGTATGAGCTTAACTGGCATTTACAGGTACTCGTACATCATTTCATTTTTAAGGAACTTATTGTCAGTTGGCAATTCGGAAAGACAAAAAAGAAACTCGGATATTTTCGATTTTGTGAAGTCAACACCAAATCTCTTTCGGTGTCTGTTTTTTCTACTTCTCGAATTGTAAACGGTCAGGAACTCTAAGTACAGTCAGCATCAAGAAAGCTATCATAGATAGTCAGGGTAGTCAAGTAAATGTTGGAGTCAAAAAAAATAACCTTATGATCATAGCAATAAAGTTCATTTCAGTACTTCAGGCTACATCAAACAAAGAAATATGGCTTATATTGCTTTTGATATTGACTTCTATGGAGGGTTCTGAGGCAGTTCGAAAGAGACAAAGGGAAGATTTCTACTTTGTTCCCCGTATCCTCGATGGCTATAAGTACATGAGTGCAATATTTTTCAAATGGTGGAAGAAACTTGCATACATATATAATATAATAAAACGGATAATGGTAATGTGATACAAACCATTCATATGCAGAATTTCGTGGCGTAAATTGATCAAAGAGATTTAATTGAATGTCTTCGATGTCTGTATCGTATAATACCTATGCTATATACTCGTATAATGAATGATATAACAAACAGTCACTTACTCTTTACTCTTCTCGACGCTGTCAGCCAACGCGTTATCTACTAGATCTTTGAACAACTTTATTTCATGTTGCCTATCATTGTACGCCTTCTGGGCGAATTCTACCAAATTCGCCATGGTTTCCACATACTGTTCCTTGTATCTGTAAATTGTTCATTGACAAATACCAGACTTCAGATATAGAGACGTACATACAGCCACTCGGGTGAATTTTCATAATGAAGGCTTGACTTGGAGAATATTAGTTACACACTTATTCCTACACTTTAGGAGTAGCTGTAGCTGGATATGTAAATAGAAGTACCCATTTAGATTAAATAGGTGAGTGGATGCAATAAACTAATGCAGATAAAAGGATATCAGGCACCAACCAAACACATCGGGACCTGCGTGACATCATCGGGCGTTTATCTACAGCGGTGAATGTTGTAGGTGTGATACTCTACTGGCATTGAAAATGTTAAAAGTACTCACACTTCGAAAAACGTCAACAGTTCTCCACCGACTTTAAGCAACAGCGAACCATCTACGTCTTTCTCAAACATAGACTCTATAAGCTCCGGTCCGCTTAAATATTCGACGAACGAAAGCGCGTAGAATTCCACCCTCGCATCGTATTCTTCTTGTGCAATTCTCTCTTTCTCAGTCTTTTCATCTGCCTCATCTAGTTTGCGCAGCAAGCCTCTGTAAATTACTTAAAAACTACAGATCTACATTAAATGGGGAACAAATTAACAATACCTATGTGTTGTTTCTGCAATGGTTAACTTGGGTAGGTACCTATTCAGTATGCCGTTTAAGTTATTAGCCAGCGTCTATTGCTACGACTGATTTTTGTGGAAACATGATGATTTGCAGTGATCTATCACTGGAGAGTGAGGTGTTTGTTTGAAAGCGGCAGCAGCACGAAAAATAATAAACTAAGTATCACATTTTCCTCCCTTATGGATATTGTAATAGGCAACGGAGTGATAAGTAGGTATATTGTTAAGTCATATGTATAATAACATGGAGCGCTAATCGGCAGGAATGTCATGGGTAACGTACGCGGCTCCTAACAATCTATAGTCGCCAACCCGACTCCCCAGCATTGCAATTAGGGTAAGTACGCACATAAAAATTGTGCGATGCAAATCGGAAGAGGTGTTTGTGCAGTAGTGACAAACCGCCTCCGTGGCTCAATGTAAACAACATTGGGTTTACGTTTCGGAGGTTGCAGCTTCGATCCCCAGCGGTGTACATATTTAGTACCCAGTTTGGTTGGTGATAGGGCTATTAAATGTCCGCCTAGCTAGCTACCACCATCTTATCTAAATCTACCGACAAACAGCAATGCTAATAGCAGAGATAAAATAGCCAGTACCGCAAATAAGATGGGGTTTCCGGGTGAGTACGCTACCACCTTCGGCCCCATCTTCACTTAACATCAGGTGTGATTGAAGTCAAGTATGTGTTCACTTGTTGTGGATAAAAAAAAAACTTTGTACTAAGACAATAATGCTGCTGAGCAATACCTGAATACACCGATTCCTTGCTCCCTCTCTTCTTCCGTAATAGTTTTATAATCTAAGTAGGTAACCTTTGGCAGGGCAGACTTGAGGAACATGTACGCCATTGGATCATCGCAACAGGGATTGCCTCTGAAACTCACCGAACGCAGGAAACGGAACCTTCGGAGGTATGACATCTGCGTCGAAAATTTAGAATTAATTAAAGTGTAATTTGTGGAAAATCTTGTAGGGTCGATCTCAGGTAAAAATATTACAGGGTATTACTGGGATTTCTAGTTTTATTCGTGTTAAATATGTTCCAATAAATATCAATCACAAACCTAAGATATTTTCCATAACTTGTCCATACGAAACTTCTTTTCACTTTACCTTGTCATTGAAATGAAAACTGTGCTACGTTTGCATGGGCCTCAAGATATAGCGAGATTCAACTATAGCGCCTTCCGCGCTTGTATATTAAGTAATATGTATTTGAAACCAGTCGTGCGATTACGAAAGACATGTGTCCTATCTTAAATAGAAGTCAACTCGCCAACTAAAACGGGATGGTGCGGAGGCAGGCATTGTCACCGAGTTGGGTGGTGGTATAGCAACTCGACCGCCGTCGATCGGTTCGCCACTCCACAGATTCCCGGTGGTGCCCCTGCCCCGGCGCCGGAGATCAACTCACATACTGACCACACGCCTACAAGCATAATATCGAAAAGCGAAGAATATTTTTTCCTTTATTTTTCTTTATTACGATGTGGCAACTGGACCTGCCGCTTCGTTCGCCCTTTGGTAGAGCAGGCCTGCTTTAGTCCATTGGCGTCAAAGACGTGACGCAGTGAAATATTTAAATCAATAACTGGTACTTTGAATTACCTCTTTGTAATCTTCTATCAAATTATCTCCGATACTGAAAATCAGCAAATTAACAAGTGTATCCATATTCTCCATTTTCCTTATCTTATTATGGAAAAGACTGAGAACTTCCAATTTAACTAGCTCATCTAAGTTTTCTATCCTTTCTATTTTGTTAAAAGACAAGTCCAATTCATTCAGACCCGTCAGTAGATGCAGGTTTTCAATTTTTTCTATAAGATTATGTGCTAAGGTGAGTTTTGTAAGTGACTTGAGCATCCAAAGGTGATCTATTCTGAGAATATTTTGAAACTCGAGGTGTACAACTTTAGCTTCATCTAGATGTACGCCCTCTTCAGCGAATAACCTTCCTGCTTCCTCAGTGGGACCTGGAGAGACCAGAAATGACACTCAAATGCGTCGCATCAATCACAGTTACTATTTACAATATACCTAACTAATATTTGACGACCGATTGGTGAATCGGTAGTGATCTGCAAAACCAACGGTTGCGAGTTCGAATCCTGCGAGGGGTGAATGTTTGTGCGGTTAATGCGAAATATTGCTGTTTCATTTATGCATAAGACTTTGCTTACTTGAGACTAGATAACTTGTGTAGTATTTAAAAGTGACACTACACACACACTGAACCCACAGACCGTAACTAAACTCTCAGCAACAAAGTAGAACCTATATAAACTTACTCTCGTGTCGTGGAGCCCTTTGTCAAGGAATTATTTACTCAGATATGTAACTACCAAAGGTACCTCGAAACCAACCAACTTCGCGTACCTTAGGGTTGTGCAGGAGCAAAATGAATGATTCATCTTCATTTTTCTGTGGTCTTACTCACCGTGCTCCAATATGCAGCGTGTAAGCATAGCATTGTCAATAACGCCGGGTTCTATAGTGGGATGAATAATCAGGGCATGCAAATTCCTTTTCTCTCCCTTCGGGCGCGGTGGTTCCATTATTTTAATTTATTTCGACGCTCTTGTAAAAATATTGGATTCAAAACGATACAATTGAAAAACAGACTTGACTAAATTTGTTTATTTATAAGTATTATTAGTGCGTTGCTAAGTAACGACGTGATGTGATGACGTATTTGATGAAGTTACCAATTGGAACGTTCCTATTGCTGCATTTACTTTTTACTTTCTCGAACAAATGCGACGGAAAACCCCTGTGAACCAAATGTCATTGCGGTTCGCTTCCACTGACTGTCTGCCATCTTCGTTGGCTTGTTTTATAATAAGTAGGTATATAATGATTCTTTCCCCTTTATTTGTAAAGAGGATATTCTTCTAAATATATTTGGACAGGATTCAATGCGAAATGCCGTTGTAATATTGTTCCGTTGCTGCCTGTAGTAGCTGCTATTGCTGACCGTAATCCAGGATGTGAAATTAGTTTTTACGCTCTCGAGAAAATTCAATTGAAAATCCGAACGATGTTCCAAGATTAACAGAAGTCCGCTTTCCCGAGGTTGGTCTATCTGGCATACCTTTTAGCTGGGTTCCTCTGTTATTATATGTTTTTGGTAGAGAGTTTATTTATCCCATTCTTAAAGGGGGCTTCCTCTTCAACATTTTGGTGCACGATCCCTGATGGAACAGAGCCATTGTGAATTGCTGAAACCCCGGAAATATTAGGGATGTTAGGAGCAAAATGGGCGGTGTGATAAATCTGAAATGTCTTGAATTTTGAAATTGAATGTCTTTTTGATAATAGAACGGAAGCGGACATACCAAGACTTTTCATTCCGCATTCACTGAATGCAACTTAGAGCATTGTTATGCAGTAGGTCTATAGGGAAAAAATTACCTGTGGGAAATAACTGTGAGATCAAAGCAAAGTAAAAATATAGTCATAGAACAAGACTGTACTGATAAGTTTCCTTTGGCTTCGATGACCAATCAAATTAAAACATTTTATTTGACAGATAATGTCATCGTCGTGATAAAAAAGAAAAGTGAAATCGGTGAAATCATTTTGATAAATATTCGATTATTTTCTAAAAATGTCCTTCTTTGGGGTAGGAAATCCCTTTTCTACACCAGTGGGCCAGAAAATTGGTAAGTGTAAAAATGGCTCGTCAAATAGAAATTGCAATATAATAATATGGTTTCCTTGAGCAAGAGTATTTACGTTTTGTTGCGCATTATAAGAATTTAAAATTTCTCTTTGTTACGATGTCACGGTTGTTGTATATATTGTTTTATCCTGAGCAAATACTGATACTTACATGTTCTCTATTATTTGCTGATTCATCGGGGTTAAAAAGTTCAATTCCTGCTTGATGTAAAATATCATTATTACAGAACAAGCCACAGATGGATCCTTACCGTCGGAAAACTGGGGCCTCAACATGGAAATTTGCGACATTGTTAACAGCACGGCGGATGGAGCAAAAGATGCTGTGAAAGCAATAAGGAAGCGACTCACGCAAAGTGCTGGCAAAAACTACACAGTGGTCATGTACACCCTCACAGTGCTTGAGACGTGCGTCAAAAACTGTGGAAAACCATTTCATGTTTTGGTTTGCAACAAGGAGTTCATTTCCGAATTGGTAAATTCTTTTTTTATACATAAACTGACTAAATGTTAATGGTGGATCCCACCTTCGACTCAAAGGGTCACATACTCTAGGATCTAATTTAAAAAGAAATAATATTTTATTGTTTTATAATAAGGCTAACCTACCTCAAAGGCCTTAAACAGGCGTTAACACATTCAGAGTATTATGCATTGAAGTTTAACCCTCTTGAGTAAATATAAACAAAGTGTCATTAGGAAAATTGTTATTTGTCAAGTGGTGAAGTATAAGGAAATGTTAATGTTATGATGTTGTGACTAATAAGTATATATAAACATTTCTGACACACCAATAATGTAATCCAAAACTAGGCAAAATCAGTACAATTGGTACTTTACACAATGGATACACATACATAAATACTTATACATTCGGCCATGACTCAGCCATATGTAATGTAGGAGACTGTAGGTTAACAAATAATGTAAAATTTTAAGAGAACATGAGCCACTTAAATGTAATTTTCATATTCATTATGCCCGCATTTACCCCTACCTAACAGGATTCGACCTGCAACCATTGGTTTCAAAGACAGTCCGCTACCTGCTAAAATAAGCAGTAAAATAGTAATTTTGTCTTCACAATTGTACACTGTTCAAAATTAGGGAAAAGACCCTTTATCTACGAGCTTATCTTTGGATTAAACTCAGCTTAATAATTTTAATGTTACTTCTGAATCATGGTGCAATATTTAATTTCAGTATTGTCAATTTGGATTGTGTTTGGAATAGTTTTCATAATTAACAAACTATTCTTTAATTAAAAATGTATGTAGATCTTAGGTAAGGTGGAGATTGAGTGATCTGTAGGAAAGTGGGTTACACTTGGCCACTTCAGATCTCACTATTCTTTAGGGGCTAAGTTCATGAACTCGTGGTAATTTTACATAAAAGTTTTTGTTCAGATACTATTACAAATACTTAAACCTTCTGACTCATACACGGTTATCTATCAGATAAAATGACATTGCCTGCTACTAGTAGATACAACTTTATCAATAATGAATCTTTGTAACCTTTTATGGTCTGTATTTTTAATTTAAAAGGATTGTACGAAAATAAAATATCCTCCTACTATGCATTTTTGCATTTTTATGCCATAAAGAAATGTGTTGTGCAATAAAGTTTTTCAGATGGTAATTACAGAATATCTGTCATTGCCTCCATTAAGGCATCTTATCAAACACATGTATATTTTATTTATGTACTTGATAATTTTGTTGTAGTCTTTGTCTTATTGTTGTAGTCTCTCCAGAGCAAGTGACACAATCGGGTCAAATGACACTGGATTGTTAAAACCATATTTTGTTGAAACCGAATATATAGTTTTTTTTGGAAGTGTTTGGTTAGTAAACACAATGCAAGTTGATATACACAGATTCTTTTAAAAAAATATTAAGTGTTTTCCAACACTCATGCATGGTAGCTCGCTCTCCTGTTTGAGAACGAGAAATATATCATAGACTGGTTATTTTATGTACTACAGTCATCCACTTGTCAAGTATAAATATTATTTCAATTTAAAACCTTAGTACCTGACATGAAATGCTGGTTACTTAGTGTATTTTAATCCAATGTCATTGTGACTTTCATTCAAATAGGTATTATACAAGTCAGTTTGTTGGAGCAGTTGATACTAAATGTGTTAATGAATGGTGCCATTGAGCAAATTAACTCTGATGATGCAATAACTTGCTTGTGCCTAGTAAACTGAAGCTAAATTTGTACATATAGCTTTTAGGGTGAGAGTTTTGGTTCTGTAATGTATGAGTGATCTAGGGGCTTCCTGTGCACTTTCACCATGAAATTCACTCTTGCTAAGGCTGACAATCAGAGACTAAATTAGCGTGAACTCAAACTCACAATTGTCAATTTTCTACAAAAACCTGTAGCCATTGATTCCGAAGGCAAGGTCACCATCAATTTTGTTGCTGCGGGAAACCATAACGCTGTGTAATCACAATCTTGTGATGCAAAGAAATACATTAATGCTGATTTACATTTGTGTTTTTAATTTGCTCTAGGTCAAACTGATTGGCCCCAAAAATGATCCACCCACAGTGGTCCAAGAGAAGGTCCTCAGCTTGATACAGTGCTGGGCTGATGCGTTCCAGAACCAACCTGAGTTACAGGTGATTAAATAACTGTTTTTTCACTAATCAGGAAGGGTTGCGGTTTAACTTACTTTCATTATTATAGACGAGCAGCATTACTGCTGGTTTGTCTATGTCACAGTGTTGGAAGAGTTCACATTGTTCTCTCTCTCTCTCGATGTTGAAGGTTAAAATGGTTTTCATGCTACAGCTTAACCATAAAATATCTTTTTTTTTACATTTTCTTGTTGTGCTACCATTGAACTTGCTATATTATAGGCAGTTTAAATTTTTTTGTTGTCAATATTCAATGCCAATGGTTTGCTGTATATACACTAAACATGGTAGGTACTAACAAAATCTCTTGATGAATTTCAGGGGGTTGGACAAATTTATAATGAACTTAGAGGCAAGGGGGTTGAGTTCCCGATGACGGATTTAGATGCGATGGCGCCGATATTTACACCACAGAGGGTGAGTGTTACATTAATATTGATTATAAATTTAATTTTTATTGATATATAGGTAGGTATAACAAACAAGTACCAGTGTACAGTCTGAAACAGAGAAACCTCTATAGTACTCTGTTACATTGTTGAACTGAGTGAGTACCTTAACTAGATTAAAAAGTTATTCAAAAATGTTGGAGATTTTCTGAGATATAATAATTTATATTATGCAGACCTGTAAAGGTTTATCTGTTAAGACTGTACCATGATCTTTGCAGCACTTGGAACTACACACAGCAGGCTCAGTTCTGCAGATTATGTTTTTTTTTGTAAAATTAGACAACTTACTAACATAGATATAGCAAATTAACGGATACTTTGAGACAGCAACTACAAATTCACATTAAACATGTACTTAACAGCTGCCTAACTATTGGACAACATTGTTTATTCTCAGGCACGGTTTCACTTAACACCTTACTGACAGCATGTATTTAATTCAAGTAATCGATTTCATGTTTTATCAGAGTGTGCCCGATTGCGTGGATGCTGTTGTGGGTTCACCACAGAGGGCCGTTGTGATGCCTCAGAACTCACCCAGTCGACTTGTACAAGAGCAAATATCGGGCACCGTAAGTTAACTTTAAAATTTTTGTAATTATAGGAATACTTTCGAATTTGTCTTATTTTAATTCACCATCATCTCTAAATAGTATAAAAATAGCCTGTCTGTTTAGTTATTCTAAACTACGCAACGGCTTCATACGGCTTTCACTGCATACTATATTTATAGAAAGTGAATGCACCGGTGTAAAGCCTTGGCGGGTCGCTAGTTTTATTAATATTATTTAATATTTATTATTTGAATAGGCTAAACAAGAGTAAGGCCCATATTATAAAAGCAAGCTTAAGTCCTGATCTCTGCTCATAACTATAACTTATAAAATTTAGTAAAGTTCCGAGAATACAAATCATTATATCGTCTGGATGAACCAAACATAATAAAATTAAAAATAAATAAAATTACCTTTTATTCCGAAATAACAGAATCTTACAAACTAATTCAACTTAACTCTAATTATACTGTCATTGTTATTTGTGTTGTACAAAGTAATTAACGTTAGTTATTATAATACGTCACTTATTATAATACGTCACTTATTTCAGAGTGCCTCTTGGCATAGGCTTCCTCCTACTCTCTCCATATTGGGTTCTATCTATTGCTACCAACTATGTTAAAAGCTAAATATCTTTGAAACGGTTTAACCGATTTCAATCAAACACGATAAAAGTTATCCCAGAGTTTAATCTTAAATATAAAAAAGAAATTATAAAACTCTCGAAAGAAAGCGTTAAAAGCCGTCTTCAAAACGGCTGAACCGATTTACATCAAACATGACTAAAACCTGTGCCCTCGTTTAGTCTTTCATATAAAACAAACCGCATTCAAATTGGACCACGCATTACGGAGATTTGAGCAATGAGAAAAGGTAGACAATTGTAATAGGCACCGGACTAATTTGTTGAAATAAATAGAATAGAAGATTTTCTTTGGCAAAGTTACGAAATATCATAATATATTTTTAAACGTTTACTTTATCTGTACACAGGCAAGCGTAGTGCACGTGCATTGTCCCGAATGCCAATGCTTGTGTGCTATTAAATCTAGTAACATTATTTGATGTCCATGGCGACATGTTAAACCTGTCTAGTGTAGTGGTTAGAAACTCTGACTGCTATACCAAAAGGTCGCGGGTTCGAATCCCGCTAGGGGCCATATGTTGGTATGATGAATACAGACATATGTTCCCGAGTTATGGATGTTTTTCATTTATTTACAAATAGAATGTATTTGTGTAGTTTATCAACCATCTGGTATCCATAATACAAGCCTAGTTGCTTAGTGTCATATTCACATTATTCATATTCATTTATTCATGCTTTCATCTGTACATTCGATCTTAAAAAAAACAATGGTCCATACATGAAACCCTGTAATGGCACGGCAGATGCTAAACTTAATCTAAAATATAATATGTCTGTGTATGTGCAAAGATATTTATTAATATTGTCGCCTATTGGAAAATACGATACAATTGTGTAAAATATCCAATCCCATAAGCTATTTCAAAATTCGCGAAATGATACTCATAGATATCTTCTGGCCATCGACCACGCAGAACATAGATGCCTAATGTTTGATTCACTAAATCGAATTCTATCAACTAGCTGACGTATGGGGGGTACCGCATTCCGATTGATTCTATATTTACGTGTCCTTGACCGAGCAAATCAGAGTCCAACAACTTAACAGGACTAGCCAAGAACTGTTTGGAAATTTTGGGCAGCTGTTCTATTATCCTGATACGTTGACAGATGCCCCTAATGTTATTAGCAGTTCTTGGGCTATGTGGTCGATGCTTAGGGCATTACCCTGTACTTTTTCAATTGGATTAAACATTAACACGACTATTTATTTTCTTTATTAACACAGTTTTACAGCGTAAATCAGTGGAACCAAGATGTTATTGTTTAAAATGTACCATACGCCAATTATGAAATGAAGCAAATTATAAATTGTTAAACAGTCTAAGTTTACTTATATCAGTTATTTACCCTATTGAAAAGGTCTGTCAAAAATTACCTGTAGTATTTTTTTTAATGCACATTGGGTAAATGTTTGACCTCAATTACATCTGGTGTTAAGTGAAAATGAGGTCGAAGGTGGAAGCGCATTCCCGTTGAATATTGTCAGAGATAGGATAGCCAGTCCGTCAAATAAGTAATCCGGGTGAGTACCATCGTCGGCCTCATCTTCACTTAACATCAGGTGTGGTTAATCACACCTCAAGGTCAAGTGCGAAACCGTTGTGCATAAAAAATTGTTTATAAACGAGTTGTCTTAATACATGATATTTGTTGGCAGGTAACGTTGTCAGACAGTCAAACAAGCAAGCTACGCGCAGACTTGGGTGTGGTTGAGGGAAACATGACTGTGATGAACGACATGCTAACCGAACTAACCACACAGCCGGCTGCGTCTCACCATCCAAGCGATATCGAGCTGTTAAACGTAAGCATTACCGACCATAACATTGCTAGCATTATATTAGTTGTAGCAATACCCTTATCGCAACCACAGATTAAACACGAATCTGAGGAGTTCACTTGTACATAGAACGCGCTAACGAAGGTTTTCATTCACGTGGCAATGGTGCCGATTCGGATGTACACCAACTAAACTAAAACCAGTTTTAGAGTAGTATTGTCTCTTTCTCCCTGGTACAGTACGATGCGACGGCATCACTCCAAAATTGGTTTTAGTTTAGTTGGGTGTACATCCGAATCGACACCATTATACACGATGTCCCACGCCTGTTTTTCGAAGCGGTAGAAGCTTGGACAATGTGATAGACAGAGAAACTGAAGCCCTACTACTATTATTTCCAATAGATTTCAATTAACATTCAACAAATGATTATAATGTAACTTACATTGAAATAAATTGATTGATTGAAGTTTGAAAGTTTCCTCTTTTTCCTTCGATTTTTCCCTCAATTATTTTTTTTATAAACATAATTTAATTTATTTATAGAAATAAAAATGAAGTCTTCTCTAAGTAACATTGCCGATCTTCAATATTTTACATACTTATTCTCTGTGGTCCGTAGCTGTGGGACATCCCATATGTAAGAAATTTTTTGGACTTATTTTGATGGTCAAATTAAAAAAGTGGAGTTTCATACCGCTAACGAAGTTTTTATTTCAAGTGGCAATATACATATACAGGGTGAATTTCAATTCGTGTAATTCCTATTAAGTGGTGACGCCACTTTTATTTATGAACAACTTACCCCAAAGAACCATAGCCGAATTCGATGAAAAAAAATTCGATTACCTTTTACTAAGAGTTAGTATGGAAGTCCAACAATTTTTGAATGATGCCTCCACTTCTGATTACGAAGAATTTTCCCTAGGAACCATAGCCGAATTCAGTCGAAAATTGTTGGACTTCTATACTGAAGGTGGTTTCAGAATGGTTTACTTTGTATTGGTAATCGAATTCGGCTATGGTCCCATGTGGAAAGTTGTCTGTAATCAGAATTGTAGTCAGTTAATGGGAATTACACAAATTCAAATTCACCCTGTATTAGTCTCAATAACTGGCTGTTGGCCCTCATGATGGAAAGTCATGATGTGGTTGAGGATGAAGCATGCCGTCTCAGTCAGCGCCTATTCAGCCTGAGGTGTGATTTTTAATTCGTCATTCCTTTTGAATAATATGAAAATTACATATTCACATAAGTTTGACATTGGTTAACCATTTGTTAGTATATTAAGTTTTATCTTTTTAACGCTTTTTGACTTTAAGACAAGTTCTTAAGTGGAATGCTTTCAATTGTAATTTGATGAAACTTCAGAAATGGCACCACTGGTCACCCAAAATTGCAGGATTTAGGGAAAAGGAACGCATTCGAGTAAAATAAATAAATATTTCTGACACACCAATATGCTATGGTTACGAGATAACGGATAGATATACATAAATGTTTATATAAACATCCATAACTCGGAAATAAATGTTCGTATTCATCACACAAACATTTACCCCTCGTGGGATTCGAACCCGCAACCGTTGGTTTTGCTGAGAGGGTCACTATCCACTACACCAATCGGTCGCCATAGACTAAGCTGTGGGTTACTCAATGCGCAGGAGTTGTCGGACACGCTGCGCGCGATGCAGAGTCGCGTGGCCGAGCTGGTGGGGCGCGTGGCCGGCGAGTCGCCGCTCTGCGCGGAGCTGCTGCACGCCAACGACCGGCTCAACAACCTGCTGCTTAGGCACTCACGATTCGTTAACAACAGGTATTCAAACACACCTACTGTTGCGACATTGTATCACCAAGGCTAACTTCCTCAACAAAGGAGTCCTCTTTTTATCTTTTCCGTTTACTCATAACGCAGAAAAATTTTAAACAAATTAATTTTCATCTCATCTACTCGAAAAACGATGATTGGTTCCTCAATAAGTGCGCCCAAAAAGGTCTTTTATCCGAGAGGATTTTAGAACAGGGAATAAAAGAGTTTTAAAACATAGACTTTATATGTATACATATACTCCGTAGTTCCTTGGCACGATTCTACCAACTAAAATATTGTATTAAAAAGTAGGTTATAGGTTTTAGCGGGCTTGATTTCCGCAACTCGACGCAGCTATTAAAAAGTAATGGCTGTCGGACGCCGTCCTTAATTAAAAAATACCAAAAAAAGGGTTTCGTATTGTTTTTTATGGGTATTTTGTATAGGTAATCGAAATTTTTGATCGAATTCGTCTATAGTTTCTTGGTGAAAGTTGTTCGTAATCAAGAATGGCGTCACCAGTTAATGGGATTTACACGACGTCAAATTCACCCTTCTTCTTAGCGACTCGATGGCAAAAATATAATAATTAATAATATTATTATTATAATATATAATTCACCCTGTATACATAATAAGCGCTTCTTGTTTTTTTTTCTCATAGAGGGAGACGAATGTAGAGTGTATCCCTCGAACCCAAAATTATTTTTTACCTCGGGCGAAGTACATTGAATCTGTCGCTACAGTTAGGATTCGATTTGGTTCCGCCCCTGGATTCAATATAGCGCCCTCGCCGTAAAATATTATTTAGCTTCCTTGTTACACAATTTACTATTTACTTCTTTTATTCTGATTTTGTAAATAAATATTATATTTATTATCGTAACGCGATAATAAAAAGTGAAAGGGAGACAAGAAGTATACGGAAAAGATGATCATAAAGTATGCATAATGAATTCCGGAGACATGCATAGAAAACTTGAAAACTTTATTTTTTGTGTAACCAGAAATGCGGCGACGGGTGTGGCTACTCCGTCTGCCATTTTGGGCGCCGCGATGGGGGTGCCGGGATCTGTTGAATCACGTAAGTGGAATATTTACTTATACATGTGGATATGTGAGTTAATTTTCACAGGTAGTTCAAAACAGGGTTGATGCATGCTGAATTTTAATTAATTTTCAAAAACGTATGATGCTGTAATGCATTTCGTCGCTCAATCTTTGCCGTAATGAGACGTGTTGATTGAGATGTCAAAACAATGTTTGTGAATGGTGTTTTAGTTTCAGTCGCACCTAAATCTCCGCTGATATACTGACCATGACATCTGAACATTTATTGAATAACCCTGATGTCAAAAAGTTTGTCTATGACAGACATAAGTATGTCTAGTGCCATACTAGGCAAAACCTGTACTTTGGGTATAAAATTATTGCATTTAACACAAACTTATACCTCTAACGGGATTCGAACACGCCACTTTTGGTTTCGAGTGCAGAGTCATTACCCACTAGATTAGAGGTTCCCAGATTTTTTTCTCATAAACCACTTTCAAAATTTGGGTCCGGTGGAACCCGCGCAGCCACATTTCTACCATATTCCCAAAACTCGACAAAAAATGTGAAGATTCGATCTAAATATGGAATATGCAAATTTTTACAAGTAACAGTCGCTGAGCTTCTTAAATTATCTGCCTACATTAATAAGTGAACTCAAGCCAACATTTTAATTTTTCAGTAACGAAAGCAGATAAATTTTCGTTGACCCACACTTACGAGTTGTAAACCCCCATGTTTTTGTCACGTCAACGTAGACCCCCGTCGAGCCTCTCGTGGAAGGCCGCCCAACGTAGAAGATAAATAATAATAATAAATATCCTTAGACATACACACAGCGCCATCTAGTTCCACAGTAAGCAACTATAGGCTTGTGTTGTGGTTACCAGATGATTGATATACTACATAAATACATTTTTTTTTGTAAATAAATACTTATTATAAATGAAAACATCCATAACTCAGGTACACATGTCCGTATTCATCACACAAACATATGCCCCTAGCGGGATTCGAACCCGCAACCTTTTGGTATAGTGGTCAGAGTTGTTAACCACTACACCAAACAGGCGTCAAAAATATGATCCATATTACAATTCGACAAATTAATTCCTATTAGGGGTGCGTTTTTTGAGTCAGTCAAAAGCGAAAGGCAAGAGAAAATTACAGATTCATTATTTATTTATTTTCAGTATCGGTTAATACATTAAGTTACATTACGTTTTGTCTTTAAAACGTAAAGCTTTTTGACGTTAGTCAAGTTCTTGAACAAAAGATTTTATGGATATGGATAATGACTCTTTGATGAAATTGACCACACCACACAGCTTTCCAATGGTGCAAAAATGGAACCCACAGAGAACGAAGTCGCACGTGGAATTGTTCCGATCGTGAATTCATGAAAGTCAAAAAATCACACTCCCGGTGAATGTGTAATACCTAATGTTACGTTATATTTTCAGCTAAGAAGAGCGACGATGACGCTTTAATCGACCTCAGTGATGATGTGCCCGACATTGCCAAATTAAGTAAGTTACTATTGATTAAATAAATACAGTCATTAATATTTCGGACACTTACTAGGCAAAGACTAGGGGTACTAGATAACCGATAAACATACATAAATATTTATTTAAATATCCAGGACTCGGGAGTAAATGGTCGTTTTCGTCACATAAATGTATGCCTTTAACGGGATTCGAACCTGCAACCGTTGCTTTCAAAGGCAGGGTCATTATCGACTACACCAATGGGCCGTTATTAACCGCCTACTTTCCGAAAATGTTTTGTTTCATAATGACAAAGCGCCTAGAAAAGTGAAAACAACAACAAACACACGAAACTTAATCCCAAGGAAACAAGCTGTTTCATTTAGTCTGAGATAGGGAATCGACACTTCAATAATCAACGTCTCGAGAATATCAATCAATGTCATAAATCAAGTAATAACTAAAATACGGTTTGACCTCGGAAAAACGAATAACCGCGGTTTTCTTGAAACATTTAATAAATTGTTGTAAATGTAGTAACAATTGCTAAAATATAGCATTTGTAAGAAACGCAAGTACTAAGTAAGTAGGTAACTAAGTAAGCTAAAGTTGAAAAATGTGTTTCTTTAAAAAAATGCTCAATTGATGGGCATTTCTTTAAATTCAAAACATTTTGGGAAATTATCGTTACAAAATATTAGTTCTAATTTTTATTTCTTAAGCAATGCAGCTTGATGACATTTTCAGCTAAAACACATGCATGCCTGACTATAACATGCTTAGTTCTTTATCCATCAATAAGTTAAATGTGTTTAACAAAAGTCTATCTAATTAAATATCAATTAATATTTATTGTTATTAAGATACAAATTAAAAATAGGGTTTTCTAAAAAAGTCTCGACTAAGCGCTCGTTTTTCTTAGGCTTAATTATTCAAAATGACATCTTTAATATACCTCTATAAGATAGCAATTATATAAGTCGGTTCTGAATTATGTCTAGCTATGCTAATTTTTTACCGTATTTTCCCTGGGCTAATAAATATTTACATGACAATGTGTCGCGTCATTTCAAGCCTTTTAATAAATAAATGTATCCGAAGAACTTTGAACGGTAGTAAATCTGTTGAAACTAATAGGCAAATGACTTTATAGAATATTATAATTCCATAATTTAGTTCCAATTCATTTTGGAGCGTTTCTCCCGGAAACTTGCCAATCCAAGAAAATTTTTGTGTTACAGTAGGCGTGTAGTTATGTAAGCTTATTCTTATTTTATTATATATTATATAATATTATTATTAGTAGCATCGTTGTGTATCTCTTGTTCGCTTGTTATTCGCTGTGTACCTGTTATATAACAAGCGACACACAGTAGTATAGTATTGCTTTATTAGTAAGGGGCAAAATTTATAAATCCGTAACAAGACCTGTCGTAATGTATGGATCCGGGTGTTGGGCCATGAAAATGACCGACGTAAGAAAATTGCATGCAGACATGAGAATGTTGAGATGGATGAGTGGAGTGACGAGGATGGATAAAATAAGGAATGAGTATGTAAGAGGGAGTTCAAAAGTAGCGCCCGTGACAGAAAAGTTGAATGGTAGCCGTTTGGCTTGGTATGGACATGTTATGAGGGGATAAGAGAGTGATGAATATGGATGTGGATGGTTGGAAAGTAAGAGGACCATGGTGAAGATTCGCACTAAGCGGTTCGACTCTTCATTCATAATGCGAACAGCCAAGGCGTGGAATTCGCTTCCGGCGTCAGTCTTTCCTGAATCCTACAACCTTGGTATCTCCAAGACCAGGGTGAATAGGCATCTACTGAGATCGCGTGCTTCATCTTCGGCCACATCGACAATTTCCATCAGGTGAGATTGTGGTGAAACGCGTATCCAGTTGATCTTAAAAAAAAGATGGATTGTGTGAGGAGTGATATGAACGAAAAGGGCGTAAATGATGAGGTAACGGCTGATAGAGGAGATTGGAAGAAAAAGAGGTACTGGGCAAACCCCATATGGGACCAGGGCAAGAATATAATGTATAACAATATTTATAATCTAGTTATAGTTTGTAGGCTTAGTTTATTTTTATCTTTACGTTATATAATAATTACCAATTATAAAATACACCCGTATTGCTACTATTAGTGCAAACCTCATCTACTGGTAGCTTGTATCTATACCCTAAGGTTTGCAGGGAAGAGATCGCTGTTAGCGATAAGGCCGCCTTTACGTGCGATTAATGATGTACGCTGTATTCTACATGTAGCTTTTGTTAATTGTGCCATAAAGAGTATTTGATTGATTGATATAATGTGTCCGTAGCCGTGAGAGATGCAGCGCCGGACAAGTCGGGCGGGTCGCGCGACGAGTTCGACATGTTCGCGCAGTCGCGCAACCTCACCTACGAGAACACCAAGACCGGGTGAGCAACACATTTACCTAACGGCATGGGTTCAAGGTCGCTGAGCTCGCGGCATAGACCACACATCACTCCTGATAACAGGCGAGGGGAATCTTTTAATCGAGCAGATGCCAAAAAACATGGAATCACTTATTGGCTAGTCCTGTCCTATTGCCTCTGATTGGCTGAGATAAATACCAACACAGGTATAACCAATAATGTGGTACCCCACCCCCTCGTACCTCAACCAGTTGACAGAATTATTCAGTACAGTAAATCAAACATCTAGACGTCTATGGGTTGTAACACCGACAGATCGCAGTCATAGCAAGTTGGATATCCCTACATTGTCGTCGCTGTCGTTGTGCATAGGATTCCGTCCACACTGACACTGGGGTAAACGAAAGGGAGAGTGTAAGCCAGCGACTTCATCTGCATGGACAACAACATGAACTAATTATTCTTTCAAACCCACATAATAATAACAAGCAATTGAACATTTAACAAACCCCCGACAAACTATAAATTTGTGCACAAATTTAGAAAACCTCGTGATACTACCAATGATTATATCATCCAGCCCCCGCAGTCTCGACATAGATAGCGATCGCTATACCACCGATTTCGGTCGTTAAGTCCTAACTAGTCGGTTACAGTGGGGACCCCATATTAAAAAACTAATGAAAAGACTCAGTTCTGCCGCATATGCTGTTAAGAAAATTCGAAATATCTGTGATATTGAAACAGCGCGCTTAGTCTACTTCAGCTACTTTCACAGCTTGATGTCATATGGTATCTTGCTGTGGGGAAACGCTGCTGATACTGATAGCATATTTGTCTTACAGAAACGAGCTATTCGTGCAATTTATAAATTAAGGTCAAGAGATACATTAAGACAAATATTTAAAGAAATTAATATTTTAACATTTTCGTCACAATATATATATGAAAATCAAATATGTTAAGAGAAATATATATTCATTCGAGAAACACTGTGACCGACATAATGTCAATACAAGGAGCAAAAATCAATTAGCTGTACCTTTTAGTAGACTTAGTAAAGTTAGTAACTCATTCAGAGGTCAATGTGTGCGCTTCTACAACAAGGTTCCCATGGATATACGGAATCTTCCGCTTAATAAATTTAAACTTATTATAAAACAAAAATTATGTAAAAAGGGATATTACAAAATTTCAGACTATATTAATGAAAGTAATCCATGGGATTAAACGGCTCCTCTACACGATATATAAAATTGTTGTAACCTTTCTTGATTGTAAATGATTTATTGAAAAGAGACAAACCCTCTGAGTTTCTCGCTAGCTCTTCTCAGTAGTGGTCGCGTTCCGAGCTAGTGGTAGTTTAAAAAACAAATGACGTTCATAACTGCATATTGTATTGCCTACATGAATAAATGATTTTCATTTCATTTCATTTCATTTCATAACAATGTTATTTTAATTGGAGAATTAGAGTCTTTAGTATCAAAATATCGGTTTCCATTGAAACTACGATTCAGGCTTCCAACAAAAACGGATATGATTATGAACACTATAACATTTAGAATAAGATCGTTAGGAGTTAACGACCGAAATGGTTGCTATCTATGTCGAGACTGCGGGCCCAGGTAAACAAACAAATATGCATTTAATTGTAAAACTTTTACAGGCTGTGGGAATAATAATTGTACAATTTATTAAAAAAAAATCACAAATATAGAACTAGCCCCAAACTACAAACCAAATTACAAATTAAAGCTAAATATCTTGGAAACGGCTGAACTGATATCCAATCAATCAATCAATCAAAATATTTTATTTCATAGGATAAAATTATCACTTAAAAACGTCACTATTAATATTAATATTACATTATAGTTTAAATTTTTTACTGCTCATTCACAAAGCTGACTCCCTAGAGAAGAACGAGCAAGAAACTCTAGGGTTGCTCTTTTAAACAGATTATAGGTTGCGATTTGATAATTATATGAATAATAAGACAGCTATGTCCATGCTTGCTTATCATTCAAATAGTCAGTGATTTTATAATAGCCTTTTGTTAATAATTTCTGTTTTATGATTCCTTTAAATTTATTTAAAGGCATATTTTGAATGTCTACTGGAACCTTATTATAAAAGCGTATACATTGCCCTTTGAAGGATCCATCTATTATGGCTAAAAACTAGCTCACAAACACTAGCCTTCGAAAATAAAGATCATATTCAAATAATTTCAACTCTTTTGGCGCTACAATGCCACATTCAGACACGCTTCAAACTTACTACATGCTTGTGTACCTATATGATATTATGATAGTCACAGGAGTATTCTATATTTTCCATTTATTAATCAAGAACAGCCAATAGGTCTCTACCCGTGGGTGTCGTAAGACTAAACGATCGTGAGCATAACAGTACAGGGGACCAATACATAAATAAATAAATATTTCGGACACTTACACCAATCATCTACTCCCAAAACTAAGAAAAGCTTGTGCTATGGATACTAGATAACGGATAAATATACATAAATTTTTATATAAACATCCATGATTCCGGAATAAATGTTCGTATTCATCACCCAAACCCCTCGCGGGATTCGAACCCGCAACCGGTGGTTTCGCTGACAGGGTCCCTATCCACTACACCAACCGGTCGTCAACCATTCGCGCTATTTTACAACGTTTTTGGTTTTGATTTAGCTGAAATAAAAAATGGTATCGCGCTATTTTTTGTGAACGATTATATCGTTGACGCTACTAAAGTAAAACCAAACCCAAAATGTTTAGATGCTAACCACGAATATTAAGAAAAAACTATTTTTATTTCCGTTCAAATGATTAGCGCGATACGAAATGTGCTTAACGTAACGTTTTTGGTTGTGGTTTAGCTTTGGTATTGGCTTTCAAACTTAGCGCGATCGACCCCCTGACCAGTGATGGAGCATCACTAGTGCGAAGCTCCCAATAAATCTGTGATCACCAACCCGCCTGCTCAGCGGGCAAATCCTCCCATGGAAAGTAATTTAAGCAGTCAGGGGATTACCAATAGTGGACTTCTATGAGCTGGTTGCCGTGTGCGAAGCACGAACTCACGACGCCATATTCATCATTATCATTGGATTGTAAAGATGTTTTAAACATACTACGATAAACATTGCAATAAAAATCATATAGATATTATTAATTTATTAAAAAGAATATACTTAATATAATTAAATCCGCCAGCGGCAGTAGTTACGCGGACAACATAGAAGATCAGCCCGTGGCTAGCCTCGCTGCCGTCGCTAGTCAACGTCCCACTCAGGGACAACCTCTGGTGAGTCTTATGAACACTTTAACTGAAACTATGAAATTCGTCTATCACGGGAATCGAGTCTAATAACAAAAAAAAAATCATTTTTTATGTGACATTACTATAAATCAACGATTTTCGGATTCTTTCCTTTTAGCTCCGGGAAAATACAGTTTGACATTTAATAAAGTGTTGTAAATGTAGTATCAATTGCTAAAAATTTTGCATTTGTAAGAAACGCAAGTATTAAGTAACTAAATAAGCTACAGTTGAAAAATGTGTTTCTTTAAAAGAAATGCTCAATTGATGGGTATTTCTTTAAACTCAAGACATTTAGGGAAATTATCGTTACAAAATATTAGTTTCATTTTTATTTCTTAAGCAATGCAGCTCGACGATATTTTCAGCTAAAACAAATGCATGCCTAACTATAACATGCTAGTTTTTTATCCATCAATAAGTTAACTGTGTTTAATAAAAGTCTACCTAATTAAATATCAGTTAGTATTTATTTAAAAAGGATTTTCTAAAAAAATGTAGACTAAGCGCTCATTTTTTTAGGCTTTATTATTCAAAATTACATATCTAATATACCTCTATAAGACAACAAATATATAAGTCGGTTTTGAATTATGTCTAGCTATACTAATTTTGTACCGTATTTTCCCTGGGCTACAGACAGACGGAAAGCGAAGTGGTCCTATTAGGGTTTCTTTTTCCCTTTGAGCGTTTACTTTAGCTACGTTACATTAAAGATTTGCTTTTTAAATCTCATAAGAAGTTACTAAGTAACCATTAAGCGTCTCTGCTCTAGCCACATACTGGGGGTATTATGCGGCCGATGTGTTCAGTACATTGGCAAAACCTTTTTAAAGTATTAGTTACCGCACCGAAAACCCGTTTCGTAATGTTTATTGCGCAAGGGTTTGGTGTAATGAATGCATGTCACTTCAAACTGAAAATTTTGGCCACATTCTGGTCCTAAGAATTTTACGTTTTTGCCATCGAGTCGCTAAGAAGAACTGAACATTTGTAATATACGACACCCAACGGGCATAGTTGCCTGGTACCATTATTCGCCAGGATCAAGTGTCATTTGGATTACCTTAATGTATTTTATCTTACTCAGCCCTGTCTATCTTCTTTCTTTTGTTTGAACTTAAGGCGAGAACAAGTGCTGGGTTGTGTCCTCTTTAGAATTTTTTACCCTGCTAACCAGAATAATGTGGATTCATATGTGAATACATATTTTTTTAACATCTTTTGATACCATACGAAGAAAAAAATATACGATAATAACATTGAATATTTCTAATAACATAAAGAATAGTTCTTTCAAGTTTCAATGTTGTCTATGAAAATTATTGAAATTTCTTTTCATTCTTTTGTGTAATTAATATTTTTTTTTCTAAATAGGACCGCATTTATTCATTCTTAAAATATTTGAAATAACGTACAAAGGTGAACATACCAAGAGGTATGTTGACCTGTTGTGTATTTCAGAATGTTGCTCAAGCGTGGATCTGCGCTGGGGCATAGTTAGAAAGAGATGCTGCTATACAAGTTACTTAAAACTGTCCCTTTTTAACTATCCTCAAGCATTTGCTTGCTTGAGTAATGTTCTGTAAAATGGGCCTAACAGATCATTCACTTCTTAATCCAAAATTAGCATTTATTCTCGCTTTAACATTATTTCTGTGTATATTATTTATTGATCTCTAATTCAAGTATTATTCTTATGTAATATTTTTGTATATAATTGATTTTCTTTCAGTTAGATAGGCATTATGTTTAGTTTTGATTTTTATTTTGTTATGTATTATTTTCGACAGCCCTCGGGGATGGATCAGAGGGAGATTGATGAGATAGCCGCGTGGTTAGAACAGGAAAAGGTGTGTTCATAATTTGTGTACACTCATTATCAGTTTACTTCATATTATGATATCATTATTTCGCTTTATATTTATGTGACTTTTTTCAAAACATTTAAGATATATACATACTTACGCACATGTAGACAACAGCACATTCCCTGACATCTACACGTTGCAAAATTTAATACAATTCAATGAAATACAATTGTTTTAGCAGTACGGTTTGAAATCACATCACCAGCCTAGTCGATACCACCCATTAATAATCATGGCATAATTCAAATTCAACAAACAATAAAGATTTCATTTCATAAGTTGGCATTCACAGATTTGGGTACATTCCATTAATTTTACCAATTTTGTTTCCCGAGTGAATAGTTTTGAAAATTGCCAACAATTTTACTTGTACAATTAATAATGTCATAATATAATAATAATTAACGAAATAAAACTGCCGTGTCTATAAATAAAAGATGGTTTAAAGGTAGATTGCTAATAATTCTAACCTCAACTCAAAAGGCATTACCTATATTAAAACCGATTAATTGAATTAAAGTTGATATTTTTCATGTTGAACAAATTATGTATGGGCAGCAGTGGAGGGGAAGAAGTAACAAATCCACAAGATAAAAGTCCCAAAACTTTAATTATCGTATCAAAGTTCTTAATACAAAAAATATAGAAAAACATAAATCTAATTTCCTAAATAAGTCACCACCGCGTGTCGAAATTGTCTTTTTGAATTAACAGCCACGACTAGTCACATTTCGCGGATTCGGCAATTTCTATAGACAAGGCGCCCCGTCACGTGGCATTCGTCGTAGGTACTCGTATATACTCCATGCATTTCCATAACAAGCATTGTGTAACGTTATTATAATATAACGTTATCAACATAAAAACTGCAATATGCATTTCAAATTTAATTAATCTCACGCACATGCCATCATAAAATTGTACTCCTGGCACAGATAATTATTTGGCACAGCATTTATATTCTCTTTCTAATAAAAGTGGTAACTGTTAAGTCCTAGATGTCAGCACTTTCATTTCAAATATTTGCCTATCAAAAATCTATGGGCCTTAATCCACATTTATTATTTATTTGATTATATGTGACCATATCGAAGTGAACGCCCTCTTGTCAATTACCTATGTTTTTATAATGAGCAGTTAAAACTATTCAGCAGTTGACTCGTTCAAGCTGTTGATGTGATTAACCGTACTTATGTCCCTTGAAACTTATCTAAGCGAATCTCTAGTACAATTCTTACGTAGGCGAGTGATTTCAATTAACGCTCAACAGATGGCTAAAGGAACGTTAATTTTTGCAAATTCATTGTTCATTCGTAGCAAAAGTGGTTATATGCAGTGGTACAATCGCTTAGTTAAGTTAGTATAAGTGTCAATGTGTCTATCGGGTGTCAAAAATCAATGGGAATGGGATTTTAACCTGCTCCTTCCATGTATAAATGTCCACCTGGCTAGCTACCACCATTTTGTCAGATTGAGGTTGTGCTTAAAAAAGGAAAATACCTTAAATACTGACAATAGCAAATTTTACTAAATTGAAATCTCCATATATCAAAAAACTACGTTAAATAAATATAACATTTGTATTATTTTTTCATTTTACCAAGACAGTATGTTAAACTTCTTGGTCCTCTATACAATATCTAATATAGAGATTTGGTCGCAATTTTGATCTTTCACGTATAATAAAATCGTAAAGCCAATTTGTTTGATCATGCATCACATAAAAAGGATTCTGTAATCACAAAATGATGCATTTTAGTGTGGTTTTGCAATAAATATATTGTTTATTACCCGCTATAAATGGCAAAAATACAGATGAATTAGTTTTTTTGTCGATACAATTCGCGGGCCTGGCTCATTGCTACTTTCCAAAGTTCCATAAATGCCGTGTTGCCTATTAGTAAGGTTTCCTCTTCTAGTAAAATTTGCCTATAATAATTTAAGGTACTTTCCTTTCATGTCTAATTGAGTTAGGACACCGGGTTTAAACAATGTGAATCCCATCCCAGGTGGCTACAGAAGCTAACGGCGCGCACGAGAGTGTGACAAGCAGTGACTTCGACCGGTTCTTGGAGGAGCGCGCGGCTGCAGCCGATAACCTGCCCAGCGCTGGGGACGGCCGCTCCCACCCCCAAACACCACGACATCGGCAGATCAAGAAGGAGGAACAGGATCCCATGTTTGCACTCTGAGCTATGGTAATGTTAAACATACACACGTTTAAGTATTGCAAGTACATAGCCTTAGACATTTGTTTTGCATCGAAGTTTTGGGCTGACGTACAGAGGTATCGAAGTATAATCATTCATTTCGTATAACAGAGTTGAACTTAATTTTGGATCGCGTACGCGACTGTTGAATTGTACGCGCATTGACAGGTTCAGTCTCTTGGAGTAAATGGGCACTTTCCGCCATATTGGTTCTTCCCAATACTTCCGATACTATTGTTTTTGTTTTCTTCATAAAATAATCATTTCAAAGAGTTCATTTTGGTGGTGATTGTACTTACGCTGGTCATTACGAGAAATAAGCTGTCAAAGCGAACGTGAAAGTTAAGCTGAACTAGAGAAGCGCTGCTTAGCCGTGTCTCATTTTAAGCGAGTTACAAGGGGGAAGCTTTTGATGTCAAGTATTTTTTTAATAATAGATTATTGTACCTTTCGCATACTCAAACGCCTTCTTAACTTTAAGAGCCCCCTTATACATCATTCCGTTGCTTTGAATGTCAACGATATGAAGTGACAGCAAAACGCCTCCGTGGCTCAATGTAAACAACATTGGGTTTACGAGTCGGGGGTCGCTTCGATCCTCAGCGGGGTACATGTTTAAGTACTCGGTTTGGTTGGTGGTAGGGCATTTTAAATGTCCGCCTGGCCAGCTACCACCATCTTATCTAAATCTGCCGCCAAGCAGCAATGTTAATAGCATTGTTGTGTTCCGGTTGTCAGAGATAAGATAGCCAGTCCCCCAAATGTGTTCGGGTTTCCGGGTCAGTACGCTTCCACCTTCGACCTCATCTTCACTTAACATAAGGTGTGTGTGAAGTACTAACCCATCGTGCATAAAAAAAAGGTGACAGCATAATATTTAAGGGGTTCTAAAAGATAAGCGTTTGAGTATTTCGGGCGTTAGACACACTGTGATTTGTCGCCTTACATTACGATCATCAAAAATGAAAACCAAAATGACATTAGCATTAATAAAAAGTATCTTCCAATTTGATATCAAATCGGAAATGGGTGGGGATTTCCGATCTCGTAATGTGATGTATCTAACATCTCTCCGCCCATCACCGAAGACATACGTGACATCTCTGAACGTCAGCCTAGGATGTGTATGGTAGAGCGAGGATTCCAACGCCGCTGGCTCACTGCGCATTGTTACGGACTGTCCACACCAGGCATAAGTTGAGCGACTCGTATTCGGGCAAATTTTGGTAAAGCAGAGGAAGAATGTTGCGGGATTTGTGTCGAAACATACTAGTATTGACAAAATATCTCCGATAAAGGTAGCGCAACGTGTGCCTGCTGCGGACGAGCCATCACTTTTCCAAATTGTTTTATTTATTCGGTATTTTGTTATTGTTAATAATACCATAGTATTGTAACTGGCAACGACGTCTTTGGTCGATTCACGCCAAGATTGGTACCTAAAATCAACATTCTTTAGATCAACTTTCATTATATCAACACCAATAGGTCAACAGTGTAACAGGTCAACCATTTATTGTATCAATAATTTGTTCGAATCGAACCGAACCGAATCGCTCCGTTTTAGAAATCTATTCATTAACTTGACTATGCCACATAAGTGTAGTACCTTTAATGACACCTATTTGAACTCGTAAACAGTTGATGTAGTTAATTGTTGACAAAATAATCTGTTGATATAACAAATTATTGATGCAATATATGGTTGACCTATTGGTGTTGATATAATGCAAGTTGATCTAAAGAATGTTGATTTTAGATACCAATCCCATTCACGCCAGTTTATTGTGTATAAGAGAAAATATATCTTAAAGTATTATACGTTCAGGAGCAATCGCCTATTTCCAGTCTATGGAGTGCGGTGGGTCCGCGGCTTTACTTGTATACCCTCTATTGTGGGTACTGTACGGATAATGTTCATTTATTATTCAATATGCCGTTTGGTGCCTGGCTTTTATAGTTGTAAAATTGAAATATTTTAAGCTGACTAATGAACTTTCCACGGTTATTTGCTAATTTTAAGAGTATAAATGAATTATCTTGCCTCATATTTAATGTCAGCACCGAGGTTTTTAATCTTTCATGGATCCTACATGGATCGGTAATTTTTGATATTATTTTTTCAACTTAAAATACTTCAATGTAAGCGGATTCACGTAATTGCTTCATTATTTATACATCGACCACTGAATAGACTGGTTTTCTATCCCAGTACAAAAATCTTTTATTCCAAAATCATTCGTTCGGTGATGATAAGTCGATTAATTTCTTAATCTGATAGCTTGTTTCTTCGACGCGTTTTTTTTTTCGAATGTAAGTTACTTTGCAAACTCATTACATAAGTTTTAACCGCCTCAGTGGCTTGATGTAAACAACAGTGTTTATAAAACGGTGGTCGCAGTTTCAATTCCCAGCTCCAATAAAGTATGACATTTTAAAATCTTGGCCTGGCTGGCAATCACCATCTTATCTAAGTCTGCCGCCAACAATGTTGATAGCATTATCGTGGTCCGGCTGTTTGTGATAAGATAACCATAACGTTGAGGGACACGTGTTTGCACTTTCGGTCTCATCTTCACATAACATCAATTGTATTGAGGTCAAGACCTAAAAGAACGGTGTCGAAGAAACAAACTGTCGGACCAAGAAGATGTCGAATTGTAATTAAAAATGATTTTGGAATAATACGATTGTCGCACTGGTGTAGGAGATCCCTTATAGAGCGCAATATTAACTTTGTAACACTAGGGCAAGTTTATTTACACCATGGACCAGTACAACAATAGGACTGGCAATCGCCATACTAGAAATCGTACGTCGGAAGATCTCAAAATCCACTTAAACTAGATTGCGCTGGCTACAATTGCTATAGATTTTTTTTTTAATATCTATGCTTATCATCATCATTATGTGACCCGACAGACGTCTACTATTGGACAAAGGCCTCTCCCAAAGATCTCCACAACGATCGGTCCTGCGCTGGCCGCATCCAGCGACTTCCCGCGATCTTTACCAAATCGTCGATCCACCTCATGGGCGGCTCGGGGAGGACGCTGCCTCTTCTGGTGCGTGTTCGCTACTCGAGAACCTTTCCTCCCCAACAGTCGTCGGTCCTACGAGCAAACCCACTGCCATTTAAGTTTGGCAATTCTTGGAGCTATATCGGTCACTTTGGTTCTCCTGCGGATCTCCTCATTTCTAATTCGATCCCGCAGGGAGACTCCGAGCATAGCTCTCTCCATTGCCCTTTGGGTGACCTTGAGTCTTCTTATGAGGCCCATCAACACTCGCTGATCAAACACTTTCATCTTGAGACATTGCGGTATTTGGGGCGAGACTGCTGCTACGAGGATGCTACGTACCTTCCCAAACGCAGCCCAGCCGAGTTGGATTCGACGATTGACTTCCTTCTCGAAGTTGGATTTACCTAACTGGACTGTTTGTCCAAGGTATACATGCTCGTTGACAACTTCGAGTGTAGTGTCACCTATCCTCTATATCTATATATTTATATAAATTATAGCACACTTTGAAGAAAATAATCGTAATTGGTCAAGACTACTTTGCATATTTTTTTTTGTCTGTGCTATGAGTCAGCGCAATCTAGTTTCAATGGACTTTGAGAGTTTTTGAGTTACGATTTTTAGTATGGCGATTGGTCCTCTTGTTTTATTGGTCCATGTTCACACTAATGTCGGGCTACTGACACGTAGCATAGATAACACCTCTCACTCACACTACTCAGCAGCGAGGGAGAGGTGATGTCTCTCATGTCAGTCGTCAGTTGATATGTCCGGCAATAAGTAGATTCGTCTAATATATTCGCGTATAGTCAAGACCACGGGAGCATTTAATACAAGACCATTGGTGTTTTAGCTTCAATTGTAATGCTGAATTACGATTTTATAGGAAGTATTCGAAATAGTGAACGCAATGAAGGGTGTTGATTGTGATAAAAACAACTTCATTTCGTGCGCAGGACGTTGCGCAGCACTTATATAGATTTAGTGAGTACGTTTAGGGTTAAATCATGGATATATATTTTGTACATTTGATTTTGAACATTCATAGACTGCATTTTGCTTATATTATATGTTAATGCGATGAAATATAATGAATTGAATAATATTTTTTAGTATCTAAAATGAATTATGCCACCTATAAGCGAAATGAGACAACACCTATCTATCAGCTTTGACCCCTATTATTTAAATCCATCTTCACATATGTTCTTTCACTGGAAAATGTATCGAGACTGAACATGAAGGTTTTCTGGATTACTCGTAAAATAATAATATTCGATCCTAACTTGAAACACCTCAATATCATCTCAATCCGGTAACAGAAATGATATTACGTTTAGCGTTATAGTCTGACCGCGGACTTTGTGTCGCGCCTTAGGTGTGATAGAACGAATGCAGCATAGACATATTGGACTAGATCACGAACCAAAAATAAAGTGGAGACGGACTATCCATACCCTAGTGGAGGTTGTTGATTAGCAAAGACTGTACCGTGTTTTTAATTAATAAAATTCCCGAGAAGTGAAATGTAATGTTAAAGCGGAATTTGAGGATCTGCGACAAACACTACCTGGAAAGTAGACAATATTATTTCCAGCGTGTTTACTCGTAATTTTGTTATCGAGTGGTGCCAAATCGCAAATCTCGTGCAGTGGCAAACGATCCAGTTATAATGGCTAAGTCACGGCCAGCATTACGAGCTAACTTGGAATCACAGGACACCGTCGCATACCTACATCAACACCTCTTTGTTTTTGCTCCGTGCCCTAGATAATGCAAATTAGGATGCCCATTGGTAGCGTCACTCATCGAAATACAAACGTGCGAAGAACTGTAGTTCGGAAGATCGTAGTTCCGATACTCTGTTGGCCGACACATTGCTTGTACGATAAACCATAAAGCGACAGAATACTTCTTCGAAGAACGCTAGTGCGAAACCTTTGTAGTGACCAAGCAAGGTGGAGTCGGTGCACCCCGATACTGTTGGTTAGGTTCAGAAGGTTAGCCTTCGATAGGTTGAACATAATGAACTTTCTAGGGAGTTCTTTCGCACCAGCGTTCGTCGAAGAAGTATTCTGTCGCTTGCTTGTGCAATAAACCATAGTTTATCGCACAAGCAATGTGTCAACTAACAGAGAATCGGAACTACGATCTTTCGAATCACAGTTTTCGCACGTTTGTATTTCGATGTTCTGTTAAAAAATCTGCTCCTATTCGTGCTCTTTTAAATTACTTTCCACTGCTAGGGCTTGCGACTTACGCGAGGTGGGAGGACGACTGGCAGGTGTTAGTGAAGCTTTTGAACTTGATCCTGGGTATGCGCGGACTGTATCTCGTGACTTTAGTACAAAAATGCGGCACGTTTTGGTTTCATACATTTTGACGCACTTGTGTTGTCTAGTCCAATGTCTGTGATGCAGTAAGGAAGGCAGAGATTCACACGAACCAAAGGAGTGAATCTGCGGTCATAATATAACTTAGGTTGTTATAAGTACTTTTAAACCAAATAACAATACACAATAAATAAATTATAATAATGAACAAAAGTTACCTAAAAGTTAACCCCATCGTACCAAAGTAACTACAATATTAACACTAACAATAATTTACATCTTAACCATTCCAGTTTCGTCTCAATTAAATGTTCTTTTGGTGTTAATGTGATAATTTGAAAAGAACAAGCTTAATGTTAATTATTTAAAAAAGTTATTTTATGTTGTAATCGTTGTATTTAAGGTAATAAAAATAATTATTGTATGTACCACTGTTGTTTTCTTTTACTGTGCTGACCTCTCATATGGACGTCCTAGAAAGTGATGTGCTTGGAACAGGAACCTATCACTCATTACTCTCCGCTAAGTGAAGAATACAAAATGATGATGGCGACGAAATACTTTGGGTGGGATTTCTTAAGTTTTTCATTGTGCAGTCACTGCAGGATTATTTTAATATTTATTGGAAGCAGCAAAATGGAAATGCGACTGATGTATACTTTAGAGACATTCTAAACAACCTCTGCTTTTTCTTAGATTTAGAACTACTTGGAAGAAGGAATTTTCGAGACATTTTGATGTTTATTACATGCAAATGATCCATGTATATTATTCTGTTATTTCAGTTGGGTCCTTGTCATTGGAAAAATCGGCACTCTTCTCTGTCCTCTAGTGTTGCCAAACTCGATAAATTCATCTATAATATGGATGTCGGTATCGACAGCTGCATGAACTCTGGAATAGTATTGAAGATATCTGATACTATCGATAGTATTGCCACCGATTTACAATCCATACTATTGATGTATTTACAGTAACGATAGCAAACTTTTATTCAATAGTGTTAAATTCTGGACGATGTTAACAATGGGAACACCCAAGGTTTGGTAAATCTACATTATTAATTTTAATACAAATGAACTGGTCAACTGAACTAGTGGGAATAGAGGTAATTTCATGTGTTTTAATGGCCTTTTTCAGATTGACTTTTAGCTGTTGCCCTTTTAGAAAAAACCTAAAATATTACCCTCTTTTGGGCCGTCGGGTAAAAACAGAATCATACGCACATAAACCAATTACATTCTCTGCGCTACAATCCGAAAATTTTATTAAGGCCCACTGTCAGTGATTGAAAGTCGGCAGATTAAATCAAATTCCAAATGCGAGTATATACCATTAAACCTGCAACTGCAATCGATATTGTTACAATAATGTTCACTATCGATGTGTATGCCTCAAATTTATATTAGTCTCAAGTAATACTATCGATACTCGTAGGGTTGCCATATGTCCCGTATATACGTGACTGTCACCGTATTTGACCATCCCGTCTCGTATTACTATATGTCCCGTATTTCGACAAAATACGGAAATAGAATAGACAGGTGAAGGGCGCGCGCGCGATAGCCACTACTGTGGAGATAATCTCATCAGATCAATACCCATCTGTTAGAAAACTCGTACTACGTGCACATGCGTGCAAAAGTAGTTAAATATAATAAAACATAAGTTCAAAAGCCGCGTGTCCGTATTTTAGGCATCAGAAAAGAAAACGTCCCGTATTGACTTCTAGAAGTTATGGCAACCCTAACTATCGATAGCCGATTACTGGTACATAGTATCGATATCAACAGTTTTGCTGTGTATCGATAGTTTTACACATTGTTTAATCGATATATCGGTTTTGCCTTTTCAGGACTCCATAGACTTTCATTTACTACTATTATAACACATTTATCATTATCAATTGCTCTACAACACAGGTATTGAATATAAGTACGTATTGACTCATTGTTCGATTTTAGTGACGTTTAATTTAGTTGGGTAGCTCAGGGCTGCATCATATTCATGGGTGCTAGCAACAGTCTACGCATCTAGTAGGTTACCCGTGAGCTTGACTATAAACCGGCAACAATACTATCTTACGCGTAACGTTTATTACACCAACTGCAACGTACGTTTGAGCTGCAGGCCACCACGTACTACCTCGAAGACCGTCCCATGCGCTGTCGCGCTATCATCATATAAGCGTCCTTGAAGTAAGGAAAGACGTATCATCATCATCATCTCAGCCCGTAAACATTCCACTGCGGGGATATAGACCTTCCCTCGTATAATGATGGACCACCACGCTGGCCCAATGCGGGTTGGGAACTTCACATGCCTTAGAATTTTTATTTGTCAGGCATGCAGGTTTCCTCAAGATGTTTTCCTTCACCGTTTAAGAGCAGTCGGATAAATAGGTAATTAAAAACTCATTGGTACATGGCCTGCCTGGGAATCGAACCCGGATCTCCCAAATTCGGAGACTGCGTCTTAACCTTGTCTAGAGCGCTCACGTTACCAAAAGCGATCTGATGTGAAAGGAAACAAACACGTATGTTTTATTTCATTTATTTATCAATTTCTGTATCCACAATAGATACATGAAAAACAGATTTGGCAATTAGTATGATATTTACATATACAGACAGAATTGCTCGAATAAATTAAAGATCAATTTATTATAATATGAAAAAATAGCAAGTTTTTACATTTGAATCAGGATAAAGCACCTATAATGATCTACCAATCGTTCTAACAAAAATGAATATAACACGTATAAAAATACCTCAATAAGACCACTTATAAAATCTATTTCTTGTGATGAATAGAATATGAATTGATTATAGAAAAATATCGTTTAAAAGTATAAAACACAACGCCAAAGCTCTACCATAAGAAAAACTTAAATGCTTGTTCGAAACTCTACCTTGTACTGAGGTAAGGAATGTGAAGTTGCCATTATGATACAGAAATTATAAATACATTCGTATTGTACACTAAGCTGCTGTTCGTACGTAATAATAAATTATGCTTTCTAAGAGCACTCCAGGGGAAGCGGTAGAAAGTATGGCTACGTCAAATTCTAAAATCGTGGCCGTCATATCATATAAAACGAGACCATTCATAATAAATCGGACAGATAAAAACGGCACTTTTTATCGCTTACCGTGGAACGTCTAACTAAATCTGGCCCAAAATACAGAGATCCTTGCAAGTGGATGATGTTGCTAAGAGAACGACCACCCTTAACTTAAGCAACGTCGACCGCTGCCGATTCCCAGTGCACCAAACTCCCATGTAGTATAATTTATGGATCCTTCCAGGGCCACCATAGACGCACCGGTTAAGAATCGTAGAGTATTTCGCTTAGAATATCAATAATTGCGACGACGACAAACAATTCGATTCAAGTACAACCTTAACAAATTTTAGAGAACAATTTATTCCAACAGTCTGGCAAAGGAAATGCACGTTCAGTGTTAGTTTCAGTATAAAAGTAAGTATTATATCTATACAGGCCTATGCTATGGAAGTCTCATTCGAGCCCAACACCGCCGAGTACTTATAACTCGTCTCTGGCGGGCTGCTCCTCCTCTTCGTCGTATTCACTCTGCAATACAAACAAACATAATGGAACATTTAGAAAACATTGGGGAAACTATAAACATGTCATTGTATAATTTCTAAATTTTAAATACTAAAAAAATAGGTTTTAATTGGGCGAGCTTCATTTTTCTTATAATTTGTTCGCAAGCGCAACTTGTAAAATTCTAAGGTGCTAGTTACATCTAAGGCTAGTTCTGCATGCATGTCTATCTCCCTAAGTCCAATGTAACAGATGTTACTTATGTATAATTATGTATGGTCCTTTTTGGTAAATAAACATCTTATCTATGTATCTACCAACGTACGTCGCAAGTGCATAATAATGAAAGTATTTTTTATTATTTAGTATCTTTTTTTTGCGATCCTCTAATAATGAGTGTAAATATAGGGTGGTGAATTACCCAAATTCCAGACAATAGCTTAAAAATATAAAAGAAAACCTTACCACACTGGGTACGGGCTCGGAACCCTCTCCGTCAGTCTCCACGAATTTGGTGAGGGCGGCCAGCGTCCTCTCGCCATTGTAGTCACGCGCCTGCACAGACAAGTTCATCGGTCACGTAATAATACAATACAGGATAATGATGGATTGACACATCAATCTTCATTTAAATGAATGGACTTTAGTTCTACAAGCAAAAGCTGCCCATAAATTTCTACAATACAAAGCACTACCTACCTACCTACTTGTATTAGGTTTGTACTAAAAATCAAATAATAAGAAGAGCATTGGTATTGGTACAACATGGCCATGAAAAATATAACAAATGAGGGCATGGTCTGCACTCATCGACTGGTCGATTTGGCTATCAAAAATCACAAGAGAGAGAGAGTTAATAATTTCGTCAAATTGTCCTTACATCAATCTAAAATGTAAACCAAGTTAAGTTAAGTCCAAGTTTGACATGCCTGCACTAGATCAGCCCTTGTCGGGGTGCGATGTCAGACAACCTCCTCGTGTGCCTGATGGCTACTTGTCCCCCTGGATATGTCTGGGGGGAACGGTAGTCGTTGGGCCGGTGCACCCTGGGCATCGGTCAACAACTTCCCTTTTAAGGGTTCTTGTTGGCCGATGGCGAATAGTCTGACACCGGGGGGCTCCTCCGCGTGTCCCTCTGGTTTAGCAGAGGGCACTGCGGATGGAGCAGGAGACGCTCCCCTCCTAGCGGGGGAGTAAGGGTGGGCTCGGTGTGCACTCGCACTGCCGCCGAGCAGGCCTGGGGAGGAGGTTAGGGGGGACCTCCTACCCCTTGCCACCGCCGGGCTCGTAATCCGGGACCGCGGCTTTCAGCTGCAGTCCGGGACCGAGGGTCTTGGCCTAACCGCCCGGACCGCGAGGAAGGAAAACCTCTATAAAAACCAGCCCAAGTCTCGGCTCCGAGGCCCGCCTCGGCGCCGAGATGCCCTCGTCGTCCCACTCCCGAAAATTCGTTTTCGGGAGTGGAACGGCGAGGGATGGTGGAGGGCGAAGTCCACCGCAGCGGGCTGCGGCGAGGAAGCGGCGCTCCCTGAGGAATGCCCATATGTCCATATGGGCAGGGGACGCCGCGGAATCGTCTGCAGCACGTGGGCGACCTCTCCTCTACGACTGCAGCTAAGGCTGCGGCCGTCGACGAGAGGTCGTGGGAACCGGCCCCCCCCCCCTCTGTTCGGGGGGGGGGGGGGGGAACGGCGGGAGGTTTGGAGGGGCGGTGTCCCTTATCGCCGCCTCTCCGGGCGTCCCGCTGTTGCAGGCCGCTATGGTAGGGGACGACCTCTCTGTTGAGAGGTCGTAGCCGTGCGGGACGGCCACTCTTTGCCGCCCGCAGCTAGTTTTGTCGTCCGAGCTGCGGGCCGCCAAGGAGAGGCCGTGGAAAGCGGTCCTCTCTCTCTGCGAGAAATTACTACCTCGCAGAGCGAGGGGAGACACAGCCGCACGGGGGGCACGGAGGAGAGCTTATCTTCAATGATAGGCAATCCTCTGCCCCCCCTACCCTGCGGGGCCGTGGGTGGCGATCCGGGGGGATCACCGCCCACACATAGGCCCCGCGAGAAGGCGCGCGCGGTGTTTTCCGCGCGCCTTCTAGAGGTGGCTGGACCAGGCGATTCCTCCCTGCTCCAGCCCAGAGGTGGGCCTGCCGCCGCTTTTGTCCTGGCGGCGGGCACCGCGCTGGCGTGGCTGCGGACGAATACCAGATGGTACCCGCGGCCACGCCGTCAACGGCGCGCGCGAGGGAACACCCAGGAGTTTTTAGTCGGTAGGCCGGCACCTTCTGTGCCGGAGTCCGACATAATCCGCCCCCCTCCCCCGAGGAGGGCGGATAAGCATGAGCGTTTCTCCTGGTAAAAAAAAAAAAAAAAAAAAAAGATCAGCCCTTGTCACACTAAATAAAATAACAATATAAGTATTTAAAAAACCGACAGCATATTTTGTGGGCGCCACATTCTATTTTTTATTATAAAACCCTATGACACCATGGCGACAGAAATCTACATACATGCACTGAAAAACATCATCCTTCTGGGGCAGTCGGGTAAGTTTAATAAGAGCCTCACTTGGTTGTCCTTGGTGTAGAGCTTGATGGTAGGGAAGGAGGTTATCTTGGTGTGCTCGAGCTCGTTCGCTGTGGCGTCCATCTTGGCGATCACGATGTCCTCGTCCTTCTCAAAGTGCTCGCCGAGTTTGTCGTAGATCGGCGCGAGCTGCTTGCAGTGGCCGCACCTGGAGATAGCATGCGGTTATATTAACAGGTTAGATATGCGAATGATCTTGGGTGTTGCTGGCTAGGGCCCGTATTAATAAACCGTTCTCAAGATTGAGAATAGTTAAGAGAATAGAGTAAACGTGTTGATTAATAAACCTTACTTGAGATCTGAAACGCACGTGCATACTCAAGCAGTACTCACTTGAGACGTGCGCCGAGTTTCACGTATTAATAAACGAAACTCAAGACTATCATTCATTCGCCGCTCAGGCGAATACTTGAGAAGTGATCTCAGCTGAGTAGACCTCAAGATTGGTTTACAAATTAGCACGGAGCTTGAGATAGCGTCAACTGCTTAAGACGCATCTCTGTTGATACAGCGTCAAGACTGTATGATGATGTAAAACATTTCCCAATTTTATATAAACAAGGAATGAAAATCACATTCACTAGTTCATACTTTGCTCTGAACAATATTCGGGGTGATTACATAATCGTGACGCATAACGTCGGCGACTTATGGCTCGGAGTCGACGACGGTGATTAAAGGCGTCCTACCGTGTAGTGACCTTTTCATACAACTTGTTAACATAGGAATACTATTAAGCTAATGACATTCTATTTTATATTCATTAATGTCGCGTTACTAAAATAAGTTTTGAAAAAAATAACTGGAAAACTCTATAGAAATTAGATTAGAAAGTTCTCGTTATCTGAAGAAAACCGATTTACGAACGAGAATCGTATCGAGAGGTCTCGGGTGTTTCATAAAAACGCAAACTTTAGTTTGTACAACTGGGTTTTTATACAGCGAACAAATATTCCTTTAAGATGGGAAAAAACCTACAAATTTTATAAAACAGAGCCCAGACCTGAAAGTAGTAGTTTCTGGTCTGGGGATGAATCTATAATTCATGTCCGGAAAGTATATAAGGAATTTTATTTTTAAATAAAAACAAGAAAATCACGACTATGTCAAATTTCGTGGTCTTTCTTTAATTTGAGACTCATTGTATATTAGATAGATTTAATTATAATTATTAAACCTGTCGATATGCGTCGAAGAAATGACAAAGAAATACATTTTCATTTGGTTTCGAGATTTTCTAAGTAAAATTTGCTAATGTTTATATTAGATGTTTTTGAATAATGTAGAATTCTCCAGCCATTAGGTGTCTGGGACACTCGATCGATCATTTAAATCAATGGTGCCGGTTCGGATGTACACCAACTAAACTAAAACCAGTTTTGGAGTGATGCCGTCCCATCGTACTGTTCCAGGGAGAAAGAGACAGTACTACTTTAAAACTGGTTTTAGTTTAGTTTAGGTTAGTTGGTGTACATCCGAATCGACACCAATATCTGGAAAATATGTCATAAATAAAATAGATGAAAACACCCTGGATTAAGACATGGAATATTTTTTATCCCGATAAAGTGAGCAGTTCCCTCGGGATAAACAAATTTCCGGGATAAGTTATTCCACGCAGGCAAAGCCGCAGGCGGAAATCTAGTTAATTATATGTATTTTCTGTACTGGGAATCGATTGAACAATTGTGTTGATTGGGAAGAGTGGAGGACACTTGACCGATTAAATTAAACTACTGCGACTCGTCTTTAGCAGCTCGATATTTAATTTATACATCCTATCTACATACAACTGAAATTTAATTCGTGTAATTCCCGTTACCGTTGACTCCACTCCTGACTACGAACAACTTTCCACTAAGAACCATGGCCGAATTCAGACGAAAATTGTTGGACTTCTATACTAAAGGTGGTTTCAGAATGGTTTACTTTATATCGGTGATCGAAAATTGTTTGATCGATATGGTTCCTTGGGGAAAGTAGTTCGTAATCAAGAATGGTGTCACCACTCCAGTAGGAATTACACGAATCCAAATTAACCCTGTACATGATTTTAGAATGGTAGTAGAAAAAGATCAACAACCATTATGGAATCATGACTCAGTGACCCGACTTAAATTAATCTCCATAAACAGCACATTTTCCACCCACTGAGCAATGAGTCTAGACGTACAACACAGATGTTATTTGCGGTTCAATGAATACGCGCATATACTCCCTGACAGATCAAACACTGTGTAACCTTGTCACATTAACGCTTGTGCTCGTTTTAAAGTATTTGTGAACCTGTTTGTTTCATGAGTAATAAGGTTGCTTCTGAGCTGGTTACTAACAAATCAGATCACAATTGTGTAAACACATGATTCCACGTGGCATGACGTAGTCATGGAAAGTGGTATATTATGTACGGGCGCTCAGTTCGTTTTTTTTTATTAATCGAATATTGTGAATCCACACTTGTTTAAGCAAGCGTTTGTTTGAGTTGTAACAATAAATTGTCGGTAATGTTGATAAAAACAACACCAACTGTGCAATGGAATATTAAACATATTTTAGATTGATCTTACGCAATCCAATCTTACATTATAAAATATACTCTTAAGTTGCTCTTAATATACATACCTCCAGCGTTTCAGTAAATAAGGTCTGTAGTCATTGGATTATATTGGCAAGGAGTCATGTTTGCTACTCACAGTAATTCGAGGCCTAACAACTAGGTAAAAAAGCGCCCTAGAAGGATAAGGGGATAGACGTCTAATGGATAGACGTATCAAGTTACTCATACCATAATTTTCGGCAAATTTTTAGCAATCGAAAGCAAAAATTTTTTCGTGGTACGGTTGGTATGTCTCAACTAACTAATAGCTTATAAGAGATAATGAGTAAGTCTGCTTTATTAAATCAGCATACTTACCTAAGTTATAAGTAAGCATGTATTTGTGGTGTATTAATTATATGTCTATGTAACGTCTAATGTTCACGATACATTGTACGATTTGTTAAAGCTATTTTTTATGACGATATGTTGAGTAGACACGAGCTCTAATTTAGGAAATATCTTATGCGTACAGGACTACTAACAATGATAGCCAGAACACGTGGTCTAGTTAAAGAGCGTAACCCCGAAAGGAATCCACCTTTTCATGCGGTGAATAATAATTATGAAATGTATTAACAATGTAGATTTTAGTCCTCGCTATCTTAATCCTGAGGCCCCACCCGCGTGGTTATATTATGTATAAGCTATGGATTAGCCCTTCTCTTTACTAAATTTTATCAAAATTAGTGGAGTATTGTGCAATTTTTTCGATATCATAATAATGTTCTAACGTGCGATTGGTTGGCTCATCGCTCGATCGGCAACATGACGTTTTCTTATTGGACATCGTTATCGCTGACGACATCGAAGAAGTTACAGAATACCTGTTCCGACATTATAGCTTTATCAAGTAACATACATTAATAACTTACCATGGCGCGTAGAATTCAACAAGGACCCTCTTGTTGGTGTCGAAGACGACATCATCAAAGTTGGTTGCGACTAGAGTCTTCACTGGCTTGGCGGCCCAGTCGGCTGGAAGGTCTTCGCTAAGAAGGTGCTGCTTCAGGTTGCCCGAGAAGAATGACTGGATGAACTCCTATACGGATAATAGACACCGGTGAGTTTCTTTTTATAATCACACTAGTTGCAATGTAGTCGAGTCAGTCCCAGTAAATGCCTATTAAGTTTTCTAGTTATAATAGGAATAAGCTTACAGAATACTATTGAATTCAGTGGTGTCGATTTTAACGACACTTCTCTAAAGCATAACAAATTTGAGACTAGTGCTATTGCGTCTAATTATTCCAAGAAGAAAAAGACAACTTAGACATGTCACATCAGAATCAACCCCAGTGATACGATCTAGCTAAAATATTTCTTCTATAGATTGGGCCAAGTTGCATGTAACTTGTCCCATGTACTACATTGGATATCTTGAAAACAGCGTGACAGGAGGCAAATTAAGCATAAATAAAATTAACACGTTCATGGCCACAACCCGCCTCTCGATATTACAAAAATAATATACCTAAACGTGTTAACAAATCATTTCCTGTTTCCACAATCGATACACGCAAATTTTCAAAGTAATGTTCATAATTAACGCATTTCGCGATAGACTTCAATTATTACCCATTTAATGTGTGTTTTTCACAGCGACATATTAGCAGTCAGATGCGCGACATGACCGTTAATAATCGCATAAAACTAGCATAAAACTCTGATAAATGTTCGGCGCTAACTCAGTAGGTATTAGTTCACATATCAGTAGCCCAACGCACCTAGGCTTTATGTTATTGAAAAAAACATATATCTGATCAGATATATTCGCGCATTCAGAATGACAAGTGGAGGGTAGTCTGTTTCTTGTGATTTGTGGTACCTATGTAGCGAAAATTTCGGTTCGCTTTAACAAATTAGAACATCACACTATACACTGAGGTACTCGTGACGCACAGTCTCCTCTCTCTACACAGGGTACGTGTCATAATCCACCTGCACGAGGTCCACGGGCTGATGGATTTTTATCAGACTAGTGACCAATCTTTTCAGGGCTTGGCTTAACGACTGTCTTCAATCAGAAACAACCGGGACCCTGCATAACGTGTCACCCGAAGCACGAAAACACTCGTATGAACTTCACTAATCGAAGCGCCACGAGATCTCCAAGATTGAATATACTAATATAGCACAACAAGCACACACCGAAGCATAATATATATAATACACCGAAGTTGAATACGACTTATTGGCACCATATTGCACCCGCACAAGCAGTCAGCTGGGTTTTTTAATAGCCAACGTAATGATAATTCATTCTCTGGATATGTGAGAAGTGAGATATGTACGCTGCTGCAGATTGATGCAGATAAACCAGGTATTATAGTGCTTTCATATTAACATAGCTTACTGCTTGTAGAGGTATTGTGTTACACAATTACTTCCTAAACATAGTCAAGACCTTATCGCGCAATTTTACGCTATGCCGTGATAGTGTGTAAACCGTTTAACAATCGATTAATACATAATATACCCAATCAATATACATGAAGTATCATATGTATATTATATAAAAAAGAAAATTTTCTTTTACCTTGAGACGGAAAAACAAAATTCAATATGATTACTGTTTCGTGAATTCCAGAAGAAATATTGTGATTACTCTAGTCGCAGATTTTGCAGATATAATCGAAAATATTACACTCTACCATAATTACCTATAAAATATGTACGAACACTCTGAAATAAATAATTTCTTCATTCATATCGAGTGGAGAGTAAGTTACATGTGACGTACATTGTCATTGAAATCTTGAATAAAAACTTTTCCATAATTCGCGTGTCCTAGTAACTGCAGAAACAGTCTGACGGAGTGGCCTACTACGTGTTAGGTTGGATACATAAAAAGGTAGGAAATACCTCAATCACGTTTGCGTTGAGCTCCTCGGTAGCCGGTTTGTACTTGGCCATGTCCTGCTCCAGCGCGATCAGGCGGGCGGACGGCACCTCGTCCTTCTTCATGCCGAAGAACTCGAGGATTCTGACAATAATTGCTAACTGTTATAACACAGCGTAGCAAGTTTCAGATCGCTGGTAGCCGTTAAAACGGATCTAGGTTTGTCAAATTTCACATAAAGTAGTTGGTATGTCCCATCATGAACGAGCTGCAGTATTTTTTATGCACAATGGGTTTGTACATCACACCTGATGTTAAGTGTAGATGAGGTCGAAGGTGAAAGCGTAGTGACCCGGAAACCGCAACACATTTGGGGGACTGGCTATCTTATCTCTGGCAAGTGGAACACAACAATGCTATTAATATTGCTGCTTGGCGGCAGATTTAGACAAGATGGTGGTAGCTAGCCAGGTGGTAACCAACCAAACCGAGTACTTAAACATGTACCCCGTCGGGGATCGAACCCGCGACCTAAGAATCGTAAACCCAACCCAAAGCCACGGAGGCGGTTATGTATGAGGCGGAGTATGGTAGAGCGGGCCAATGCGCCCACTTAGATCGCGCCCCTCTCACATAACATATTAATAAAAATCTTTGTTAAATGTTCCGTAAAAATTATATTGTGCTATGTATTCCGTTACGGTGTTTGAAATCCATTATTATAGATTACACCTTCGTTTCCAAGTCAGTTCCGTCAATCGCGCCTCGCGTTTCCACCCAAACATCTGTCAAACTAGATAACCGCCACAAGTCACCATGTTGGTTAATTTTTTTTTTCAATAAAGACCAGCAATACATACGCCAGCTAGAGCTCGTGTTAATTTTAGACGTCGTTAGAAACATAGCAAGGGTTTTAATGGTAGATGAAACTATACTCAGTCGTGCTATGAATATTTCACGCCAAATTTCAAGATTGATACCCTTGACCATACTAAAAAAAATGGTCTTGACGGAAGGATTCAACAAACTGATTTTATAAGGACCGCTTTATCTCTTCAGATTTTAAACCAATACACAATTTATTATAAAAAATATCAAATTACCTCTGGTGATCGTCTTCGTCGGTGTTGATGGCGACAGTCATGATCTTGTCCTGGTGGTTCTTGGCAACGGTCTTCAGATCGCCCAGGTATTTCTCGAAGTGGCCATCTTTCTGTAAACAAAACATATAAATGTAAGGCGGTCCTTTTCTCATACAACTGTTGCGCGAGAACTTTTGTTCGTCTTTCTTTCACGTTTGTTGGGTGGTGGTATGTTTAGAATCACCACGTAACTGACTGTACTAATAAAGATCAGGGGTAAGTTCACTAGTGTATGCAATTAAAATTTAGATAAGATGGTGGTAGCTAGCCAGGCGGACATTTAAAATGCCCTTCCACCAAACAAACCGAGTACTTAAACATGTACCCCGCTGGGGATCGAACCCGCGACCTCCGAATCGTAAACCCAATGTTGTTTACATTAAGCCACGGATACGGTCAACTAATAATATTATAAATGCGAAAGTTCGGATACTTGTTTGTTTGTTTCTCAATCAACGGATTAACGGATTTGGATGAAATTTGGTACCTATAGAGGTAGAATATACCCTGGATTAAGACATACGATATTGTTTATCCCGATAAACTGAATAGTAGAGTAGAGAGTAGCGGGATATACAAATTTCCGCGATAAAGTTATTCTACGCAGGAGAAGCTGCGGGAAGCTAGTGATTCATAAAAGTGTGTTAAAAACATAAATGTTCGGTAACATAAACATAACATAACAGAAACGGTTTTCTCCATTTTTAGATATAGCAAAAACGTGTTTTCATGCTTACGGGACAGCAATACATTAAAGATTGACCAATGCTTGTTAGCATAAACACAATACTAAAGAAACGCCTCCGTTAATCATTAAAGAGTACATAAACGTAGGTTAACGACCTTACTGGGTCGCTGTTAATTCTTTACGACGTAAAATTTAAGTTTTGATTTAATATTAACTGAAGAATATCACGTTTTAATTTGGAAGTGAAATTTATCTTTGAGATTACATACATTTAAAAGAAAATTATCACACTTTATCTAAGGAAATGTGCTCTTATTCCTAAAATTTGGCTTTACTTGTATCAATAATATCATTACGATAAAAGTACCTAACTGTAATCCATTTCTAATCAAGTTTATATATTATCAAAGGCTTTGAATAACGGTAAGCAATATCAACCTCAGGCGAACAGTAGGTAAAGAGAATACCGATTTGCATTGGTCGTTTTGTGCTATTTATAACAGCTTTAGCTGGTTGTAGACGAGACAGTTACTTTCACAGACAAAGTTTCGCCTTTGTTGATCTCTGAACTTTCACCATTGACGAGTGCGCTCACTTACCGTGTCGTACGTAGTACAGTCAACATCACAAGTATGATGTCCCGAAGTTAGAACTATTCATGAAGTAAATGTTTTAAGTACAAATATTGATAGCGTAGGAATTAGTCAGTTTGCTTGCTGTTTCCTGTCGTTCACCCAAGGGTTTACGACGCATTAGCTTTAGAGCACCTATGGGTAAATTACATATTCTCGTTCTATTTTTGGAAAAAAGTCACATCACACGCATTCTGTGGGTCTACCCATTCGTTTAAGAATCCGAATAATCGTAACTTTGACAGATTGGTTCCCATTAGTTAGTATAGAGTTCCGTTTTAACTTTAATAAATACAAAATATTTTGAATGTCTTTACATTCACTCAAGTACATATAAAGAAATATTTGACTTTTTGATGAAATGGCCAACAGAGCTTTCGAATGGTTCAAAAATGTGAAATTGATTCCGATAAGTTCATTAATCGTACCCCCAGGGGTAAGGATTTACTAGCTCATTAGACCTGGAGAAGATGGCCACGATTCTGACTCTTATTTTACCAGTTATATTAAAGTTGATTGATCACTATTAAATTGCCAAATAACTCTCAAAGTTTTCATTCACGAAACTCAATACATTTACATTAATATTCAGTAATAATAATTTATTCTATGGTGTCGTCATGTTAAATAAAGCTATTTTCGGTTTCCTAAAGACAGTTACGGCCAAGACATTTAGCGTGACTTTGTATTTCATAATTTTACTTGCTATTACGAGCATAGTTACTCAATTGTTATTGATAATTTTACTTCATGATAATTTACGTTTTCCTGTCTGTTTTATCTTTTAAGGGTACTAATTTTACGCCCGCGATGTCGCTCGCGTGGATTTACTTTATCGTGGAGTAATTTTAGTAAGTTATCCCTAATAGACATTTCCTACCTGTGTGCCAAACTTCAACCCAACCAAATGATTTCGCGATGATTAACAAAAATACATCAAAACTTTCGTTAACAAAAGCTATGTTTCAGATCATACCACATTATGGGCAGTTTGTGTGTTTGTAAACGCTATATGTACTTCATATGATAAATATACATTGATAAATTAAATGTAACTTAAAATTAAGTACAAAGGCGGACTTATCCCATAAAGGGGTCTCTTCCAGTCACCTTGAGGGTACTTGAGAAATAAGACGTGTTGAAATAGTCTCTCTATTAATTTATTTAAAACAGTGATATAAAACAAAATATATCTTAATATTATATTATAATTAAAAGTAGTAAACTGTGCACTTTCTTTTGTGACAATAAATTTTGTGCTGTTTGGTGTTAATTAAAGGACAATCTTTAGTGTACATGCCAGCTGTTCCGTTTGTTTACATTATAGTTTACATACGTGAATGAATATGACTTCGGAAGCTTTGGTTTGTGCGGGATGCCGAAGCATCATTCCCGACAGGGAATTTTTACGGTGCTGTCAGTGCCGTGATGTTTATGAGCGGAAATGCACCACGGTCTCCGTGCAGCGCTTCTATAACACGATGACCAGGGAACACAAAGATGCATGGAAGTGTGACTGTTGCAGAAGTAAACAACCGAAAACAGGAAACGTTAACACTCCGGTGCGTGGTGGTGACGACAATGTTACCCTGCGCCGAGGACAATCCGGCTCATCTGCACCGAAACCTGAGATCGGGGACGGGGAACCAGCATTGGTTATCGAAATGCGATTATTTAGGGAGGAAATGCGGGCGATACGTCATCAGATGGAGCAGTTTACGACTGCCGTCTCAAGTGTGTTGTCTAGAGTTGACGCCTGTGATAAACGGATCGAGGATCTGAGTGCTCGGGTGGACAGCGTCGAGCGTCGAGTAGAAGAGAGTACGGTGAGTCAAGGTACCGATCGCTCACTAGCAGACACTGTTGCCCAACTGAAAAGGGAGATCAATGAAAGGGATCAGGAACTCCTGTCCAATGATCTGGAGATAACCAGCGTCCCGGAGCAGAAAGGTGAAGCAGTTCCGCACATCGTTATGACGCTGGCTAATAAACTGGGTGTCACGTTGGCAGAGCACGACATAGTGAGTGCAGTCCGTGTTGGGCGAGTGCCGGAGCTCACAGAGGATGGTGCTGTGGCCCCCCGACCGCGTGCCATCGCCGTGCGCATGTCGCGGCGCGCCGTGCGCGACCAGCTGCTGCTGGCGGCGCGGGTGCGGCGCGGCGCCACCACCGAGGGCACGGGCCTGCCTGGGGCATCGAGACGCTTCTACGTTAACGAGAGGCTGACACGGGTGAATCGCCAATTATTCTACAAAGCTCGTGAGGCGGCTGGGCGAACTAATTGGCGTTACGTCTGGTCGAGGGATGGCAAAGTCTTCGCTCGTCAGTACCAGGGCAGTGATGCACCTCGCCATCGTCTTTACACGGAAGCTGATTTGGAGCGTGTTTTTGGTATGCGTTAGGTTTGTCCACCTACTAAATAACAAAGAAATTAGTTTTAATTATTCAATTTATTTATTTTTATTATTTTTTTACTTATCAAATTGTGTAACTTTACTATATTGTAACGAAATTTTGCTCACCGTGCCTTCCATAAATTTATTGATTGTGAAATTCGAGTTGACGTTGTTTACTTTGTGTGACCAATCACAGGGGAATTTAGTGACTTTATGTGATCACCTGGAAAACACATATACATTTTGCTATTTTTATTGGGCACTGGTAATTGTAGATCGTAAATTTGTAATTGGTCTGTTGGCTGTATGGAGTTTCTATCAGTGTATAAACTATTACTTACCGATGAATGTAATCAATTTATTTGTTTGTTCCTATTACCGTTTCTATTCCATTTTTGTGATTGTAATGCTGTGTGCCGCTGTAATACACTTTAAGGGTCTGAGTCACATCTTTGAGCATCACAACAAATCCACCTGTACATGCTCTAAACTATTAAATAATCATGCTTATACTGTTTCACGTTGGTATATATTGCTACATTCACTCACATTATTTTGCAAAGATTTATATATTTCATTTTATTATAAAACCAAAGCCATGCCTGCCGTTGTATTTGTAGTATATTATACACCCGTTTTTTACCATTATAACTTGTTGGTCATGCATATAATGCTGCGGAACTATTTTATAATCAATGGTTTCCAAGACTAAATATCTCAAGTTGGCACTATACAATGCGGGCTCTTTGTTTACTGGACAGGATGATTTCCTTGTAGCCATGAAAAAATACGACGCCGATATAGTTGCAATTAATGAATCTTGGATACGTTTAGGGCAAGAAGCACGGGCTCCTGTGGCACCCGGGTATAGATTGAGTTCTGCGCCGCGTCCCCAGCATATGCGCGGCGGGCGGGGTGGGGGGGTAGCATTTTATATTAAACGCTGCGTGCGCGCTCGAGTAATCAAACATCCAGATGCCAATATAGAACAGCTGTGGATAACATTTTCGCTGGGTGGACTGCGCGTCATTGTGGGAACGGCATATCGCCCCGAGTGGGTTAACATCGACTTATTTTTTGACGCGCTTACCGAATCTGTCAGCTATTTTTCTAAATATGACCACGTAATTTTACTGGGTGATTTTAATATTAACATGTTAGATTTTCATAGTCCAAGAACAGCCAAACTGTGTCAGTTTCTCACCTATACGGGTCTGGAGCAGGTGGTGACCGAGCCGACTCACTTCTCCGTTGATAGTGAAACCCTAATCGATGTAGTGTGCACTACTGCCCGCGTCGATAATGTGTCTGTCTCCAATATAACGGGATCTTTTGGACATGCTATGGTGAACGTTACCCTTCAAATAAAAAAACCAAAATGCCCACCTAGATGGATTACATATCGACCCATAAATAAAATTAGCCTTGATAATTTCAATGCGGATCTGAATTCTGTGGATTGGGAATCGGTACTCACTTTGTCTTCCGTCGAATGTATGGTAGACAGGTTTAATTCTCTGGTTTTGTCACTGTTCGATATGCATGCACCTGTTAGAACTTTTAAAATTAAAAGTGACCGGTCTTTGCCTTGGATTACTGACACTGTTAAGGTTATGATGGATTTACGTGATGAGGCTTTTAAGAGGTGTCGAAAAACTAAACTAAATAGCCACAGAGATTACTATAAAGAATTTAAAAATTTGGTAAAAAAAAGTATTTTAAACGAAAAACGTGCTTACTATAACCATTTTATACATAATAAACATAAGAATGCTCAAACGTTTTGGAGAGATGTAAAAGAGAAAATTTTGCCAGACACAAAAAAACATGACTGCTTGCCTGATCATTTTGATGATCCAGATGTTATTAACGCCCATTTTCTGAATGTGCCTGGCCCCTCAACGGTACCCCTCTCGGATCTAACTTATTTTGAACATCACCGATTTGGTGACGCCATTTTAATTTTAAAGACAGTGAATGAGAATGATGTGGCTAGATACATACTATCTATAAAATCAAATGCCTATGGTTCAGATGGTATTGGAAGGGATATGATTTTGCTCACGCTTCCACGAACGCTCCCAATAATAACGGCTATTGTCAATAAATCAATATCTTCTGGAACTGTACCTGCGGCGTGGAAAACTGCAATAGTTACACCTCTTCCTAAAATAGATAGCCCTTCAGATATGAAGGATTTAAGGCCTATCAGTGTCCTACCCTTCATGTCCAAAATACTTGAGAAAGTTATTTATATGCAATTGTCTAAGTATGTTGAGGACAATAATATTTTACCTGTAGTGCAATCTGGGTTTCGTAGGGGAAAAAGCACGGCATCTTCGTTACTGGACGTTGTGGATAATATACTTGTAGATCAGGATGATGGAAATGGTACAATACTGGCTTTTTTGGATTTCTCCCGGGCTTTTGATTGTATTAACATTTCTCTGTTACTTTCAAAGTTAGTTTATTATGGTCTGGATCATCAATCTGTTTGTTGGTTTCATAGCTATCTCAGCAATCGGCAACAATACGTTAAACTTGTGAAATTAGACGGTAAATCTTCACACTCGGCTCCGTCGCCTGTTAATCGTGGTGTGCCTCAGGGTTCGATACTTGGCCCTTTGCTGTTTATCATTTATAGTGCTGACCTTGCCAGGCAGATTGTTCATTCCAGATACCATCTGTACGCTGATGATGTTCAGATTTATATATCTGTGCCTCGTGGGAGAGGTTCTGAGGCCCTTCAGAATATCAATGATGATTTGAATAGGGTTTCGTATTGGTCAAAGAGAAATGCTTTAGAACTTAACCCCACTAAATCAAAATTTATGGTACTGGGCTCAAAAAAGCAAACCTCATATATTTTAGATCTGAACCCCGTAATTAATATATCTGGGAAAGGCATTGATCGCGTTAATGAAGCCAGGAACCTTGGTGTAATAATAGACAGTGATTTGCGTTTTGAGACACATATACTGAATTTAGTACGAAGTTGCTTTTTTCGTTTGAAAATTCTTTATAAGGTAAGGAATTTTTTGAGTGAAGAGGTTCGTGTTACTCTGTGTGAATCTCTGATTTTGTCAAGGCTTAATTATGGGGATCTTGTTTATGGGCCGCGTCTGTACTCAAAAACTCATCGTTTGTTACAGCGAGTGCAAAATGCGTGTTGTCGTTTCTGTTATAACATCCCACCGCGTACACATATCTCACCATACTTAAACGACACGTCGACCCTTAATATAGCATCACGGAGGCAATTACACCTTGCTTGCCTGGTGTTCGACGTTCTAAAGTTTAAAGAACCAGAATATTTATATTCTAAGTTAAGGTTCTCACCTTTTCATGACAGGTATAGTACTAGGCCAAGTCGCTTTCTACTGGCGGGCTATTGTCATAAGACCGTGGCATTTACAGGAAGTTTTCGTTACCAAGCCACAAAATGTTGGAATAACATACCTCCTCCTATAAGAATACTGAGATCTAAACCAACATTTAAATCCAAATGTAGATGTTTTTTGATGGAAAAGCAGAAGATTGGTATTCCAGACCGCTACCTTTCCACTGTCTTCCTATCATGAGAATAATATATGAAGCAGTAGGGGGCTGTAGATTGGATCCATAGCTTGGGCATCACAAATCGAAATATTATAATTTTAACGTCTATAGAATATGAAATCGAAAATGGCAATAATTTCTTAATTTTTCATTAATTAACAATTTATTCTATAATAATAATAAATTTGGTTCAATAACTTAATTAGGTACATATATTTTATTAATTGAATCCAATATGTTACGGGAATAATCTTACACAATATTCTTTTACCAATAACGTTAGTTTTAATTTGATAACACCAAACACATTTCAACATTCCATTTGTCCCACGACCAACCCTCAGGTTTCAGCAGAATACCAGTGTTTTGCCCGCCTCGGGCAAATCCATACACTGAGCTGTAGCCTTTTTGTATACTGCGGCACACACATAATATTTGTTTGTTTCTGTACTTGTGTTTTATTGTTTTAGTTGTATTTTTTTCATATGTAAAATTTATTATGTGTGTGTACATGGATGCAAATAAATGCTTATCTATCTATCTATCTATCTATCTTGGTAAATATAAAAGAACACATTGACTGGGCGTACAAAAAGCTAAACATTTTCATTAAAACTATGGATCTACATATTATATACCTACTATACTACAATAGATATATACACTTACTATATGGCAGTATTAGCCGTTTCCGTCAATAAAAACGACAAACGCATGTACCATTTTCTGATACTGTTTTAATATACAAGGGAAGTTTTCACGGCAAAATTTGGCTGGTTAAGTTTCTATTTACTTTGATATCCACGCGGGCGGAGTCGCGGGTGGAAAGCTATATGATAAGTCCAATTTAAAATGTTGTCAATTACCGCGCAATATGACTTGCCAATGTTTTACATAAAAACGGGTATGTGTACAAAACTTACACCGGTAACTGACACCGGCAGAGATACCGACTCCCGAAAACGGATGTAATGCGAAGCGAGTGTGAATATTAAACAAGTTAATTGGAACGAAAGGCGTGTTCGTATTACATGATCCGATAAATTCATCATGACTACTTATCGCCACTTAATAATACTGCAATTTATCGACGTGGGCAAAAACGCGAAGAATAGTAACGAATATTAAAAACTGTCCCAGCCAACCATGAACCACAAGTAAATGAACAATTCGCAAATTGTAACAACAATTTTGCTGGTGGTCACATGTAAAACATAATAGTATAGGTTTTTTGCCAATCTGCTAGGAAAAATATTTAATATCAATATATTGGATGCTGTATTAATAATTTTAGATACAAGTGCGGTGCGTTGTCGTGTGACGTTAACAAAAAAGCACACAGCGCGTGTGAAATATAAAAAAAAATTAAACATAATATTGAACATTTAGAAAACATATGAGAAACTATGAACATAATAATAACAAAGCAACTGTGTTGAGAGTTAAATATCTTCGAAACGGCTGACCCGATTTCCGTTAAACGTGACTGAGAAGCATTTCGCAAACTCCCAAAAATAAAAAAAATTGTCTCAAATCTATACAGCTGTTTTCGTGATAGAAACAGGCATACAGTGAACTATAGACATCAAACTGATAACACCCCTCTTTTTGCGTCAGAGATTAAATAAAGGATGTGTTTTTAGACATTTACGCTACCAGTGACAGTTTCAAATGATTACATTAACATAATCCATCATAATTTTTACCTGTAAATCAAAAAGTTTTCTTACCTTGGACAGGAAGAGTAGAAGGTGGTATTTGATTTGTCCACCAAAGATCTTGGAGGCGGTCTCGTGTGAGAACTCGACGATGCTGGGCATGCTGTTGACAAACACCCACTTCTTGAGCGAATCCTCGTCCAATAGCTCCGCATCGTACTTGACACTAGGCTCCTCGAACTGTGGGCAAAAGATAGGTTTAAAGAATTTATTTTATTAATAGCAATAAATTGAAAATTTCGAAAATCCCTGAGACTATCACACCATCAAGTAGTAAGCCACCCAACTGTGTTAAAACCTAAATGACTTAGAAGTGACAATTTCTAGAATTTTCCCCTCAAACATGGAAAAGAATCATTTTGCAAACACCAGCTTTCGTAAACAAAAAACGCATACAGGTTCTGGCTCTACCATGCGACAGACAGACATTGAAAGTGGCTTCCAACTTATAAGATCACTCTTCTTAGACTGGGGTTTTAAAATATTGATATTATATGAAGCTATTTATCGAGAAGTGTATATTACAGAAGCCAATAGTAGAATCAAAACCGGGACTTTTACAGTGGCTTCAAAAGTTGGAAGGATTGACTTTAATATACTTATAGGATACAGGTCTATAATGAGGCCATCACGATTCCTTAGCGGCCTATTTACGACACTCCTATGGAGTGTACCATATTACTCAGACGGCAACCACACGGCCAAAATCCGTACGTAACATGATCATTAGTAATTATGTCAATTACGCTCATTTTCTTGGACTAGAAATGACTGAGTAGAAGCTGAAGTGTGTGAAAGAGGATAATAAGAATGTAGTACCCAGCTCAAAATGAATATAAATTAATAAATGAACATGATGCAACTGGTTATACAGGTTGTCCCATAAACAGAAGCACATAAAAAAATATATATAAATTATTGTGGCACCAGCAGCATTCAAAACCTGAACTTGGGTAGAGAGAGAAACTTAATAAAGGATTGTTGGTAACCATAAGTTATTAAAACAGCACGAGAAGTGTATCCTAGAAATACAAGGAATCCAGATAGACTCGCATTAGACCATTGTCCAAGACTCGCATTGTATCATGGGAATTGCTATAGTATGTGCATAAAAGTGTTTAATAAAATTCCAAAAAATATCAGGAACCTACCGCTTAAGCCCATGAAAACAAAACTGTACCAATGGCTCTCGAATTTCTGTTTTTATAGTGTAAATGAATTTTTGAACGGATATTATTGTTAAATTATATTTTATTACTGAAAGTTATATTTGCATGCTACTGTATTTTAGCTGAATAGAAGAGACTTATTTATGTAAAATAATTGTAACACCTAGATATTATGTACCTACCTATTCACAGCAAATAAATTCTATTCTATTCTATTCTATTCTATTCTATTCTAAAAAATAATCAAATTTGTTTTAGATAATTAGGTAAGCAGTAATCGCCTTATGGTTGTTCCATTATTTAAGGGACATTCTATATGTATTGCTATATATGTATGTAGTCCTTTTTAATAGAATTACCAAATGGATGAAATTAAGTAGAACAAAAGGACATTTCTTTATTTTTACGTGTTTTAATACTATGTTTGTGGAGAGGTCTACGTTTAACAGAGGACTAGAATAGGACTAGTGATATGTAGAACAGGATGATATCTGTCATACATATCACTTCATAATCTCTTATTTCACTATACCGAAATGTTAAAGATGAATGCAATAATAAGATGAGTAATTGCCCAAAAGTCAAATACGTCATGTATGTACGGGCATTGTACTTAACATACACGTCGCTTAACCTTAGATAAGACCAATGTTATATCATTCATTATATTATAGATTAACTTGGACTAATTGTGTAAAAGCAAACAAAAACTAAGCAAACAAAAGTTTAAATTGGCTCATTATCATGGACATCCATTTTCCCTTTCCTTAAACAAGAAACAAAATTACAACAGCATTATCAAACATCTGGATGTAAGACATAGAGCTATTGGGATCAGCTCCCACTACTCATAGTTACACAAAAGCCAAAATATTAAAAAGATTTCAAATTGTGCTTGTAATTGGCTAGCTAGGTTAACAAGTTAGTCCTCTGAACCCAAGATGGATTTTTTTGTTGTAGGGCTAAATGTAGTACACTATTTTAATTTAGATATCCTTTGTCTATTTTTGGTGTACATTAAATTATTTTTTTAAATTAACAGAATAAGTTTTAAGCATAACTTCATTTATAAGTCTTGTTTATTTTATAATCACCTTACTGTATAAGGTACAGCATACTAAAAAACTTGTATAAAATTGTACTCAGGAGTCTGAGGTCTCCTAATTAAGGTGCTATAAAATTGTATAAACCAACCTCTGCTGTAAAAAAATGTTGTACTATATTATTGAACTAAATAAACTAATTAGTGTACAAATAACTTGCACCCCATGGTTCACAAGAAATATAATATGGGTGACAAATAAACACTTTTTTTTTCTTTCAAATACACAAGAACTATGAAATGCCAACTGTTAAAAAGGAAGTTAGTTGAGCTACTAGAGGAAGAAAAGCAGAAAGGGAACATCACTATCTGTGGAGACTATTTCTGTCTATGCAATGACTATTTTGTACTACTTTACATTATAATGTAACGACTGTCAGTTTTCCGAAAATAAATAAATAAATCACTCCTTTTTTGGGTGAGTCGTGTAAGAACACAGTCTGAACCTCTGCACTGGCTAACTTAAGCATGAAGGAACACACAGCTAATTAGATCACAGAATATTTTCAGTGACCTTTTTAGGTTTCCATAGCCTAATGGCCAAAACGGATCCCTTATCCTAATAATATATATTACCCTTATCCTAATATATATACATATATTATATCCTAATTTCCGTCTGTATGTGTCCTCCCCTGTGTTACATGATCAATTACATTTAAGGTTAAAGTGCAAGGACAGGAGTTGATGAATTTAAGGATACCAACAATAAGAAGATGTGGCTCACAATAAAAAATTATTAGTTTTGTTGCAGCTATTCTATCATCTATATAACTATGTATGATCTTTATCACTTAGCAAGTTCAAAACTCCACCCACAAAAGCATTATAATAAGGGGGAACCGGTTATCTTTCCTGCTAGGGGCAATAAACTTATTATCAATGTTCAAGCCGGTTAGATAGGCTTAGAAAATTCTATTTGATTACTTCTAAATACATTAATAAATAGAGGATGGTGATGGGAAAAAGTGAGAAGTCTCTTATTTAATTACATCAACCAGGTCATCATTAAATAATCTTAAGTACTTCGGGAGAACAGAAACACTTACAATATCATTTATTATTGATTAATAGGCAATCAGCAGGATGCTGATGTGTCTATATCCAAGCAGTGAATTTTAAAAAGAGCTAAATTTTTTCATGATGTCACATATTGTTCACTTTAAACCACTTGTCAAGTAAATTTTTAAAACAGTTCACACAAGGGGACTTCAGCCACCTCATGAGGAAGCTGGGTCCATTTCCTAGCAGCTCTCATTATTGATTGTATGAAGGCCTGCCTACATTTGTCCATTACAGATTAAGTAATGTGGCTCAGCTGGCTTTCAGTTTAAACTGATATCAAAAATTACTTTTCATTACAGTGATGTAATGTGAATTTGCACTATAATCATGATTGGTGCAACAATACAATTTAAAAAAAAAAATAACTTACTTTTCTATAGAGTACAACATCTTCATCATTAGCTTCCAGCTCTTTAATAATCTTCTCATCAGTGACAATGGCAAAGACCTGGTCATCAATAAGACCTGCAGTCGACAGGAAGTACTTGGCCTTTTCAGTCTCCTGGTCAGGGAAGAAACCGAAGATGATTACATTGCTGGCCTCAATCAACTCTTTAGCCTGTTCCACTGATGTGATTTCAACGGCAGGAGGACCGGTCTTCTTCCTCAGCCAGGCGACGATGTCGTCCGCTTGGCGACCACCTGTTTAAATGATCTATTATGAATTTATGTATGATAATTCACTATTGTGCTTCTATTATTCTATTAGTGTGCACTAATTTCACAATAGTGAAATGTGATGTGCCATGCAACACATTCTATAATTTCAGGTTTGCTGTGTAATTGATAAGTAGTCATTAAAAAATGTATAAGTAAGATATTTATATGTTACTTGGGAGAGAATGTTTAAAAACTTTTAATAGGCATGACGAAGTTTATAAAACAATACAAAACCATTACACAGTGCTGTAAGAAACTGTTACTAATCAGAATAAGATAAGGGTCTAACCAATTATATTGTTCATTCTCTCCGCTCCTTGTGATACTGACCCACTTTAGGATTACACTTAATTACACTTAAGCTCAATGAAAGTTTGATTTAAACTAACCTGTATAATCAATTGGGTTTCCGTTCTTGAAGAACTTGAGTGTGGGATAGCCCCTGACTCCGTAGTTTTCTGCGAGATCTTGTTCCTGTGTGGCGTCGACTTTGGCCAACTTGATCGGGGACTCCTCCTCCACAAGCGTAGTGGCCGCCTTCGCATATTCAGGTGCGAGAGATTTGCAGTGGCCACACCACGGTGCATCTACACAACACACAATGATCCATTTAGCCTTTTCTACAGTCAGACACGTGAGTGATACGACAAAGAAAGCCGGTTAGGAAACGTGCATGACCTCACAGAACCGGCATGATAATGACGTGTCAAAAAGATTTTATACTTAAATGAGTTTAGAATCTTAAAGAATTGCTAAACAATTATGGAAAAGAACAAAAATCATGAAAACTTACAGAATTCCACTAAAACGTAGCTCGTAGTCGAAATAACACTGTCAAAGTTGGCTTTGCTTAGCACGAGAACATTTTCTTCAGTGGGAACTTCATCACCCAGCGCGACGCCTATAAGAGCTAAGACTACTGAAATTAATACGACACGCATTTTGAAATATCTCAACTAAGCCTACTCGGAAGACGAAGTCCTGCAAAATGCCGAAAATGCCACTTCATTCACTCTCACAGAGCCTCACTTGACGTGGCAGCGTCGATCGTGTGTTTGACCGTGATTGGTTGTTGAATAAATTGTTTTTTTTTTTAATTTGTTTTGCCAACATAAGCACAAAAATATTTCGTTTTTAGTAAAAATTCAGTCATTTTATTTATTTCATTTTTGATTTTATAGTTTCGTAAAAACTTTCCACTATTCCAAGTGTTATAAGAATACGGAGTCAGCCCCAGGATTGGGCACAACCAGCGTTGACCTTGTCGTCATCGTAAGGATCACAAATTATAAAGACTTGTTCAGATTGCTGTTGAAGCTGACCATAGGATTTTTTAATTTTAAGTATAAAGGGAGTTTGTCATATAGGGAAATAGGTATGGTATTGGGGGAAATAAATAATTATTTGCTTCAACGAACCTTCGTCCAAGCCGCATTCACAAAGTGAGTGACCCCTAGCCCTAAGTTTTTCTAGGTGTTTTATTATCATCATCAAAAATTATTTTATGCTATAACGAGTACTTGTATAATCCGTAATTAGTCGAATAAATGGATTAACATAAGGAGGTAAAACCAGCTTAGGGTTGGGATGCTACATTGTGATTAGAAAGAGATCTATGAAGAATTTCGTTAATCAGATAGAGCAACAAAAGCAGTAAGTTTACTTACGTGAGGCTGGAATTAGCACAGTGTAATTCAGCTATTTTGACCACGTCAAAAATTATGCATTATAGTGCCACCGAAATATACAAGTCCTATTTTTAATTTATTTAGATGTGTTTGTAAAAAGGGTCAGCGCAGATGACGGCCGGACGGATGACAATTTTATCCAGGAGGATGGAATCTACCTGTAGTATTTTAAACAATCACAAACACGAAGAACAAAAACTGCGACCGACAATAAGTTTTCAGAAAAACATATAAAATAACTTCATAGTTTTTGAAGAACTATTTATGGGAATTGGCACTATTTTTCGGTGGCACTATTTTAAGTACAATTTTTTGGGATATAAATTATACTCATAGGTAAAGCAGTCTCTGTCTATGAGAGATAGGATTCCAGCACGTGTCGCCAGGATGCTCACTGAAAATATTGAATAAGTCCACTGTAGTGGCACAATTTTTTTCCTTTGGGCACAATTTTGCACTATTGCAGCACAGTTTTTTGACATTCCAGCATCACGTAAACTTACTTTGTTGCTCTATCTGAAAATTTAACGAAATTCTTCGTAGATCTCTTTATAATCACAATGTAGCATCCAAAAGGTGGGCAATGGTGTCGATTCAGATGTACACCAACTAAACTAAACTAAAACCAGTTTTAAGGTACATAAGTACTGTCTTTTTCTCCCTGGAATAGTACGATGCGACGGCACCACTCCAAAACTGGTTTTAGTTTAGTTTAGTTGGTGTACTTCCGAATCGACACCACTATTAAAGTTTTGTAAATTTTTCTAGTGTGTTTATTCTGCTGTTTGCTGCTGTTTACTATACGGTGTTTTATATAACGCGCGAGAAACAGGATAAGGGCTAAGTTTATTTATTTATTTATTTATTTTCGGGAAACTGACAGTCGTTACATTATAATGTTAAGTAGTACAAAATAGTTATATCATAGACAGAAATAGTCTCCACAGATAGTCATACACAGAAACACAGCGAAATATATGTTTAGGAAATAGTACATTTTATGATATTTTAATTAATGTAAGAAGCGTTACAGGATTAGCAGATAATATTTAAATCTATACAGGCAAATATATGAATATTAAATATAATATTAAATAAATATAAAATATAATAAAATAATTGTAAACATTAGTAATGATAATTCAATATAATACAATACAATAAATAAAGAAATAAACGTAAACATCTAGGGAGAAATTAAATGATGGAGGATTCTTAAATATGCACAGACATAATGTGTTCTTTAAAATAAATTGATCAAGTCTCAATTAAGTTTAGGTCACAAAGGAGGGCCGCAGAGAAAGCTTCAGTTTTGGCAAACTTATATTAAACAGATCTATGTTGGAATACTTGTTATTATAGAGCTTACAGGATCGCCTTAAAAATGAATTTCTGGCATAATTCGTACGAGAAGTGGGCACGCAGAAAAGATCACTATTTCTAGTTACTCTACTACGACAACGAAATGAGATTTTAGCAAGCAAATCTGGTGAGTTGATCTGACCATTTAAGATTTTATATAGTAAGGTAATGTCTCGTCCCTCACGACGTGCTTGTAAGTTTTGAAACAAATCAGACAGGTTCGCCGGAGTTCAGTAAGTTCTAAGCCAGTTGTTATATTTGACGTAAAGTAAATTGGTTTGTGTGCATTTATTTAGTTTGAAAAGGTGGACTGGGTATCTGATAATATACCTAAAATGTTTGTAATAGACTTTTCACTATTATACTTACTATAAAATATAGATAACGCAGGTGCAGATTTCAGTAGTAAGTTTTCCTTATTGAGAATAGTAGCTAAGTGTCAGGTAATTAATAACACCCATAGGCATTGCTATACAGGGTGTACCATACTGATGTCCAATATTATAGATATTATTTTAAAAGCTATAACTGTAACACTTATACATTATCATCAGACTGCCCTACGGCTTATGCGACCTTGGGTTGAAATATTGCACCGATTTCTAAATACTAGATAGATATTTCCAGCCTGATGATAGGGAAAGTGGTAATGGTTGAAATGAATTTCGAGTGACTTAATTTTTATTTTTAATTGTATCTATTGCTAACTTTCTATATGTACTTATACTTCTTGCAGTAATATCTATACTATTAAATGTGTAGTTATATTTTACTTTGCGATGGATTGGACAGCGGACACCAGAGTTGGTTTTACATCTTTTTGTCGAGAAAAGTCGCTGTTGTCGTGATGTACGCATTTGAACTCTTGTAGGTACTCGATAGTATAGTTTTCTAGTAATTCCAATACAATCATATTTATTGTGGAAGATATCATACAACAATATTGCTGACAACTGAGTACGTCTTGATCTTAATGTAAGTACTTTCTATTCCGCCTGGAGTTGTTCATATGGCAAGCGTCTACGAGGACACTTAAAGTGCATACATCGAAGATATTTTTTCTGTACTATACTGCCTTATAACCGACTTAAAAAAAGATGGTCTTATACAGAGTAAATTTGAATTCGTGTAATTCCCATTAATTGGTGATACCACTCTTGAATGCGATTAACCTTCTTTTTTAAAATTTCCTCATTGAACCATAATGGAATTCGATTAAAACATTTTGGATTACCCATACAAAGTAAACCATTCTGAAACCACCTTTAGTATGGAAGTCCAACAATTCTGAATTCGGCTATGGTTAGTAGTGGAAAGTTGTTCATAATCAGGAGTGGAATCACCAATAAACAGGAATTACACGAGTGTATTATTATGTGTATACAATTTCAAACAAGGTTCGTAAAATTCTTCAAATTAAGACTTTTATTGATTAAAAATTTATTCGCAAAAAAATTACAATTCGTTTTCCATAGATCCACTGGGATTAAAGTTTTTATTTCTAAACGTTAACAAGGTTAACGAGTGGTCATTCTATGCGCAAGTACTGGTCTTTAAAAGTACTTCTAGAATTTTTCCCCTTTACGTAAATTGTAGAACTAAATAAAAGACATTTGCACTGTAATCTCATAAAATAAATAAATATTTTGGACACTTACACCAATCATTTAGTCTCAAACTAAGCAAAGCTTTTACTATTGATAAGATATTTTCTATGCCATAAGGTATGATTTCAATAGTTTGTTGCTTCTTTATTTGCTTGCTCAGTTGTCAGCCTACAAAGGTTTTTAGATAAAGAACCCGGAGTTTATTCATAATATCGCTCCAAGATTCATCTAATATTATAAATATTCGAAATTCTGTTTGTCAACAGCTTTTTACCTCTGTTCAATTCTAAGGGGCTACCATATTCTTTATTACCATGCACTTTACTGTAGACTGAAATGCATTTGCTTGTTTAGGTGGGTCTTTGATAGAATGATATAAACTGAGTAGCATTTGGTAATAAGATGGGTAATAAGAGATCACAGAAGCTGCCATCCTGTCAAACTTAATTATAACCTGTTGAACGTGGCAACCCACGTTTTAGGTTTTTTGAACGTGACTATGGCATGATTCTAACCGATTCTAACAGACTGTGAGGCTGTGCATGGATGTTACATGTATGCATGTGCCTATCTGTTCCCTTAGAACTCCGAAACTACACCTCGTATTTTTTCTAACGTATTGCTGGTATAATTGCTACGCGAATAAACAACAACACTCAATATAATTTTGGATGCATATTTTATCACAAATTATTATGACAGAAGAATAATTTCTCATTACCTAATTAAACTTATTGGTCCTTCAAACCTCCAGTTATTGCTGAAAAGTGACCTAAATTCTCGTTTTTGTCGTGTATTCTTGTATTTTGGTAGTCATTAAAGGCAATTGCTGGTGATTTAAATAATTTTTTTAAATTGTTGGATAAATTCATAAACATAAAATTGCGTAGATATTACTTTGAGTGGCATATCACTGAATACTATTTTCAAACTCAAGACGACGTTTCCTAGACTATTTTACAACCATAATCTCCATTAAAATCGTGCAAGATGTGTTCGAGGGATCTCGAACATTTATTGTTGCGCGTAACAAATGAATTCTTTTTTAAGTGAAGATGACGCTGAAGGTGGAAGCGTCCTTCCCAGATATATATTATTATTATTATATATATACATATAGATGGATACTACATACATAACACGCCGCTGTGTCTTCACGGTGGTCACCACTCGAGAACATTTAAGTTGTCGGACTTTTTGATTTTTTAAATTTATTTCTTTTAATTGTTGTGGTAGCACTACCACACTGTCAATGTCAAACTGACTAATACTGTCAACTGTCATATAAGTTAACAGCTGTCATATCAAATAATTTTGCGCACGGTTGCCGACCGTGAGCAATTTTTGTGGATGGATGCATTTAACGGACTTGAATCTTTGCAATTAAAAATGTTCAAATTCTTTTATTCCTTGTTTTCCGATACACATTGGAGAATTTCTCCGTGTCAGTTTATAGCACATCATATGACGGAGAGGATAAATGGAAGAAATACTACACACACAGGTACTTATTGAATGAAAGCTATATTGTTGTTTTAGTAACACAGGTTATTAACTGGACTTTCAAATTCCATAACGGGATTCAGAAGGCACAATATTAACTTTCATACTTATAGATTATTTAATTAATTACAGTAATCACAAAATATTTGGCGTGCATCGTAAATGCTTGGAATACTTAACAAATCAAAATTTATACTTACAACCAGTTGAATTGTACCTACTACCTTTGAAAACAGAAATGATTGGATTACTCGAGCTTGGCACTGATCACTGAACTTTAAAAATATCTTCATTCATCTCTGTATTCTATGTACAATTACCACCTACAATTACAATACAAAGAAAATAGCATTGTGCGGATCTGTGTTTTAAATAAATCTAGATCACACTCATTTCATTAGGATTCCCTCTCCGCCAGCATAGCATTCGCATTTTAGCCATTCTATAATTGCACTGAAACTGTACTATTGAGATTTATTTTTGAAGATATAAAAATTGGACAACTTCCAATTTTTCTTCTAGACTTCCCTCACCAAGGGCAGTTATAGTTTGTTCACAGTTCATTTAGGAAATTTAGGAACAGTGAACAACAAAATATCAGGGTAGGTGGTGAAACATATTATTTATTGCTTACTATCATTCCATTTCATGTTTCCAATATTTATCCATTATTTGGCAAGTGAATAATATTTCAAATGAATGACCATGGAGTTAAATTTAGTAATCTTCTAAACAGTTGTTACACATTTGGCAGTATATTGCATTATTAGTTACATACTAAGTAATAATATAATAATATACTAACTTTTTTAAACCTTTTGCAGAACAAAAGGTCACTCATCATTAGTGATGACTGATCACTATTTATCGACTTGGTAACCTAAGCAGAGTTATTTAATTAAATGCATTCATTATTTAATTTATTATTAGGTAGTATTTTACCATGCAGCTTTGCCCGCATGGAATTCATTTAGACTACTTACTCACTTTATCAGGATAAAAAGTGTCCTCTGTCCTATTTCAAGGCATATTCTACTTGTGTACCATATTTCATCCAAACCTGTTGTTCCATTGAGCAACAAACAAACATCTAAACTTTAGCATTTATAATTAATTGGAAGTTGAATTTCCTTGTATGGAATTGACTGCAGTACCAAGGTAAAATGAACTTTATTAATACCTTTTTCCTAGATATTAAGATAATATTTCACTACAGACCAAGGCTACTTTTGTTGTCTGTAGTAGTTCAGTAACTACTACATTTACTACTTACATTACATTTATTACTACATACAGTAAGTATGATTTAAAAATAAAATAGATTTGATGGTGTTTCAGTAAACACCATCAAATCTATTTTATTTTTAAATCATGTAGCAGTTTTTATGCACACTAAATATAATTATGTTACGGATTAAATTAATTTTTCTGTGTAATGCAAAACAATACCACCAATCACCACTGAACAATCATATTGAAATTTGGCAGAGAGGCAGTCTGAAATCTGGAGAAGGATGTTGGCTACTTCTCATCCTGAAAAAAATCTATGATGATATGATTTCACCATGGGTCGAAAGCTAGTCTGTGCCTAGGTGACCACGCATGGCGATTAAGGCAAATCCTCCTACGACAGTTTCAGATTTAATTATGAAAAACCGGCCAAGTGCGTGTCGTGCCACGCGCAATGTAGGGTTCCATACTTGCCCTCATAATATGCAGACTTAGAAGGGTGCTTTTTGTTGTTGGACAATTTCCAACGGAAAGTACATTTTATAAGTTTTTCGACAGACACACTGACATGGCGAAACTATAAGGTTTCCTTGTTGAACCCTAAAATGTATATTGAAAAAATTACAAAATGTTTAGTAATTACCTATGCTTTCAGATGCCTGAGCTGACTGTAGCATCAGAAATATATGAAGAGTATGATTACAGGGCCAAAATGACTCCAAGTATTGAGGGAAGTGAGTGAAAATGCTAAAGTTATTATATTTTCGTGGCCTCTGGAGGGTCGTCTCGTATTTAAATTTATAGTAAAATTAATTATTTTCAATTTATAGTAGTTATTTGGTAAAATTACCCATGGTTGTTATGTATGCACTTTCAGATGTAATATCAGAGTTCCCTTTTCTGTTGGCCGAAAGTAAAAGTAAGCCAAAGTATGATGCAGATGATGATTTAGATGTGGAGAGGCCCAAAAAGGAAGTCATAACCATTGGTAAGTAAGAATTAAGAAACTATTTCGTTTGAATTCAATTTATTTTTAATAATTTCGCAGAATACAGTGAGGACACCCATCACACGACTGATGGCCATTTGGCTTGAGCTTGGTTTGGCTTTGTGCACTAAGGCCACCATTTACCATTGACTGCAAGCAATTTCTATGGTGTGTGCTTCGCGGTAGTTAATGTGTTAATTTAATAATTTGTTTGTTTTCACAAAAGGTTCGGCAGTTGTCATGTTATGTCTTCCAACTCCTTAGATTAATAGTCACACTCAAACCAACTCGACTTTTGTTTTTACCCGACTGACCAAGGAACGTGGGTAATGTTTTTCGAGTGTATGTATTTATGTATCTCCGTTCCTGTAGCCTAAACGGCTTGATCGATTTCGAAATGCATGGTGTCTTGGTACCCGGAGTATCATAGGATACATTTTATGGTAAAAAATCCAACATGGCGTCCGCAAAATACAAAATATGCTGTATGGTTTTTTGGTTTTTACACACTTAAATAGTTATTTATTACTATTTTTTAGTTAATGTGGTGTTTCATTGATTGGGACTGCTTTATGACTTATATAATGTCTAACAAAATTAACCCGACAAACGTTGCAGAGTGTATGTATAATATGTACCTATTAGGAAAAAAATAAAAAATAAAACATTTCAATTAACAGATTTTATTCAAAAAATAAAATTTAGAAATGTAAATTTTATGAGTTGGACCTTAATGGCCGCGCGCTCTAAGTAGGTACTTTGCCACAACACACAAACACGTGCCGCGGTATCTTTGAAGACGCCTCTGGCGACCACTCGCCGCTCGCCGCTCGCCGCCGGCGCTTGCCCCGGCGCCGCCGCGACTTGCTGTGAATGGTTGCGCCTTGTGCCCCGCCACCAAAGAGTATAGTAACTATTTACCGAGAAAGAGTGGCAACTCAGTGGTTAAAGTTGCATGTATAGACAGTGCTGCTGCCAGCGATTGGTTGAGGAATTAAATCTATCTATACATACCTACGTACACTGATTATATAGGTAGAAACTGGGTTTAGAAATAGGTATTGTTGTTTATGAGGAAATTTTTATTTCTCATAACTAATTTCTTTAATTTATTATTATTATCTATGAAAAACAAGTATAACAAAAACAAACAACAAATTAACAAAAATCTGAACTTTTACAAAAACTTTCAAAAGGAAATCGACGTTGACTGAGAGCTCGACATGACATCACCCACCGGTAAGATGGCGGCTGCTGCCACAGAACACTAATAACGGTTAGTTCGTCAACCGCAGTTCAGAGGTCGTAGTCTGCTATGAAAATTGATGACATTTGAAGTGTGCCCCCCCTGCCCGCCACCCGCCACCACCTTTGGCGTCTTCCATATGAACGTTGCCTTTTTTTTCTCATTGTTAAAATAAGATACAATCGAAATGAAGTCAGTCCGTTAATTAGTATTTTCATTTGCACTTACATTTTTTTACTCGGCAACAAAATTTTTAAGGCTAGTTGTTTTAATGAATATATTATTTTATTGTCATGTACGTGCAATTGCCAAAGTTTGTCGGGTTAATTTTGTTAGACCCTATATATGTAAGGCTTTTAACAAACTACCGAATTGATATATTGGCATAGGATTAATCTGGTTACATAGATGCAATGGGGCGTCTACACACCACACTCCTCAGAATGCAGTCCACACGAGACGTTAGCACTGGTAGAAGTTAAGCCATTTTTGATCACTTGGTTTCACGCGATGGTGGTATGTTGGGAGTGTGATGGGAGCAAGACTCGCATTCGACCGCAGACCTATTATTGCGATAATAGTCTGTGCTGGCGAGCTTTTGCAACATGTTAACAACACTGGGGCGTGACGTCGCTGTGCGCTTGATATTATTATTTTTCGGCCAATGAAATTAATATTTAAACTCGATTGACTGTCTTGCGCATAGTTCGCCACTCGGTGCGCTCAATTTAGTTTCATCATAGCAAAGTTCTGGGATTAGTATCGTATTAAATTAGTTCCACTGAAGAGAACTAATGAGAAGACCCGGAGAAAAATGGGACGTGTATACACTGGGTAAACTGGGTGATGCTTGATTATAACAAAGCTATGCTGCGGCGTTGCCCAGACGTCCTGATGTTGGCGAGGCCCAGGAGTCTCGATTTTAGCCCAAAACTCAATTGTCCACGCGGGATAGTCTCGTTGCTTTTCGGGGATTAATACTCGACGGTTCCAAAAGGATAGGTACTTTAAAAGAAATTAAACCTTCAGAAAAATAAAATAAGCAATTCGTAACAATGTATTACGTATTCCGTTGAAGACTTAACTACCTTACAGGGTGAACCAAACAGATACTGTTACTAGTATACTGGTAACACATTTTAATTAAAAAACATTTTCTATGGCAGTGACGTGCCTTCCATACAGGCAGAAAGGCAGTGCCTATCTTAGCAAATTCTAAGCTTTCCTCGAAATGCATTGTCAAAACAGCTGATTCATACTGATATGAACAGAAAATATTCTAAACAATTGCGAAGATTGCGAACAGAGTAAGTTATTATTTTGTAGTTGTATTTTTTCTCATTTAATAGCAAATTTTATCATTCTGCCTACCTTGTGACAAAACGTTGTGCACGCCACTGTACTATGGCTATCATCAATAAAAGGAGACATAATAAAAAACTACTGATTATTTACGTTTCTTTATTATGCAGCTTCCGACGAAAGATCTCCGCATTTTTAATCAAAAGGTTTCAAAATCCCGCTTTGTCTGAAGACACCTGGAAACGCTGCTGTGCTTTATTTTCCTTCGATTTAATTTTTACTATACCATTAACTATATTCTTATTTACGTACGTCACGTATATACACGTGGTATGAAAAAACCATTAGCGGACAGGACGTCACACACACCAATCAACAGCTTACAGCAGTCCACTGTTAGACATAAGTCACTGCCTTAGCTCGATTTGCATTCTATGAAACGATTTGGCTCAGTCGCCAAGGCGGGCCGGCGATCGCATATTCGGAGCTGCGAACCAATGACACTGTTGCCCATCACTAGTCAATCATGCTATGCTCATTTATCCGTTAGTTGCTTTTTACACGGGAAGAGACGGTTGGACCCATTCTACTCTGTCGGGAACCAGACAGCAAACAACATATTCTTAAAATTTTTGTCTTGATGTCATGATGAAAACAAAAAAAATATCTTTGCATACACACACAGCACCATCTAGTTCCACACTAAGCAACTAGGCTTGTATTATAGATACCAGATGGTTGATATACTTACACAAATACATTTTTTTTTGTAAATAATTATATATAAATTATCATCAAAAATTATTGTAAATTATTTTGCGCAATAAAGAGTATTTGTATTGTATAAATGAAAAACATCCATAACTCGGGAACACAATGTCTGTATTCCTCATAAAAACATATGCCGCTAGCGGCATTCGAATCCGCGACTTTATGGTTTAGCAGCAGAGTTTCTAACCACTACACCAAACTGGGTCGTCAATTCAACTGGACAACAAGCGAATTTGAATCTAATCCCAGTGCTACTTGAATTTAAATTCTTAAAACTGCGGTTTAAAGGCATTTGAAGTGGTAAGATAATTAACCTACACGTGTATCTACTTGAAATTCATCACTATCATAATACATAATTATAAAATGATAAGGGTAAAATGAGTTGATACTATTCCACTTAAATTAAGGAAACTAAAATCTCTACTATCTCATGCTAAATGTATGGGAGTGTTTAATATAATTTTTTTGGATATTTCTCGTTTTATTTTTAAAAAGTTATTAATGTCATTTTACTCATTAGGTAAAGTACTTTCCATATCAGTTAAAGTTTTTTGATATCTATAATAGTTACGGAATAATCGCCTGTGCACACTTAACGATTACACCCTGTATAGGTACACAATGGCGTTTAATATTAAAAGGGGCCCATTACATTCTGCCTTTTGAGCAAGCAAAATTTTACAAATCTATATTTAATTATCTACTATTAATTAATTATACAATTTTAAATGTGCCGCCATAACCCAATTTACAAGGAATGTGCAATTAACGAGATTACGTGCTCCTTCTTCGTCCGCATCATCGGTTAAATAGTTGTCAAAGCCGTCTCTAGACTATCCTAAATTCTCTTAAAACTATACGGACTAAATGAAGAAATCCCTCATATTTATCCGTTTTTGTGTCGCAAAGTGACGGAACAAATGAAAATGACGCACATGCTTGGGAGACTGACCGCAGATCTGAGGGCTACTCCGTAAGAATAGTAATCCAAATAGCGGAGACCAGTTTCGTCTCTTTCTGACCCACTTACATGTTGATAAGGGAGAGAGATATAGGCCGCGCGCCAATTTACCGTCAAAAACATAAGTAGTAATACTGTTGTTGTGATGTGTAATTTTCAGAACACTGTCCGAGAACCGAACTGGCGTTGGTGGGGTTGCAAGTGTGGAGGGGAGCGTTCCTGCTTGGGGACTTACTCATACACCTGGGGGCGAATGGGGAACTACGAGACAAGTGCGTGCTGGAGCTCGGTGCTGGCACGGGGCTCACCAGTTTTGTTGCCGCTAATTATGCTAAGAAAGTTATATGCACAGGTTGGTACTGTTTCATATTAACAGCCTATAAAACTACTACTGGACAGAGCCATGGACCTATTTGCATCGCTTTCCATGGGAGGATTCGCTCGAATCGCCACTCTGGGCCGGCGGGAGCTCCAGACGAATGATGCTGCTGTCCATCACTGGTCTATGCTGTTATGCTCACGATCGTTTAGGCGCTTTTTACGAAACCCCCGGGAAGAGATTGGTTGCTCTTATTCTACTCTGCTGGGGAACATACGACACGGTGGTTACTGGGCAGATATAATATAAATATAAACAATTGAAAACATGATCATTCACGTTGGGAATAAAGGTATCCTAGTCAATGCTGGACATACACCTCTACTAAGGATGAACTTACGCAATTAAATCTGATCTTCGGTTCTCCGTACCTCGTTATTGCCAGCTGTCTTGCGCAGAACTCAACGCACTATGTAACACACGGAGCAAATACAAAGAGGAGGAGGTCTAAATACATTTTAATGCGCGTAATGAGGGGAACGCGGCGGACCCTACAAGGCTATCCATACCTTTGGGCCACAAAGGTCTATTGCTGAATAACTAGCGGAGGCATCTATTGCTGAATAGGAAAAGGACTTTTTACGATGTTTTTTATTAATAAAAGTCCTTTTAGACGTAAAATTTAATTCTATCGGCGGCATTTGAGGACCCACTATACACTTTTACAGGAAAAATTGCAATACTTCATCGTTATGCAAATATTTCTAGCGTATTTCATTTTTTGTACCAATCGGTGTCTATAGCGAATCAGTGTGAACCCGAGATTGCGTAATAACGAGTAAGCCACGCGCACCACAGTGACGTTACGAGATCATTTGGAATAACGGAACACAGTCGCTCATACAGTCTCCTGTTTATTTTGCTACGTGATTTAGTAGGTGGTCTCATACTGTTTGTTGGGACGTAGTCTACGCTCCAGACTTCGTTTTCCCTTACGGTCATTCTGCAACAGATGTGGTTAGCCCATTGCCTTTTGCCAATCCTCTATCTTCATCTTTTCTCTCACAGAAATTCGGAGCGTACTTCTTTCCTTAGCTCGCTATACCACTGAACTTGATACACCTGACATGATGTAATGTCACTGGAAATTGATTATATTAGGTCCTTACCTATGAAATTGGCGTTATGTATGAAGAATTTCATTAAGACTGTTTCCTCTATACAAACACCTTTGATTTTTTTTTGGGAACGGCAAATCCAAATTTAGCTAAACGTTGTGTGTATTATTGGACAACATTAAGTTAAGTATAGGCAGCGTTAAAATTTAAAAGTAACCGCTTTATAAAAGTTTCAGCGAATCTAAGAAATTATTATGGGAAGCACATGAAAAGAGCTCTGTCCAAATTTTTTTTATTATGTGATTTAGTCCAGAAATTAAAAAAATTTCATGTGAAACCTTGAAATAATATTCCATTTTCCAAATAAAAAACAAATTTGGATATAGCTTTGAAAATCGCAGCAATTTGTACATATGATTAACGAAGAAAAAAAACTCCAATTTCATAGGTAAAGACCCAATATTATAATCCGAACTAATATTATAAATGCGAAAGATTATTTGTGTATATATGTATGTTTGTTACCTCTTCACGTCTAAACGGCTGGACGGTTTGGATGGGTTGGTAGACAGTCTAATTTAACAGATGTTACTTATATAATGTAATGACCAGTGTAGTTGTTTCGCTATTATGGAAGTTTTGGCATCCACGATACAGGCCTAGCCTAGTGTGGATCTTACAGCAAATGTGTAACTATGTATGGTCCTTTTTAGTTAATAAACATCTTATCTATCTTATTAGGACCTGGATTAACATATAGGCATTTTTTTGCGGAGCCTTCCACACGGACGAAGTCGCGGGCGGAAAGCTAGTGTTTTAAGAATTTCTTCACATAGCTGCTAATTGACAATTTGTGGCAGACGCTGTAGGTAAGCCAGAAAACTTAACTATGTTATTTTCTTACAGATATCGACTTAGGTGGAATTCTAGAACTGATAAAGCTGAATGCGAAGTATAATGCTAAACTCATAAAATCCCAATTCAGAGTAATGCCACTCGACTTCAAGAAGAGTTGGAGCCGCCAGATCACTAAAGAAATAGAAGAAGTTGACGTTATTATTGCTGCGGACGGTAAGATGCTTCAACATTTTGAATACGTCGTATCAGGCTTCTTCTAAAATTGGTTCGTGTTGATCTTGATGGCTCTCATGTAGTAAATGATAGGATTCAACCCTTTTGCGTTTCACACGTAGGTATACATAAACGAAATGTCGTGATATTATTTGTGAAATACAGAAGTTAAGCATGGAAGCTAAGCAAGGACACCCGCATTGTTCAGGGGTGAATGATAAGAGCTGATGTAATTATCTGCCTACGACACATTCCTTTTGAGTCCAGAAAGACAGTGTATCCAGTAGTCTGACTATTATATTTAAGGTGAAACTGTGAACCGTATGCAGACACATAACGGCTCATTGACTTTTATTTGTTGTTCGGGAAGTGATCAAATTAGGATGTGACCATCACGTACCTATCTATAAATTTATATTAATTTGAAAAATACATTATTAGAAAAACTCAACTAATATTATAAATGCGAAATTTGGTGCATAAGTCCAGTAATAGGACTCATTTTATTCCTATAAAGCAAGTAGTTTCCGCGGGTTAAACAAATGCCACGCAGGCGACGCCGCGGATAAACGCTAGTAGATTATATGTCAATGTTATTAAGCTCCATTTTTCTTAAATAATGAGATGTTTGTCCACCTTGACAGTTGTGTTAGCCCTTACCCAACCCAATCTGAAATAATATTATAAATACTAATCCCATGAACAGAGTAATCGTATTTTTTCTGATAAATTTATATATTTTCAGTGATCTACGACGACGACATAACTGCAGCGTTCGTATCGACAGTACAGAAGATACTGAACACAAAACCACCGAAATCTCTTTACATGGTGTTGGAGAAGCGATACGTATTTACTATAGAGCACCTTGACTCTGTGGCACCGTGTTACGAGACATTCCTTGCGCTACTCCACAAAGTGAAGACAGAAAACGTTCATTCCATTTGGGCCGTTGAACAGCTATCTGTGGACTTTCCTAAATATTTCACCTACGACCGCGTAAAAGACCTAGTTTTATGGAAAATCACATCAAAACCTGAATAAACTTAAAGACAACCGTCTGTGATATGATATTAAAAATATATTTTTGTTAACATGAACAGCAATTTAATTTAAACGAATCAAAGTAAGAGAAGTATCTTTATTTCAATTTAGTTTATCGAATTTACTTTATGAAAATATACAATAATATTAGCGAAATATATTAAAATTTATATAAATAAACGCTAGACAAAACCCAACTTCCATAATTTTAACATCGTACAAGTTTTATATAAATAAAGACATTTGAATAAGTTATTTAATTTTTAGCCAAACTAACGACATTATCGTGCAGTGGGCATAGGCACATATCACTAAGAAAGAAGACTATTATATCTAAACTTAAAATTATTTCTGCGTGGGCCAAAACTCGTTGTATTTGGAGAGAAAAGTTTTCCTTAGCTCAGAATTTCTCGCCTGCTGATCTTTCTCCTTACTCAGTGTCTCTACGCTCTGCCCTACACAGAGGTCTCCAGTGAAGTGGATGATCACCACTTGCGTGTTGAACGTTACGTTTTTGTCTGGATTCTGTTTCGTGTAGTTGTGTGGACTGAAGTCAATGTTGAAAGGTAACGTGATGTCCTCTGCTGTGAACAAATACGCGACTAGAGAAAAACACATTCGTCATTAAATGGATGGAATTTTTCGGTTGGGGAACTCCATAAACCGTTGGCTTTCCTTGGAGTGGGCACAAAATGTCTTCCACCACACAAATTTAGGAGGTTCCCGTTGTTACTAGCTAGGGGAGAAACTACAAAATAAGTCCAAAAGGCTACCGATTTCATTGAGACCCCTTAGTATTAAAAGTGACTTACTACAATAATCAGTATGGAATCACGATGTGTGATTGGAACTATAAATAAAATTATAGTTAATGAAGCCGTGTTTTCATTGTGTTCAGAGCTTAAGCACTTCGCATGCAAAACCCTGTGCCTTAGCACAAGTACTTCGCAAGCATATGTTTCAACTGAAAAAAAGGAGTGTTAAGGGCTACGCTGTCTGCCTTACGCTGATGCGAAACGCGTACGAACGAGGCTGATGCCCTTTCCATAGCATTAAAATAAATTGACGCTATCCGCGCTCGTGCAGGTCAAAAAAGAGAATTCATCATTGCGTCGGTTTTCCGCTGAAAACCTTTTGACACAATTCTGACACCGATCAGATAATACGACCGTTCTCGTGTAATGTGGTGAGACTGTAGGCAGTGCTTAGTGCCGCCATGGGCTTGTAGAAGTAGGAAAGTAATAACTTGTCAATCGAAATGTCACAATTCTCACGAAATATTCTGCATGGAGTACATCTTGAATGTCCAGCAATAGCCCCCCAGCTCAGAGCTGGTCCGTAGACTTACGCGGGTTTATCTCTTCAGCACCCTGGACGGACGAGTCACCGGTACACTCAGGCACGCAGCGCCCGTCCTTGAGGATGCCTCGCATGGTGGTCAACTTGCTGAGTGCCTTCTCACCGCTCTTGCTGTTCTGCTCGTTCTTGTGTTTGTCGATGTTTCGGAGAAATTTTTTCATCTGGAAACGGGACATTAGGTAAGCACTGGTTGAAAGCTGGACATGAACCGCCTCCGTGGCTCAATGTAAACAACATTGGGTTTACGATTCGGAGGTCGCGGGTTCGATCTCCAGCAGGGTACATGTTTAAGTATTCGGTCTGGTTGGTGGTAGGGCATTTTAAATGTCCGCCTGGCTAGCTACCACCATTTTATCTAAATCTGCCGCCAAGCAGCAATGTTAATAGCATTGTTGTGTTCCGGTTGTCAAAGATAAGATAGCCAGTCCCCCAAATGTGTTGGGGTTTCCGGGTCAATACGCTTCTACCTTCGACCTCATCTTCACTTAACATCAGTGTGCGAAGTGCGAGTTTTGCCTCGTTTATAACTTTACCATCGCGTTCGCGTTTACGCAAAAAGTATCTATGGAAAAAATCGTTTTGCAAACTATCCGCTAGAGGCGCTGCACGTTGCTTCATACAAATTGTCACGTAAACGTGAACGCGGTAGTAAAGTTAGGTCGAAACAAATCTCACACTCCGCCCTCTGGTGTGAGTCAAAGACTACAATGTATGTGTGAGTGTATCAAGTACAAATCCGTTGTGCATATAAAAAAACATCTAGAGATGGGGGTTATAGCAGGATGTGAGGGAAAATCAACACTAAAACTACTTGTGATCTTGTGGAGAAAACTAATTAATTATTTTCTGTGATTCTATTCTCCTCAACCTCGCATTTGGCAGCCATGTTGTTTTATCAGTTGTAAATATTACTCATATGAGTTAGGCGCTATATCATAACACACAACACGTATATACCTATAATCATAATACCGTTCTAGACAGAATATATTATCAATTATCATACATTGACATTTTTCCGAGTTGAACAACGTCTGTAAGCGTACGGGTGCTTATCGAGGTGAGGAAGCCTAGTAGACAACATTCACATTCTTCGATTATTTGTGGGCAATTTAAAAACGTTTATATGAAACTTACAGTTTTTGAAATTTTCTTGGGAGGATCCTGATAAGACATCTTCGGCTCCCCAGGGTTGCTTCCTATCACGTAAAGTGTACTTTTCGGTATATCAAAGTCTGAGTAGACAGAGCCCTGCCCTTCCCCAGGCTCCTTCTGTCTCCCGGACATGGTCGATGATTTGCTGTTGGTCGGCACGTACGCCGATTTACCGGTGTTTTCCGATTGAGTTTTCTGGATAGTCTTATTTTTGTTGAAATTTTTTTGCTTTTTCTGAACAGGGGACTCGTCTTCGTTCGAGAGGCTCTCCTCGGAGGTCGACGGGAACACTTCGTTAAGGCTGAGGACTTCCACGTTGCATTCCTCTGGTATGCTGGGGTTATCAGCATCGTTCACCTGACACAGTTGATCGGTCGAGTGTATGCTGATGAATGACTTCTGTCCGGAGCACAGTGTCGCTTCCTCCTCCCCGGAAGCAGACGGCTTCTTTGAAACTGTCACTGAAAATTGTGCGTAACTCACCAATAAAGTTAAAACAAATCGTATGTTATTAAATAATTTACGTACCTGCGTATGTACGGCTCTCGGTGGTGTTACAAGTTATAACTTCCCCTATAAAGAAAAAACAATCTCATTGCATTGACATTGAAAGGAATGCCACAACCAAGGCATTAAGTAAGCGAACAAATACCCTCGTCCTCATGTTTCTCGGTGGCCTGTAGGTCTGTCCTGCTTTTATCCGATAATTTGTGGGCATTCTTCGTGTGTGACATATTTTAAAACAACAAATTTCAGTTTGTGAACTTTGTCAAATGGCTTTCCATTTTTCTCTTTATTGATAGCGCTTTGACAATTCCAATTTTAATATTTTTTTCGACCAATGAGTTTATACCATTTACCATAGATGATAATTTAAGTTTATTATTTAGAAATATAATTTAGTACTTCGTAAGGTTAGCTTGTACAAACATAACTTTGCTGTGGATAAACTTCTAATAAACATTATGACTTTATGATTATGGTATATTATGTTTCGCTTATTAAATCATTCTGCTCGATCAAGGCATATATGTTTTATTTATGACCAGATTGAAGTAACCGGACTGTGATATAAGGGACAGTGCCACTGTGGTGCTACCCGAACGAAAAACTACGATTCAGATTTGGTTCTAAATACTTATTTCATAGTAAACGAACGAAATAAGACACACATCGTGTTTGATCCTAGTTTCGGATTTTTTTTTATAGGGTTAGTGATTGACCTCAATCATATTGGATTTTAAGATGAGGCTGAAGGTGGCCCGAAACCGCCATCTTATTGGTCATCTCAAATCACAGATGTCTCAAACAGTAGGAACACAACAATCTAATCAATATTCTGCGATAAGTTGGTGATAGTAGCCAACGGACATTTCAAAATGCCCTCCTATCAGCAACCAAATCGAGTACTAAACATGTACCTCGCTAAGAATCGAACTACCCACATTTTGTAATTTTAGTTTAGGACATTCAGCCACGGAGGCGGCCTCCATCGTCGGCGACCTGATTTTGAATTACCGACCGTTTCGGCCGATCGCACTTTTTAAAAATGTGTGATGTAGGTATGGTATTCATGCTCCGTTTCACTTCTTAGAAAGCGAATGCAAATCGCTCAATGGGAGAGGCTTATGTAGTGAAATTTCATATGCTATTGGTGTGTTTGGGTAGTTCTTTGTTCACTTTTTCGCTGCTTGCCCCTACTGTTGGGGCAGTTTCTCCTCGCACTACATATACGTCATATCCCCCGGGCCCAGTGAAGGTTGGTAGATTTGTGTCAGACAGACTGTCCAGCGGTCATTTGACTGTCAATGTTTTCAAAATTCAACCATCTGCCTAACATATCATCAGGATAGGACGTCTACTTTTAAACATAGACCTAAATTGTATGTCACATACGTAAAAGGATTCTTTAAAAACCAAATGTGGGGTGTAGGAACAAAAAAAATTCACCCCCTCTTTACAATGTTTAGACTCTATGCGTTGTAAATATACAAGTAAGCTCATGCTAAATTACAACTTCATAACACTAGATAGTTTGCGAGTAAAACAGCTGACTTACAGACAGATAAGACTGACGGACATGCCGAAACTATAAGACTTTCACAAAGGAACCCTGAAAAGTACGCTAGCTATGTACTTGTACATGCTAGCTCTACTACATAGCTAGCTCTAAAGCATAAAGTCGCTATCACCATGCGTGGCCGCGTTCTGGTCCTCAAGAATTTAATGTTTTTGCCATTGACTCGCTAAGAAGAAGCATAAAGTGAGGAGAATTCTTTATTGTATACATAAAAAAACAAAGAAAAACAATTTACATAGTAGGTATGCTCGCAGCAGTAGTATCTCAGTCTGTGATTCGCGGTAATCACGCTCTGTTTCACTTCTTAGAAATCGAATGCAAATCGCTCAATGGGAGAGGCTTATATCCTATAGTGAAATTTTAAATGCTATTGATGTATTTGTGTAGTTCATAAAACTCTTTGTCCACTTTTTCCTTTGTGCAAAATAAACAGAGTTAAGAAAATAAATTAAATTAAACTCTACTCGAAAAGAAGAGAAGACGAACAGAGTTATGCTCTATAAGCAACCGATATTTAGTGTAATTGTGAACATGCACTTTACTGCACCGAGCATACTGCTTGGAGATAAGACACGCTCAGCTTCGAGCACACCGTACCAGTAGTATCTAGGTTGTTAGCATTACAAGGGCGGGACCAAATCATCAATTCAGTAAATCTCTCTTTCGTAGGTCTGCTGGAAGAAATTTCATTGAAGATATCTGTATGTTTTTTTTCTTGTGTGCAATAAATGATAAAATAAATAAATATGTTTTTCACGATTTAGTACTGAATTGATACTATTTGCTGCCTTTAGTAACAAAATTGTATTTGTAGTAACAATTATTCCAAAGATGCATGTAGAAAATATGGAACCCTGTCTGATAATTATTCACAACATCATCAGCCGAAAGACGTCCACTGCTGGACAAAGGCCCCCCTCAAAGATCTCCACAACGATCGGTCCTGCGCTGCCATCCAGCGGTTTCCCGCGATCTTTACCAAATTGAATAATAAACGATTAATTTATATGAATCTTTAATAAGTATTTAATTGGTACCGTACAACATACTTGAGGTTAGGAGAAGCAGACAAGGTAGCAGTTCGGTACAAAAGCATAAAAAAACTAATTTCTAGAACTCAGGATTAGGTCTCACCATTGTAATGCTATAGTTTTTTTGTTGTTGTTCTGTAAACCCGTAGGGAGAGAATAACAAGGTGCATTCAGTACGCCGCGTGTATTATTAAAGAATAACAAATTACGTATTGAAAATAATTGTTATATTTCATTTCATAAGTACAAGTATTTTACTGAACATTAATAGAAATGGAACAATACAAAAATAACAAATATCCATTCCATTTTAGCATTTGAAATACATTCAAAACAGTAAACATAAGCGTATTACATTAACTAAAATGTAAAATAATGACTGCGTTGTTAAAGAATAATCCATTCGATCCATCAAACATACCATAATACAGTCAGCAACAAAATTAGGGGTTTCCCTTTTCAACATAAAAATTATCTAAAGCGATCTATCATTTTATATAAAGATACATTATTATGCTTAAAATGCTTTTACTCTCCGATATTTAACTACATTCATGTTGCTGACCATAGCAGTCTTAATCAAGGCGAGTTTCACAAAATGTATCATCGTGATTGATGAATGCATTGCACGGTTGTGAAAGACGCTCAGTACAATTAAAAATGTTGACTATAATATGTTTAAAAAATAAATTGAGACGAACTTCTACGACACCCTGCAGTCTCTTGTTTCTGTACAAACGTGAGCCCGTGCCCCGAGACAAAGTGAACACTCTTTACACTACTAAGATGCTTATTCTATTATATAATTGTGATGGGAACTAATTAAAAGAATGGGAACAAAATTGATATTAACATTACCGCACTGCAAACCTGTACGGGCCGCACGTACCTATAGAAGGCGTACAGTGCAGATAATAATTATAAACATTTCGGACACTTACACCAATCATCTAGTCCCAAACTAAGCAAAGCTGTACTATGGATAGTAGATAACGGATAAACATACATAAATATTTACATCCATGACTCGGGAATAAATGTTCGTATTCATCACACAAACATTTACCCGTCGCGGGATTCGAACCCTCGACAATTGGTTTCGCTAGCAAGGTCCACTACACCAATTGGTCGTTCACCAGCCAAGCGTATATATGCGACACGTTCTGTAGGAGCTCATACAAATAATCCTAAAATTACTTCGATGCGGCCCGTACGGTGCTGACAAAATGTATTTTTAGGGGCCCGATACTCGCGCTCTCGACATTTCACTCTCGATAGACATTGGCATATTATCCCTGTCACAATACGTGAGCGTAAAACCATAAACTGACAAACCTATTGATGTCTGTCGACAGTAAAATGTCGAATACGCGAGAATCAGGGTCCAGACCTTCGGTGGAAAAAGTACTATCATACGGATATACAGCATGGATTTATAAACTACCGTGAATTGCTAAATGCCTAAGGGACCGCGGCCCTAGCCTTGAAAAAGGATAACAACATAGATGGTTTTATCCCCATAATGAAAAGAGACGAAAATACAATCAATATTCCCCTATACTTTCTAGGCTGGGGTCGCGAACTAGAAGAATTTAGCAATCCAGTTTTATGGGAAATTAATATTGCGATTTCTTAGACTTCTAGTACCCTGACTTCAGTCGGCCTTAAAGACTTTTGTACCTTGCAAGTTATCAGTAACAGGATGAAATTGCATGGAAAGTTTTATGATCTAAATGTGTGAATGCCGAAGTAGATTACTTCAATTAATCTCCTAAGATCGTGTTTTCTTCTAAATTTGGTAGCTGCCCTTCGTGTCCCATCAACTTTATAGCGTGCATAGACACATAAAAGTGTACATATATAATCAACGCCAACCGATTATTCCGTGAGAAGAGATATCAAAAATGTTTTAAGCTGACAAGTGTACTTTGACTAATGAATTAAATTATATCAATAACTTTTTCTCGGAATCCATTATGGTTTTTTGTGAAGAGTGACGGAAAACCCTGTACATCCTAAAACCTTCTTAAATCGTGCGTGCATTTAAATTATTTGACAACTCCCAAAAATTGTACAGTCCACCAATTCTATGTATTCAGTCATAAACAAGCTTAGTTGGTTAGTGTGGGTTTCTTGCGCTGCTTCTTTTCCCACAGATAATATCCCTTTCCGAAGCGCTAGTAGCTTGGACATACAGACTGACGGAGAAATGCTTAAGCCCTATTATTATTTTCAATAGATTTAAATTGACATTTGTTAACAAATTTAAGCGTTGAAATAAATGTTTAAAGTTTATAATACAGTTTTTTTTTCACAAGCCGAGGGTCCAGTAAAGATCTGCCTGAAATTGGTAAATCGACCAATGACTTCAACGTGCTCCGTTCTCTATCTTCGGAATGCACCGTTAGATCTTTACAAATTTTTGGGAATGAGTTCTTTCAAACAAAATTATTAAAATCAGTTTACAAATGTATGAAATATGCAGTACTACATAAAATAGCATTAAAGTGCGAGTAGGAATTTCAGCACTGAAGTCCGTACCCAACCCCTTGAAAGCTTTTTAAATGGACCAACAATATTTCGGATTTTTCCTTTTGTTGTGGTATATGAACCTTTTCATGCTGTTTTGCATGAAATGTCAAGATTCAACTCTTATGTTGAACAGTGTTGCAAAGTGTTAAGTTTTAGTTTTGAATATCAGTCAGTAAGTGCCTCATTCAGTATGGGAATACATGTACACAAACAAAATTATTTTCTAAGGGTCCCGTTTTGCTGTACGAGACCATAAAAACACAACTTCTTTCTTTTTTAAACCGAAATGATGCATTGCCTCGGACACGCAAATTTGTATGCTTTTATCGCAAAGTCAAGGACACCCACAGTTCTAGGAGTCTCTTTTACTAAAAAAAAACCTCATGAAATCCTTCAGATTACAATTTAAACTCTCATCTCGACATAGGCATCTTCTTACATAGTCTACAAAACGACAAAACTGTCACTATTGTCATTGGATATAAAACTCCTCATCATAATTGTCTGCTTCTTATGTAAATGTTACTTACAATGACTGGTCGAAAGACCAAAATATTATCTATAATTATTATTAAACTATTGTGAATTTCATAATCGTAACCTATTCAATTCGAGAGTTATGAATTTATGATCCATTGGCAGTCATATAATCACAGTTTCAGAAAGGATCTACGAATTTTGTAAACGACCTACCGAAGATCCAAGCTCTGGCGTAAGGAAATTAAAACCTATGTCATAATTTAGTAACTTAACTATTGTCATCCATTTAATGGACCATCATTCGCTTATTATCTAAAAAAAACATTGGGCAGTAACAAAACCATAATAATCAATCACACCTAATCAAACAAGACAAATTTGGATTAAAAATAATGATAATATTGATATGGCGCCAATTACATTAATGCAAGAAACGTGCAAGTACTTTAAAAAATTTGTTCTACGTATTCAAGTCGTGGGCGACTTCAAAAAGTATTATTGAAAATCGATGCTTGTACTCACGAGACAGCCTCAAGCCGAGACTGTTGCTAATCCAACTACATGCTGAATATTCGCTATACCGAGCTCTTCCGCTCCGATATGGAGGACCGTTTGCGGCTCTGTATGCTGCCCGAAGACATTTTCCGCTTAGATTCCACGGCACTAGGGCCCGGACTAGCAGACTTCTTGAAATTAGAACTGGTGCTGGCCATTCTGTTGGCGTTTTGCAGGTTAGATGTCTTTCTCCTAACAGATGGCGAGGCTTCTACGTTGTTCAGTTTGGCAGTGGTTATCTGCGGCTTTTGCTCTATGATGGCAGGTTGTTGGAACTTGCCGACGGCGTTCCAGTGTTCGCGCTGCGCTTTGAGCGACATACGCATCTTCTCTTTGGCTTCGGTATTGTCCGCTAGCATTTGGTTGAGCATTTGCACCGTCTGATACAGGACCACCGGGCTAAGCATGCCGAAGTCGTGTAGCGAGCACATGTGCAATATAAAATTTCTATACAAGTTCTTCTCTAGAAGTTCCTTGCCTTTCATTTGTAGGAACATTTGACAGGCGAGTGGTATTTGGCAGTCGCCGACGTAGTTGTATTTCATGACGTGTAGGTTCCACATCTTCATGAGCTCCTTCTCGCCCTCGTTGACGTCCGTGAACTCATCTATCATCATCATGGTTTTCTGTTGGAGCCAGAGCGGGTCTGTCTCGCTTTCCGAGTCGATGTCCAGTTCATTGGGGTAGACGGGCAGGCAAGTAATTGTGTGATGATATAGTCTGAAATGATATATTTAAGTTGGGGTTAGGTTAAGGACGAAATTCTACTCTATATTAATATATGGTAGAATATAGAAAAAGGAATTTGTATAATTTAATCGAGGTGGCTCCAGTTTGACATAGTCAATCGATTACAGCCTTGTCTAAGCATGTATGTACCGAATTCGGAGTATCTCACTTATTTTTGAAGTTTGATGGCCATGGGCTTTGCAGTCACTGGTTGCGGGTTGTAAGCCCACTAAAGGTAAATGTTTGTGGAATGAATACAGACATTTATAAGGTATAGGTACGGATGTTTAAATAAATATTTATGTTTAATTATCCATTGTCCAGAATTTGTCTACTGTGGAACTAGATAATTCATTATATCAGCCACAGGACGTCCACTATTAAACATAGACCTCCGTCATAGAATTCCAGAGCAGGGGGTGTACCCTCTAACGAAAATAGCTTCGGACGGCGACGACGACGACTTTTCGGCTGTGTCAATTATAAACCAATCGTCATTATTTTACTTTTGTTGTATACAGGGCGTCCCAAAGTTATGGGACATGAAGGGGAAGTACCTTAAATATCGTAGATAGTGAATTTTGCTCAAAGAAGACTTTATGTTATTTTTAAAAGTTAGTAATTCTGCATTCATAGATTTTCTAAAAATTACTTGCTTCGGCTGGGAATCGAACCGACTTAAATGTGAAAAAAAAAACACCCTACTTTTATGATGCCAATCGAAAGAATAGCTAAAAAATAATAACTCTGCCTAAGTAACATAGTATTTTAAAAGAAAGGAACAACGTGAAATTAATCATTTTAATCAAATAAAAAACATACATGAAACTGCCGTAGTCAATTAAGTAGGTATTTTTTTGTAAATTAATTAATTAAATGCTCAAAATGTGATCCCTCTTGTCTTACGCAAATCGCCAATCTTTTAATGAGCCCGCTGCCTGTTGATTTTCTAATCATTTTATGGTGAACACTCGATGTGATATGGCACAATTCTGTTTGCAACTCGCCTACGTTCTCGTATCGCTTTTTGTATAGCATATCTTTCACGTATCCCCAAAAGAAGAAATCTAATGGTGTGAGGTCCGGGGGTTTTAATTTGCCTTCTGTCTAGCTTACAGAGGACGTATTGAAATACAAGTTTTATCATTTCATCTACACGTGCACTTATAATAAGGAAAACTATGTTAGTACCTATTTTATGAAGTGGGTACTTATTTACGAATAATCAATGCTATCTTTGGAATGATAATATCGCTACTTTTCGAACGTCGTCGGCAATAAATAACTTTCTTGAAATTTGACTCAATCATTTTATGTTGTTCCTTTCTTTTAAAATACTATGTTACTTAGGCAGAGTTATTATTTTTTAGCTATTCTTTCGATTGGCATCATAAAAGTAGGGTGTTTTTTTTTTCACATTTAAGTCGGTTAGATTCCCAGCCGAAGCAAGTAATTTTTAGAAAATCTATGAATGCAGAATTACTAACTTTTAAAAATAACATAAAGTCTTCTTTGAGCAAAATTCACTATCTACAATATTTAAGGTACTTCCCCTTCATGTCCCATAACTTTGGGACGCCCTGTATAGTTTAGTACAGGACGCAAGGAACGACTGAAGTAAAGCAAATAAAGGATTCTTAGCGGAAGAAAAAGTCCGAAGTTTCGGCCGTCCGAAGCAATTTTCGTTAGAGAGAACCCCCTGTTTGGATCCAGCGACTCCGGCGACCTTCATCATGTCGTCAGTCCGCCTTGTGTATGGACGTCCCATGCTGCGCTTGCCGGTGCGTGGTCTCTATTCCAGAACCTTAATACCACAATGATCATTCGGATATTTGGTGTGTGTGAAAAACATCTTAGTTGTGAAACGTTTCAATGGCGATGGGTTTGATATGTTTTTTTTTTTATTAAAAACTGGTTTCGCGTTTGACTACAATTTCGCGTTTCCGTATGTGTACATTTCTATATATTTCAAAAGGTGAACCATCAATATTGTTTACTTTTATGTTTGGGATATCTTTGGCCAATCCATTTGGGCTATATCTTGACGTTATGTATGTAATTGGTATGTGAAATAGTTTGTGTATTTCTAATTTATGATCTCACCTGTTATGTCCAGTGAGGTAAGGCCGTTGCGCTTCCACAACCTCATTATCATCGAGTTCCAGGAACTCTGCGAGGCTGTGTCTCTGACTGCGGCGGCGTAGCCTGGGCCTCCAGATGAGCACGTGGGTGAGGGAGGTGCGGCGGGTGGGGCCGGCGCGAGGGCCCGGGTTTGATGACCGGCCCTGGGACGCGATCAGGTCGTGAGGCGACCCAGTATACGACCCGTCGTAGAGTTCGTTTATCGATACGTCGATGCGAGCACCACCTGGAATCGGCTGTGGGCGGACTCTGATTTTAATATAAACAAGTTTTGACAGCAGGGCAAGGGCATAAATATGGCCTCGACAGAGTTTCTCGTGTCTCAAATCTTGTATGTTTCGTCTTAGGTCGTATGATTGGTCTTAGGGTACTTAAACGCGACCTACGAAGGGATATTTTTGAATTTCCATTAAGACGGGGAAATATATTTTAAACAAAAGTCAATAAATAGCTCCTGAACCAAGGACTAGATAACTCTTTCTTCAATTTAAGAACTATGCTCTTGTCGGAGGAGTCCTTTCCACACTTCTATAGATTCCGCCTTTTCTTTGTAATACGACACGGCATTTACTAGATAACTATAATATGAAAATTTAGAAAACCCCCCAAACACTATGATATGGTATATCAACCAACTGTGTCAAAAGTTAAATATCTTCTAAACGTCTTGACAGATTTTGATGGCTAATGACCTTTCACCTAGTTTAATCTCAAATAACAAAAATGTATCGCACTCAAATCGGACAACGCATTACCGAGATATATACGGACAAATACTTGGTAAGTAGGCCCTACAATGGGAATAATAAACACTTGTGTCAGCATTTCATTTGTTTTTCTAAAAATAACGAAATCATCAAAATAAGGGGATTGGATAGTAAATAATAATATAAATAAATATTTCGGACACACCAATCATCTAGTCCAAAACTAAACAAAGCTTGTACTATCCATATACTAGATAATACGTAAGTATTTATATAAACATCCATGACTCGGGAATAAATGTTGGTATTCATCATACAAATATTTACCCCTCGCGGGATTCGAACCCGCAACCATTGGTTGGGTTAGGTTAGGTTAGGTTACTATCCACTACACCAATCGATCGACGAATACTTATTATAAATAACATAGAAGATAGATGTACACTTACGAAATATGTGAAGTTGAATCTGGAATGGCAGAGCTTCAGATGCTTGAGTAGCGAGTACAGGGTGCCACAGTCGAGAGAACACCATGGGCAGTGCAGGTCGTCGCACGCCTCCGTCTGCTGCCGCGAGTTGTTATTGTAGAGGAACTGGTAGATTATCTGTTGCCGTTTAGATTCGGCTTCACTGTGGTCCGCTTTGGATTTGTCACCTGTGGAATTGACGACTGAGTAAATTAGAAAATTGTGTAACAGATGGGTGTACAATGGGATTGTGAGAGAAGCCCTTCGACCCGTTTAGCGTTACCAGTACCATGCTCCAAATCCTCTCATATCATAGTAAGAGGAGGCCGAACCTTCACAGTGGAAATGTGAGGCTGTTGATGTGTTGTTGTAAATATCAAATATATTCTACATATATTTGTTATTAGATGGTTCGATATTTATTATAAACTAGCGTTTCGCCCGCGGCTTCGGTTGCGTGGAATAAGTTTATCGCGAATATGTTTAATTTGTTTAATTTGCAGTAGGTAAATCTTTCTTACATATTTTTTTAGTACTTTCGTGTGACTTTTTATATTATTATTGAAAATTGTTTAAGTTTAAGTAAGTGTGTACCTACTTGAAAAGTGTTTGTTGATTGTATTTTTTAAAAATTTACAGCGCAAAACCAAAAATTCATTTTTAGACAATTTTTCAAATCTCCACTCATCTTAAAAAAGTGCTTCTTTTGCGACGTGCACCATTTCGCATGGTGTACCAAATGCGTCAAACCCCTACTCACTTTATCGAAATAAAAATCGTGTGATATTTGTGATTCTAGAAGAAATAATAATTAGACTGAACATCGTCGAGTGTATAGTGTATGTTTGATTATCATTTAAAGTCAGACATTTTATTATTTAATAGTCGTTTGTACATAGATTCTGTTTTGTAGATAGATAAATCCTTTTTTTGTAACTCCAGTCTCTCAAATACAGCGAGTTCCATCACAATGGCATTTTTAATTTATTTAAAGGCAATTTGAATGTTTGACCCTTATCCGTCCCCATTGTTGGAACACAGTCTCCTCTGACTGGGAGAGTGTATGGGCCATAATCCACAAGCGGGTCCAGTGCGGTTTGGTGGATTTAGGCCCCTGTAGGCCACGGGTTGACGACTGCCTTCAATTGAAAAAAACCGGGACCGACTATTTATCGTATTAAAATGCCACTAGTGGTCACCGCCCCAGACATTGCTTAACTTCGCAAATCAAAAACGAATAGCAAATTTGACTGCATCACAAGTGAATGTTTACCAGAGAGTACTTATTATAAAAGCGTGTAAATTGTAAATGACTGACATGAACAGTAAGTTTATCTTTGTATCTTGTATTTATGTTGTACATGTCAATATTTTGTTTATTACTTTCGAGATTAAATAATAGGGGTCACAGACGAGTTGTGATCCTGACTCCTACGATGCAATAACTCTTATTCTCGTAATTACATTAGCTTTCATATCCTTCACACAGAAATAGAACAATGCAGACATGGTTGGGTGCCGACTTATATATGCCCACACACCCCTCTTGGTTTGCCAAGAAGCCTGCCACCTGGTAAGTGTATGAGAGCTTGTGTTTTACAACATTTGACTTACTATTTTTGTCATTAGCGCTACTTTTGGAAGGTCTATCTTTATGCGACTCTTTCTTCACACCATTGCTCTCACTGGATTGCTGATAGAGCTTGGGTCTGTTCACGAGGCCGTTGGTCGGCTCCTGACTCCAGCTCAGTTTTAGTTTCAGCAGTGGTCTCACTTTGAATATGTCAAATGGATTTGTATCCGGGTGTAGGTTTGATTCCTGAAATACCAAGCAGTTCACATAAGTTTTTAGAAGTCCACTGCTGCACATAGCCTCGCTTGTGGGTCGATTTTCATCGCTTTTGCTGGGAGGATCTGCTGTAATCACTATGCTGGGACAGGCAGATTGGAGATCTACGATTTGTTTTCGCACTTAGACATGGGTTGGTCCTATTCTATCCTGCCGAGAAGAAAACAGCTTCACAGAGACCCAGGAATACCTACAATTAGAAACTCAACTAAAAGCATGGTGGTTACTAAACATCTGTGGGTCTTCTTTTGTATCTTACTTACATGCTATTACTAAAAAATCCGCCAAGTGCGTGTCGTTCCGTAGCTTGGCCTACTTAAGTTTTGACTTTCCATCTTATAAATCAAGTCTTAGTTTATGGCCAGTTGCATACATTAGTTTTTATTAAGTGACATCTTATTTTTTGATCCCAGACAGAGGGGGACGCACAAACTGTAAACCACTTTAGAAACTCATTTCTCGTGAAATATTTAGTTAAATAAAAGTAAATTGACAGTTTATAAAATTCCGAGAAACTATGAATAAGCAAAAAAAAAAATCTTCGGAACGGCTTAACCTATTTCCATCAAACATGCCTAAGAAGTTCCTAGCTCATTGAAATCTGTTTTAGTGATACAATATGAGTATTACAATTCCATAGAGATAATAAGGCCGTCCGCTGCGTTAAGCTGGTGCACGGCGCGGGCACCCGGGCGGCCGACCGATTCTGAGCCTTATAAGGCAGATCATAAGCCCTACATTAAGGCAGAACATAAGAATTATTTAGAGTAATTGGCACGCGCGACCGATATCGACGTAAAATGCTAATTGACTCGTAACACTGTGCACAGAAAATTCATAATTGATAGTCCGCTACTGAAACGCGCGCGTGAGCCGCTTAACGCAGCGGACGCCCTAAAGGTTACAAACACATCTCTTTTTGCATTGAGACTTAAAAAGTCCAACATAGCTATTTATGCTTCCATTTATCAATTGTACACACATCTAAATGCATTATGCATGTACTATACTGATCAGGCAACTTACATGAGGAATAGTTTCCCACTGAGCCATGAGGGCCTTATGCGGCGACCGCGCGATCGTAGCACTCCTTCCCCCAGGAGTTGCATCATGCAGCACTAGATCATATTCCCCATTAGTCAGCAGACACCGGTTGTGCTTGTCATAGACTATGAGTTCGCTTCCATACAGCTTACTCCATTTGTCTTCATCAAGTGTAGAGTCGAGATCAGTAGATGCTTTAATACGTTTTGTTACTGGTTCTGAGAACATTGCAACAAGTAGGTATGAATCTTAGTAGTATACTAGGAAAGAATATAGTTTGCAAATTTTAGAATTGTAACATCAGGCTCCACACATCTAAATACAGAGACCCTATTTATGTCATTTTGGATAACTTTGAATTTCAGGAAAACATTATATTAATACTCTAGAATACCCAATCTTAAGAATATCATCATAAACATTAATCCATTTCCTCACCCTAAATCTATATCTCTTGAAAATTAGGCTATATACAGTATATGCAAGTTGCTTGCTCGTACTTATGACCACGACAATTTATTTTAAATTTATAGATCCTCATGGCGAAATATAAGGGGCGAAATACAACCTGGTAGAAATTACTCTGAAATTCAAACTTACCTAAAATCTTGTTGAAAAATACGAGTAGTAAACAATTAATTTAATTACCAGCACAATCTCCATTAGCAATTTCAGTGGAGTTGGCAACACCATTCACATTGCTACCTGGTCTGGTGACAGTGACCCTCAACATGAGCATATAGGACTTTACATTAGGGCCCTGGGATGGGCTGAAGGTATCACTAGAGATACTGACTGCAGACGCCATGGCGGGAGGTTCCGATGTTGACGGATTCAGAGGCACTGAGCAGCTTCCAACCTGGCGTTAAAATAGTTCAAAACATTTTTAAATAATAACGTTAGATGAGGCTTAAAACTGGGATACCCCATGTGAAGGGAACCAGGAACACAAATTTTAGTCAAGATTTAGAAACAGCTCAAGCAGTACAAGCAATCCTAAACACAACTTCCTATCAAACCCAGTAGTGAAAGTGTGGAACAAATTATCAGAGTCAGTGATCAGTGCACCCTCTGTGAACTCTTTGATAAACAGACTGGACAAATATAAACAAAAATAGACCAAACACAAGTGCAGTGATATACATGCAACAGCTTAAAGATTCTGGTGAATTATTAATAATAACAATTGTGTTCTAAATTATGCCAACTGAGAATCAAACCTTCGCCTTTGTGTGGTAGCCAAGACACCACTAAGCCATGTAGGCCATCAAAATTAAAAACTTTATTTTAGCGTGTGCTTAGAATTCACACAATGGAATTCAGGTATTTTGACAATGATGGCAATGAAATAGTGCCCAAAATGAAAAATTTTCCCCACTGTAGTCTAAGAGTTACTTAGACTTATACTAGAGAGTATATTGTTTAAGTGAGCATTCATGTGTCACATGTTGATGGAATCCTCATTGTCGTACACAGAGACTACTTTACCTATGATTGTAATTTATATCCCAAAAAACTGCATAAATTTATTTTGTAAAATAGCTGAATCCCACTTATTTATTTTGTAAAATTTAGAAAACAGCTGAGGAACATAAGCCGCTTTAAGTGCAGTTTTTTTTAATATTTCATGTTAGCCTAGGAGAAAGTTTCTTAACCATCTTTGATGAAAATTAGTTCAGATTTTTCAAACTGCACTTAAGCGGACTATATATAATTAAAAAGATTAAAAAAAAAGATATGTGTGGATAAAGACTGGACATACACACAAAGCCGTCATACACATAACACTGATATGTTATTGTTAGGGTTTAAAAACGTAGGCGAAAGAGGCACGTATTTATTAATTCTCTAGATTTATAGATAGATTTTAATAGATTAAATGAGACATAATATGCATATAATAAAATGTTTCCTTTCTTGATGGCACCAACAGCTTTTTTTGGCTTTTCTAATGTTAGCTGCAATGGAGTATAATTGTTATGCTACATCACACTGCAGATCTTTTATTCAGCCAAATTGGCTAAAATTTTGATAACCGGTTTTTATCTCCTGATTAAAATGAATGAACACAAACATCATGCTTTTTATAATTGTATATTATGAAGAGTAATCACTCATCCCAACTAATATTATAAATGCGAAAATTTGTGTGTGTGTATGTCTGTATGTTTGTTACCTCTTCCCGCCTATACGGCTGGACAGATTTGGATGAAATTTGGTGGGTAGACAGATTAGGACTTGGATTAACATATGTTAATATTCCATGCGGACGATGTCGTGGGCGAAAAGCAAGTATATATAATATACAATTTTATATGTACACGTAAGTGTGAGGTATACAGGGTGAATTTGAATTCATGTAATTCCCATTAATTGGTGATGCCATTCTTGATTACGAAAAACATTCCTCAAGAAACCATACTCGAATTTTCAATTACCCATACAAATTATACCATTCTGAAACCACCTTTAGTATTAGTATGGATTTCATTCAAATAACTAAACCTATCATGTTATTTATGTGAAGAACACATTTATTTCTTATGTGTTAATTTATTTGTAGATAACATAAAGTACAGTCAACCAAGTGCCAAATAGGGCAATTTCTTCCAAGAAAATCAATGTAAATTGCACTTCTGGAATTGGTTGTGGCTAGCAGTAAACTGTACAGGCTGTTGATGTATAAGCTATCTAGTCAACTTATTGACACAGATTTAGGATTCAATGATTTATACATTTGTGTGTGTGCATGATTATCAGAGAAGATCAACTCTTATTTTTCTCTAGTGCAGCAATAAACACATAAAGACAGCGAATGAGACACAATATAATTGTTATAGCTGCTGCAGCAGACTTGTGTACTTTAACATGTAAAATTAATTGGTAAACACTATGCAAATAAAAAACAAAATCTGTTGCACATGTTTCCTTACAACAGTTATACTTACAGATACTTCTACAATAGCAGAGGAACTTTCTTTCCGTTTTTTATGACAGATTTTCAAAAGCAATGTCTCCACTTTTACTTGATAGCCTCTGGGATCCGCCAGGGTTTTGTCATAGAATCCCAAGAACGTAAGGGTCATATAACCTCCTAGACTATTGGGCTGAAGTTCTGTACTCTTCTTTAGAGTGATTTTTTCAAGTAAGGAGTCTACTTTGAAGCCAATTCTGCTCTTGTTACTTCTAGACATCCTACGCTTCATGTACGACAGTGTTCTATTGAGAAATATTGGCTATAAATTAGAGAATACACACAACAATTAGTTTCATACAAGGCGGCAATAATAGTATTTCAACACAACGAATATGTACATACCGATAGCATATTGCGGGTCCGAAGGAATCTATATATTTGTGTCGGCTCTGAAAAGTGAAATGATTGTGTATTATCAAGCATTAATCACAGGAGCAATGTTTCACTACAACAATTCTGACTTACTTTCAAATGCCTGTAAAAATAACTCATGGTCAGCTTGTAACTGATCTATTTTAGAGGTTTTATTTGTTTCACTATCTTTATCACGCTTCTTGGGAGGCATTTTGGAATTTTTACTTAACTAAATTAGTAAATTAGCAAAACCGCCAAGTTCATCGGTTCGTTTTTTTTTTTTTTTTTTAGTTTTTTTTTCTCCTCTAGGAGAAGGCAAAGGGATCAAGCCCATAACAGCCATGTCTTATTTATCTTATTTCTTCATTTTGTAAGTCAGTCTCAGTCAAAACAAGTCATTCGTCGTATACTTGGCGTATACAGAGTCTAGTCACGGTCAAGTCATTCTTCAGTAAAGAAGCAGAATGCTTTACAAAAGATTTTGGCGGCTTCTTGTGGGAACCCGAAAGCTCCGTTACGCACTTTAATTTACACTTCCCTTCACTTGTACACTATCACTAACGTTTGCTGCACAATATTCTGCCATTATTAAGCTTCAAAAGTTAGAATGCACAAATTATAAGACTTATAAAGAAAAATGCTACTTCACTCGCCGAGTTCCCGCCAAAAAGCCTCATCGGTTCGTTGACTTGACAGGCGTCAGTCAGTGAAATAGTGATGTCCCTGTCGTCAAAATATGTGGGTGAGTAACTTCGCGTCACTTTTTGGTCAGACTTTTTGGTTTACAACTTCCAGATTCTTGAATTACAACACAATATTGGTCAACAGTTCTTCTGAGTAGTCTGTGGGGTCAACCATATGGTAATGATTCCTCACCTATTTTTTTTAACCAAATGGTAGAATTTTCCCATCTTTTCCTTTTTAGTTATATTGAATAGTGCCAAGCGGTCAATGTTCTTACGATCATCTTTATTATCATTGATCTAAATAGTTAGAAATTTTGTAATACTCTTATGCACAATATTTTCGTTTAAATGTGTTTTTTATTTAAACGACACGATACCCGACACGGAGGGCTCGGCGCCAACTGAAGGTCTCCTACGCGATTCTATTGCTACGAGTACCTTGGACGCCGGAAAGAAAGAAAGAAATAGAAATGTAAGTAAGAAAAAGAAGTTCCTATTCCCCCTCGGGAAATGTAAGTAAAAACAGCATTAAGGCCAACCCTATGATTACTGTGCAAAAGGTCACAAAGGTCATCTGACTTTCCTGAACGAGCATAGTAATGTCATTCATAGATTGCTAGAATGCATTCAGTAGGTACTAGATTTTAAATACAGTAAACATACAGTAGATGTATTTGGTTTGATTATTCTAATGGAATATGTTTTTATTGAATTTACTGTCTTCAGTGAACTAGTTTTCATAAGCAATAAGCGCTAAAACATGAAACAATGCAAATCAATAGTAGACAGAAAAGAATGATAGTAAGAAAAATTAAGCTTGTTCAAAAATGTGCCATTGAAAGAGGCTTAGATTGGGTGCTACTTCTACAGCTCAATTATATCTGTAACTATAACGATGATGCTACTAAAAAGGGATCAAATAAGAAGTTGATAGTGGCTATTGTAACGGGATTTGTGGTGTTAACTATAAGCATCAGTTTTTTTAACAGTATTATAAGCGCTAGATGTTTATTACCTAGTAATTACCTGGTGTGGGAGTCGACGCGGCCGCTCGCCAATTGTGCCTATTGCGTGAACGTTACGAAACCTATTATATTGCGGAATATCTCTCGACGGGATTTTGCTGTAAGAAAAATGGCAATTGTAATATTAAACTCACAATGTTGCTACTAAACGTTTTTGAATCTATACAAGTACAGAATGCTCCAAAATTTTTGTTGCTGACTGTACCTACAGCTGAAAGACATTTTAAAGTTTTTACACAGCCGAAACTATATTAACTATTTAAATAAAACTATATTTTCTTTTCAGAGTTATAGCTACTCATCAAAACCTATTATTGTGAAGAACGCAATTTCCCAATGGAGAGCTCTGACATCACTTAATTTTAGTGTGTTCAAGAGGCTTTATGAGGAAACATCTGGTAGCTATGAAAGTCTTGAGGAAGGTTGTCAATTCCTGAATTTTAAGACTGATTTATTTACACTAAAAGAAGTTTTTACTATGCCTGAAGATAGAGTGAGGAATGAACCGGGCCAAAAGCCCTGGTATGTTGGATGGTTAGTAAATTCAGACTATTTGATACAAAGGGCTCAGGACTGGTTGTAGTGTAATGGCAGTCCTGGCCTCGTTTGATAGGACTATATTAGGCCGAGATGATAGTGACTATTTGTAATTTCATTATCATCAGGCTGTAAACATCCCAGTGCAGGGATATAGGCCTTTCCTCGTATGTGAGGAGTATGGGCCATAGTACACCACGCTGTCCCAATGCGGGTTGGGGACTTCACATGCCTTAGAAATTTTATTTCTCAGGCATGCAGGTTTCCTCATGATGATTTCCTTCACCATTTTAAAAGCAGTCAGATAAATGCACATAAGTAATTAAATTTTAAAACTCATTGGTACATGACCTGCCTGGGAATTGAACCCGGATCTCCCAAATTGTGAGACCGCATTTTAACTGCTGAGCCACCAAGGTTCTTGTATTGATTTGTAATTTACTATTACATTATACATTGAAGTTTTGCTCCATCAATAACTCTAGTCATTAAATTGTCTTTATAATTCTTTTTCTAGGGGGAATTGCCATCCTGATATCTTAGCAAAAGTGAGGCAGTTTTACAATATTCCAGATTTTTTACCAGTAGATGCAGAATTTCCAGCTACGGAAAATATATTCTTGGGATATGAAATGGGCGCTGTCATGCATGTAAATATTATTCATTTTCAAAATTAGGTACTTTCAAAAATAACATTAAACAACTTGATTTTTGTTATAGTTGGATTATATACCACGTCTGATGTGGCAAGGGCAGGTCAAAGGCAACAAAACATGGACCATAGCCCCAGTACCAGAATGTGACCATATTTGCCATAAATTTGAATTTTATGTGGAACCTAGTGATGTTGGTAAGTGTAGAGTTGAATGAAAATCAACATTGTGGCTTCAATAAATTCTTACATTTTTTTTTTCTGGTTTCAGTATTATTGGATACTCGTGTGTGGTATCATGCAACAAGAATACCCAAGGGAGAATTCTCATTGACTGTTCAGTCGGAATATGGATAAAATAATGTCTCTACAACTCTTTAGAAGTACAAAAAAGGCCAATATACACATGCCAGTATTACTGGCTAGGTGTGACTAAAAGGCTGGCAGGTCTATAGCTGGCAAATTTTGTAGTTGGTCATTCAGTTTCAGATTTTCTTTGACATGCTGCTTAACTATCTATAGAATACACAGATTAGTTACCTTGAGGTACATAGGACCATTTTTACTTGTATTTCGCTCTGGTTATCAACAAAAAGTACCCAGCTTAAAATTAGAAACAACTCCATCAACAACTGTAATGTTTTGACACACCCATTTGTTTTACTCTTTAGTTTTCAAGCTCACATTGTGTTCCAGCTGTAAAGAAATCAAATGTGCCATTAGATCTGCCATACCTTTGTTTCACTATATCCTTGTGTACCTACAGGCATGTGGATTTTGGCCAAAATCTTTTACATATCCAAGATGCCAAAATTTTTTCTATGTCTATTTATACAGGACTATTTATTACTCTTGTGCCATTGTATGTAGTGCAACTACAATCTTAGCTTTAATGATATGCAATATTGTTTTTTTTGTATTTATTTTTCTTGATAATAAACTTTTTATAAATATTATTAGGTGTAATCATTTAAAAACATTTATAGTTTAAAACATTGTATTTATTTCTCTAATTCTATGATCAAAAAGTATTCAGTGAAGAATTAGCTTGAACAAGCAATTATTTAGACTACACTAAACAAATACTACATATAAGTGTACACACTAGACATTAATACGAAAATCTGACAGTCAATTTGTTGTAAATTCAATCCAATCCTTCACTAAAGTGACTGAATATTTGTAAAGTTCACATAAAGAGATCTGTTTGAAAGTTCGAGAGGACAATAAGCTCATGCATGACTTACACACTTCAATATTATAGTCACATCATAAGAGCTATCATAATAAGCATCACTGTATGGCTCACCAACCCAAATGCAACAAATGCAAACTTACAATAATAAATAATTTCTCATATGACCAGACCAGATAGATGCCAGTTTTTGAATGGACAATTTTAATTGACATGGCATAGATATCACAAAAGAAATGGTGCCTTTTACATTGCACCAGAAAGAAGTGGACACATTACATTTAATTTGTTATACATATATTGCAACTACCCAATAGCTCATAGGAAGGTAGAAACAGCAATGGACACATATAATAATTTAGAAGAACTGCCACACACCAAGCACTGCATCTTTAATGGCTTCAATATATTGGGCTGGCACCCAGTAGACCCAATACCTGGACGCCTCTGTTGGTCCTAACTGGAGGCCCTGAGAAACAAACACCATTACAAAATGATTCATATTTAAATTTTAAGCCAGCTGTATGTTTATTTAGGTTGTATGTTATAATAATAACCATGTTAACGGAATTCATAGCTTATCGTTTCAATTAAATTTAGCATAGAACTACTGGAGTAACAGGAACTCGAAAATCAATAGAATATCTAATTTAAATTAAAAAGTATTTGTTGTTTCAATTTCTGTTGAAGCCTATATGCGTTGTAATGATCACTTAAAATAGACACCAGGTATTTCATAATGATCGTGTAATTCCCAGCAGAGTAGAATAGAAACATTACCCACCCTTTTCGTGCAGTCGGGTAAAAAATAGCTAGGGGATTGCAAGTATAACCACATAGAACAGCGATGGTTAGAAGTGTCATTGGTGCAGGGCTCCCAACATTATCCTGCAACCTGCTGGCTGCTCAGAGTAGCAAGGTGATGTAAATTGTGCGTGGGAGCTGTCAAGTTACATAGGCTGTCTATTATAATGTGACTTTATAATATATTTACCATGATATGATATTCTTCATGTTCCTTGATAGGCTCTGATGTGATGCCTGAAACATGAAAAGCAGTTAAAGCAAACTACTTCAAGATAGATTTCCTGAACTCTATCGGTCCCTACATAAGCACTGTCAGTGTCAAAAATAAAACTTTCTCTTATAGGGTGGCAAAGATAAGTGATTTCATTCTAAAATTCCTAAACTATACAAGATAATGGTGTCGATTCTGCAGGGGCCTCTAAAATTTAAATTTAGAGTGCTCCATACTAATTTCCTATTCTACGTCGCATCTCTAAAGTTTTGACATTTCTAAGATTTTAAGTTTACTCTAAATAATTCAATTTAGGTTTTAGAGATCAAAACCTATTCCAGAACGCCATCTAAGGCATATTATTAGCGAAATTTAGTCGCCATCTAAAATAGTCACGTTTAAAATTAGAGTGTAGGTTTTTCCAAATTTATTGGGCTATCTGCAGCCCAAAAAGTGTGAACTTTATATAAAAGTATTTTAAAAACTTAAACTTTCCTAACATGTTTTATTTTGAATAAGGCCGCGGTGAAAAATAATGCCTAACCTATAATTTTTTTAAAACTTTTACGCCAGAATCGACACTGTATTATATAACTTTTTGTTGATATTAAAAATACGTCCATATTAGTATCTGAAAAAAAAACAAGGCATTTCCAAAATATCGATTTTCCCACTCTCTGGCATGGCACTAATTGAGATATTATTATCAGCTATACACTTAAGATTTTGTGCACTTGCCAATTACGAGATAAGGAAACACGTGTATTTACTATCGGTACAATACTAGTGTATTGTACCGATAGTAAATACAATACAATAGGTACAATACTAGTGTATTGTACCGATAGTAAATACACCTGTTTCCACTCTACTCCGCTTTAAAAAAGTAAATACGAACAGAATTGGCTGTATGAATTTTGTAGCTCAAACAAAACAATGTGGCCAATATTTTATTGATGTTCAGAATATTCTGTTTTGTTTTCTTATAAGGGCATATTAAAATGTAATCTGTGCCATGCCATGTAGGTGAGTGAGAAAAATCGATATTTTGAACATATCTTGATTTGTTTAAACACCGACGAAAAACGACCGGTGTTATGTGCTTGACGGCTTGGTATATGTCCAGCCATTGTCCGGATGCATCTCAGTAATGCATGGTCCGATTTGAATGCAGTTTTTTCATTAAAAATTAAAAACTAAATAAAACATTAAAAAATAAAGTTCCTAGCCAAAACCGGTTAAGCCATTATGAAGATATTTATTTAGCTTTTAACACAGTTTTTGGTATATTTGGTCCAGATAATAGCATAACATGATTTTTTAAATATTTTCTTTTTTATATATTTAAGATTAAACTAAGGGATAGGTTCTTAACCATGTTTGATGAAAATCGGCTAAGCCATTTCGAAGATATTTAGCATTATCATTTGTTTTGTTGGAGGTTTTCTAAATTTTCAATTTATAATAATTTTTAGATAGTTATTAATTATTATAAGTTATTGATGTACTTTCAATATCAGCAAAAGAATTTACAATATGTATAGTTAGGAATCATCATTACATCACAACAATATCAAAGGTACAGGCCTTTGTGTTTGGGTAAACCTAGGACAAATATGAGTAATACTATTCTCATAAGTTAACTTTGTGTAAGTAATTGATGCAGCACATGAGTGTATCACTTTTTCTCTGGTTTAGGTAGGAAAGGATTTAGGGATTATAACTGTAACTCGACGTTTCTAACCATATCCCAGCAGTTAGTTTATGAAATTTGATACATCATAGTTTGTAATAGGTACAGCAACTGTAGAAGTAAATTATGGTAACATTTTAAGGTTTTAACGTTTATCGCCTTACCCTTACTCCTAGAGCACTTACGTGGCACCAAATTTAGCGAACGAACGCAAGCGAGCTAAACGACAATTTGCGATCGAACGCAAAAATTACGTGGTACGACGACGCAGGAGGTCGAGGCTTGTATAATTTATTAATTCTATTTATAAGTGGAAAAAAACATCTCCCTTTATATGCATTTCACAGAACCCTTCAATATTTTAGATTGATGCTATCAGCTCAAGTGCAAAACACCAAATAACCACCCTTGACCTCCCCTCATATATCCCTCCTACCCGCCTTGACCCCTGGATTCTTTGAAGGATCAACGTGTTTCGTTCAATGCTAGTGAGGCAAGGGCGAGAATGGCGACTATATCTACCGCTTAATGTAACCATAGATAAGAGTTATATGAATTTGTGGTCTCAGAATAATGGTCAAACACTTCTTTAAGGCATATATATTAATTCGAGTAATATTTACTAACTCTTAATAGAAGTCATGGCAAGCTTCTCTGTGCGTTCCTTGGTGCCGAGCCAGAGCTGATCCTGTTCAGGTTTGAATGTAAGCCTCACTTTCCCTCCATGTTTGTTTAACATTCCACTCAGTGGGACAGGTGGCAAAGGCTCCTGTAATTCATTGAAAAAACTTACAAAATATACATAAAGTCACAATCTATATCCCAAGTGGGGCAGTCAGAGATATCCCAAACCAATTTCCAAACCTTAATTAATGCTTTTCACCTTTCGAAATATACAGAAATGCACACGTGACAAAGGGTTGAACCCAACGCCATTAAAACGTGCTTGTCTATTGATGTTTTTTAGTGGAACGCCCCTTAGTCGCCTTCTACGACATCCACGGGAAGAGATGTGTTGGTTCCTTTCTTTTTATGTGCCGAAACCTCACCGGACAAATGCAAAATCTAGTGTATTGTAGATGATTTAGTTGGTGGAATGTCACTTAAACAAGAAACAAGGTTAAGAGCATGCGATGCTCCAAAACTCGCACACGCAGCGCAATCGCATTCGTATTCTACTAGCAAAGGGAAACATTGGCTTGGTCACTCACTCCTTGGATAGGCGACTAGACTACTAGTGGCATTTTATTATCAGTGGCGGAATTAAATTAATTCGAGATATTTTCGCGCATATGCTTTTCTACGATTTTCGCTGTGGCTTCAATCGACATTTGGTGATGAAGCCCCATCTCGTAGCTCTGTGTCGTGGTTTAATGAGTTTAGACGTGGACGTAATAATTTCCATGACGATGCACGTGAAGGTCGACCAGCGACTGCGGTTATCGAATCTAATATTGATACCGTACGTTAATTTATTGAGACTGAGAAAAAAATTACTTGTCAAATTCGTAAGTACTGTATTAGGCATTGGAATGAGTCAAGTGCAAAAGATTTTACATCTGCATCTGAATGGATTTACAATGGATAGCTTTGCACTCGATGGATATGGCATGATTTGATGGAAGACCGACGGCGTGTAGAGTGTTGTCGCAAATGATAGGATATGATGGAGGGCAACACTGGCTGTCAATACTATTGTGACAGGTGAGGACAGAAGATAAACCCAATCGGCAGAACGGCGTTTTGCATTTGAAGATTTGCCAACGAAAGTTCAGAAAATTCGAAGCGTTGTTGGGAAGAAAATGATTGCTTCTTTTTTCGGCAAATCAGGATACAACAGTACACACATTACGCATTATATACACACATTAATAATATACACCTTGAAGGTCAAAGAACAGTAACTGCATATTGGTAACACTGGACTGCAGATAACACAGACTGCAACACTTGCTTCCCTAGTCTTAGAAAAACTTCGCGAAAAGCATATGTCCTCACTTATGTGTGGTTCAGTGTTACATTTGAAACCTTTAAATACGCTTCTGTTATCAGAAGCGTATTTAAAGGTTTCAAATGTAAAACTGATGACGCATCCGCCATACAGTTCATGCCACGCACCTAGCGACTTCTTTTCGTTTCTGAAAATTAAATATATGGTCTAACAAAAGTAACACGAAAAACGTTGCAGAGTGTATGTATGGGTGTACCTATTTCGAAAAAAATTAAAAATAAAACATTAAAGTTAACAGATTTTATTCAAAAAATAAAATTTAGAAATGTAAGTTTTGTGAGTTGGACCTTAATACCACAACACACAAACACGAGCCGCGGTATCTTTGAAGACGCCGAAAGGCGACCACAAGCCGCTCGCCGCCGGCGCTTGCCCCGGCGCCGCGACTTGCATTGATTGGTTGTGCCCTGTGCCACATGTGCCCCGCGTGGCGTCTTCCATATGAATGGAACGTTACCTGTTTTTTCTCATTGATAAAACAAGGTACAATCAAAATGATGTAAGTCTGTTAATTTGTATTTTCATATGCACTTACATTTAATTTTTTTACTGAGAAACAAAATTTTTAAGGCTAGATTTTTAATGAATATATTATTTTATTGTCATGTACGTGCAATTGCCAATGTTTGTCGGGTTAATTTTGTTAGACCTTATATAGCTTTGAGATATACGTTTTAAGAGCCCCTTATAGCATCACACACATATATACTTTGAGAAACAATAAAAGTAGCATAAGTAAAATATCTGGTCTTATTTATCAGAATTCAGAAATTTTCCTACCCTAAGTACATATTATAAATAATTTATACATATGTATATACAGGTTACATTTATAAGTACTATTTCAAACCATAGATGGGAACGGAGGTAGGAGCAATTACAAGCTAAATTGTAGACATAATGGCATGTGACTAAAGCTTGTTACCCGGGGTCTGGCATAGGCAGCATAATAATGGTGCATTATTTAATTGCCTACCACAAAATACTAATTACAAAAGGTTCTTCAAGAATTTCATATTTAACTATGAGGTTGATAAATCACTTCTGATAAAGGGTGTTTCCTGTCCTACAATATAATGGAAACTCTTGTATGAAAATACCACTAGTGGTCACTCATCCAAGGACTGCCTGCACCAGACATTGCTTAATTATTTTAATCGAAAATGAATAGCTGGAATAGTTTTTTCTGTTGTAAATGGATATGATTTACAGAATTGTATTGGAAGATGCACAGTGGAAATTACAGATGATAGAAGTTGCAGAGCTTACCTTTACTCCTTTGAGCCCAGGCATAACATCAGGTGGGATGCCCTTGTCTAGAACTTTCCTGTGAATTTTTTGCATGCATAATGGTTCCTTGCTGGTCTGACTAGCTTTCTCCTCTAATATTTCCTAGAAAAAGAAGAGTATTTAATTGCAATTTTCAACTCTGTGTGGGCAGTTGACCACATATTTCTATATCATCAGATAAGACACCTCCGATTTTTTTTGTAATCTCCATGGTCACATGAACTGACACCAATGCACTGGCAACAATTCACCATCTCCTAAGCCACAAGTCTACTTGGTTCAAGGTATTTTGAAGCACCTGCTGGTTGCAATGATTGCAGTATCATCTGCATAAGTTGCAACCATTTTTTCATTGTTTATTGGCAAATCTGAGATTGTCAAAATTTGTAGGAAGCGAAGTTTACCCCTTAGTCAGCTTGTATGGCTGTAAACTTCCGTTAAATAACTAGGAATGCACCTGAATCACCAATTAGCATGGAGAAAAGACATGCAAACAAAACATTACAAAATTAGGCTCAAATACAAAGAATGCACTAACTTGGCAGAAATTCAAAACTGTCCTTAAGACATCTTCTTTGTGACATGATTTTAATAAAAAAAAAAGATTTTATAATCAAACTGGACCTACTGCCAGTACAATCAACACATCTTCACAGCAGAGGATGCTTCAAGAGGAGCAGAATTCTGGAGCTTGAGAACCTGCAATAGGCTTTTTCAGACAAAGATGATTCCATACTGGTCAACCTCATTCAGCGTTTTAGACATACAACCGGACTCTGGCAGTAATGGTCAATCGTAATATAGATGACGGATAGCCATAAAATAAAAAGTTGAAGTCAATTCCAATGGGGATCACACCAATAGACTACATCACATGTCTGCACTGTTAGTACTAATAAAAAAATCCATAGTGGCAGTCCGTCAGCAAATTAAATTAAATTAAAATTTAAAAAATTATCTTACCTTTGGCACACTCTTCACAGCTAGAATGTCGTCCATCTTAGATCCAACAAGCATCACTTTGCCGCCGTTAATGATGCCCGCTTTCCTTAGGGTCATTGTATCCTTCGCCATGCCCCTGACTATTAGTTTTTGAGCGGACAATGGCACTCCAGTTATCCTTTCCAAATGAGCTTTTAGGTCTAGTATGGTTGCATCATATGCAAAGCTTATATCATGTTTAACTTTGTTAAAAACTATGGTAAATTCGACCTGTTCCGGGATCTCGCAAATCTCGGACTCCTCCGTAGATTCTGAGGAGCATGCAGCGCCCTCCGAAGGTGCTTCCATGTGCGACTTCTCATTGTCAACAATTGGTTTGTTATCTATCGCAGTCTTTGAATTGCCATTTGATATTAAAGAATTTGGATCTCGATTTTCTGTCGAGTCTCCCTTCTCGGATGCTAGTAAACAAGATCAAATCGTGAGTTAGCAAAATTTCTAGAACAAAAGGTCTCGCTATACTGGACCACAAAGACTCCGAATTAATTTGGAGAAATGACGGTTACTAGTGAACTGAACTTACCAATATATTCCATAATTTGATATAAATTATATGTATCTGCTTTGTAAAATAAATGAATCACAAATGGAACACGGGGTTGTTTTGAAAAAATAATTAAAATTACGCCGCCTGACCGACATGAAGCAACTAATTTATCGTCACCATTGAATTTTGTTGCGCAGGTGTGACCATCTCAAATTACGAATCGTGCAATCCATGGGCTGAAAAACTGCCAAACCCTAACGGAAGAAAATGCCGAAATACAAATGATAACTTTATTTTAAGATCCAGAGCCTTAAAAACCTTTTCTAAAATTTAATCAATAAGTAAATAGAAAAAATAGCGAATACTATAGCAAATGTTTGTTGCTGTTGAAGCAAAAAAGATTTATTTATAGATCGTACATTAAAGTGTCATGTAGTTGTAGAAATAGGTACATTTTTGTCTTAATATTTGTAAAAGTCTGAATATTTGACACAGAGGCTATCAGGCAAAATTGTTACGTCCCCTGTGTTTAATATTATTTGAGAAAACTCCATATTATAACACATTCTTGCGATTACTTGTTGAAGCCGTGTCGTAATAATGCTTTGCTGATAGTATTAACTAATGCCTATCATCGTGTGAGATGTCGTTCGATAGTTCGTTCAAAAATATTAGAGATTATCTTGAATAGTTTTTCGATTCAGGGATGCGTTTGTGGAATAGTGGAAGCGTTCTTTCCATTGAAAATTATTTATCAAAAACAGAAAGCCCTCTTCTAAGTCCTCATATTGTTACGGGCAACTATGAAACCCTACACTGCGCGTGGCCTGACACGCAATTGGCCGGTTTTTATTATTTTATATCTTTACTTATTATAGTTTAGAGAATTTGCACCGACTCCATACATTTCCCTGATAAGGCAACTTAGGAACGTTAGGGTAAAATTCTGCAAAAAAGGCAGAAAACTGCCACGTATGGTCACACTGTTCTTGCGTTTGCGTATCAAAGAAGTTATATTTCATTGATCGAGCCGAACACTGAAGACCCAACAAATACACCATGACAGGGGCGAGGCGACGACGACGCTAGGCGGGCTAGTCTCTCGATCGCAATTGTTCAATCCAAATCACTCACCCAGTCACCCCAAAAAAAGAGTGAACGAGGGAGGCAGAGCAATTTGAGGAAGGTGGCACCGGTCGAGTCGCGATTTACCGGTTTTTAATCATGTAGACGTAATGATCATTTGAATAAAGTAAATGTAACATGTAACTTCATGAACACAACGTTAGGTCTTACGAGTCATAAACTAAATGGAAGATGAATAGAATTGACGACGGAACTAAAGAGGTTATAATCACTACGTTATCAACGGAATGGAATAAAAAAAAACTTTCGTTACCATGGCGCTATATTTGTAAACAAGCAAATTAATTAAACGAAGTGTTTTCTCTTTGTTTAATACTTGTATTAGGTAAGTATCTAACAAATAAAAATGAGTTTCAATATTGACGATCCGTTAGCTGGAATTCTTAGCGACGGCAGTGACGATAGTTTCTTTGATGACGACATTCTCGGGAAGAAGAAACCTGCAAAGAAAAAAAGCACCTCGATAGTGGAAAAGAAAAGTGCTTTATTTGATCTGGGAGTCAGTGAAAAGCCAAAATCAAGCATCGAAGATAGAAAGGATTCTGTATTTAATCTTGGTGTGTCAGACACTAAAAAAATATTTGATGATACAAAAATCGCAAAAGCTGATATCACGAAATCTCCATTACCATTTAGGCGAACTTTGTCTAAAGAGTCCATTAAAATGAATACTGATTTTACAAATAAGCCGGCACCAGACAAGTTGGAGTTTGGTAAGTCTCCTGCTAAATCTAAGGTCAGTTCAAGTACCGACAAACTCGACATATTGGGAGAACTCACTGAGCCACGAAAAGAAATTATAAAACCCCTCGAAAAGGGAAAAAGTTCACAATCTTTACTCGATGATATATTAGGAGGTCCTGCTGCAAAGCCTGGTGCAATGAATCATATAACGCGACCAGCGACGGCTGCAAAAAGTCAAGATTTCGATTTCGACTTTATTTTGGGCAAAGGCGATTCGAAATCAACAAAAGCTTCCATTAAAAGTGGCCCACACTCTGCTAAAGTAGAAAATCCGAAAGTACAGTCAGTTACAAAAAAAACAAAATCTAGTGACGATTGGCTTGGTATATTTGAAGATAAGGATGCTGATATAGATGTAGATGATGGTATGCCAGCGTGGCTTGGAAGTGAATCCAAAAAGAAGAAATCCACTGATAAAGAAGAGAGAATAGATAAAACGCCAGTAGCCAAGGAAAGCTCTAAACAACTTGTCGAAACCGAAAGTATTGAACAACTTGAGAAGGAAAAGGAACCTGTAGTGAATATAAATTTGGATCAATTGAGTAGAGTGCCTCAAAGTTCAAATGTAGTACGAGAAAGTAACGAAGATATCGCTGCGGAGGGTGCTGCATTATACTTACAACAGCAGGAGTCTCAGTTAATGGTTGCTCTACAGTTGAAGGCTCAGGAAGAAAAGCTGGCTGCTATGCAAAGTATGTATAATTCGACTAAGCAAGGCAATCTGGCACAAGTATTTGGCAAAATACTTAATAGGTATCCTCCAACCGTTGTGTACTTAACATAAGGAGTAATTTGTAATTGCAAATATACAATTTTTTTAATATTTGTATTCAATTATTATGTAGTTAATAGATAATCGTTTACCAGTGCGGCAGAAAGAGACACAACGTGTGCACCGGGAGGTGGCGCAAGCGCAACATGCTCAGTTAGATGCCATGCTGCGGCGGCAGGCGGATCAAAGGCAACAAATGCAGGCCATCATATCAGTGCACCAAGAGCGCATTACTGAGAGAATAAAGGTATTACTTATATTAATATAACTTTCCGAAACCATCTTTGGAATAAAGGTACCGGTAATCTATATTAAATTAGATTCGATGTTCACCGGAAAACAGGAACAAACCCAGGATCAATAAACTGCATATTATTGTATTTATATAGTTTTTACATTCTGATTTAGCAATGAATAACTCGGGGAAAACAAATATTTCAGGCTCTTCTTGGTACAACTAATTCAGAAAATGAAGATGCCTCTAACATCAATGACGACGCATTTGAAAATATTTCCTCAGAAAAGAAAGAGAACCCACACGGGAGGGAGAAAAAGCAATTACTGCAACTTGTGCAGTCATTGCAAGAAAATCATGATAAAGAAATTGACCTAATGGAAACATCATACAGGTGACACAGTTGCAAATGTTTTATGCCTGTGTTAAATATGATCTTAAATGTTAAACCTTATTAGATTAGTATTGGAAACATAATTTAATTTTGGATTTATTTGCATTGCAGACGCCAACTAGCTTTCTTAGAAATATCCTTGAACCAGTCGGAAGAAAGAATGAAAGAGGAGAGTGATAAGTTGGTCAAGTTCTACACGGAAAAAATCGGCTGGTTGGAGGAGCATCATCATTTGTTCAAGAAGATAACCGAAGAAAATCTGAGCTCACTCACAGAGAGACATAAGGCTGAAAATGAAATGCTTAGACATCAGCATTTAGATAATGTTAGAGTTTTGCAAGAACATCACTCATCTCTTATGGAAAATATTAAGTATGATTAGTGATTAGACTTGTTTTTGCGGTTCCGTGTTAGATACAGTATACAGGGTGTAATCGTTAAGTGTGCACAGGCGATTATTCCGTAACTATTATTGATATCAAAAGACTTTAAACTGATGTCGAAAATACTTTACCTAATGATTAAAATGACATTAATCCTAATCCTACAAATGTCGGGATATCACCTAAAAACATAGCATCTCCTCCTTTTTGGTAGTGGTTAAATACAGAGATCGCGGATTCGATTTCCAGTGCGATACATGTTTAGTACTTTGTTTGTCGGTGGGGTAATTATTAAATGTCTACATGGATGTCTTATGTTTTACCATTTTACGATCTTACCCAAATGAATCGGGGTTCCGGTGATGGTATTTGCACCTTCTGTTTCATCTTCAAGTGTGGTTGAGGTCAATCGCTAACCGGTTGCGCGTTAAAAACCTCCAGGCTCTATTAAAGTAGCAATGTCTTGCAGAAACGCAGTGAAACAAGAGCAAGTTCTCATACAAGATTCTGCGGGATTCTCTTCAGATTTACGTAGTTTAGTGATAGATGTCAAGGAGAATAAGGTTCACTGTCAACAGTTGGTGGAAAAGGTACAATCATTAACTGAGAATGCCCAACATGATACTGAGAGAAGTTTGCAAACAAGAGAGTCTCAGATTAATGGTAAATAAATGTTTTTAATCTAAGAACTACCGTAAATGGACGCGTGTAATTTTACTAAAATCTGTGCTGGACATCGACTTTTAGCCATCTTTTTCATGTCATCTGTACATTTAGTATATGGTGATCGGCTCTGCCACGAATGTGGCAGTGAGTAACTGCCACATGAGCTGACCAATTCTTTGGATTATGTCATTGACTACATTCCTATGCTATGATCACCCATCATTACCAATTTTATATAGACCAACCCAATTGTATTCTTCTGTCTGCTTTTCTGTTTGATTCATAATCGGCACACTGGCTTCTGGGTCTAGTAGGTAGATACTCCCCTATTTTTTTATGTGATGCGATGATTAATTGCCGACACGTTAAAGTCCGGAGTAGTAACCTTTCAAAAGTGTTCATACCCAGATGAATAACTTGTATTACTTAATTGCAAAACACAATAAAATAATACAAACCAATTCGAGTCGAGCCGATAGTTGCAATTGCAAAAGCTCTACTTTCGTTGATCATTGCATCTATAACGATCGCTTGCATTTGGTAAAGATCACTTTCTAGTCACAAGTTACAAATGATACGACGTGGAGCTTAACGCATTTATTAAATTTTAGATATGATCCAGCACTTGAAGAGGGAACGCGAAAATTTCGAAAGTGAAAAATCAGAAAGTAGAGAAATGGTTAAGATGTTAGAAACAAGACTAAAACAAATGACTACGGTATTTATTTATTTTTGTAAAATTAGGTATTAGTGTAACCAACAGGTTTACAAGACAGGTGGTTAGCCTACGTGTTTACAAAAGGAAGATTGAAAGGAACATTTGCGAAGTCGATTTGAAAGCAATATGGACAAAATGGGCTTTGAGCCGCTACAGTAACTGGATAGGTCTAACCACCAATGATTATGTATGACCCATACCTCAATAATATATCCCATTGCTGCCTATTCGTGATTTTCCTGACGGAAACTATACGGGACAATTGTTACTAACATTAATGATTGATAATATTTCAGATGATAGAAGAAGAGATGACATCCTTAAAACAAAAGAAAATGGAATTTGAATTTGAAAAAGCAACATTTGGGAAGCAGACTGAATTTGCAAAGAATATTCTAAAGAAACAAGATGAAGAAATAAAGGCAGGTTATTGAATATTTATACGAAATATTAAGAAGAGTAGATACTAAGTTCTAATACAATTTTTTGTCTACTCTTGCAGATTATGAAAGAAGATATCCAGAAGGAATATCAAGAGAAAATTGCAAAAATTGAAGAAGAAAAAGCGAAGGCAATAAAAGATAGCGCAGCGATTGCAAGAGAGAAAGCTTCTATACAAAATTTAAAACAGGAACTTGAGGTAGGTAAAGGCATCCGGAGACTAAAAACTGCAGACAAGCCGAACACAGAGTTTTCATTTCTGTTGTAAATTGTTATAGAAAACGAAAGCGGAACTTCAAGCGCAATTGGAAGAAGTTACCGAGGAGCGGTCAAAAATAAATCTGGAAAAGCAACACATGCATATGGAAGAACAAAGAATTCTAGCGAAGTAAGTTTGTCAAGTGTATATCTAGGTACTCATACGCATGTATGCCTATCCTAGGTTTAGTAATTCAAGCGGAATAGATAATTTGTTAATACATTATTTTGATTTAGGAGCCGTGATTTAGATTTATTGGCTAAAACAGCAATAGAGAAACAGACTCAAGCAGACAAGAAATATTCAGAAGCAGAATTCATCCAAAGAAAGTATGAAGATAGAATCCGGCGAATGCAAGAGCATGTAGTATCCTTGAATACTAGAGAAAAACAGATTGCTAGAGAGAAGGTGGCTCTTTCCAGAGAACGATTGACGCTTCATAATGAAAAGAAGCAAATAGAGGACAGACAACAATGCTCGTTATGTAAATCAACTCAAAATGTTCCACCATATAATTTTGAACAAGCTTATGCTCTTCCAGACCCCTTTATGAATGTACCAGTTTCAAGAGACTATGGTGGAACTAATGTAAGTTCTGCAATGACCGCAATTGAGCAGGAAATGGCTCACCTTATGGGCAGGAGCTTTAGTTTAAGGCATATAACTGGAGTTGGAAACGTTGGAAGCCATGAGCAAAGATACGTGGATGTCGGCACTGTTAATGATAATAATAATGCAACACAAGCTACGCAAGTTGAGTCTGGGGCCTTTAAAGTGAGTAAAAGGAACATGTTGTATTAAAGCAGTAACGGCATCTGTGGGCTGTTCTATCACGATCTTTATACCTAGTTTTCTGAATAATAGATAATATAAAAATTCTCTTTTTAGGACTACATGGATCCTAAATTTATGATGCTGAGGTTGGATGTTCAGCAAGTATTGAGTAATTTGGATCAAACGAAGGAGGATGTGGATAGAATTGAAAGTGATCGAGAGGAATGACGACCAAAAACAAAAAATTAAACCGTATTAAAATAAATTGCATTAATATTAGAAATTTAAGGTAAGAAAGACTCGAAATAAAAGGCTGAACCTGTGTATTAGATCTGATTTAATTTATTTGATGACTGTTATTACACTTTTCATTAAATTTACACCATGATTATGTTATCAAAATGTACACAAAATGCCTATTTAGTTGTATACTAACTTAACATTATAAATATCTCATTGTAAAAATATAGGTACATAATCTCTTAATTTATAAACTAGATACTAAGGTATGCAGTTAAAATCATTCAAACTCTCAACAGGAGTATCTTCACACGTTTTCATTAATGGCTTTAATATATAAATTACAATAATTTCAGTTTTTTTTCTAAATACGCACCAAGTTTATCATCATCACATCATACACTCCAGTCTTCCATAAAAATTGCTTTAAGTATTAACATAACAGTTATGCATCTATCTGGACGGCTTGGCCTACATCGTTCTGCACAAGTATGAAGTTTTATTTTCACAGATCTTTTTATTAATAATGTATGTAATGTAACTTATAAACTAATTTAATTCTTAGTTATCTATGAGCCACACAGATTGAACGAATGCAGACTTTGAGTTAATGGTAATAAAGGAACAGTACCTACTTCTCTCTAATATCTACAATATCTTAATTATACCAATTGTATAGAGCTATACACAATATTTACAAATTAAAACCTAAACAGACTTGCGCTTATATTTCTCGGCACATAGACAATAGACAGGAATGATAGCGTACCCCATCTGTCTACCATGCATTCTACACGTTCACCAATTGACTCATTCTATAAATTCCATAATATATTTTGTATTTACGATAACATGTGATGATTACATATATATTGTATATTAATAATATATATTAGGTATAAACAGATGTGATATCTATAAAATAGATAATATCCAAAAAGTCTAACATCATTTTATATATGTCGCATTATTATATTTTCCTATTTTATTTATCTATCACAGAAATGACCTTTAATTAAAAAAAAAACTATGAAAACTGAAGTTCATAACTATTTCTAGAACAATAAAAAACTCCCTTTCATCTCATTTCAAATTTTAAATTGTATGCTAATTCAATTTCGGAAAGATGAAAGTGAATATTTAAATGATTATATAATTGTTTGTTATGATTTCGTTTCGCCAGGTTGTTTCTGATATTTGACTTCGAGTAATTGTGGGTAGTTCTCGACTATTGACAGCAGAATCCCGTCGATGTAGTTTCGCAGTTGAATGTTCACGTCTTGTTGTTCTTTTAAAGCTTTTTGTAACTGTAAATGGTAAGAAACGGAAAATTAATACTAATGAAAAAATATATATTTAGGTATTGTTAATTAGTTAAGTATAATAGGTGTGGTGTATATATAGATGACGTGTTCGTTAGCAGAGATGACAGTGAAGAAGCCATTCATAAAGTATGAAAAAGGTACCACTTGTAATTTAAGTAGGTGCTAAACTAGGACTAATTTATCATGCAATAGATGGTACAGCAATTTGAAAGGTACAAGCATGCATTTAGTAAAATTCGCGTACCTTTTCCAACTCTATGCTGTGTAGTGTATCGCTACCATCGAGCTGCAAAAATGCATAAATAAAAATATAATTGCATCGCAAATTAATCGGGCCTTCGTATAAAGCAAAGCTGCAATATGAGTTTGATAATCATAGTGAGCTAGGTCAATAATCTAGATAATATTTTCATTTATCAGATTATTAAAATGAAGTATTGATCCTCATGGAAATTAAAAGAGGTAGGTAACTGAAATTGGAAACTTCAGTGTTGTTATTTTGTTTTTTGTTGAAGTGCATAAATTTTCTTTTGATTGGCTTACTAGGATTTTAAGTTTGTGTGACATTAGTGTCGATTCGGTTGTACGCAAACTAAACTAAAATCAATTTTAAAGTAGGTCTGTCTTTTTCCCTCTGGAACAATATAATGTGACAGCACCAGTCTAAATCTGGTTTTAGTTTAGTTCGTGTGCAACCGAATCGACACCATTGGTGTCGATTCGGATGTACACCAACTAAACTAAACTAAAACCAGTTTTGGAGTGGTGCCGTCGCACCGTACTGTTCCAGGGAGAAAGGGACAGTACTACTTTAAAACGGTTTTAGTTTAGTTGGTGTACATCCGAATCGACACCATTATCGTCTGTAATTTGTGCTGCTGATTATTTTGTAGAGCGAATCATTGAGAACCATTATATAGTCCATAAAATGTTGTAGAACGCAGTAGATCTTTGGATTGCATCTACAATAATTACACTTACACTGCTGCAAGTATTATATGTAGCAGGTAAGTATTTGTGTCAAATGCTGAACACCTTAGTCTTTGTATTCTCACAGTTAAAGATTGTAGAGTAAGTGGCATAACGTATAGTATACCATTGTGTACAAACTGAGCTTTCCAGTGTTTAATAATAATTTTTAGAACTGGAGTAGGTAGATCTTTGGATTATATAACTGCTGCGGTTATAGGTACGAGATAAGTATTTGTGTCAAATGTCTTTTCACACTTAAAGATTGTAGAGTGAGTGGCATTTGATTAACGAACTGAGCCATTTCCTTTTTTTTAATATCTATCTATTTTACTACGAAACCTAGTAGCTTATTTTAGGCAGCTATAACGCCGCCTGTGTCAGATATCAGATTGCCGAGCATAAAGTCTAGCATGTGGCGATACTATTGTAACTTACCTCATCGTCGCTCATCTGCGAGAGCTCGTGCGCCAGTGAATTAGTACCCACAAGGGGGCCGCTGACTCCGTCCAGCAGACTGCGGCCTTCCTCCACGCCTCGCGTCAATATTTGAGCTTGGAGCTCTTCTTGCGCTTCTGACAAAGCTGGAATAGAATTACATCATTGTTGATTTTACGAAATAATCTCGGATTTTTCAGTGATGAAAAATACTAAGAACTAGCAATGCATGAGTGGTTGTTATACACCCATTTTGATTCTGCGGCATTTAGTGAGAAATATATGTGCTGAATATGAGGCAATATTATCCGCACTAGGTACGTGTACCTATACTTCTGAGGCATATTGCTCAGATGCACTGCAAAGGTTAAGGAGGGTTATTGTCTGGTATGAAATAAGCTGTCACCTCGTTTCCCTTTAAAAAAGATACCACTTTAACTATTTTGGTGCAACATACATTTATTCTGCGTCCTGAGCAACGTCAGCTCCTTCCGTAGCTCCTCAAGCCGCGGGTCCGGTGGCGGGGGCGGCACGTCTTTCAGCTGTTGCAGTTCGAGTTTGGCTGTGGCTAGCGCTGCCGCGGCAGCTGTGGCTGCGTCCCGTTCCCTCCTCTCCGCCTCCCGCGCCGCGCTAACCTGAGCGACCAGCTCGCCCACTTGCTCTTGCGCATCGCGATGTGCTCGAGCTGCCGCTTCGGCGTTCGCTCGTAAAGTTTCTGCTACGCCTCGGAGTCGCCCGACCTGTATTGCAAGGAAAAATTATGTGGGGATCAGTTGTATGATAAGGTTAAAGTTAAATTCGTTCTGGTGCATTTTTGCATCAAGGGGTGATAAAAAAAACTCAAAAGTTTACTGAGAATTACCATCGACACCGTTATCTAATGGCCAAATTACGTACTAAGATAAAGGAGTATTCACTACACCGCCGCTAATTTTATCATATACAGTACCGTGGAAAATTATAGAATTATGTATACAGATATACATACCTCCTGCTTGAGATCTGAGGCCTCACCCTCAGCCGCCGAGAGTCGGTCGTTGAGTGCGGCGAGCTGCTGGTCACGATCGCGTTCCACCCTCGCAATCGCATCGCGACATCGCTTCTGCTCCTCTGCGATCCTCTCCTCGCACCGGCACTCGATCTGTTCAGAACGGCTTTTTGTCAAGGACTGGATGAATTGAATCGCAGCTATCATCGGATGGACATGCAATTGGGTTACTTCAGATTGCCTAAATATGTTTTATTCTTATTTCACTACGTAGGTAATTTTTTTTTAAGTAGTAGCGAAACATTGAATCCTTGAGACATACGCGATAGACACTGCATAACTGATGATTAGAGGCCTTAGGGAGATGTACATGTCTTTGTCCATACAAGCCATGAATTGATAAATAGCTACTATACGTATAAGATACCTAACAGATTTAAAAGAGAGGAAAAGATAAGTCGATGTCTGATTCTTATGATTGATTGCGATCCGTAGCAGAGCGCAAACAACGTACCTAAGTGCTTATCATTGTTCAGATTGATTATTGTGGCTTTTGAATTAAGTACCTATATAGATATTATTATTTTAAAGTAAAGCAAATATATATGTATTTTTCATTGGGAGTCAACAATCAACGAAAGATAATTAACCTGATAAAACTTAATGTAATTGGAATATTAAACATATAATGAATAAAATCAAAGACTGATAAATTGCAACTTAAATTTTTGGTTTCTAAAGTCAGATAGCTCGTAATTATCCCGATGCAAATTTATGTACTGAAATGGGGATTAAGTATAACCATCGCTGCTTATTTGTGCTATAAAAATACTTCCAATAATTTGGGAGACAGATGGAGTCCTTTACACCAACAATAGTTTAATTAACAAGAGATGATGATCACTGTGTATAAGAGCCATGTCTCTTGTGATTATTTATGATGGTTTGCCACTTAAAACCCAATAATAATAAGTAATGGGCAGCAGCGTCTATGATCAGCTTCCGAGAATCTACGAACACCTGCCCGGCTTGACGATTAGGGAAAGTTGTGCTGTGGGATTTTTTTTTTGATCAGGATCGTTTGCTCACGGGACTTTTTTAGCTTCACCGGGCGGGTGGGCCAGCGCGGGAGCGCTCTGCCCGACTCTTGCATACAGACAGTGTGCGCGAAGCGTGCCTTACGACCAGCATTAGACCACTGATGATAGTGATATGATAGTCGTCTCACCTCTCGTATCTGTTCGTCGAGCATGTGTACCCTAGCCTGTAGCACCGCGTTATCTGCCTTCGCTCTCGCGTACCGCTCGTCCGCCGTGCTCTGCGTGTCCGCTAGTGACGTCACCTGCTGTTGTAGGAGTTGCACCTGGAACAATTGAAAGCTTCTGTTAATAAATCGACGTAATTACAGTATAACTGTCGCAGTACAGTAATGTTTTTCTACCTACAAATGTTCCATAGCTGTGGGTTATCTGGAAGTGACCTAATTGTGTTCTATTGTTACCATCAAAAATTATTTTGCGCAATAAAGTATTTGTATTGTATTATATAACTGCTTGGCAGTTGTAATCTCTAGTATGTGTAAGTTTGTTGATTATTTTTGCTTTTAAAACTTTACTTAAACGTCTCGTTTACTAGCATTTCTCTTGTTCTCTAAACAATAGATTAAATAAAAGTTACTATACTATACTTGTACAATGGCAAATTTTAAACAAAAGTGGTACGCGTACCTACGCTCAATGTTCCGGTCCCTGAACTTCATTAAGCAGGTTTGATCGATTTCGCCGAACAATTTACCGCTTTTACTCTAATTTACAACGGTGTCCGACTTTTAATAAAACAACATCATTTATAATTATGTGACTGTTCAGATATATTTCAGTAGTCGTCCTTGAGTGTCGTCGTTCCCGGCTCGGTAGTTCTGAAGCTAATTGGAGACGTTTTGTAAGATCTCTTACTCACCATCCGTTTATATAAACCCTCTCAATGACGGCACAACTCATACTTTATTTTAAAACTAATTAAAATTTCAGTAGAAAATATTTTAAACACTTATTAATTTCGTATATTTAGCGGATCGTATGAAGGCAGCATTCATACTGGAATAATTATTGTTATAAATTATTTAGCCTTACCTACAGCTAGCAGGAAAATAGTAATTAATCTAATTAGGTTTAAAGATTTGCATTCTTTACTTCCCTTTGCTATTTATAGCGTTGCTAACTTTTCGCCCGTGGCTTCGCGCGCGTTGATTTATTTTATCGCTGACCGTTTGGGATGAAAAGTAGCCTATATCCACATTTACATATCATCGGTTCTGCAGATTAGGCGTTAAAGCCGGACAGACAGACCGGCTTTCCCAATTATAATATTATGGATACTATGCAAGTTTAGTACTTACCTAGTTATAAAAATTAGGTAGTGGTACTTAGTTTGTTGAGCCATGATCATTCAAAGCAACAGAAGGCAATCATCAACTATAATCTTAATCGTCACTAATATTATAAATGAGAATGTCAGTAAGTACAGGGTAAGTCGGAAAGGGGGTACTAAGCCGAAAGGCTGTAAAAGTACCCGTTATAACGAACAACCTTTGTTCTACAACTTTCCTCAAAACTCAATACATTTCGAGAAAATGCCCTTTAAACATGTCATAACAAAATACTACCAAGTAGCCCTAATCAGCTGTGTTTCATTCATAAAAATGGTTAACATAGAGTGTGAAACTTTTCACTATTACGATATTTTGCCTACAGCCTACACCCTCCGTGAGGCTTGGTAAGCTGGTAACCAAAAAAAAACTTATTCCTTCAGTAATGCTTTTAGGATTTCATAATTTATGCTGGCCCTAAATTAAGATTCCATAAGTAGGTTTGAACGCAAAAGTAAGAAAAAAAAATGACAATACATTCGATTTCAGAAAGGTTCCATCTTCTACTCTGGAGTGGATCATTGGCGATTTACCCTTCTCAACCAAGAAATATTTTTTTAATCGGGTAAAAATTTACGAAGATATCGCGTCACAAACGGTCGAATTTAAAACCTTCTTTTTGGAAATCGGTTAATAAATCATACTTTGGAACTTCCACATACCACTAAGCAGCTGGAAATCCATGTAAAATGTCCACGTCAATGAAATGCTACTAAAACTAATTGGTAATTAATGTCATTCTGAATTTAAAAAAATCGAAACATGTTTTCGTATTGCTACCTACTAACCCCTCTGCGTTTGCGCACATTACACAATCTTGACTTGACACACACACACATGCATGCGCAAGCCACGCCCTGCCTATCGGCAAGTGCATTCGAATCCGAATTCGCCGAAATCCCTATAAAATACGAAGAAATAAAAAATACCTAAATTAAAGCCAGTCGCTTCTACCACTTCCGTGCAAGCAGTCGATTATTTTTGCGAGTCGTCCTAGTTCGTCGTTATTTGTTATTATCGTTAGAGATTTTCTTTGTTATTAGTTGTTGTCGCTATTAATTGTATTTGTTTGGTAGGTATTAGTTGTTATTGTTAATAATTCACGATATGCCGGTGGAGTACACCAATCAAAAATACTACGATATGAATTGTGTAGGAAGACGTGATCACGTAGGTACTTACGGAAGCTCGAGAAGCTTGATTACAAAGAGTGCCTTCAACTTGTGGTTAATGTAATACGCCTATTGTGTAGTTATGTGGACACAAAGGCCGCGCGTGTTTGTGTTACGTACGGAATAACAACGTCATCATCAGAAAAGGTTAGTTGTTTCATTAAAAATTAAACCATCATTCTTGTTAAAAACCTAGGTTAGGTACCTAGGTACAGTAAGGTTCGAAAACGCGTATTTTTTTTTATGCACAACGGGTTTGTACTTGCCCTTAATCACACCTGATGTTAAGTGAAAATGAGGTCGAAGGTGGAAACGTACTGATCCGGAAACCTCAACACATTTGGGGGACTGGCTATCTTATCTCTGACAACCGGAACACAACAATGCTATTAACATTGCTGCGTGGAGGCAGTTTTAGATAAGATGGTGGTAGAAAATGCGTATCCAGTAACAGCTCAAACGATTAAAATCTTTAGATAGGTAAACTTTGATTTCAAACTAAAAGTATTTTTTAAGCTCCGTTACATAAAAAATATGTAATAACCTTGATGTCTGTGTCTTTGTTGGGCCGACGTGTTTGAAATCATTTAACACAGTTGCTTTGTTTACCTGGATGATTCAGTGGGGATTTCTGGAATAATTATTTGCCGTCAATACAAAATTTCAATAGTTTGAGGTGGAACTGGTTATGAACTTCATGAAAATTTGATGGAATGTATGGGGCTCTGGTCACCCATAATCCCGCCATACACGTAATCCACATTTCGGTAACTTCCGACGGCACACGCTATGTCGGTGCCCGACAAAGGGCGGGCGGCGCGTGTCAAACGGCGGGCGGCCCGTGTCAACAGACGGCGGCGCGTTTGACGGACCCGACGCACACGCAGGGCAAAATGGGCGGGGTCCGCGTCATTTTGGGCGTCGATTATTTTGTCTCTTTTCATTCATGAATTATAGGGTTGTCCAAATTTTCTTAAATTAAATAATTTAATAACTTTGTATGGAAACAAAAATATGCGTTTTCCCCATTTATCTAATGTGCAATAAAACACTTATCGATGACACTATAACCAACTTTCGGCTTAGTACCCCCTTTCCGACTTACCCTGTATATATCGCAAACAGCAAAACTACAGAAACGATTTTGATAATAGGTTATGAAATGAGACCCGTAGAAGGACACAGATGTAACAGTCACTAAAATAAGGAGGAAAAGCGTATAAGTATTCTATCACCTCGAGCTGTCTGCCTACTGTCAGTCAATAAACATCATGTTACAAATGCGTTCGTTCGTGATCCATAATGTTTATAGCTAGCTTTTGGCTGACTGTACCTACTTATCAATGACATTAAAGTCCGCTTTTGGGAAAACTCTAACATTTATTTAACTCAATACCTGATAATCAATTTAATTGCAGCTCTGAAAATAAACATGATTTTCACGTTTATTATACAAGAATTAAAATCCAGATTACCAACCAAAACGAAGAAATGTTACGCAATTACATTATTAACTAAAATGTGGTTAGCAGGACAGGGCGGCAAACAGTAGGTCAATTATATCCTCGGACATTCATTATACAAGATTGAGTGAATAGTGACTAAAGGTTTTTAAATGTATGAATTCAGAAAAAATGTAGGACCATAGTCTGGAGCCAACCCAGGAATCGCTACTAATGTAAATAGATACCTACAGTATGCTCCTTTCTGCTGCATAACCTTAAAGTTTTTGACACTGGATGCTGCAGACCTAAATAAATATTTCGGACACTCACACCAATCATCTAGCCCCAAAAGAAGCAAAGTTTGTACCTACTATGGATACTAGATAAGATAACGGATAAATATAGGCTATAAATATTTATATAATCAGCCATGAATCGGGAATTAAACGTTCGTATTCATCACACAAACTTTGGTTTCGCAGACATGGTCACTATCCTGATGGATAGCGTAGATACCAATTGGTCGCCGATCATTTATACTATTCGATGATATAGATCTATCTTTGACAACTGCATTTCAAGTGAAACCGTAAAGCAAAGTTTCTCAAAGAGCTTTCGTCTTGTGTATGAAAATCTATATCTACAAGGCAATGTAAACCAATATTGTAACCCATAATGCATTTGAAAAGAGCAACCCTTGAGTTTCTTGCTCGTTCTTCTCTGAGGAGTAAGCCTTGTGAATGAGCAGTAAATTTAATATTAATCTTAATTTGTGACGTTTTCAAGTGATAATTTTACCCTATGAAATAAAATATTATTTACAATGCTCATGATTTTTTTTCTCAGCAATTTTAAATACCTATTTATTAAATTTTCCGTTCAGTCAATACTTTATCTATATTTGGGTCATCATTTTCTCCACAATTGCGTTAAATAGTAACGTTTATAGTTCGTTGTTTTTTGAGATAAATGGCCGTGACAGACGAGCAGACACTACGGATTCCATAAGTGTTCCGATTTACCATATTTGGTACGGAACACTACAAACAACAGTAAAGTAGATACTGTAAAGTGGTAATCGAATTATGTATTTGTACAATACCTTGTTACATATATATTTAGGTGCACCAATTCACTGAAAGTTGAAAAGTGAAAGTGACCTGCGGGGAATGGAAACCGGCCCTCTGGTTACGAGAAAATTACGATCGATTTACCTGTCAAACTTTATAATCGGAGCTTAGTGCTCCCACGTGACTTTAGCGTGGCCGATAGCTGCCTGGCTTTTTAATAATATTGGCTAGTGTCTAGGTACATATATCCACTTCTAATTTATCATATCGATCAGTCAGTCAGTACGCTACTTTTAGTAACTTATTAGTAATCTGTGACGCTACTACCTTCGGCCTCATCTTCACTTAACATCAGGTTTGATTGAGGTCAAGTGCTATTAGCACACAAGGCACAAGTGCCGTTGTGGATTAAAAAAAATAGATTTATATTTCAAATGCACATAAATTTAAAGATCTCATGATGCATCAGGGAGGTGGGTGAATCCTTCCAACGACCAGTCAATGAGTAGTAAACACATTCGAGTTTGGGCTCATCTCTTTGCCGTGAGTCCTGTTACCTAGTGATACCTAGTAAACACAATTTTTTAGATTTTTTGTTGAGATTTAGAATGTGGACGATTATTGGTTGATTTCAAAGAGTGTATAACCATTTAATGGATTCTGGTTGGACGGATGCCCGGCAGAGTAGAATCTGATCAACTCCAGCGTCATTGGTCTGGAGCTCATAGGAAACTGTGCGGTTTACTACCGTGGCGACTAGGGTAAATCGGCAAGAAGTATCTACAACTAATTACATCGGAAATTGTACATAGCATGCAGTATTTAGTTAGATTAATTATTATTCGTTGTAGTCTATACAGGGCGTCCCACGGCTATGCCACATGGAGGGAAAGTACCTTGAATTTTGTAGATGGAACATTTTACTGAAAGAAGACATTATTTTAATTTAAAAAACAATTTAAACTGCATTCATAGATTTTTAAATAAGTACATGGTTGAACCGGGAATCGAACCCTTTATTTATAAAAAAAAAATTACCATGTAGCTTTAACATACCGATCGAAAGGCTTCATCATAAGGATTATTTTTTGCTAAATAACATAGTGTCAGAAATAAAAGGAAGACCATGAATTTTAACATTAGATGTGCAATTGTGTTCAGAAAAATGAAAAGCTGACATTGCCGTAAGGACATACAACTGACATTATCATTACTAATACTAATTACCCACTCGAGAAGTATGCATCATTTCCCTATTATAATTTAAGTTCATGATAAAATGATAAAGAGATACGTAATTAGTAAGTAGGTACCTGGTTGTATGCCGTATCCTGAATCTGCCGAAAGACGCGTAAATGATTTTCTCCATCGCAATGCAGCTGGCTGATTAGATTTTTTTTTATGGGGTTATGTAAAAAATTTAGTTTACAAGAACCAATATCAAAGTGTCCACGAGCTACAAACAGAACTTCGACGTATTATTCTAAATATCCACCACAATATGATCAAAAAATCGACAGGGAGCGAAATAATCAAAAGAGTGCGACTTTGTATTGAACAGGAAGGGGCTCATTTTGAGCATTTGATAAATTGATTAATTTTGTATTAAAAATGTTAAAATTCATGGTCTTCCTTTTATTTCTGACACTATGTTATTTAGCAAAAAATAATCCTTATGATGAAGCCTTTCGATCGGTATGATAAAGCTACATGGTAATTTTTTTTTTATAAATAAAGGGTTCGATTCCCGGTTCAACCATGTACTTATTTAAAAATCTATGAATGCAGTTTAAATTGTTTTTTAAATTAAAATAATGTCTTCTTTCAGTAAAATGTTCCATCTACAAAATTCAAGGCACTTTCCCTCCATGTGGCATAGCCGTGGGACGCCCTGTATACAATGTGTCCCGGAGAGAAGTGACCAGCGGGCGTAGTTTGAAAATTTATACAAAATTATCGATAAATCATTTAAATTTAGAGACCTAACTGCTTTTGTTTTTTAAAAATTGTTAATCCTTTTTTTTTAATAGACATGTCTGACCTTCTGCACTATTTTAGTCATAATTTCTTTGTTTTTACGTCTTTCCCAATTCTTTTTTTTTTAATTCAGTGCTGTTATTATTATTCATCAAATTAAGTTATGAAAATTATCCCAAAACAAATAAATAATTTATTAAAAAAGAAATAAACTTAAAATTCGACCAACAAAACTGTATTTCTTTAAGTTTAAAAATAAAAAAACGAAAAATGTCCCTATAACATCATGTTTTTTTTTAATTATTATGATACTACATGATATTCTCTAAAATATCCTCGAACAATGTTTTTAGTTATTTCAAATAAATGTGAACGTACGAGACATTGAAATTGACCTTTTATGCTCCAGTAACTAGATAGAGATAAGTTTAAAAAAATGAAAGTAATGTTTTAAGCAGTTTATTTGCACATTTAAGTGTTTTGTTATTACAATGAATCATTTTGATTTTAACATGATAGTTTAATAATAAATAAAAGATACTTAATTTGTTAAAATGGTTGTTTATTAAGAAAAATCAGGTAATTAATTAATTATGTTTTCAAAATGACCGCCGTCAGCGGTTTTGCAGGCCAGGGCCCTAAATGACATCCTTAGTGTAGTTCGCCTTATTTCTGCATGATTCTGCGCTATTTCTGCGGCAGCAGCATCGATTCTCTGTTTCAGCTGGTCTCTTGAAATTATTGGCACAGCATAAACTTTTTGCTTCATGTAGCCCCAGAAATAATAATCAAGAGGCGTCAAGTCTGGTGACCTCGGGGGCCATGCTATTGGACCGCCTCTGCCAATCCATCTTGGATAATTTTCATTGATGAATTCACGTAACGAAACATAATTAATTAATTACCTGATTTTTCTTAATAAACAACCATTTTAACAAATTAAGTATCTTTTATTTATTATTAAACTATCATGTTAAAATCAAAATGATTCATTGTAATAACAAAACACTTAAATGTGCAAATAAACTGCTTAAAACATTACTTTCATTTTTTTAAACTTATCTCTATCTAGTTACTGGAGCATAAAAGGTCAATTTCAATGTCTCGTACGTTCACATTTATTTGAAATAACTAAAAACATTGTTCGAGGATATTTTAGAGAATATCATGTAGTATCATAATAATTAAAAAAAAACATGATGTTATAGGGACATTTTTCGTTTTTTTATTTTTAAACTTAAAGAAATACAGTTTTGTTGGTCGAATTTTAAGTTTATTTCTTTTTTAATAAATTATTTATTTGTTTTGGGATAATTTTCATAACTTAATTTGATGAATAATAATAACAGCACTGAATTAAAAAAAAAAGAATTGGGAAAGACGTAAAAACAAAGAAATTATGACTAAAATAGTGCAGAAGGTCAGACATGTCTATTAAAAAAAAAGGATTAACAATTTTTAAAAAACAAAAGCAGTTAGGTCTCTAAATTTAAATGATTTATCGATAATTTTGTATAAATTTTCAAACTACGCCCGCTGGTCACTTCTCTCCGGGACACATTGTATATAGTCTTCCTTTGCGTACAATTTGTTTGCTAAACCCCAGAAGGGCTGCCAAAAAGTAGGTATATAAGTCTAAAGAAAATAAAATTATCGTACCTATAATATAAGCCATTGTTATATGAAGTCTGTTAGAAACAGGAAAAAATAGCTTTTTAAATCAACCAAATCATATATTCTGTCGGTTTAAAATCAGTCCCCTGGTTCTAATTAAATTGCTTTTCCAGCAACAAACGATCCATTTTCCGGTGTCATTGGTTTATATGCACTACTTAGTTCATAATTACTTTATATACTGGTTGTCAGACTTATCCTACATCTTATCTTAAAGCTAAGACCGCTATGGTTGTACAATTTTGAAGTTATATTTATCAAGAGTTTCTTGAATTCTTGTGCAATAAAGTGTACGTGATTGATTGAAAGCTATGTGAAAAATGTAATGTGAGTCGGAAAATCAGATATATTTTAAGTTTTAAACATAGAAAATCTTACAATTCCCGCAGATTTGTATGTTTAGGTCGTACGTAAATAAAATTATTAAACAATCGTACGAATACGATTTCAATCGTACAAGTGGTAGCCCTGACTCGATGACACACAGTAAGTACCTAACATTTTACGAGTATGTGCTGGCGTGAATGAAAAATCATCCTCAAGATTCTAGATGATTCACCTTCAAATAACTCTGTCAACACAGGCCATCAATGTAGCTATAACAGACAATTATTTTTAAACAATACAAAATGATGTCGCATCTCAACTGTGTTGCTGGAAATACTTCTCATCAACATCAGACTTACACGTCCTCACTGTCCTTTCGAGGCCATTATCACCACGGGACGGCCCAGTGAGGATTGGGGGTTTGTATCAGATTAGTGGCAGTGGCAACCTGACAGTCGAATGTTTTTAATCCGCCTCTAAGGCCACGGACTTGGTTTAATGACTGCCTTCTATGGAAGACAAACGGGGTCGAAGTAAAATGCCACGAGTGGTCATTCATAGGTCTGTCTCCGACCCTTTCGGCTTGATATACCGTTTTGGTTACACGTTGTTAATTTTTGGCTTTGACCTACAAAGTGATTTGTCCTGACGTTGGAATTACTATTTTGTTCGAATGTTTGCGTCTTTTTTAGTTGCATTTGGAAACAGTCAGCTAAGGTTCTCGTATACAAGTATGACCATAACAGCAACCAATATATTAGCTTTCTTTTCAAGTCAGAAGATCTTAAAGATCGTATGCGCAAATCCTCTTAAATGTTCATGTACATTAGACAATGCATCGCTTACCAACAGGTAAACCGCCATATCACTTTGTTTGCTTAATATGCTTTTTTTAACATAATAAAGTATACATATAAAAGAAGTCATTCGATATGAAGGCTATTACGAAGAAAATGTCATTATGATTTAAATCTCCTGATTTATGATCATTTCAGAAATTACATCGAACCGCTGTGGTCTCCGTCTGCACTTCCGTATTACTTAATAATATTAATTTAAACTGCGCGAAAGTGAATGAGACCGATTTGTTCATAAGTTAACGTGTTACGGACAATAACGATATTCGATCCGATCGATAAACGATATCAATATTGTTGTCGTTAACTTTCTTGTATCTACGTTAATCGACAAGTATTTTAGTTCATAACTTCGTTGTCCGATTTGTGATAAGTTATGTATTACTTAGTTTATTACCATCTGTCAAATGGCTTATCTAATTACTTATTCCTTACTTTGCATACTGCCGAGGACTAAGGCTCCCCTCTAGATAGCGCGTTTCCTATAACGTAGGAAATATCCGCTATACATGACGATCTACCATAATTAAATAGCTAACCCAACTATTTGCTAACGACAACTTAAATCTTGGGGTAGATCCAATCCATTGTTAGTAAGTTTTTGCATTTGTATAGTTTGTTATTGTATTTTTTAATGTTAAACAAATTTTACAAATGAACTTAGTTTGTGCACAGCTAGGTACAAACGAATGTTGCCAGCAAGATAGGCTTGCGAATAAATGATTATTACATGTTTATAAGACTATTTCCAAAGTTATTTTTATAAATGTAATTTTTTACAATTCAACAATTAATGTGCCTATTAGGATATATAGAAAATGAATAGTGGTAAACGGAGTTAATATGTAACAATTAAAAAACGTATAAGTACAAATTAGTGAAACGTTACAGAAAGACATTACGCGTCGGTCTATTGGTCACTAATTGTGATGCGACGTTTACAGTATTGTGTATACAGAGCGTAACTTATGTAGGTAACAATACCAAATTAATACTTTACATCCAAATATACAAAATTATCTTTCATTTTCTATTGTTATGTACCTACTTTCAACAGGCTCGTATTAATTAAACGTTCTCAAGATGAACTTAAGTTAACACTTGAGATATTATAGTACCTTGAGATATTTTATGTAGTAATGTTTAACCGCATCCGTGGCTCAATGTAAACAACATAGGGTTTATGAATCGGAGGTCGCGGGTTCTATCCCCAGCGGGGTACATGTTTAGTACTTGGTTGGTAATAGGGCATTTTAAATATCCGCCTGGCTAGCTACCACCATCTTATCTATATCTGCCGCCAAACAGCAATGTAAATAGCATTGTTGTGTTCCGGTTGTCAGAGATAAGATAGTCAGTCCCCAAATATTTGGGTTTCCGGGTCAATACGCTTCCACCTTCAGCCTCATCTTCACTTAATATCAGGTGTGATTGAGGTGAAGTGCTAACTCGTTGTGCATAAAAAAAAATGTAGTATTAAAAGTGACACTCGATCTCAATCTAGAGCTTACTTTAATTGAAAGAGAAGCGATGGGTAAGTAGTGTTACGTGTTTGACGGCGTTGTGTGTGTGCGTGTGTGTCGTCATTGTCCGGATGTATGGCAGTAATGCGTGGTCCAATTTGAGTGCGGTAGACTAAGGCCCGTATTAATAAACCGCTCTCAAGATTAAGGTGAATACTTGAGAATCTGTTGCGTATTAAAACAGTATGAAAAAAATTTTTTTGATACTGTTTTAAGTCTTCAGATTGAGATCGCGTCACAATCTCAATACAATTGTATGGAGACTGTGATGCGATCTCAATCTCAAGACCGATTTATAAATACGGCCCTAAGGCTAAACGAGGAGACATATTATTGCCATTTTTAATGAAAACTTTAATTAACATTAGGTGTGATTGAGGTCAAGTACCTATTAACCCGTTTAAGCCGTTCCGAAAATATAGCTATAATAATCTTTCGGGGGTTTTCTAATTATTTTTAATTTAATTTAAATACAAACTACATAGAACAAGTGTGAATAATTGGGCCTGCGAAGCAAGGTACTCAAAACGCTGGCAGCATACTATGTAAATATTGACTACCCATACACTGGGTACAATCAACAACAAAGTGGTCTCCCACCTATGGTTAAAATTCATTTAGGTACATGTCATAAAACGTTAAGGTATATTTTCACTTGCAATTTATTCTTAAATTAGAACAGATTGTAATAGATAATCTGACATATCTAATATCACAATACCATATCTCATATCTAACTTGTGCATCTCTTCAGTATTAGAAACTAATTCGAAGGATCAACCTTAGCGATATTTTTACTAGCTAGGAAGTTTTGTGAAAACTGATAGATCATTTCTTATAGCGACTTTACCCACTTAAAGGGTGACAGTTAAAACATATAACTACAATCCTTTCACACAGTGAAAGTAGGTACTATAAAGTACGGATTTCATCAGCATGAGGACATTTTAATTAAGGGCGCCGAAATTAAACCGGAATTATTATGATAAAATTTCTATAGAATCACTTGTAATGTGAACATATTGGAAACATGAAATTTATACGCAAATTAAATAACATTATATATTGTGCTAAATTATATAATCATCTATAAAATAAGTAGTTATGAGATGCCAGTAAAATTAATTAGGTATTATATGCCATGCGTAATGTTGAAGGTAAAATATTGTATTTGTAAAACTATATCACATATTATGTGTTCGTACTTATTACAATTATATCGATCGAGTGGGGTTACATAAGAATTGAAGAATTTACTTTTACTGGTTGGTGTAGGCGCCTTTATGCGTACACATAAAAAAATCAATGATCGATTGCACGCAGTCAATCAATAAGTATAGTGTATTATGCTAATTACAACTTATTATCATAATAAGGATTTTCTTTTTTTTTAAACAGTATGGCATATGAATTTCAAGTGGTGACAGTGACTTAAGTCACTGAAGTATACGTTACAACAGAATCGTCTTTTCAGTTGATATTAGATGTACCTATTTTAAAAATAAAATAGGCACATAATAATGGATGGCCTTTGATTCATGGTAAATAGGTGTGAGGGGTATACAACGACCTCGGGAAAACTTTGCAGTAGGTAGAAACAACTACCAGAGAGAGACGCAGCATTTGGCAGAAAATATGACTTACCTACTACGTCATATTTTCTTGTGGCGGAGTACTAGGAATGACATACGGAAACATGGACACTGACGGCGGCTGCGTGAAGTGTAAAAAGAACTATACTCTGAGAGATAAGATGAGAAATGAGACGATTCGTTAGAGAACAAGACTTGATGATATAGTTCAGAGAATTCAATTAGTAAGATGAAGTCGCAATCATTGCGCACAAATATGTAGGCTTTGGAGAGGCCCATGTTCTGCATTGGATTAGGATAGGCTGATGATGCGATATGTGTCTACTTTTTAACCGACTTCAAAAAGGAGGAGGTTCTTAATTCCGCCGTTTGTATGTTTTTATGTAAGGCACCGATCTTTTTGTAAATTAATATGCCATGTCGGGGATCATCAGGACGAGCTGGTATATCTCAACTGCCCACCTAACCCGTAGGAGCTAGACGGTTCGCGATCGCACAAACATGATCAGGAGATTCGCAAACACGCTAAAATAGTAAAAAGTGAAAAATAAAAACTTTTTATGAAAAAAAAAACAATCGACTTCACTGAATCAGCCACTACAAAATGAAAAATTATTTTATTGAAACGCTCGTATCTCTCAATCAGTTAATTTTTATGTCACTGTCATAATTATTTTTATTTCTAGAAATAGACAATGGTAATACCTACCTTATATCTACTCTCGAATTGAATTACTGATGATAGGCTTTGATTTGAAGTAGAAGAAAACATTAAGGAACCCAAATAGGTAAAACATACGAGAACTGAGATGCATTTTAGTGAGCGTTAACGGTAACCAAATCCAATTACGACAACAATGATGATGTTATCTACCTTTTTACTGGATGGTTTCGAAATTAGGCTGCGATTACGGAGGTACCTACAAGTTTAGTTTTTGGCAAAGTTATCTACAACATGTAAATTACTTTAGTTTGTGTTGCGTTCGAAAGTAATTTTTAGCCCTATTCTTTGAACACACTTGTTTAAAAAAATAAAATTTAAGTGAATGTGGGGTTTCTACAATCTTGATTAAGTACTCCGCGAGGGTTACGAGTGAATAATTTATAACACGTCTCAAATTTTCGTGATGCCACAATATAAAAAAAGTCAAAGAGGTAAGAGAGGCAGATCCTCAAGCTTTGTACTATCTTGCTTAAACATTCACGTATTGATCTTGAGTAAGTTTTCATTTATTAGAGTATAAAGTACCTCTTGATCAAGTGAAATGTTGTCCAAACTCAACTCCAGCAATCACCGCGATGTGATTTTGATAGTATAAAAAAATCGTAGCATTTGGAATACTTATGTAATTGTAAAATTACGTACTTTCGATAAATATTTCTTGATTTGTTAACTAAAAAGGTGACCACGACGGACGGTACAGTAGGCACAAAGTAAACAGTGCCGAGTGTCAACGCGCGATAACCTCGTAATTTGGACCAAGTGTGCGCTATCTGTGTTGATTGACTGGAGTTATAGTCACTGAGATCATCCACCACAGTCCTTCTGTGTTTTAGCAATAAAAGCCTGTTTGAGTTTGTCAAAATGAAAGGCCTCTACTTTAACCCGACTACCCAAGGAGGGTAAAGTTTTTCGAGGGTATTTATGTATCTAGATTTCTATGTTACCTCCTGTAGCCTAAACGGCTTGACAGATTTGAAAGTGCATGGTGTCGGTTATTTGGTCTTGATTCATAGGATACATTTTATGGTAAAAAATTCCACATGGCGCCCGTGAAATGCAAAATATCCTATCGGGTTTTCTGGGTTTTAAACTTATATTGTTATTACAAGCTTTTATTTAATTTGTAATGTTCGAATGTAAGTAATCCGTTTCAAAATTGGCAAGTAAAATTAGAACCAATTCCTGTTTACTAAGGAGGTGAAATTTTGCATAGGTCTCTACCCACTCGTTCAGTTCTGATGACAATATATTTATATGATAAATATAAACCATAGATAGATGCCGCCACGTTCGTCTCCTCACGTCAAAGTCAAATTCAAAAATGCTTTATTTTGTAGGTACACAGAGTACACTTAAAATAGTCAATTTTACATTTTCTAAGCTACTGCTTGTCCAAAATGCAATTTTCCCCTGAGAAGAACAAGCAAGAAACTCGAAGGGTTGCTCTTTTAAAATCAGGCTTCGATTTTACATAAAGCTTTTTATATTACAAAAAGGTTTATATATTTCATTATTAATTGTGAAATAGCCTGGCATGCGAACGATCTAATTACGTCCAGGGATGATTATGATCTAAATAGTCTGATATTTTATAATATGCTTAGTTAATAAGTTTCTGTTTTACATGTATCTTTAAATTTATTGAGAGGAAGATTTTGTTTATCAACTGGAACCTTATTGAGAAAGCGTATACATAACCCTTTGAATGAGGTTAATAGTACGTAGGTACGTATACTAAACTTTGCATACTTAGTTTTGATAGATAACATGGTTTTCGCGATGCCCTGATGCTGCAGCAAGGATTGTCTCCCTAAGAGGGATCTCCTCAACGTTTAATAGCACGGATACGAAATTTTGCATACACGGTTAGAATAATATGTGGTAAAATCTTTGTTTAAAAAAATATTTCTGAAGCCGTTCATCATAACGTAGTTCTTTTTAATAGATTTGACGAATTTCTTCAGTCAGATCATCGTCTTATCAATATTAAATTAGATTATTAAGTTACCTCAACCCTAAGGGTCGAAACACTTAGAATAGCTTTGTTATTCAATAAATTGTGTAGTGTTGTCCGTTGTGCATAAATAAAATGGCTGTCGAGTTTTAGTAGTTAAAATTATAAGAATGTGAATGTTTGTTAGTTATGTACCTACTTAAAATATTTACTTACCTTCTTATGAAACTTTTAGCAAGCTTATTTACCTATTTATATATCTGCCTGCATTATTTATAAATTATGTTTTGATATCTGATTTCGTAATATGTTACCGAAACATAACGTTATAGTTTTCTGAAAAGCGAATGTAATTTCTTATTTATTTTGTCCAATCACCTATAAGTAACATAGTTAAAATAAAAAGAGCAATACTTGAGTTTCTTGCTCATTCTTTTCAATGAGCAGAAACATTAGTTTTAAGTTAATTTCGATAACTATTGCTCCCATGAAATTAATATTCTTTTAATTTGAAATTTTACACTAAAGTATCTCCATCTACATACTAGTGCATATCACAAAGAACTAAGACTACCTCACTTTTTGTAAATGAAATATTTTTTTTACATGCTTTAGATTCAATTTATTATGCAGTTTATTACGTCGTCAGCTTAGAGCCATAGTTGACGAAAGAGATAGGTAAATATCACCATGATTAGCCATCGTAAGTGCAATCAATAGGCACTTAAACAGAATAGGCGGCAGAGCTCGTGACTTCCTCGAGAGAACATTTTCTCGTCTCGACGACTTGTCCCGCAACTTTCCACCGTTTGTTGACAACAATGTTCTGAGGGGTGCTACATGCACTCCGTAATGGAGGCCCGTTGATCTCTCTCATGTAGACGGTGTTAGACTTATCTATAGTTACGTTGTTGCAAATGAGATTTTCTAATCTTACATCCAATATAACTTTCTTGTCACTGTAAGTAACGCAATGCACTAACAACTTTAAGCTAATCGATGTTTACAAAACTCATTAATGACTACGTAGTACTTTGTTGAATTTCTAAAACAAGAAGTCTTATTAGGTACATATTGTAGCGTTACGTTACTACTATCACCAATGTCTATCTGCGGTAATTAATCTATTTACCTACGCAACAAGATAAACCGAATTACAAATCGTAACATCTGAATTTAAATTTAAATAAACATCTAGGTATCTTATTGCAAAATTTTATGTTAGTGAAAAAAAAAGCAGAGATGGAATGCTAAGCTCGATGTGTGGTGTGACTAGAATGGATAAGATCAGGAATGAGTATATCAGTGGAAGGTTTAAATTGGCGTTTATTGCCTGTGGTCCGATCGCCGAGTTCTATTGATCGATCCATGGGTTTTTTTTTTGCCTGTGGTCTATCAATCGGACCATCATTATAAAAATATAAAATTGTATTGGTACTAGATTGTAGTAGGCAGTAGATTGTAGATCTACTGGAATAGTAGTACCAAGATAAACCATGGTACTACTATTAACATTATTTAGAAAGAAAAACATAAGTATATGAATAAAATTTATTGAAAACTTTTTTTAAGGGCACCAATAACAGAAAAGTTGAGGAGTAATATGTTAGCATGGTTTGGTCACACAGGACCGATGAAAGGCACGTAACGAGACGAGTGCTAAGTATGAATGTGGAGGGATCAGAGGCAGAGGAAGATCGAAGAAGGTGTGGGTAGACTGTGTCAGGAGTGTGTGAAATGTGGTGAAATGGAGATGACGGCTAACAGAGGAGAGTGGAAGAGGAAAACATGTTGTGCCGACCCTACCTAAAGTGGGATGAGGGCAGGAAAATGATGAGATTTTTTTTAAATAATGCGTATATACCTACGGGAAATTTTAAAACTAAAGCAGAATTTATTTTGCCGACTCTATTTGAGTAATAATTTGCATAGGCATTGTTTGATCGCTTTATGTAATAAATGATGTTGATACCGAGGTTTCAAACAATTAAGGTTCATGACTGCAATTACGAATGGTACGAATATGATTTAGGTCTACTGGAAGTGACCAAAGGGCGGTGTGTTGTAACCGCCTCCGTGGCTCAATGTAAACAACATTGGATTTACGATTCGGAGGTCGCAGGTTCGATCCCCAGCGGGGTACATGTTTAAGTACTCGGTTTGGTTGGTTGTAGGGCATTTTAAATGTCCGCCTGCCTAGCTACCACCATCTTATCTAAATCTGCCGCCAAGCAGCAATGTTAATAGCATTGTTGTGTTCCGGTTGCCAGTCCCCCAAATGTGTTGGGGCTTCCGGGTCAGTACGCTTCCACCTTCGACCTCATCTTCACTTAACATCAGGTGTGATTGAGGTCAAGTATGATTCGTCGAGCATAAAAAAAAAGTTTTGATAATCTGTCAGTGAGTCTATCAGTTTATACTTGAGGATCTATTAAAGGTACAGTTTAAAATTTTGAATATTGTGTAACGATTAGTATCTCATTATCTGATTAAAATTGTAAGCATGTCAATTAGTCACAGAGGATACAAAAGTTATTTTTTTTAATTAGTTTTCAAATGACCGTGAATGGAACCTTTGCGTTGCGTTTTAGTTTCGACTATCACCAAGAAAATAATCATAAATATCTATCTATAAACAATGTAAGTTAATTATGATCATTGCAATTAGATTTAATTAGTTCAATGATAATTGTCGCGGTGAGCGAGTACATTACTCATACATTTATAAACAATGTTTTTGTAAGACTAGTAAACACAATCACACATGATAATGACGCTAAAAACTAACTTTGAGCACAGTGCGATTCAAAAACTTGAACAAGGAAGTCTTAATTTGGCTATGTCCGTCTGTCTGTCCGAGGCTTAGCTCAAAGGCTACATTACTCATACATTTATAAACAATGTTTTTGTAAGACTAGTAAACACAATCACACATGATAATGACGCTAAAAACTAACTTTGAGCACAGTGCGATTCAAAAACTTGAACAAGGAAGTCTTAATTTGGCTATGTCCGTCTGTCTGTCCGAGGCTTAGCTCAAAGGCTCTTAGTACTAGAAAGCTGTAATTTGCCATGGGTATTATTAATCGAAATATATTTTTTACGGTTCCTCCCCTTCTCTTAAAGTGGGGATGAATCGTGTGGGGTGTCGTTGGATAGGTCGTTCAAAAATATTATAGGTCATCTTAAACAGTTTTTCGATTTAAGAAATATTAAGCTTTGAAGTGCAAATTTTTGTTAGAATCGAGTGTCGTCATCCCCTTAAAAGCTATAAACGGTTGGTTTTGGATATCTGAAAACCGGTATGTAGTATATACCGGATGACTTTTTTTACCGTAAGGAAAAACATAGGGCATATTATGTAAATGAAATAGAAGGTATTGGGGCATAGGTAGTTTAATTTTTTGTTTTATTTTTCAAAGCCATAATCGAATAAAGTGTTGCGTCATTTGACGGTCGCGTTTGTAACCTATTCCACTTAATTTCATCATTAAATTAAATAAATTAAAAAAACTTGTGAAAATATGAGTTCCAAATAAATTTCGCATGATAGGAACCTTACGAATTCCGCCAGTGGCAAAGCAATCTCCGGCCGGCGGCGCGTTGCCGATGATGAATTTGAAAAAAACAAAAATTAAACTACCTATGCCAATAACTTCTGTTTCCCTTACCTAATATGCCCAATTTTTTTCGGTAAATGGTACGATAAAAAAACTCATCCGGTATAATGAAGTTAAAAGGAGAACTATTACAGGTACGGAAGTTTTACAAGTGCAATTTCCGTTGAAAATTATTTGTCAAACAACAAAAAGTCCTCTTCTAAGTCCGTATATTGTGAGTACAGAACCCTACAATGCGCGTGGCCCGCCGCGCACTTGGCCGGTTTTTATTGATTTGTACCGAATTAATTTCTTAAAATGGACTGTACTATCATTGAATACATTATTGCAGACGGTTTCTACCACTTTTACTTTCATTAAGCAACTGTTCCGAAGGGTTCATTAATTTTATAGATTATGTACTTTTATGTCTTCGTTCCATTTTCCAAATATGGGACAAACAGTAAACACTTATACGCTGCAATTGTGAAATTCTGGTTTTTTAATTTAATGGCACCAAGGCAAATAAAAATTTCTTCTTATGTACCTATATGATTAATTATACATATATGTGCTATAATAATATATGTAAATAGATTAGACAGAGATGTTAGTAGGTAGGTGGGCGGATATTTACACATATACTTTTATATCCCTATATTTTGCGTGTACCTTTATATGTTCTGTTTTTTTTTTTATTTCAACTTTACTGTAGTCTAAATTATGTGTAATAATTATTTATAAATAATATTTAATGTATGTGTGTGGCTGGAGTAACAAATAAACGTTTATCTATCTATCTATCTATCTATCTATATACCTACAGAGTTACAACAGTATAAAAGTCCACTGCTGGATATAAGACTCTCCCACAATAAGATTTCCACCCCTTTTCATGGATTTAATGCAGAAAGAGACGGATTGGTCCCATAATATCCTATTAGGCAGAAACAATTGACCATTAGTCTTTTTTCCGATTTCTTGGCCTGGAACCTGGTCTACAAAGCGTTTGGTGTAGTGGTTAGTAGAGACCCTGACGACTATGTCTAGAGGTCGCGGGTTCGAACCCCAGGGGCATTTGTTTGTATGATGAATACGGAAATAATGTGTATTCGAATTATGGATATTTTTAATTAATTTATATAAGGATTTATTAAAAAAATGCATTTGTGTAGTTTATCAACCATCCGGTATCCATAAGCTTAGTGGCTTAGTGTGAAACTAGAAAAGATATTTATTTATTTATAATATGTAATATCATCATCATCATATCAGTCACATGACGTCGACTGCTAAAAATAGGTTGCTATCATCGTATTCCCTATTATGTATACATTATATTAATAAAAAAACAGGAAGTTTATCAACCATCTGGCATCACAATACGAGCCTAGTTGCTTAGTGTGGAACTAGGTAGCGCTGTGTGTACGTCTAAGGATGTTTATTATTATTTCTTTATTTATGAAGGTCTTTCTTGAAAGAATCAAATACCAATACGGGGAAGTTTTGTGTAGCACTCAACACGCGATACTAACCCGATTATTGACGCATTATGCTGAGTTATGCATAACGTGCAGCCCCGGCCGTGGCACAGATGCACCACCGCTTACGATAGTTTGTTATAATTGCACCCAACACATGATATTTCCTTAACTTTTTACCCTTTCGGCAACTGATGATTAGGGTGATTACATATATCGGACGTAATGTAATGTTGTGTGAAGTAAACTGGCGATTTAGAGCATAAATTGGGCGAACAAGAGTGACCGATGCGGCCGAAAAAGACCCGTATTTCAGAATGTTGCTCAAGCGTACATCTGCGCTTGAGCATAGAAAGAGATGCCGCTATACAAGTTACATAAAGCTGTCCCTTTTTAACTACCCTCAAGCGGAGATCTCTGCTTGATTAACATTCTGTAATTTAACGAAGATTGAAGACATTCGCATGTCATCTGCGAGACAGAGATTTAATTTGTTTATTCTGTTAATTCGCTTTTGTTTAGGGATGTTAACGAAATCTACGAGTAGGTATGAGTGTTTGTGGGAGACAAGTATCCGATTGATCGACTGCGATCGTAGCACACTACTCTAGTGTATCCTGATGTTACTTTTATGAATTGTTATAAAATATGTTTATCCAATTGCTTTGGAACTTATGGTATGTGTGTGACTGGAAATACACGATTTATCTATTTATCTACCTATCTCTATCGCTCTATCTAGTTTAATAGTGATCAGGCGGACGTACTTTCGATAGTATAGGTGGGTAAGTAACTTGTAGAGAAACGTGTAGAGTCTACACATTTATATCGAACATCGTGTTACTATTGCTAACTAGTGTCGGGTGAGAGAGTCGCTAAGAAGAATTAAGTTAAAATAAACCATGTGATGGTATTGCTTAATTTGTGTGTGTACTTGATAGAGCCTATCAATCAAGCATTTGTTTCAACGTAAGATTCATAATATCATTTGTTGAATGTCAATTTAAATCTATGGGAAATAGAAATACGGCTAAGCATTGTTCGGTCAGTCAGTATGTCCAAGCTACCACCGCTCCGGAAAGTGAAATCATCTGTGGGAAAAGAAGCGGCGCAAGAAACCCACAGGATCATTTTTCTTTTCTTTTCTTTTTTTTATAATATAAAAGTATACAACTAATACAATTTTATAATTTTTGGGAGCTGGGCGAAGTATACCAAGCGTTTTTGTCATTCAGGTAGTCACAAATTTTGTAATAACTTTTTTTTGTTAATGTTGTTTTGACATGGTTTTTAAATTGTTTTTCATTTAGATTAATTATATTCTCAGGTATAAGGTTATAAAAGCGTATACAGTGTCCCATAAATGATGTACTAACTTTGCTCAGTCTGAACATAGGGGTGGCTAATTTGTCCTTATATCTCAAATTTAAGTTATGCTTTGGGAATGCAGAAATATTTTTTCGTACGTACATAATATTCTCGTAAATAAATTGTGAAGGAACAGTTAAAATATTACTGTAAATACTGTATCCTCAACTACGATATTTTGTCCTAAAGATTATGGTTCCGGTACGTAAAAAGCATAGAACCAATGTCTATTCGTGACTGTCGTAAAAGGGAACTAAGAGATTTTACATCAAAAAACATCAATAGACTTGCTTGTTTTGACGGCGATGGGCTCACCCCCTACGTGTGCATATCTGTATATTTCGAAAGGTGAACCATGGATGTTTCAAGAATTAAAATGTTATTGTTTGGAACACACAAACGCTCATGTTTGGGATATCTGTGAGCACCCGGTTTGAAATAGAGGTCATATGTATTGTTTATTCTTCTTCTTCATTTCGAGTCTTTGGCAAAAATTATAATGACCTAAAGTAGTTTGGCCCAAAAAGTAGCAACGTTGATGGCTCTTTGGTTTGCTTCAAAGATCTTATGTTATAGTCACTGTATGATAAGTATATCTTCCTACACGAGTATGATAAGTATAAATTGAATATTTAGAAAATCCCCGAGAGACAATGATTGTATCGTCCAGATAAACCATCTATGCTAAAAGCTAAATATTTTTACATCTGGTTTTACATCAAACATGGCTAAAAAAGATCTTGCAAAGACCAACTTTCAAAAATAAAAATCTAGTTCTGCCGTTTTGGTGCTATAATACCACAGACAGACAGGCATCGGCTGCAAACTTATAACACCCCTCTTTTTGCGTCGGGAGTTACATTAAAATAAAAGTGATTATTTCATAACACGCAACCTATCTAAAAACAAAAGCCGGAGGTAAACGTGTAGACATTGGTACTTTTCACAAGATGTTAAGATCAATTGCTTAGTTAAAGAGCAAATTAAAAATACCGCATTGTTATGATCAACAAGCTTGTTTCTACTTGAGAACTGGCCCGAGTGTGTGAATATTACTTACTATTTTATTTAAAACAGGCCTTATCTAATGCAATAAAAGATGTAACTGAGGCATTTATTGCTACTATTGTTCTTAATATGGATGGCAATAACACTTGATGTTCAGATGTTAGAAATGAAGTTAATGTTGTTTATTATGCTTCTGCTAGAAAATCAGCTATATCACTTGAAATAGACCGTGATAGGGTAGATAAAGAAAGATAAGATGCGACAGTCACGAAAGTGGATGGTACTAAAATCGTCGATAAAATTGATGGCAAGAAACTAAAAGCAATAAAGGTTCCGTATCGAAATATACGCAAGAGTTTGATCGATGAAATTTGTTACATACCATAAGAACCATCTTATGTAGTTTGTGTTGAGGATTGCGTGACAACTGTGCACAAATCAGAAGCGATGGCACGGCCGGGTCGAGAAACGGCAGTCGCGCTCTAATCGACCGAAAAAAAGAAACACTTTTGTTTTCGATAGAGTTCCGTACCAAGATACGCACCAGCTACTATTGATGATACTAAAACCTTTTTTGCGGAACTTCAATGAAAAGAATATCTACTCGTAGGTTATATTGTTTGAGAAAGAGAAGAACAAAACGGATTACGGAACGAATTTCTTCCGAGAAACGATAATGAATGACACTCTCTCATCGCTATTGATGCGCTAGAAAAAATTGTTATAGAGAAATTGAAAATATATGCGTATTGTTTGGACGAAGTTGAAGTGGTTCACAAGATTTCAGTTTAAATTGGCTTGTAGAATGAATAACGAGAATGACTCAAAATAAGGATAAATAGGGTAATGTAAACTTTACAGGAAGTGTTAATGGGTAATTGGTAAGTATTGGCGTCATAGACAATGGCGCAAAAGGGCTTACAGTCGTATTTGTCATACATGCCCATAACAAGTGAATGAAATATACTTATCTATACCTGTTGGAGAGGATTTATATAAACCTAAGTAAATAACTGCATGGTTTCCACACGCAAAAAGAATAGAACCAACCCGTCTCTTCTCGTGGGTCTCGCCAAAAGGCGACTAAGGGATTTTCCACCAAAGAATAGGTATCTTTATTTTATATTATCGGGGCATGGGCTCAACCCCAGTTACGTGGTTATTTCGTAAGATGAACCGTGGATGTTGTTTCAAGCATTGATCTCTTAATGTTTGGGATATCTCTGAACAACCCATTTGGGATATAAGTCGTGACAGCAACACATAATATATTTTTGATAGAAAATTATATTCTTACTTGGTCAGATAAATTGTCGCACCACAAATGAGCAGCTGTCTTCTTTCCACCATTTACTCCATTAGTTATATGCGGGGTCAGAGGCCCTCCAGTGAATAAGTCTTCCGTTATGCTCCCGTTAGAGGTGATTCTGTCCCGCACCTCTGGAGGAGGACCCTGGGGCCCTACGAAGTCGAACTGTCCATCCCACATATCATATTCCAGCTCAAGGCTGTCTTCAACTTCAATCGTTTCTCCCATCGTGCCCCTTGAGCGGTTGAATATTCCCGATTTAAACATTCAAACGAATTTTAATAACCGGTTCGATATGTTATCTTTGGATTGATTCCAATTATTGCACAAACTTTTATAACTAAGATTTCGTTATCTATCAGGTATTTGACTTTTAAAGATTAGAATAATTTTGATGATGATAAAGCTAAATAATATAATGGCACACTTGTAATACACAAAAAGTTTGTTTAATTGATTACTTTTGTTTTAATAACACTGCATACACGTAATTCTTGCAAGTCGGTAATCAATCACTTTATGTCACATCGTACACAGTTTCACTAATATCCACACAATGCACCTTGACTTACTCGAGACGATGTTTGGACAGTTGTGGTCACAAGTTTTGTATTTACTAATTATCGTCGTACACGAGAATTAATATGATATCGGGCAAGACGAGACTTCGGCGAAGTCGATTAAAAATTTTCGACGATTGTTCTGGCATCGTTTAAAGCCACTTGTCTCTATCGAGAGGTGGGTTGACTATGGATCAGTTAAAGTTGACTTGATGGAGATTTCGAGTTTCGATAAAGGTGTTGGTATCGGAAAGGTAACTTTTGGAGAGTTTGAATAGGTACGTGATGTTGGCACACGACCGCGATCGGCACTAACGCGGGCGCACGGTCGGCGGCGCGCCCCACCCATTGACACGACATGATTATCAGCCGGCGGGCGGCGCGACGCGGCTGCGTCATACAAACAAAATTTATTCGCTCCCTGCACATATGCATGGCCGTTTGATGGTAGTTCCGTGGCAATAACCCCTTTCATAAGCTCCCCCTGTATGGCGATTGGCGGCACATCTCGTAATTTTAACGGAAGGGGGACTTTCATGATTGCATCGGACTGCCAGATAGAAATGTAATTGAGTATTAATCCACCCGTCAACAAAGTTTGTTACAACTCTAAACTTAAATGATGACTTGTATATCTGATTAGAAAATAGATGGCCGACAGTAATGCTCATATAAATAAATAGTTGAAAACTTAAGACAAAGTAAAACAACAATCGAAAATGAATGAAAGTTTACTTGTTGAAAGTGAATGTATTGATTGAAAGGCTAATGATTATGTCTGATAATGATGCAAAAGAAACATGTAAATGTTTTATCGTAGATGCTTATTTATAACTAAGTCCAGTAATCACAGTGATGACACTTAAATATATAATGACAGTTAGATTGCTGACCAAAGCTAGGAAAGTAAAGTACTACCAGGTGCATATCGCTTCAGAAGTGAAACTTGCCGTGGTAATTACCTACTTGTGATTTAATAGATCGCGCAGAGCGTAGAATAATAGATAATAACAAAGAAGCAATAATAAAATAACTTATTTCATCTAACGATGAAATTGAGGCCTACCTCCAACCGATCAAAGCGTGAGAAATAAAAGATAGGAAATAGAAATTATACGTAACTCTATTTTGGGTAATAATTAATTTTGTTGTTGTTGAGACGAGCTTGACAGTTTTAATAAGGGATGGTTTGTGCTCGCCAAGAACAAAAACGACTGGAAACAGACACTATGGGCTCTTAATGATGATTAAATGTATTGCAATACAATATTTAGTGTAGGGTGACTTGGACTGTATTATTTCAGCTTCTAGTATAGCAATCTAGTATAGAGATCAGAGGACCACAAATAGATATTAATTCGCAAAATAGAGCCTTGTTACTAGCCTAGATATTAATTTGTTGTTATTGTTTCTTTTAAGTGAACATAACGTCTTTAAACACTCAACATCGATCATATTGAAGCATAACAGAGTGCCTAAAGAGAGAGTAATGAGAAGAACCCAAATGGTTTTTAAAAAGTACAAATACTTCGCTATGAGTATAAAAATATCTATCAATTATAGAGCTCTGAGGTTAAGTTGGGTTGGACGTGAAGATAAATCATTATCAGACCACTCACAAATGATACGAATCTTATCAAAACTTCCTTTTTAAGGAATATCAATATATCAATGTAACAAAATAAGAAATAATTTTCAAGTAGGTACAGAAAATATCTTTAAAACGTCTGTCGGGTCGTACATCTGGATGATAAAATTGACTAACAAACAACATGAACTCATGTGGTAACAAGAAAGTAAAGACTATTATACAACGTAATTTATACAGTTGCAAATACAGAACAATGTACTCTCATGCATTTTAATATAGTTTTTGTTGGCGTGGTAAAATGTTAATCACTGCAAACAAATACCATTCAATTTGAGGAATTCGTCACAAGAACTTGGGTATTTCAACGCTGCTGCCACTGAGTGAAAAAGTATCACTTGTCCTTTTGTATGTCATGCAAAAATGTTACATTGATTAGAGACGATACTTTACGACATTTATTTTGCAGTATCTCAAATTCAACATCGACATCGTATAATTTCTATGCAAGAAGTTTAGTTTAGAATACATAATCATAATGCCACAAGAGTAAATGGAAATCTTGCTATTTAACAATTAATATCAAGAAGCCATGGGTTTTAGGAGCGTTATCGGAGTTGGACATGCAATGTTAACTATTTAGTATTCCCCCTTAGTCATCCATTACGAGATTACTCAGGGGGGTCGTAACCAAGGGCTGGCGCTAAGGGGTGCTGGCACGATCCCATAAGCTTCAATAAAGACGGAGATAAGGGGAAATTTAATTATATTCTTGGACATTTGAAATTGACACTTCAATCATTCAAGTGCCCAGTTAATCGATTGGCAAAGAGTTTTACAAGCAAAACTCAATATAAATTAAGTTAAAATAGTACAATTATTATTTTCTACATTGATGATGAAGTCAAATAGAACAGCATTCTAACCAGTCGTTTAACTTTCAAGAACGACGATAGAAAATATAGGTACATAGGTAAATGTTACCAACAACGTCTGTCCAGGCATATATAGGTATAAATTTTATAAAACTATACCAATATCTACTATGTAAGGTAGGTACGCAGTGCATCACATGACTGAACTGTGTTTCTTTAAAGTTGCTTCACCTTATACGTCTATGCAGAATAAAAAAGCGAGTGCAAACCAAGACAAGCAACTGGTGCTACGACCCGAGACAAAATGTTAAATGCACCGTGACTTAACATCCACACTCCAATTTGTACATACAGTAGCTACACTATCCTACGATGACGTGATGACAAAATAATGACAGCTACTGCTTTCCACGCAGTATACACGGTCGAGGAGCTGGACTAACGCGACCTCCAAATAAGTTCAAGGTTGTTGTAATTGAGGTACAAGATGAAATAATTAATTTATGCTAACGGACTACTTGGAATGCTTCATATCAACAGTATATTTGCATATTGAATTTGCATCTCTGTCCTTGGGAGGATTCACCCTAATTCGTTTTATGTGTTTTTAACCGACTGCCCAGGAAAGAGTAATGTTTTTGGAGTGTAAGTATGTATGTACATGTGTATATTACAGGAGGTAAGGTAGCCAAAAGGGCCTCACCGATTTTGACGTGCAAGATGTCGTTAGATTCATATTGATCGATGGAGTGGCATACATACATTTATGGTAAAAAATTCAACATGGCGCCCGCAAAATACAAAATATGTTGTCGATTTTTTGGTGATTAAACTTTGTTTAATATTGGGTCTTTACCTATGAAATTGGAGATTTTTTTCTTCGTTAATCATATGTACCAATTCCTGCGATTTTCAAAGCTATATCCAAATTTGGTTTTTATTTGGAAAATGGAATATTATTTCAAGGTTTCACATGAAATATTTTTTAATTTCTGGGCTAAATCACATAATAAAAAAAAAATTAACAGAGGTCTTTTCATGTAGGTACTTCCCATAATCATTTCTTTGATTCGCTGAAACTTTTATAAAGCGGTTACTTTTAATAATTAACGCTGCCCATACTTATCTTAATGTTATCCGATAATACACACAAAGTTTAGCTAAATTTGGATTTGCCGTTCCCAAAAAAAAATCAAAAATGTTTGTATGGAGAAAACAGTCTTAATGAAATTCTTCATACAAAACGCCAATTTCATAGGTAAGGACCTAATATTTGTTAATATTGGCTTGTATGTTTCTTTCTTTGTTTTCTTGTAGGTGTGCCAGTTTATGGAATAAACTTTATCTCTCGATCTATCGCCACGCTGAGCTGGCTGGTTAGCGATAAAATATTTTTAGGAAATTCTGCTGCTACTCTTCAGTGGTTTATGCTGTTACGATGATCCCTTACACAGTTTTTTATGATACCCACGGCATGATTATTAACCCTATTTTACTTTACCCGGGAACAATAATATTACGATGAAACTGAAAGCTGCAATTGATAAAGTAGCTCTATAGATTAAGATATTTTATGCATGAGATAGGTTGCTTTGTACTGGTAGGAAGAGTATTTTGGCCATTATAAACAAATAAGTACACAGTTTTGCGACTATGTAGTAGCACGATGTTCCTACAAACTAATAGGTATTGTTATATGTACTTGTATTGAACATACAAAAGTATGTTTAAGCGACTCAGTTAGCAATTCATCATTATGATGACTTACAACGTGGATAGTTAGGTAGGTACAAAGGAAGACCATTGTCTGCCTGTGAAACAAATAGCTTGACATCAATTATATAACAACCAATTTAGGCTAGTTTTAGAGTCATGCAGATTTTGCCCAGAATCCACGAAATTCATTAAGTACGCATAGATAAAGTAACATTTGTCGGTGGTCCAGAAATAGGGTTAATCATAACGAGATAAAAAGTAGATTACTTTTTCAAATACCTACGTATACATTTACATTTTTTACAATAACAAATGTAATCATGTTATTAAAATCTATTATTGTACTGCAGTGAGACGGAACATTGTCTCAAACAAAGAAATTTGGAAGCTTTTGAAATGTAAGGATGGAAAGGGAACGAAGGAATCATTTGGACAAAAAGGCTAATGAATGAGGTATTGGTGATAGTAAAAAAAGGGAGATGATTTCATTCAACAATAGAGAACAGAAGAAGAAAGATTATTGGATAATTGGTGCAATATGATAATTGGAAATAAAGATTAACAGGAAAACGGGCAGAAGTCTCAGATCTTTACTTTGGTCAAATGAAGGAAAAGTGGGTCTGGCGCGTCCAAAAGTTAAAAAATAAACACTTTATTGGTTAATTACAGTATATTGAGAAATAAATGAATTCAGAATTTACGACATTGTAGTCGTAGTAAACTCAGAATTTAATTTACTGGATAAGATTGTGTAAATTTATGATGAAGTCAAAGTATTATCTACTCTAACAACAGCCTTACAATAACGTAATGAAGTTCTCAGTGCGGTGGTGTCACAGATGTCATCTGAAGATGTAATTAGAGGGGAAAATACAGTAATTATACGTCTAGATCTGGTCCAGATATACCACGTTCGCACCATGTGTCGATCTTTGCGCCCTAAAAACTGTTCCCCGTGCGTGATCTAGGTTACGTCTCCCGTATAGATTTATTTAAATTTCCCACCGTCATTATACGATACGATATACATACATATATACGATTGAGATGATACGTATCTGTGTGAGAGGGTTCGATAATTATGTGTTCCAATACAACAACAATATTGAGGAAACAACTGGTATTTTAACGTCTTATAAGTACGTGCAGAGTAATATAACTGTAAAATGAAAATTTAGGAAACCACCGAGGAATATCTTCGAAACGGCTTAACCGATTTCCATCAAACATAGTACGGCCGTTTTGGCCTTACAATGCCATATACAAGACACACGTTCCATCGTCACAGATACACAGAGTTAGACCTCGAATTTTTAAGTCACACCCTGCTCAAAAATATTTTATGTTATGGAATAAAAGTTACTACCGAAATCATTTCTTCTATGGTACATAATTATGTTATAAAATTAAATAAATTAAAATAATAAACCCGGTCAAGTCGGTGTCGCAAATCGAAAATTAGTGTTCCGTATCAGTTGTTTTACTGCAGTTTTAAAACTAATACTAACAATCTCCACGTACGTGATACCAGCATTCACACAGTGGAATTCAGCTATTTTGACAATGTCTTAAACTGTCCTAAAAGAGTGCCAAATAGTGCCCAAGGCAAAAAATTAGTGCTACCACGTGATACTGGAATCCTCATTCTCATACGCAGAGACTGCTTTACCCTATGATTATAATTTATATCCTAAAAATTGTGCTTAAATAGTGCCACCGAAGTATACAAGCCCCATAAATAGTGCTTAAATTGCAACTGCATACCTATCAATAAAATAACAATACAATAAGAAATCGTAATGTCTTCGATCTCATTTTTACTTAACATCAGGTGTGAATGAGGTCAAGTACCAACCCGTTGTGCATAAAAAAAATGTCATATTGTATTGTTCAGAGAACAAACTTCCAGGATTTATTTCAACTTAGATACATACAATTTTTCTTAAACTTTCTTCCTAAGTAACACTGACTGTCCAAGGTAATGGAAATGTAATAATTTTCCTTCCAAAAATGATCCTGGTTTAACCTTATTTCCAATCTTTAGGTATTTTTTTTAAAGATAAGTTGTTGTTCATCAACAGCAATTTTGAAGCGTTATTTCGTAAAAAAGTTTAATGAATATCATATTTTTTAAATCGTATTTTGTTAAGCTTTATATGATGTACTTTAAATATATTTTTAAGCCCCTTAGAAGTACGCGCTACAATTGAAATGTTATTTAATGCGATGCTAAGCTCAGAGTTCCGAGATGCTTTTTACTTATGATAATTGTATCACCAACATCTGTAACTTTTCATAACCATAACCAATGATGAGATGAATGATGATAGTGGTAATTAAATCACATTTTCGATAGGTAGTTTCATTGTTCCAAATTAACTCACAAAGTTAGACACACTCCTTGGGAACGCCGCCACATGAGAAGAATGCTACAATGCCAGGTAATGTTACGTGGTATAACATTAATTACTAGTATTAAGTTAAAACCCCACGTCGGTTGGTAAACAGTCGTCATCTACACACAATGTTTGTCATTCACACGCGTTCATTCGCACTACTTTCCGTTTCATTGCGTTTTCTAACCGACTTCAAAAAGGAAAAGTTTCACAACTCGACCATATTTATATGGATGTTCCGCGCTATTTCCGGTGTTGAGAACCGATTCCGATAATTGTGTTTCATTTGAAAAGTCTCGTATAAAATTGGAGAAGATCTCTTGATGCACTCCGGACATAGAAACGCATACTTTTCATTACAAAACTTTTTATTTAAATAAAAACAAATTAAAAAAAACAAAGATTCCGACGAATTGAGGATCTTTTTTTGAAATCGAGTATAAATAAATTGAAAAAGGCGTAAAATGAAGGGTTATGGAGTCGTCGAGATTTAGCAATCAATCAATAATGTTCTATTTTCAAAAATGGTTTACCTAATTTATACTTGAACATAGTCAGTTCTTGAAGCTACCAGGCGTTCAGAATTTACAGTCCTCCTTTGAGAACAACCCTAAGAAAGTGAAAGGTTGTTATTTATATGCTCGATTGGAATATTTTATTGTATTACTAGGTACAAATCCTAGAAATAACTCGTGTGCAGTGCGGGAGTATGAGCAACGCACCCCGTGAAATAACCAACCTCTTATAAAACCTCTTAGTAGCTTTTCCTATCCTGGTACATTTTACGTACAAGGAAATACAAATATCGCTTTGAAAGTATGTAATGTAAACTAAGTGCACTATATGTATGAACATAACAGTGCATTTGTGGGACACTTCAAACGGGTTTAGTATATGTGAGTAGAAAAACATATTTACTTAAGCAATCAGCTTCTTATTGACCACTTGGTAATAAATAACAGTGTCTTGTCTTATATAATTAAGTACATAGAAGTTACTTCAACTCTTCGATGAGGTGATAAGATAGTCTTGAGTGACACAGTTCGCAATGGCTGTCTTAGAAATTATGCAATGAACCACAATCAGATCTTTTCAATAGACATCAACGAAATGTCATACGGACGACATAAATCGTTTGTTTATTATGCAAGTAAAGAAATTGTTCCTAAACGAAACAGTTTAGTTAGCTTTGTTGATTCATCGTCGATATTAGTGTATGCTCTTATTTAAATATAAATAGTACTAACAATTGGCGAGAAGTATTTGTCATAAAAGTATTAGACAAAAAGTAAATTAAGAATCGAGAGAGTTCATTTGAAATCTCCAGGAAATAGAGGGATTTTGAATGTCGAATGACTCCAGGAAGTATGAAGATCCATTACCTTCGGAAAGGAAGGCTTTTCCTTCATTATCAATTCTTTCTTCAATTAGTGTGAAATCCAGAGAAAGAATGTAGATACGTAAACCATTGTCTACATAATATAAGTGCGAATACAGAGAAGGTTGATCCTCAGTCCTCCATACCCAGTTACATATACTGTACCTACGTTGCACATGGATCGTCATTTCATTTCATTGACGACCTGTTTGGTGTAGTGGTTAGAAACTGACTGCTTTACCAAGAGGTCGCGGGTTCGAATCCCGCTAGGGGCATATGTTTGTATGATGAATACAGACATGTGTTTCCGAGTTATGGATGTTTTTCATTTATACATGTATTTATTTACAAAAAAAAATGTTATTTGTGTAGTTTATCAACCATCTGGTATCCATAACACAAGCCTAGATGCTTACTGTGGAGGTTGATTGCGCTGTGTGTATGTGTAAATATATTTTATTTATTTTTTATTATTTATCTTGCAGTAATGAAATTAGACATGGTCAATTCAACTGATAGGTGAGATGAATATAAGAATGCAGTTCCCGATATCCTTGACACAGTTGAATGCGCCAACGCAGTAGATACCGCCACCCACTGCACGCAACTTGCCCATTGTTTAACGCAATTGGTAAGAGTATACATAGTAGATACTGTTCATACCAGTAACTGACGAAAATGCTGTCTTGTTCCTGCTTGTCTTGCTTTTAGACGTACGCACAACGATAGCTACGTTCGCCGTCATACAACATAAAACAAATTGCGTTCGATCACTAAATTGCGTACCACGTAAGCGCCCTAGAAGTAAGGATAAGGGGATAAACGTGTTACGATAATTTACTTATGAGTGGTTTACTCAAAATTACATCTCTAATATACCTCTATAAGATAGCAATTATATAAGTCGGTTCTGAATTATGTCTAACTAGCTAATTTTTTACCATATTTTCCCTAGGCTATAGTTGACACCATTTGAGACAAATAGGTACCGAATCAATTTTCTGTACATCTCTGACGATAAACCTCCTTTAGACGTCAATAAAATAATGCTATTTACATACAAAGGTATACCCGTTGTTGAGGGGTCAGTGTGAACCGGGTTTTAGATAGAAGTTGATAGAAATATGCAAGGCCGACGGCGTCCACAACTTTCACAGATGCAGATGCCGACAGCTTTGATGTTACTACTCTGTGCTACAAACTACATAAACAGGACGTGTACATTCGAGCCGTCGATCGTTTATGGCAAAAATTGTCGGTCAACTGGAATGTAGTTTCAAATATGGTTACTTTTAAAGTTCTGTACCATAGGAACCCTTACTGGATCACTTCACTGTCCGTCCGTGTATTTGTCTATCATAATCCATTCTCTCAGGAACGTGAACGTATCAAGTTGAAATTAAGATCATAATACTTTGGTCTACCTTGGAGCTGTAAAAAATCAAGATTCTAAATCAACGCAAGCAAAAAATACGACCATTTATGCCACATATTTTGACACTTCGACTCCGAAAGCAAGCAAAATGTATTCGGAGCCAATGTCCCTTCGATTTTTTCTGCATACTCCTCGTCCTCGAGGTCCCTTGGAGGTGCGCATGAATATGGATTGTAGACGTGTCAGGGGCTGAATAAATGGCCGTTGAAACATCAAATCTATAGATATTTTTGGGGTAAAGTCCCTTAGACACCCACGGAATGGGGCTGGTTGGTTGAATTCTTTTACGTGTCGGAAAATACACAATCTAATACTATATAAATGCTAATTGTTCAAAATCATCCAAGGACCCTTATCGCTTGTAACCCTGTTATGCCGTCTTCCTCACTGCCACGACGCAATTTTGTCAATATTTTCTTTTGCGTAGGTATATAGGTATTGAACACATCAACAAGATCGTGTAAACTCATTTAATCGTAAATAAGTCATATCTTAAAAAATCGGACATATTTTTGTGTACATAACTCGTAGGTATTTATATGATGTAGGTAAATAGTACATTGCAAAGTAGCTAGAGGAGAATAGGGCCGCCCATGTACACTCCAATTTCTGTTGTAGATCATTCATTCAATTAGATAAGGGAATTAGCGTCAATTTCTGTAATAGATCTTTTATAAGCCACAGAATAACACATACATACACACACACTTACAAAAAAAGTCCCCCTCCCTCCATGTGTCTAATCCCATAAATAAACCCTACCCCTACTCCACTAAGTCAGTTCATATAAACTTTAGTTTGTAACCTATTAGTATGAATTATTTTCCTAAATTCGATCATATTTTTAATTTGAAAAAAAAATTGTCTATCCCCAGCGCGTCACAGACGGCGAAGATACGATATTTCATGTTAAGATGCTCACTCATAAGACGCGATATGCTCCTCATGAAGGTGAGAGATAAATACCTATATGAAGTAAATATAAATAAATATCTTTGCATCACATCGCCATCTAGTTCCATACTAAGCAAGTATATATATAGGCTTGTATTATAGATACCAAATGGTTGATAAACTACACAAATGCACGCGGCATACAAACAATATGCCCCTAGCGGGATTCGGACCTATACGAGTATATATCCTAATATCAAAATCTATCTTACGATCATAGGCTATCTCTTTTATATTTTCACATAGATCTGTGCAAAAGACAGGGACATAATATATATATTATATTCGTCGTGTGTGATTCGCTTTTGCGATCTGCACGATACGAGCTCGATCAAGACTTCTAAGCTTCTAACATATAGGCATGTAAATATTTTTCACACGGATTTTACACGGTCATGTATCTCATTTAAGACAATGTTTGTTGCGTTATCACGAGATTAGATACCGTTAACTGTAGGTTAAATCTATACCCATAGGGATAATTATAACCAACACACTTTTTGATGAAATGTGCTAGAAATTAGGCCGTTTAAGATAACTACATAATACATCAACAGCCTTAGTCTGGCCTTAGTCAGCGCCTTTGTAAGCCACTGACTTGGCTTTGATTGCCTTCAATTGAAACAAACCGGGACTGAGCAACTGTATAACGTGTCTTTCGAAGGGTCTTTGGGGGTTCTTATCCCCCCGGTCTGGGACAACTGATAATTTTTTTAAGTTTTCTGCTTCATTTATCAAAGATGTATAGAATTGGTTTATATCTAGGCAAGTACATTGTTGACATTGCAATTAGAATATTATTTAGGTAGGTATTATTAGTAGTGCATGAATTGAATGCCTACTGTGCTATTACCATTTCCATGCAAAAACCTATCTAAGGTGATTGTTATCTAAGTAAGAATTTGTAATTGGCATAAGATATTGTATAAATGTTTTTAAAATATTACTCTTAAATCTATATTCGAATAAATAAATAAAAGAAAATGTTTTTCGTTCGATTTTTTAGCTACAACTTACATTTATTTTACAAAAATCTGCATAGTATCTTGTCTGGCAAACATGTGACCGTCATTCGAAGGCAGGATCCGCCCTTGTAACAAAGTTAATTTTGCAGTCCGTGATAAGTGATGATTCAAAGGGTATATGCTATGAAATCATCCGTGCGCGATTTCGACTCTACGCGTGTTTATACAACTTATTCGTGTGTGACATTGAGATCGCGTCTCAATATCAATACTATTTTTTTTGATACTGTTTATAATGCAACATATTCAGGCGCGTACTGACGGTTTCCACGCCATCATAAGCAAGAAAACGGCGTTACAACTAGAAGGAGTACGTGGTAGTTACCAACAGTATCTTGAAGACCGTGGCGGAGAGATACGACTCTTCCATACTATTTAAATCACTTCATTCATTTGTTGATCAAGTAGTATGAATCGGTAATGTGTTTGATCGGCAAATGAAGAGCAAATTTTTACTAACATAGTTGCAATAAGTCATACTAACCCATGGATCTTTATTATCTTTTAATGAATATTCTCAAGCGTCAACTTAAGAGCTTCTCAATCTTTAGAACAGTTTATAAATACGGGCCTTAGTCTTATGGGAGTTGAAATGAACATTAAGTCCCTACGTCGGATTTGTGTATCAAAGAGGGAAGTACTCACATGAATAAATCTACGGCGCAATATAACATTCTAAATTTAAATTAATAATTTATCATTAATAGGACGCACGCGCATCTGACCGGAAGCGGCGCATACGCAGCTGAGGGCCCATTTCCGGCGGCCATTTACTGTCGATCTGGTACGACACTGCCTATCAAATGGACCGGCACCGTCCATTGTTGGACTTTTCCTTTGGGTACAAGCCTATATCCAATGTTTATATATATTGAGGTCATTGAACAAGGGTTATGAATGTAATTAGGATATTATAGTCTGCGCGGAAGAGTTAGGTAGGCGGTAACTCCGATGAATATCAAATCACTGAATTATTTTGCCAAAAATAGAACAGGATGTTTACTTGTTCGGAGGAATTATCACGAATGATGATTAATTCATTAGGACAGTTTAGTATTCAGTGATGCTGTAGGCCGCATAACTTGAAAATAATCTTTCCATCAAAATTATGGGCCTACGTTTAGAAAGCCTAGACTCCTTTACCTTGCTATACTAAATACCTACTCTACTAAGAAACCAACCCCCGTAGCATGCATGACAGGGGCGATAAACGTCCTGCTCATTCGCTTGGATGAAATATAAAAACTATCCCACTCCCACGATGTCATGCTACGCAGGCAACATTCAAACATTACATTCAAAAGTGCTTACCAATGGGTCGAACTCAGCCGCCGTCGAAAACGACGGGTGTTAGGTGTTTGACGCCGTGATGTGTTTGTGTGTGTCCAGCTTTTGTCCATGAGGAAGTATTTGAGTAAAGCGTGGTCCGATTTAAGTGCGGTGTTTTTTAGATTAAAGACTAAATGAAGGGAAAGGTTCTTTGCCATGATTGATTAAAATCGGTTAAGCCGTTTCAAAGATATTTACATTTATCACCCGACTACCCAAGGAAGGAGGGTAATGTTTGTCAAGTGTATGTATGTCCATTCTTTTGGCGCATCCTGTAGACTAAACGGCTTGACCGATTTCGAAGTGCATGGTGTCGTTAGATTCGTCTTAATTGGTACCTACCCGGAGTGTTGTAGGTACATTTTATGGTAAAAAATCCAACATGGCGTCCGCAAATTACAAAAATATTTTTATTACCACAGGTCTTGGGTATATTTGGACGATATCATAGTATTTCGGAGGGATTTCAAAATTATCGATTTACAGTTATTTATATGAAATGTGGAAGAAGAGCTCGAAAAACTGTGTAATATAATAGAACTAAGTTATAAATTTTTAATAAGCGCGCATTTTTCTACAGCAGTTCAAACAATGCGTACCTATCTAACAGTTTCGTATGTCTCTCGTCACCCTCTAAATTATACCAAAGCATTATGAGTTGGCGTTTATTTTTGTTAATTGGCAAATTGCCAGCTTGACCTTGCACTCGAACGCATGTGGATGACAATAATGACCAACACTTCGTAAGAACCAGATATATCGGGGTCCGAGCCTGATAAACCGGACCGGAATCAAACTTAGAACCTCTAGTGCGGTTTTGCGTTTCATCGCTAAAAATTTGACTAAAAAACTGTATTTTTTTTCTGAAAGAATATCCAAATAAATAAAAGATCCTGGATAAGGTATGAACGGTTTCATACTCAATTACTAAAACACATTGGGTTCGTGAGGATCTGAAGCTCTAATGCTGTTTAAAGATTTATTAACTCGCCTTATTAAGGTATCCGGCGATCGTAGAGCTGGCGCTTACAGTGGCCAACGCATCATGCAGTATTGCCATTCAACGAGGTAATGCTGCATCCTGGGTACCCTCCCACATGATAGCGATCTTGAACACGTTTCCTACCTTGCTTAGTTTTAATACGTGTAATACGTGTTTTGGAGTTTTTGGTTTGATCGATTTTCTTCTACTTTCCTAGTTTTCTAAATTAATAATGAAATATAAAAACCTTTTTGTAACATAAAAATCTTTATGTAAAATCAAAGCCTGATTTTAAAAGAGCAACCCTTCGAGTTTCTTGCTTGTTCTTCTCAGGGGAAAATTGCATTTTCAACAAGCAGTAGCTTAAAAAATGTAAAATTGACTATTTTAAGTGTACTCGGTGTATCTACAAGATAAAGCATTTTTGACTTTGACTTTGACTGAATTTTTGGTGTATATAAGTACTTTCGTTTGTTTTATTAGTAAATATATGTTCTTTTAAAGGAACAATATATATTCAAAACATACAAATATAAAAGTTGAAAAATTTGAAAATCAATCAATCCTAGGACTCCAATTTTTGTTTTTATTTATGCACATCGAGTTTGCACTCAATCACACCTGATGTTAAGTGAAGATGTGGTCGAAGGTGGAAGTGTGCTTGCCCACACCCCAATCCTATTTTGGGGGACCGGCTATCTTATCTATAACAACCGAAACACAACAATGCTGTTAACATTACTGCTTGGCGGCAGACTTAGATAAGATGGTGTGCCCTACCACCAACCAAACCGAGTACTAAACATGTACCCCGCTGGGAATCGTGTCCGCTCCTCCGTAAGCCCTGTGTTGCTTAATGTATAATTATAAATAAATAATTTAATGGAGGAGGTTAAGTTTCTTTTTATTATTAGTGCAATGGGTACTGCTTTCGACCCCAACGAACGGTTCGGGTTCTAATCCAGCTAGGCGTAAATGTTTATGGGACGAATTCCAACCCTTTTTTTTTCGAGTTACGGATGTTTAAAACATTTTTGTATGCTTATCCGTTATGTTAATATAGTAGTAGTATCTATGTAGTTTAGTGTTTTTTCGTTGTTTTGTTGTGATTTATGTACAACGATAGTTTATCAGAGGACCCAGTGGCTTGGTGTTGTACACGGTTTGATTAATTTAATAGTGTGAGCTCATTCTATTTTCGCACGAGTTATTTTCGCAATGTGGATCACAAACGGCCATCGGGCTGTTTTCAGATTGGCGTCATTCACAAGTTGTGTGAATTAAAGTGTATTTCTAATTTCCTCATTGAATACAAAATAAACAAGATGAAACGTTCCCGAAAAAATCTTGAAAAATTCATAACTCTGAAACTACAATGTATACATTATAATGGTTTGTCTTGGAATTGTACTAATTGTTTAGGTAGTTAAATTATTTGAATTCAAAATTATTTAAGAATAAATCTGATGAATTAAAATACTACTACCAAATATATTCCTATTATCTAATATAATCTATCCTATACCTATAATCTAATTCCATTTTGAAAATTTGAGAAACTCTGAGAAAAGTGTGTTAAAGTATTTATTTCTTGACATACTCACTTCTTAAGTTTAGTATTTAGTATATTAGTATACTAAAATGACTTATAAATATGCTTTAAGTAACGTTTTCATAACGTATGGTACCAAAAGACCAGGGGATGGTCAAAAAAGTCAAAAAGAATTTAAGCCAAGATTCGCATAAAAAGAGCAAGAATTGCAAATGAAGACGAAAAACAAACGTAACAGGTTGAATAATGACAGGAAGGAAACTGAGATAAGACCTGTTAATAAAATATACAATGAGACCGAGGACTAACGTAATACCTTATGAAGCATTTCCACGTACTTAACGGAATTTTCCCAGAACTGTTGATACATCTGATTAGACACGAGACTCACCCATGAACGAACCTGGGAATGAATCATTGTTCTAACTAGAACGATATGAATTAACGTCTAATACGTTATGAGTAGACTGCGTGACTGGTGAACACTAATTTAGGGTTGAAATGGCAGGAAGTAGTAGGAAGATGTGCGATTCTGCTGGACCTCTCCGACGTTTGTTATGATTTCCTACGCACTGCCACTAAAATTGCTCTTTCACTGTCCCTTTTCTTATACCGATTAATCGTCGATTACGTTCGTCAGATATCGAAGATAACCTAGCAGCAGCCAGCAGAATCGTGATTTCTGACGTGTGAATGGTTGATTCATCGTTCGCACAGCAATTTGAGGTGTCCTCATTGGTCAAGGTATTGGGTAATAGGTATTGATGAAGGTTAAATGACAATATACAACATAGCTACATTCCGTATCAAATACGCTACTACACAAAGTAAGTCTACGTTTCCTCACCTATAAAACAGTTCAAGTGGCTTTCAATTTGTCGATGCCAAATCCTGCGGATTTTTTCCCTGATATCCTGTGTATAGCAAATCGAAGCGCACGGAAGTGCGCAGGTCAAATTTTCAAAAAAAAAAGCGAATGTTCTGTTTAAGCGAATCATTTCGAGCCACTTCTGCACCCCACTATCTCAGTAACTATTTGACATACATATTATGTACCTTTTTACCCAGGTAATGTGATACCTATCATTACACAATATTCCAATTTTTTAATTTCAACTCTTTTGTAGGTCTAAATGACAACGAATGCGAAGCTGGCCTCTTTTGTTACAGTAACGTTTTTAGTGTGATAAAATGTAACGAAATGAGTTCTACTACCAATAGCTGTACAACCTCCTACGATATATCCACATCCTGTATAAAAGGTGACCCAGTAATGGCAAGGGCTATACTTAAGTTTCGACATGGTATCGACGGGCCATAAATGCGGAATTACAAGCGGTAAAATTGAAATTGATGCAGACTGTTTCTAGCTAGGTTACTAACATGGAAAGTGCCAAGTAACCACTTGGCACTTTCCATGTAGGCAGTAGGTAACCACCTACTGCCCACAGTTTCCGGATGTGGTGGGCTTGAGGGACAGGCCACATCCTATTCTCCGATCGGACAGAAAGCGCAGAATTTCTGTGTTTCAGAGAACGCGGATTGCCTAAACTGATTTTTAATGAATAATGGGTACAATCACATCTGATGTTAAGTGAAGATGAGGCCGAAGGTGGAAACGCGTTCACCCAGATTCCAGAACTAACTTGAGGGGACTGGCTGTGATATGAACATTGTTGTTTGGAGAATTTGCGCATATCTATTTATTTATTTAGGCCGAGTCATCTCTTATAATAAGAATTAAACAATGATTTCGCAAAACTTCCAACATATATAATATTAAAGATATTTAATAGCTTACATTAAGTACGGTGAACATAATACAGCTTTAATAGAGCCCTCTGAATCTAATGAGGTGATCTAAGACATAGAGTAGGTAAATTTTTAATCCTCGAAGAAAAACGACGGGTGTTATGTGTTTGACGTATGTGTGTGTATGTTATTATAATTGAAAATTTAGAAAAAACTGTCGAGAGACTGGTATCATCCAAATATACCAACCAAGTATATATTTTAAAAGCTATGTATCTATTAGACTACGTTACGTATCTTCGACAAATCTTCGAAAGATATTAATAAACCGTTCTCAAGATTGAGACGACCTTAAGTTGACGCTTGAGAATCTGTTGCATATTAAAACAGTAAGTTTTAACAAGTAAGTTGAGACTGAGCCGCCACCTCAATCACAAGATCGATTGATTAATACAGCCCTAAGTAATGCGTGGTCCAATTTCAGGGCAGTGCTTTTATATGAGGGGAAAGGTTAGATGTTTGATGAAAATCGGTTCAGCCGTTGCGAAGATATTTAGCTTTTAACATAGTTCGTTAGTATATTTGAATGATAGTCTTTCGACGATTTTCTAAATTTTCAATAATAATGACTAATTTCAATGGGTCATTGACAAACGTGTCTTTGAACCAGTTGATATTTTTTCCGGGAATTCGGTTTGAAACAACCTTTCAAGAATTTTCTTCTTTAATAAGTGCAATTTTCACTCGCGCATCGACGGTCTGTATAAATTTTATAGCGTAGGTTAAAGATATCATTAGATATATTTGGTACGAAGCAGATAAGATTGTGTTCAATCAAACGCGTATCAAGTCTATAATAAAAAAAGCGACTGCTACATGCGATAATGTTTGTAAAGCCGGGTTTTACATTTCACAAATTTCATTTATAAAAGGTTTTTGCGGATTTTTATCAAAACCTTATTAGTTCCCCAACTTTTTTTTTTTTTTTTTATGTTCGACGGATTCGTACTTGACCTCATCTAACAATGACATCTCCGTAACGTTTTGTTTTTCGGCTATTTTTAATAATAGTAACAATATTTCAAAATTCTTTAACAAGCATGTGGGTAAGCAAGTTCTACAACAGCGCCAAGGTTACGTAGTTCCTGACATAAACTGTTGGAAGCAATACCATCATTTTTGGTACGGATGTACCTAATCCTAGAAATGATCTCAAAGATAATCAACTGACCTTATAATTGAGTCCCTGCACGTCTTCCTCCAGCGACACGTCGGAGTACATATCGTCGGCAGGCTCCCCCCCCGACCCGCACCCCGAGGAGTTGAACGACGAGGACCGGTACAGTTGACTGCAAAAACAACAACACTCGTCGTTAATTCGTCTAATTCGCGATAAGCGTGGGCGTAGCGAAGGTATGTAATCAACTAAATACAGGGTGACATCGAAATACATATAGTTCATTAATATCATCATATCACTGCTGAACATAGGTCTCCCCCATAGATTTCCAGAGCGAACAGTTAGAAGCGGCCTGCATGTCCTTCATCGGTCGTCCGTTCACCTTGTGGGTGTGTCTTGTGAATACATATTTAATTTATAATAATAGTATCAGAATAATCGCCTCCGTGGCTCAATGTAAACAACATTGGGTTTACGATTCGGAGGTCGCGGGTTCGATCCCCAGGTACATGTTTAAGTACGTGGTTTGGTTGGTGGTAGGGTATTTTAAACGTCCGTCTGGCTAGCTACCACCATCTTATCTAAATCTGCCGCCAAGCAGCAATGTTAATAGCATTGTTGTGTTCCGGTTGTCAGAGATAAGATAGCCAGTCCCCCAAAAGTGTTGGGGTTTCCGGGTTCGTACGCTTCCACCTTGGATCTCAGATTCAATTGGTCAAGTACCAACCCGTTGTGCATAAAAAAAAATCAGAAGACGTTGTGGTTTCGGCACATAAAAACAATAAGAACCAACCCTTCTCTTCCCGTGGGTGTCGTAAAAGGCTACTAAGGGACTTCACACCAAAAACATCTATAGACTTGCACGTTTCAACGGCGATGGGTTTACCCTCTGTCACGTGTGCATTTCTGTTATTTCAAAAGGTGAACGGATGTTGTATCAAGCATTAAACTTTTAATGTTTGGCACACCCCGAACGCTTATGTTAGGGTATCTCAGACTACCCCATTTGGGATAAAGGCCGTGACGTTATGTATGCATGTACGTTACGAAATATTAAAACTTGAAAAACAACTTAAACTAAACAAAGCCGCAGTTTTAGGTGGTGATATCCCTTATTGTTCCAGAAGGAAAAGACAATGGTCTCGATTCGGATGTACACCAACTAAACTAAAACCAAAAGGTTTAGTTTAGAGATGTTGTGTTAGATTCGACACCATTATAATTATGATCACATCAACAACAGTCCATGTCCCCACTGTTGGGGCACAGCCCTATAATCCACTACGCGAGCTCAGTTCGGATTGGTGGATATGTGTCAGTGTAGTGATTTTAATATCTTATTTATTTATTCTGGGAAGGTTTTAGCGTAACTATAATAGCATGGGTATCTAGAAAGCTGACATGAGACTATGACAATGAAAATTGAAAAAGAAATCTGTTTTTTTTATGCACAACGGATTGGTACTTGAACTCAATCACACCTGATGTTAAGTGAAGATGAGGTCGAAGGTGGAAGCGTACGGACCCGGAAACGCCAACACATTTGGGACTGTTTAAATCAAATGTCTTTGTAAATGCGAAAACCTCAATAGTTAGATTCATTTAAACAGTTTTGGAGAGTTCGGGTTCAACATGTACAGTGGTGTGTGTGATCCGTAGTTTTTCAAACATCCTATATTGCCCTGCCTTGCGTATAATAGTCAGTCTCCAGTCCAGTAACTCTTGTCCTGTGACGAACACTCAAACATAACGAATTGTCAGGGGCCGTGATCTCATTTTGTGCGAGTGACGAATCGGGTGTACATAATAAGACTTCATTGGAATAATGAGTGAGCCACGGTCAGTCAATAATAAAAAAATACGACGATATAAAATTGGGTACATATATATCTATCAACATAGCAGAAAAGTGGCTTTAACTAATTTAGCGATCTATGTTGTCAAATGTGTTGTCTGTGTGTCCGACTATACATGGGTATAGAGAAACCGTTTCCACAATTGATAAGGTGGGCTTGATTAAAATTATTTATTGATAACATAATGATTTTATTTTATTTAGTACTTTATTAGACCACGGTTTAGTAATACGTATTGGGGCATGTCCACCCAGCTGTAAAAGAATACTTATAGGCAAATAATGAATGTGAGTAATCGGTTCTAATACTCATTAGTCGTTATAAACTTTTGTCATTTGGATTGGAAATTTAAAAAAGAAAGATATGTATTTTTATAACTACTAGCGCCATCTAGTTTAAAGTTTGTCTCTACAACAGACAGCGCCACCTGCACTGAACCGTACTAAGTAAAGCAGCAGCTATTATCAACAGCAGTCAGTACAACTCCGTGTCGATAGATGGCGCTATACGAGTGGAAAGAAAGCGCACCGTTCGGAGTCGTTGAACAACGGTGACTGTACTGAACGCATACATATTTAAAAAGCAGATTATATAAAAATTACCTAGCTAAGACATTGGAGCCGAGTTGCCGCTTCCCCGAGCTGAAACAAAATGAAAGATTAATTAGATGACAGTCAGTTAAGATACATTTTGAATAAAATTTTGTGGGTCGAGGTTTAGCTTTTATTTTTCAGATTTTTAAAATGATTGATCACTGAAACTTTTAAAGTACATTTAGTTCCTTGTAAGAGAACGACGGCGTCTTTTTAAATCGTCTTTAAAATTCTCGCACTACAATTACGATTTTTTAGTTTCCACACTTAAATTTTCGCATTTTAAAAATATTCTACATGTAGGTAAGTCCTATTCCAATCATTTTAAAAATACAAAAAATAAAAGCATGAATCGACTGATCACTGAAGTTTAGGCAGCTATTTACAGTTAATTTATAACATATCTACATATAAATAGGTAAAGAAATAGAAAATGAAGACAATTATGTGAATTGAGACTAACGTTATTTCATTCTGAGAGTTTGCATCATACATAACGCGTTAGCCCTTGACCTCAATCACACCTGATATGAGGCTGTAGCCCAATTAATTTGGGGGAGTGTCTATTTTATCTTTAAAAGCCGGAACCCAACAATGCTATCACCATTGCTGCTTCTCGGCAGACTTGGAAAATGGTGGTAGCAGGTCAAGCGGATATTTTGCCCTCAGTAGTAGCAGCAGGTAAATGCGCTGTCACTTTCTCAGTCCTTAGACTGTATAAAGACAATAGTGTGGATGCAATTCGATGAACATAAGAGTACCTCTCATTATTCAGTGTAGTAACCGCTAGAGGCGCTGTACGTAATTTCATACATAAATGACTTACTACAGTCGCTAGCGAGTATCGTTCCAAAACTCATAATAGAGGTAATTAATTCAGTGACCATGATTAAAATAAAAATATAATTTAATTTTTTATTTAGCAATTGACCACTTTTTCTTTACCCCAGCTTTAAGAGGGTTTATTCCGTCCAGTAGCGCCTTCATAGGATAAATTAGGATTTCTTTTTAAATATATTGATCTGACCTGCACTCGATAAATCTAAAAGCTACCTATAGGTAATGCCTAAATAGCTGCGTTTTTCCAAAATTTACGATTATAAAAAAAACTGGCCGCTTTTATCAATAATTAGAAATTCAAATTAAAGTTATTTAGGTATTATTCATAATTAGTTTTTAGGCTTTTCGGGTGCAGGTCAGAGCGATATTTTTGATTTATGCTGTATTTAAAAATAAATCTTAATTTATTCAATGAGGGCGCCACTGGACAGAATAAATCCTCAACAGAATAAATAAATAATAAATATCCTTAGACAGACACACAGCGCCATCTAGTTCCACAGTAAGCAACTACAGGCATCTGTTATGGATACTAGATGGTTGATATATACATTTTTTTGTAAATGAATACTTATTTTATATGAAAACATCCATAGCTCGGGTGCACATGTCATGTCAGTTTTCATCACACAAACATGCCCCTAGCGGGATTCGAACCCGCAACCTTTTTGTATAGTGGTCAGTGTTGCTAACCACCATACGAAACAGATCGTCAATATTGTCCTGACCCACACATCGATAAGTATAGCTCTAATTCCAGTGGAAGTCACGTAATATAGCATCACTACGGTAAAAGTAGGCCCAGCAACGCGGGCCACGACCGCTGCATGGCAAGTGGCTTCAACTTCAAACAGCCTCGTGCTACCACGCTAATTACCGTGATTACCGACCACGTCCGGTGGTTACACGTTATTCGGCGTTCACTAGGAGAAAGAGGGAAACATTATTTACATTGCGGCAAGCGAATTAAGTACTATATTATATTACACGCGTGTTTAAAGTTACGTAAACAACGCATTGTGGTTTTCAACTTGTTAGAATTAACAATAATTTAAGAGATTATTAAGATAATCTTGATTTAATTCACAATGAAGATATTATGAGTAAGATTCGGTAATAATTAAAGATAGAGTATTATAGAGAAGGTGGACATTAAAATTGCTTAATTAACTTTGTTAAGCCGTTTAAACACCGCGGTGATTGTAGCGTTCCGTGGCTAAAATAAATATCGCGACTATAGAATATCCGATAAGTAGATTTTCCTTACCACCTAAATTCAGCTGCTTTTATTGTGTGGTAATATGATCAGAGTTATTCAATATATTTATGCGACTTACGACGTTTTTAAAGAAAAACGGTCTTGAAAGGCAGACGGACAACGAATTGAGGATCCCTAGGAATAAAAGAACAGGGTAGTAGACATAAATATTTTTACGATACGTGTACCCGAGTACCATCCACCTATCCATAATGCTTTTTAATTCACTCCTCTCGGAGAAGGCAAAGGGAACTAAGCAGATACAGCCACGTCTTATTTCTTCAGTTTAGTGAAGGCAGTCTCAGTAAAAACAAGTCATTCGTCGTATACTTGGCGTATACAGAGTCTAGTCACGGTCAAGTCATTCTTCAGTAAAGTGGCAGTATGCTTTACGAAAGATTTTGGCGGCTTCTTGTGGGAGGAACCCGAAAGCTTCGTTACGCACTTTAATTTACACTTCCCTTCACTTGTACACTATCGCTGACTTTTGCTGCACAAGATTAAAAACTCAGAATGAACAAATAATAATAAAAAAACAAAAATGCAACATCACTCGCTAACTTCCCGCCAAAAAGCCTATCCATTGGCGCTGACCTAAACGATATTTTTTTTTCCAATGGAACTATTTTCTAAATTTTCAATTTAAAGTTATTATAGAGGTAGGTACTGTAGAAAACGTTGCGCACTTAAAGACACTCGTTAGTGCGAGAAATCAAGAAATATTGAAATTTAATCACTTATTACCTAGGTAATAATTAAGGAAAGTAAGTACTTTCGATGACACGATAGGTTCTAACATTTTATGACTATTTATGCTTATGCTTATGGCTATTTATGACACACAGCGCTATGAAAACTTTCTGTACTTGTTAGAAACTGATAGTTGTACTCACAACGTGCCCCACCTCAACTTTACATGCCTTATGGATATTTTGAATGCGTTTACCGAAATAACCCAGCGGTAAGTCGAGTGGCAGTGGGCAGAGCACATAGCACGACAACCGATGGCGGGTGGGGCAGTAAAGTTCTCGCGTGGAGACCACGCGCCGGCGTTAGTACCTACGTCCACTAAAAAGGTGGACGGATAACCGGGAAGTCGCTGAATGCAGGCCGCTTTCATCGCTATGGAAATCTATGGGGAAGGGCTATGTCCTGTGGGTGATATGATGATCCGAGAATTACAGAATCAGGTTCGCAAAAAAAAGTTTTCATTTTTGAAAACTTACATCATTTGCATTTCCGACGACTGGGTCCGAAACGTTTTCGCATAGCTTTCGAATAGTTAAAAAATATGCGCACGTGAAATTGTTTACGATCGTGATTTTTAATTCATCCGTGACATTACATAAATCACACCCTTGCATCAAGGGCAGATATTCGAGTCAGATACCCGAGGTCCAGCCTGGACAGGATTAAATGTAATTAATAAAGAACAATAATATTTAATCTAATGAAACGAGTTTAGGTTTCGTACGCAAAATAATAGAATCAATCCGTTTCTTCCCGTGGGCATGTCTGGGCAACCTCCTTACAAAAGTTGTTGCCGTCCTAAGTCGCCCGAGTACAGCGACAGTGGCAAGAAATGGAACTAACACGACCCCTAGTCACGTTGCTTAGGTTATGTTACATATGAGAAACTAGATGTCGCTATCTCTCTGTCAATAATAGACCGAAGGCCCGCATAGATGTCGCTACAACTGTGGGGTAATTCGGTTGATCTGGATAGAGCATTCAGATTGCAAAAGAAGTGTGTACGGGTATTGGATAACGCATGGTTTTTAGACAGCTGCAAGCCACTGTTTAAAAAGTTTAATATACTTCCCCTACCGTGTTTGTATATAAAAGCCGTCTGTCTCACTATCAAAGCCAATCCAAGCTATTTTAAAAAGCGAATCGAATGTAATGAAAGGCACACCAGAAGTCAATACAGAAACTTATTATATCAACCTCCTTGCCGCACATACATTTATAGTAAGAATGTTTATAATATGTGTATTTGCATTTATAATAAATTACCTGACGAACTTAAATTAGAAAATAGCATAAATTTATTTAGAACGAAATTAATAAAATGGCTTACGTCAAATTGTTTCTATAGTGTTAAGGAATACCTATTTAGAATTTAAAAAATAATTAGATGATATTATGTGATAAGATAATACGAATTGTTGAAGAGTATCTGATACATTAGTAATTAAACGGAACCTGAAACCATTTGCACACCTGCATGCAGGTTGAACTCATTGTGGACGAACTATACTTAACATCTCTTTTACTGTGTTCTGGCAAATAAACTATTTGTATTGTATTGTATTGTATTGTACATCCAATAACGGTACAACCTCCGAATTATGGAGACCACTCGCATGAAAATAGAAATAGTGGTCAGTCACTCATCGGTCGGTGCGATTAATGACAAAGTAACCTAAGTACATCCTGTGAATCCACTGGAACGCTCGGATGAGAATCGAAATAGTGGCCACCGGCCATGGATGTTGCTTAACTTCACTAATCGACCACGACTTCGCTAATTGAAAACGACTATTAAAATACATCTTCCGAATTAAGGGACATGAAAACGGCAATAGTGACCAACAATCCATAGACGTTGCTTAACTTCAATGATCCAAAACAACTGCGCTAATCGAAAGCGACATTTTGTTGGTACAAAGAAATCTCCAAAACTTTTGATTTAATCAGGCATCAAACCCATCGAACGTCTTTGTCCGAATGTCGAAATTTTGTGGAAAGCAATTGCCAATGAACCCTAATTGTTATTTTCCGTCTAATACTGTGATTTTACTCGTAAAGTATTATCTTTTTTTCGTAAACATTAAATTTAAGGGTACCGTCGGACAAGATTTATTTGTTATATCAATTTTGAAACGATGCGAATGCGTGTTTTATTTAATTTCGATGTTAAAAAATCAAAAACGACAAGGTTCAGCCGAGAGCATGACGCACCACGTAACATAACACCTCAGATTAGGTACTAAAAAATATCAAGTGCGAGCGAACGCACTCGGACTAGTTGTCGCAGACAGTAAGTAGGTACCTATCTACATTATTTAGTTTCTTTCGGCTCTGGCGCGTGACCTTGACGGTCGGCGCAATCAAAGGGATCGGGGCCTGTCGTCAGGGCGCGCGGGTGCAACAAGCGGACCGCATTTAGTAGGGATAAGTATTTATTGTAAACTTTGTATTGTATGCTAATTCAGTCAATCTACTTTGTATGTAGGTACCTAATTGCAAGTTATTTAATGTAGCAGCAATGTAGATATTAAGAATAACCAGTCAATCGATAAAAAACTGGAATAAATAAAAGAATTACCTAGTCAGTATTTTTTCGATTATGGTATCTGGTATGTACGTTATTATTTTTTATTTGTATAATTAATCGAGTGTGCTATAAACTTTTAAGTTTCCCTGTTGTCAAATTTTACAATTGAGAAAGTTGTAAATCATTGACAAATAATTTTTTGCTGGTTAATGTTCAGGCACAGCATGAAAATGGCAATAACTCAACAATCTGTGGACTTTGCTTAACTTTGTTAATCGAAAAGGACTAAATTATCGTAGGTAGGTACAATACAATACAATACAATACAATACAATACAATACAATACAATACAAATACACTTTATTGCACAACAGATAAGAAAATACAGTTTATAGCAAACCGGAACACCAGGCAACACGAGCCTGTCCGAGTCCTACCGAAGCGGGCCTCTCGCGGTTGCATACCAGCGCGCTATGCTAGTGTGAGTGTGGCGTGATCTCGTGCGTATACGCTGGCATCGCGCCATACCCTTCCCCGCGACCTCGCACCTCATTTCCAATAGCCGGCCTTCTCGCCCGCTCACAGGGAGTCCGCGACGAATACCTACGCACGCTGCACGCTCGTATCACACTACACTCGCACTACGAGCTCGCGGATTACCTACCTCTAAACTAAAGAATAACTGGCTTACGTGCCCATTCTCTAACGTTTTGCCCAATAAACTTATGAACAGTGCCCTGAGATTTTCATTTAGAGTCGAAACCCTTATTGGCGCCTCTACGCCATAAGTTTCAGAAAAGTGGTAAGAATAGAATGTACAATTTGACGACCTTATCACTAAAAGGCAACCTTTGGGTATAAGGACAGTACCTACATTTGAAATAGGTGGGTTGTGCGGTATTAAATAGGGATGCAGATACAAACTACGTGAATACATTTCATATATTTACATACACATAGGTACATACATAGATCAATAGACAAAATATTCTACTTAAAAACATAAAATACTAGGTACATTCTATGGTAGGTATGAAGCACAGAAACGCTCGAACGAAAATGGCATTTTCTGTTTTATCGACGAGACTGGTGAACTCTCTCCTGTACTGGGTACGTTTGCGTTTCCAAATTTCTATTTTTACGGTTGCCAGATGTCAGAAATCCAGTAAAGAAACACAATTTAAGACAAGCCTAAAATACCGATCATTTATTGTACAGAGATAAAATTGACAGTGCCGTTATTTTTCACGTTGCCAGAGCAACTACGTGACACTGTGAGTATATGAGCTCTTTCGGTGGTTGGATAACGTACTCTGTGTCTGCACCATTGATAACAAGAATGGTCATATTTATCCCATCAAAGACATAAAATGTACAAAAATGCCAAGTCTCACATCGCAATAATTCTGCCGAAAAAAGTTATGAGATCTCACGTCAAGGCAAGTCAGTTATTTTAGTAAGCATGGAAGCACTTAATTCGCAACTTTATCGTAATTTGATTCCTAATTATTTACGTTAGCCACATCTACAGTGACATGCTTATTAAAATAACTGACTTGCCTTGACGTGAGATCTCATAACTTTTTTCGGCAGAAGTATTGCGATGTCAGACTTGGCATTTTTGTACATTTTATGTTTTTGATGGGATCTCATTTTTTTTTGTAGGTAGTCCTCCTCTTTTTTTTTTCTGGTCGTATTTCTTGGACGTCAGGTAGGTACGGATTTTCTTAAAGCCCATTCCCTATCTCTTTTAGGATGGTCATTTATGTACAATATTTCTGGTTCTATTGAAGTATTCATCTTTACAGTGCTAGTAGTTACACAAAGACTACAGAAATAACGCTATACACTATCAAATGATGAAAAAGTACACTTGAAGTTGATGATGGCTGCTCCCCTGCATTACCGGGTCGGCTACCGTGCTAGATACTATTCAATAAGACAACAATAAGAACATATGCCCGAAGGCATTTATTGACATTATATGGGAGTTTTAGCCAGTTAATAAACTGTTACCGCCTTCACCACGTGTAGGTACTCCCAGCTTATGTTATTGTAATATTGTTGCGCACACGTGTCGTACACTTTATTGCTCAGTGTTTATTTGTTTGTTTATATATAAGTGTCGCCACACACACTGTATCACCACATTAGAAGAACAAAGTATAAACTATATAGAACCAGAGTACTTCTCAAGTCGCGTCGAACAAGCCTAAACTCGATGGGTTTGCATTGTTTTATTACAGAGTTCTTATGGCCACCTTCCGGCTCCATCATCAGATCAGCTCAATAGTTCCACAAAAGTGCATTGATGTAATCAACAACTAAAACTCATCATGGTGATTTGTGTATTTTCTGCAAAGGCAGCACATCTCTCATGCTGAGCCATCGGGTACTCCAGGTCTTCAACGATCCTAGTTTTGAAGTTTTCCCTTAATATGGGTACTAAACCCTACCTCTGTGCGAAATTTCAGCTCTCTAGGTATAGTGGAAGTACTAGATCTTTTTGATGATCGGTGAATGTGCCACTTACAAAATTGCTTAACTTCAATTGGCTATAGCTCGTAAACTAGACGTAGGAATGGCATGTAGTTTAAGGTTGTAGCTTGTTGCAGTATCTACTTTTCACCATTGAAAATTCAGGCCTCTAGCTTTACCCAAAAGGAAGTTACAGAGGGGTCAAAAGAGCCCTGAGTGGCTTCGAGAAAAGGATAGTACGGCCGTGCCCTTTTCGCTCAACTTGGCGGGGGCACTGCTGTGCCCCCAGATTACAAGTTTGAATTCCATAACTGCACGTATATACACGGTGATAAGAAGAACTTTTTCGTTCTCCAAGTCGCTACAGGTTAAGTGTAATAAAATATTATGATTATGACCAAATTATTTCTTTTAACATTTAGTAACAATATTGGTTCACTATATGCATTGTTTAGTCACTCTTGTCCTTTACTCATGTCAGATGACCTGAATATTTTCTCTAAAAAGGCAGCAGGAAGATGTAATGCACTCTCTTGATGCCTCCGATTCACCTTTCAACATAGTGAAGCTCAAACTGATAGGGTCATCTTATCTCTATTTGCACGAAGGTGGGTTTGAGTTGATTCAATTCATTTCGTTCCGAAAGTTTGAGAGATTATTTAATTCGAGGTAGAATAAACCACTCATTGGTGTCGATTCGGATATACACCGACTAAACTAAAACTAGTTTTAAAGTAGTACTGTCTCTTTCTCCCTGGAACAGTACGATGCGACGGCACCACTCTAAAACTGGTTTTAGTTTCGTTGGTGTACATCCGAATCGACACCATTGTTGCTTGTAATACAACACTACAGAACTAAATAGTCATGAGTTGGTCACGAAAGGTTTAAATCGATACAAGAAATTAAATGGAAAAAAAAGAAGAATTGTTTAGTGCACAAACATCCTAATCAACGTATATCTATATTCAAAGGTGTCATTTGATAGCGCCATCTACTCGTACACCTTGCAACTAAAATTGTTACATGTACTTATTTAAACTAGATGGCGTTTACACGAAAAATATCACTTTTGAATTACAATAAAATTATTGCCGAAATTAATTACGTTATTATGTGTAAACGATGTAAAAAACATCCATAGTTGTAAATTGTATTAACACTATTATGTAAAGTTAATGGAAACTTAAAAAATTTATTTAAAAGAACTTTGCTTCTAAAACGGCATACACGTTGCCATCTATTGAAATTATTTCTGAACTATTTTTACTTTGTTAGGGGCTGACCCTCTATTCGGGTAGTGTTATTCCTCTATGCCGTGGGTATCGTAAAAGGCGAATATGGGACTCTCCACCCAAAAACATCTAAGACATGCACGTTTTAATGGCGATGGGCTCACCTCCTTGTCACGTGTGCATTTCTGTATTTTTCGAAAGGTGCACCGTGGGTGTTGTTTCAATCATTAGACTTTTACCCTCTCATTCTTAAAAAATTACAAATAAGCCTGTTTTAGTTAAAGTATGTTTTGTGGTTTTGTCACTTTCTTTCATTACAACATTTCCTTATGAACGACAGAGACAAAACACACTTTAACTAAAGCAGGCTTATAAAGCGTTTGTAATTTTTTATGAATAAGGCGGTTAATGTTTGAAACACCCAAACGCTAATGTTTGGGATATTCTTACCAGCCCATTTGGGATGAGGGTCGTGACGTTATGTATGTATGTATGTACAATTTTCTTGAAATATGTAAATCATTGTTTAAATTGCTGTTTATTTGTACGGTTGTTATTGGTTTTATAAGTAACCTTGTTTATTATTTGCTAATACTCGTATTGGATTCTATATTTCTTTCTTTGGTTTCTTGTATGTCAGTTTATGTAATAAACTATTTATCTACCTACGTTACCTACGTTTGGCGACGTTGTGTGTGTGTAAACGATGTGGTAAACGAAAATATAACAAAATCTAACCAAGACCCTCCAAATAATATCGTAAAAGTTAAGCCTGCTACCTTAATTGTGTTGCCGACTGTACCTAATATTAAAAATAAAATAAAACATTCAAAGTATATAGAAAGGTCTAGGCTCAAGGGGGTGTCATCCCCATGATCGCCCTTACCGCCGTTGTCTAGGACGCTTTTGATCATTGGTCGTGACTATGACAATAACTATATAGGTATTAGGTCCTTACCTATGAAATTGGCGTTTTGTATGAAGAATTTCATTAAGACTGTTTTGTCCATACAAACATTTTTGATTTTTTTTTGGGAACGGCAAATCCAAATTTAAGTATAGGCAACGTTAATTTTTAAAATTAACCGCTTTATAAAAGTTTCAGCGAATCTAAGAAATGATTATGGGAAGCACATGAAAAGAGCTCAGTTAAAATTTTTTTATTCTGTGATTTAGCCCAGAAATTAAAAAATATTTCATGTGAAACCTTGAAATAATACTCAATTTTCCACATAAAAAACAAATTTGGATATAGCTTTGAAAATCGCAGGAATTGGTACATGTGATTAACTAAGAAAAAAAGCTCCAATTTCATAGGTAAAGACCCAATACATTATAATATCTACATATAACTGTATGTGCTCATCCGTGAACCCTATGTAGGTACCTGTCGGTAATAAACTTACAAGCGGCTAGTAGAGCACTCAACATAAAAACGTTGCATCATCTGGGTCAACAGTTGGTACATCTAAATGCAAAACTCGTATTAGCTTGCAGATTTGGTGTTTTGAAACAATGGTACGTTATAATTATCTATAACTATTCAATTTTATATCACTGTGAATTCATATAGTTACTTGATGGTGTTGTAAGTGAATGTTTATGTTGATACAGGTGTAGTCGTAAGGTCATCCTATAAGAGTGATAAGCTATACAAGATATATAAAAATAATTTACTATCATTCTAGTTGTTTAGACAAATTCACTAAGTCACTAAGGCGGATACAGAGGGGGTCATCGGGTAATTTGTTTATCAAAAAACCCTGAAGGTACTTAGTATGATTGGAAACAAATAACTCCCGCCCTGACTCGTAAAATCAGACCCCGCCTCTGTCAAATCAAATCAAAAATGCTTTATTTTGTAGGTACACAGGGTACACTTAAAATAGTCAGATTTTACATTTTTTAAGCTACTGCTTGTTCAAAAGGCAATTTTCCCCTGAGAAGAACAAGCAATAAACTCGAGAGGTTGCTCTCCAAAAAAAAGGATTTTACGAGTACATTACCAAATTATTAAATATTATTTTATATTATAATATTTCAGTATTAATTGTAAAATAGCCTGGTTATGCGAACGGGCTGTTTATATCCATGAATGTTTATCATCTAAATAATCTGATATTTTATAATATGCTTTGTTAATAAGTTTCTGTTTTATAGTATCTTTAAATTTATTTAAAGGAAGATTTTGTATATCAAGAGGAACCTTATTGAAAAAGCGTATACATAACCCTTTGAATGAATTACTGACTTTGCGGAGGCGACTTATTGTGACCTGCAAGTTTATCTTTATTTCTTGTATTGACATCATGTTTATCACTATTTTTCCTAAATGATGCTATATTTTTTTGACATATGTATATTAGATTTTCAAAAATGTGCTGTGACGAAAAGGTTACTCTTTAAATCTATCTCCAAGTGACACTGCAGGTCTCAATTGATAAATTGCGCGAACGGCTCGTTTTTGTAAAACAAAAGGTTTTGTTTATATCCGTTTATATAATAGACCGTAAGGCTATGGAAATAAATGAAATATACTAATCTAGCAGTATTTACGTCCGAGGTGTCTCTTCAAGGATCTTTTCTATTATATTACTATATGCCCAATGAAAAAATTATCAATGGTGAGGTTGACGAGCCAGAAAGTTAGCTCGTTTTCACTACAATAGTTTTGAATTTATAATAATAGTTGGAAAGATGGACTCGTTGGACATTAATGAGCAGGTAGCACAGTTTGCCTTTATACCTCTTGTTTAAAAGTTGACAAAGGGTGACCCATTATGGTAAGTATATGTATACCTAATGTATTTTCTATTATTGAGATTACACCACAGATTCAATAAGGACAGGACGTCCGCGGGGAGTGTCGGAGAAATCGTCGACTCCAACAAATGAAACATGGGTGCGCACGCGGCGTGAAATTGTGTAAGAAAGTGGTGACCATGCACCGTTGCCAGTTATACTTGAGTACTAACGATATTTTGCAAATACTTTTTGTGTTGATTTCTTTGGTAACCAGCTATCTTTAGCGAAATGACAAATGATTAAACAGTTTGACGGATGAGTTAATTATGTAATTAAATTAGTATAAGAAGGTGCGTTTTATTATTGATATCTATAACTATAGATAGTATTGATTTCATTTAAAGGCGAAAATGGGATTTAAAGTAACATTAAATAACTGTTTAAGTATTTAAAAACCAACGACAGCGTATTTTGTAGTTTGCGGACGCCATGTTAGACATATTCTATGGTACTCCAAAAAAAAGGTATCAAGACGAATCTAACGACACCACGCACTTCGAAATTGGTCAAGCCGAGAATGGACATACTTACATACATACATGCATACGAAAAACATTACCCTCCTTTCTTAGGCAATGGGGTAAAAATAACCAATAATAATAAAAAGATCTTTTGGACACTAAACCAATTACCTAGTCTCAAACCAGAAGCTACGAATACTATCCATACAAAACTATTTATATTAGCATCCACGACTCGGGAATAAAATGTTAGAATTTATCATACAAACATGGCGAAAGCGGAATCTGACTAAAGAGTCATTACAGGTAAAACAGGTCCGTCATTCCTGACGAAAATGAACTGAGATTACAAAAACTGCTATTTCTGACGAAAGCCGTGTGCCAAGTCCATATGGATGGCTGCATTGCCCCGCAGGTATATTCTTCTTTGGCTAAAGTAATGGTCAGCCCACATGGTTGTGCGACACGTGAATCAAAACATAATAAGAACTGTTATTTTTTTTAATTGAATTGGCTAATTGAACGTCGTTACCGGTCTGATGCCGAGGGACTATTTTCCACTACAAATTGGACGGCGAACTGCTGGGGAAGTGGTCACCGCCCTCGACGTGCCTCTATATAAAAACCGTTTTAAAAGAGCAATCCATCGAGTTTCTTGATATGTATAAACGAGTAAATTTCAAATAGTTTACAATAGAAATAACATAATATTTACATAATTACAAAAAATGTATCGCGTCCAGCTCTCCCACCTGGGGCATTGTCCCCAACACACTGGCTGCATTGCCCCGCTGAATAGCTAGGCTTAATCTTTGAGCGAAAAAAGAGCCCGCCCTTATATCACCTGATGCCGCAATTAGCTTATCAGACACCGCCTTTACGAATTTTTTGGTGTCTGAAGACCAGGGGCCCAGAGTCTCGAAGGCAAGTGCCGCAAACTCATAATTAGCAGATAGAAATGCGTATTTGCGGCACTTTGCTATCTGGGCAAGATCGGCAGCAGCACCAGGCTTGCGGGCAGAGCTCTGCACGTAAGACGGGGCCAAGGTGTCAACACATGTGGCATCCCATACCAGAGAGCGGCCGAGTCGCCAAGGCACCAGAGTGCAACCGTCAGGTCTCTTGCCATCCACAGATGACATTCCCGAGGGTTCCAGTGTTGAGGGAACTGAGGCAGAAGCAAGAGACCGACGAATGAGGTCATTGAGGGTACAGTGCCTAAATACACGACCGGCACTTCTGGAGCACGAAAGGCCATGACGACCAAGATTGTCCACTTGCTGGCCACAAATGCAACGATGCGTTGAACAAACATTGGCCCCGAGCCTAAGGCAAACAGCAATACGTAGTGAACTGGGGTACAATACCGTCCCTAAATTGACAGAAGGTAACGCGTGCAACCAATGCCCGGATTCCTTCTCGGAGACTGCCAACAATCTAGCAATTTCCGAGGGGTTTGGACAATGCTGGATTAGGGCAGAATGCTTAGACTTAATAGAAACTGAATCCCAAGCACTCTGAAAACCCTTTTCAATAGGCATACTCCCATGAGGATTAGCAACACACCAAGCTGACTCCGCCTCCAGCAAGCCCGACACCCGCAAGTCAGCAAGATTAGAAACGTTGAGAATCTTGCTGATGAGGGTAGAAGTGCTGTGGATGGAGGAGATAAAGCCCGGTAGTGCCAACTCTGAAATTGTTCGAATGCCCAAACCTCCGTATTTTACAGGAAGAACCGCCTGGGCCCATGACGACGAAGTTAACTGTACATTTAAAATTTTGCATACTGATTCCTTCAAAACACAATCAATGTCAAGCATTATATCATTAAATTTCCAAACGGGGCTACAGCGGATCAAGTACAAGAATTTAGAAGAAAAGAGACATAAACGAAGAACAAATATTGCCATATGGGGTTTTATTTCAAAAAGAAGTTTCGAAGTGTTGTGAAAATTATTTAATTTTGAATTTAGGACGGAGGGAACAGCGTCATCAAAAATAGGTGCTCCCAGCAAAGTGAGCGTGTCACGTGTGAGAACTGAAATATTAGGAGTAAGGATATTGAAACGGTTGATTATATCTGATTTATCCTGAGAGTAAATTGAATCGGAAATATAGATCTCACACTTATTAAAATTTAATGTCAAACCTATTTCCGAAAAACGACGAATTATGTTTTCAAGGTCGCTGAGAACACTTGAAGCTTTGCCTGCAAGAGAACCATCATCTAAATACCAAAGGTTAAAAGATGAAGTTAAACTGGAAATGATAGGATTGATGGCTAAACTGAAAATAGCGGGCCCAAGCGGATCCCCTTGTTGGCAGCCTACGCAGGATGAAATTTCATTATCGCCAAACATCAATTTTGAAGGTGTACCATAACATTGCCACAAATATTTATAAATTTCTGGTATTTCTTTTAGAATTTCTCTTAGGAGGGTACCCCTGTCAACCGAATTGAAAGCATTTTTGACGTCAATTTTAATAAACACATCATAATTTTGATTGGCCAAATAGGTCCTGGCTGAGTGTACAGCAGCCTCACAGCCGCCTCTGACGCCAAAGCCTAGCTGTTTCGGGTTGAAATTTTCCGACAATCGCGTGTTGAATTCCCGACAGCACAGCTTTGAAGCCAAACGACGTAAAGTACTGCCCACGGCGATGGGCCGAATACCCCCGTCTTTTTTCTTAAGGGCGACCAGATTTGCACCATATAAAATTGGGGTGACATCAGCACATACTTTCCCTGCAAGCATAAAATTTATTAAGCAAGTCAATTCCTTAACCAAAGCGACTCCAGCGTCACCCACACGAGGCCCGGTTAAGTCTTTCAGATGCTGTGGACTAATGCCGTCTAAACCACCCGCTGAGCCATTGGGAAATGAGTGGATTCCAGCCAAAAGGGCTTCAGCAGATATTTGCAATGGCTGAAGCGAATTACTAGGTGGGTCGGGGAGTATTGTTGATGTAGAAGGGACGGGGTGTTTATCGCCGAGAGCTGCCAGTACCTCAGGGGAGTGCATAGCTAAGGTATCATTGGAGAAAAGAAGTTTCGCAGCACCTTTGATATTGCCATCTGAAATTTTATTTTCAATAATTCTGATTTTTTGTTTGGTACTACTGGAATTATTTAAAGTAAGAGAATCGTCACAAGGAAGGTGTGGGTGTAGAATATTGTTTTTAATAATAGAAGTTAAGTTTCGATCAGTTTTGACTGTCGGAATATGAAGGTTCCTAAAAACAAATGTAAATAATTCTTCCCAAACATCCCGAGAATTTGCAGAATATACCTTTGATATGCACTCAGCCAGGCTACGGGCAACGGTCGCACGCGCTCCTTTTGGAATCCTCTTCGGAACTTTAGTACAAGATTTCAGGTGAGAGAGCTTTCTCGACAAGGATGTGATGCTGGAGGATGCTCCTACTGCAGAGGTAGAGCAACAAGCAACTTTATCGGCTGTTTTTGACGGAATCGGATCTGTACGTGGAATATGAACTCTGCTTTTATGGATAGAAAGGCCGCGATGGCCCTTATATAATTTGCTGTCGGCACAAATGGAGCACTCCCGCAGCACATCCTGAGAACCAGTCCTTGATGAGGACATCAAAAAAGCTACGATATATAATATTAAAAAAGCTTAAAATAAACAACAACTAAAAACACAACAGAAAAAATCACAATAAAAATTGTCAATCTCCATCATTTTTGACACGACAACAAAATGATGATGCGCGCGCAGTTATTTCTCAGCTAAAAATTGCTGACAATCCATCGTTTCCATAGCGAAAATCCTGCCGGTCGTCTTGGATACCACCACGGGCGACTTGTCAAAGCAACTGACACACCGAACTGCTGATTATTGTTGGTAAACAAAACCGTTTGTTTATTAATAACAGAGAGTCTTTCTACTCCTCTCCATAGTATGATGAGTCCGGCTAGTAATGACTTATTTCTATTAACTTTAAACACCATAAACTGCTTTTGCAATATTATTAAATAAATTATTAGTTTGCGAAGTGACAGTTATATGCGAAAGGTCACTTACTACTTGATTGTTCTTCTCAGATGAAAATTGCCTTTTGAACAAGCAGTAGCTTAAAATATGTAGGACTATTTTAAGGGTACCCTGGGTACCTACAAAATAAAGTTTTTTTTGACGCACATTCTGTTATGAACTTCATAATCGACAGTCAAATTTAACCAATAGCCAAGGAGATAGTAATGAAATAAACGATAGCTCCCCACACGCATGAGATTTAAAACTAGTCTCGTGAAATGATTTGAACTGCATGTTTTATTACTATACCTACTAAAATTTCTAAGACTAGATTTCGCTCAGGCGATAAACAAAATTTTTCAATTTCTTCACATAGGTGACGTTAATAAATTCAAATAGTTAGCGTGCGCAAGATCATTAATTAAGTCGTGTCTCGATTGCATCAAATTCCAATTTTCTCCTTTTGAAGATAATGACCAGTGAATATTACAAATTGTAATCCATATTTGCTCAATTAGAATTGGATTAATAAAGTCGTATCATAATCGCTTGCTGTTACATAATGTATCTAATGGATGAGATTTAATTAAGTATTTATATCTGCATAGTGCACGAATATGCGTTGTGTTTCAACTGTAGGAGAGTTTAAAATGATTCTACTATTGTTATGTGGAAGATTCCGATTCAAATCAAGTGGTCCTGAGTGCAAAATCTCGTCGTTGGAAAAACAACCATCATCGGTGCAATTTTGCACCGATGGAATGCGATCACGACAAATTTTAGACACAATGAATAGAAAGAAGTATGCAGTTGGCCTACTGCTCGATATGAGCAAGGCATACGACAGGGTTAACTATAGAATCCTTCTAAATAAACTATATGGAACTGGAATCAGAGGATTGGCGTACAACTGGTTTAAATCTTACCTCGCTGACCGATCTCAGTACGTAGAAATTCAAAATACTAACGGGAATAGAAATTCTATACGGGAAACATTCATTATTTGGTACATATTAAATTTAAATATTCCCATTCACAATTCCCAGACGACCGATTGGTGTAGTGGATATAGTGACCCTGTCTGCGAAACCAACGGTTGCGGGTTCGAATCCCGCGAAGAGTAAATGTTTGTGTGATGAATACGATGTTTATATGTTTATCCCTTGTCTAGTATTCACAGTACAAGCTTCGTTTAGTTTGGGATTATATTAAGGCGCTGAATAGAGCCAACGACCTTGAGCAATGGATACGCCCACTTAATGTTCGATAAAGCAGCGCTGCGTCTGCGACACGGTCAATATGCGTACCGTCAGACGAGTCGACCTTACGGGAAACCTTCTTGCGAACTGAACTTTGAGTTAGAGCTCTCCTAAATGCAACAGGTGGCGCTGAGACAGGGCAAATAAAAAAAAACACAAAATAATAATGATGATGCACATGAACAAGAACGATGAACATGGATGATTTATTGAAATATAAATGTATAAGTATTCATAGAATGTTTTCAAAAATAAGTTTGGGACCAGAATGTTTCAGACACGGCAAAACAAATAAATAAAAAGTGTTATTTTTGAAGTTAGTTTGAAGTGAGTTACTAATTTACATCATTGGCATTGTCACCAAACAGTTTTTTTTTAATAATTTTTATTATATGTCCCATTGGTAATCATTTTTATAAAAATCTCAAAGTTATGCTTTTGTTTTATGATGACCTTTACATATTTCTTTCGACAAGGTTTGTTTTTGGTCAAAAATAACAATATTGCCTATCGGGGGGCACGGCAGTGCCCCCGCCAAGTCGAGCGCGAAGCAAACACTGCCGTACCATCCTTTACTGGAACCATTTCGCCGCATTTTCAGGCCCCTATTTTAGAACCTCTGGATAGACTAGAACGCAGAAATTTTTGTCATCCATTAAGCTATAATCACATACTTAAAATCCAAAATTTCAAGTCTGTAGGTCATTTAGTTCCGAAGTTAAGCGAAAGCAAAGTTTCGCATTTATGACACTCACTCACTCACTCACTCATGATCATCAAAATAGAACTAGTACTTCCCATAAACTCAGAGAGCTGAAATTTGGTACAGAGTTATGGTTTAATGGCCACATAAAGGGAAAACTATAAAAACTAGGATAATCGAAGATCTGGAGTACCTGGTGACCCTGATTAGGAAACACAAGAGCCCAACCAAACTATTAGAGATCGACATATACCGCCTTTATAAAAAATATTCAACTTGGTGGGCCGCTTCATTTGATGTCAAAAATCGAAGGTCTGAAGTATCTGATGAAGAACCCTCAGCAGGTCTCAGCTGTATTAGAGATATGGTAATGCCCCCTTCTACTATTGGTACATAGAAAAATCGACTGTCATTGCAAAAATCCAGCGTAGTGGGACACATCTTCTAATTTAATCTAGCCATTCAATATCTTTCTTGGTGTATGGTAGAACTGACTCAACTTGCAGTATCAGATCTGCTATAGTTGCATACGTTGCTGAACATTGGGACGAAATGCAAGTGTACACGTGTGATGCTGATGGTGACGTATACATGAGCGCGCAATCCTACACGAGCGATATGATGAAACCCACTACTTACGGCTCAGCTTCTGAGCTTATGGCTGCTGGAAAAATCTATCCTTTCACTTTTGAAGTGTATGTGAACGGTGTACTAGGAGGTTCCTTTGGCGATGCTGGCCAAAAAAAGTGTTTACGTTTTGAGAAAATCTAAAAT